>OY856313.1:18051040-19293053 GCA_963693445.1 Agonopterix heracliana
ACTGCTGATGGTCTGATGATGGATCAGAAGAACATCGTTGGAAACTATGTGGAGGCACGTAGTAAGTAGGTAAACCATGTTGGTTGGTTGGAGAAGGCTGCCTGTTCGCGACAGTTATTATTATGTATAGATTTATAGACATAAGTTAGTCGTAAGCATTTTTACTTAGCATTGTATTTTATATTTTGTTGTTATGTTTGTACATGTAATTAGCATACATAGGCGAAGTATTTTTCGCTTCTTCTCTTTCTACGTTAGCATAAGTTCGTAAATAAAAACCAAAAAGATTACTAGTTTAATTTCGGGACTGATCGAGTAGCACTCTCTCGCTCCCCAGCTCAGGTTGTCTCACTCACACGCACATGCGCCCCGCCCGCACACGATTGGTGCAAGCGGGACTCGCGAATCGCGGAACGTACCCGGAGTTGAGACTGCTGATGGTCTGATGATGGATCAGAAGAACATCGTTGGAAACTATGTGGAGGCACGTAGTAAGTAGGTAAACCATGTTGGTTGGTTGGAGAAGGCTGCCTGTTCGCGACAGTTATTATTATGTATAGATTTATAGACATAAGTTAGTCGTAAGCATTTTTACTTAGCATTGTATTTTATATATTGTTGTTATGTTTGTACATGTAATTAGCATAAGTTCGTAAATAAAAACCAAAAAGATTACTAGTTTAATTTCGGGACTGATCGAGTAGCACTCTCTCGCTCCCCAGCTCAGGTTGTCTCACTCACACGCACATGCGCCCCGCCCGCACACGATTGGTGCAAGCGGGACTCGCGAATCGCGGAACGTACCCGGAGTTGAGACACCCTAGCGGGGCAGATAAGAAGCGATAGAATCGGAGATCGACACAGTCTTCCACGAGGACAGTCTGCCACGTCCGAGTGCACACGCGGTCGCACCCCCCCGCGCGTCTCCGCGCCCCCCAGTGCATCCAGCGCGGCGCCGGCTGCCCTACCGCAGTTTAAACCGGCGCCGCGCTTTCGCGACCGAGCCACCGTGGCACCCCAGTGCGTCCCAACGCCCTTCGCAGGGCTCCTCTTTGATTCCCCCTGCCCCGTACGAGGAGTCCCTCGTACCGGTGCGCAGGGCTCCTTATCTTGTACTCAAGCACGTATCCAGACTTTTGTTTCGGAAGGGGGGAGGGGGGTATTCATTGAAAAACAATGAAAAGCGAATAGCTGGAATCACTTTTTCATACAATTATTCGGATACGTGCTTGCTCGTACTTTTTTAGAGATCAAATTTAATATGTTTGGCGACTTCTAGTGGATTTTTATGAACCGTTTTCATAAAATCTAGCGACTTTTTGATTTGATTCTAATTAAGGCTTGGCTCAAAGGTCAATGTATTCAGGCTATAAACATAAAAAAATAAATTGTGGAGTTTCCACCACGTTTCCACGGAGTTTCTTTTTCTCTATGCGGCAATACTGCGGGGCTAGTACGCCAACCCGCGATAGCGTGATATAGCGCTATCACGCTTCCGCTCTCTTTCTATTTGCACGCGATAGAACGAGACAGAAGACTAAATTTGACAGATGGATGTGTTAAATGTGGTTGGCGTACTAGCCCCGCTGGTCGACGGCCCGTTTTCATTCTTACCGCGTTCTTAACGGAACGGACCGGGTGAAAACGGGAGTGTGTAAGGCGATATATGACGTTTGCATAGCCGTTGGACCTTCCGTTTTCCATTCTGTTCTTACCGGAACGGGTGAAAACGGTATGTGTATGGCCAGCCTTAAGAACTTTGTTAATACGAACCAAAAAGAGTTTTGCGCGGGAAACAAGACGAAACGGGCGGACTTTGTTTCTTAATTTTCTAAATTAGTTTTTCGTGACTATTTGTTGTGATAATGTGATGGAATTAGTATAATAATGTGCCTTTAATGGAGAACAATATAGTAAAAGTGAGAAATAAAGTAAGGCGCGACCGTTCGATTCGGATTGATATCCCCGCGTAAAACTTCCTTAAACATTGCAATGTGTGAACCACCCTCGCATTTAAGTTACGATTAACGAAAAACTGCCAAAGACTACGGATTCCTGTCAATATTGAAAACTTATTGAAGACATCGGCAAATACAAACTTGATCTCGGAAATGACGAAAACCACAGAAATGACATTATTACGGAAAAACGAAAATTACTTGGAATATGAAGTCTTGGGAATTTTTTTAAATTTTAACACAGATCAGGCACATTATTTATATTTTATAATGAATTTATAAGAAAAAGACAAAATCAGACTTGGCTGCATGGGCTATGTTCCCTTTGCCTTTCCGCAAGGGTAAATGCAACAACACCAACAACCAAAAAAAATTTTTTTTCTTATTTATTTACTAGCCTGGTTACTAGACCTTTTGGCTAAATCTTATATTATTTTTAATTTTCTTCTGCTTTCACATTAACCCGTTGGTATTCGACGTTTTGATGGTTCTTTGGAGTTTTGGAGACAATCGAAAGACGCAGGAAAAGCAGAGAAGTCCACAGGAAAGAGGTAAACCGACCGCTTTGCCGCGCTAAAATTACGGGACGCTTTTCCTGTTTACGACCCATGCACCATCATATTTCACTGAACTATATACGACATAATGGCATACTGGACACTTGCCACCAATTTTACGAACCAAAAGTCACTATAAACAATAAAAATTCGATGAAATATGAGGACTCCAAACGTCAGCTACCAAATCCCGCCAAAAACTCCACCACCAAAAACTAAAATATCTGATTGTTGCCAGACCACGAAATAGAATATTTACAGTCATACTTTCTTTGAATCTAAAATAAATTATAACATGCGTATTTTTTTATTATTTTCCATACAAAATTAACATATCATTTGTCGTAATCCTTTGCGGGTAGAATAGATAATTTACTGTTATTCATTCCAGAGATAAGTTTTCTACCGTCTCGAGATGGTATTTTCTACACTGGTATCACCGTTGTTTACATTTTGTCGCTCTAAAGGCCTCCGCACATTGCAGCGATTTTATCGAGCGATATTATCGCTGCGATTTTGCGATATTTATTTCTAGTACATTTTGTACGGGGACCCGCGCGATCCTACACACTCCCGCGATATATCGAGCGATAATGTCGCTGCGATTTTGCGATACATAAGAATAAATGAAAGAAGACTAAGAATGAAATTGATCAAGCAAAGGTGAGCGGAAGTGTTGGGAGAGGCCGTCCGAGGAAAACATACCATGATCAAATCAATGATCTTTTCCGAAAAGGACAAGTGCGTAGTACTCAATCGACGGAAGTGCATGAAGAGATGTATGAATGTGAATGAGGCTAAAGAGGTGTGTCAGAGTCGTAGCGTGTGGCGGTCCGTGGTCTCTGCCTACCCCCTTGGGACAATGGCGTGAGCTTATGTATGTATGTATTTTGCGATATTGGTTCTCAATACATTTTGTATGGGGACGCGCTCGATCCCACACACTGCAGCGATATTATCGCAACCTGACGCAATCTCTTTCGACTACATTCAGTGGTGGGGCGCATGCGCGACGCGAATCGCGTTATCGCTGCAGTTTGTAAGGTGTCGCGATATCGCTGTCGTTAATATCGCTCGATAAAATCGCTGCAGTGTGCGGAGGCTTTAATTCCTGAATGGAATATTGATCATCCTATCTGTCATTGTATGTTGAATGAGGGATTTTCAGAAAGCCATTAAAAAGAATATGTAGTTCCTAATGGCTCGATAGATGGCGTTGATGAGACAGAAGTGAGTGACCTTGCAGATGATAAAATACAAATAAAATAGTAAGAATTTGTGTTTTTAAGAAAGCAGCAAAATATGAGCATATATTTCGTCAACGGATGCGGATGCTAACTCAGAGAAATGCATTTTTGTTAACTTTTTAGCCTAAAATTTTCGTCTTCGGACCCCTCTCTGGTCAACGCCATCTATCACCGGTATGATGAACTACGTTTCAGTAGCTGTCAGAAAACTCCTCATTAACTAATAATCAGAAACATGCCCATGCCATGAATTCGGTATGTAATGTTTTTTTTAAACAACTAATTGCGTTGTTGTTCATGTATTGTTAGTGTGCTTAAATAAATAAAACAAAATACACTACCTTTTTTGTAATAGCTGTCAGTAAATCCCCCATTTAAATTAAACTAAAATAAAGCAACAAAAACGATCTAGCGAATGAGATTGCGTTAATTGGTACAGGCCTTAAAACCATAACCCACACACGGCGGAAGTGAAAAAATTAAAAAGAAAACAGTGTCCAATCAGAACTAGGCAATCGTTCTACCAATAGGAATCCAGCAATTCCACCAATTAGGCGAGTTGGGATTCGGATGGATGGGATGGACAAAACTTGGTCGTGCATGATTTGTGCGTTACAAAACAGAACGGGCATGCTTGGTCCAGGCTGATCATGCACGTCCCGTCTATCCATGTACATTAAGGATTCGTATGCTTGGTTGCCAATAACAGGACGCGAATAACGCATCCGTACATAGTTGACCTGGACATGGAATGCACGGCACGAGCAACCGCGACCGAATATTTTAAATACATGTACATCGATAACTGGCCGTCTAAAACTCTCTGTACGAAACGGGATGGCAATGGCTGGATGGGAATAAACAATCCGCGCCAATTATACGCGTAGGAATACGTACGCAGAGTTTTGTCCGACCCATCCATTCAAGTACAAACAGTACTTCAAAAACGTGTACTTGGATAACTGGCCGGGCAAAACTGGCTGGCCAATGACCTCACCCATCGTACGCCTTCACTTCTGTCAAATCAGTTAAGTTAAATTTTATCATTAACGTGCAATTAAACTCTAACAAAAGAGATAACGCTATAAAGTTGTAACAGATTCTTCATCTACCTCTTTCTAACTTAGGAATTAAATCTTTTAGTGTACAATTTAATCGTACAAAATCATAAACAATAGAATAGAATAGAATGAGAATAGAATCCGGTAGAGTTGCCATGATGTACAAAATGATTATACAAAATCGATCGATTAAACACTTTCCATTCATTCATGGGTTTATTTTGTTTATGGTAGCAAAATACATTTTTGTCTGTGCCACATTTCAGTCAATCAATGTCAAGAGTTTTTGGCGGGATTTGATAGCTGACGTTTGGAGTCCTCATATACCATCGAATTTTTATTGTTTATAGTGAGTTATGGTTCGTAAAATTGGTGTCGTTTTGCGTAACAAAGTGTCGTGCAAGTGAAAAATATACAGTTCAATGAAATATTATGGTGTGTGGGTCGTAAACAGGAAAAGCGTTCCTTGATTTTAGCGCGGTAAAGCGGTCGGTTCTCCTCTTTCCTGTGGACTTCTCTGCGTTTCCTGCGTCTTTCGATTGTCTCCAAAAACTCCAAAGAAGCGTCAAAACATCGGACACCAACGTTTTAACGTGAAAACAAAAGATAAATTGAAATAAAATAAGATTTAGCCTAAAGGTCTTGTAACCAGAGTAAATATAATAAAAAAAAAAAAAAAAAATGTCATCATAAAAAAACCCCGTAAGTTCGTAGTTTACAAACAAATCGGAGGATTTGCTCTGTGGCTCTGCTATTGGGTGGTCGCGTCCGCGTCGGTTGCCCCATCCCCGGTCCACAGTGGAAATCCAGTGGCTCAGGATATTGTTCTTTTATAAGAACAACCCTTGAAGTCACCAAAATATCAATATAACCGTACAACGTCAAGCACTTTTGCTATAAAAACTCGACATTGGCAAAATCATCACATACCCAAGATGGCAGCCATTTTTTAAAATATAGAATAGAATAGAATAGAACAAATCGGATTTAATTAATTTTATGTAATTAATTTATACGGTCGTGAACGTACTATGACCGTACTTACAATGAAGAAGATCAACAAGAAAATCCCAGGAATACTTTTACCTCCTCCGAGAACTGAAATAGACGGCAAAATAACTGATTTATCATCCAAAACTACCACAGAACTCCTGGAACTTAGAGACAGGCAAGTGAAACTTCTCAAAAACAAGCCTTTTATATCTAAACTAGCTGACAAAGGTGCTAAGATTCAAGCGTGTCACGATAAAATTGTAAATGAATTAAAAGTTAAACAAGAGGAAGACCAAACTTGTCTCTTATTCAACAAGTTGAAACTGGATGCAGTGTCAGTACAAAACATGGAATGGAACGTTGAAATTGAGAACAAAAAGGAATCTATTCTAGACTCTGACGATGATAGTGACCCAGAAGACGTTATGCATATCCTATCACAAAACACCGCACTAGAAAAGAAAGTAAAAGTCCTACAACCAGACGAACAACTCATAACACCAGACGAACTAACGAGCATCGGTGAAAATCCACACGTTAAATATTTAGTTGATAAAACTGAGACACAACCGAAACCCAAAACGACTGGCAACTTTAAACCGTACAAAACAACAAAAACGGATGTCCATAATCCAGAAAAAGAAATTCATAGGAAAAAACATAAACACTGGGAAGTGACAGCGGCTACACCGCCGCCTAGCATACACGGTGCAGCCAAAATCCTTAGCTTAGAAGAGTCATTGAAACTTCAAAAAGAACATAATATTCATCTAAAAGAGGTAGAAGCACAACACGCAGCTGAGAAGCTTTTAACTCGTACGGGAATCAAGATGACTGAGCTGCCCGTAGATCTGTCGCAGTTTGGAAAGTACAGGGATGCAGGCAGTGATGATACGGAGTCTGATCCCGAGGGTAGCGATAAGGAAGTTCACGATGAGGAGCCGGATAGAGGAGGTGTGGTGTTTACTGTTATGAAATAATTTGGGAATACCAAAAACAACCGATAGAAGTGCATGAAGAGATCTATGAAAGTGGATGAAGCGAGAGAAGTAAGTATGTCAGAATCGTAGTGTGTGGTGAACCATAGTCTCTGCCTACCCATGTGGGATAATGGCGTGAGTATATGTCTGTATGTATGTTGCAAGTACCAGTGTATACTTGTAAAATGCCTCAATCCTCCGTAGTGCTATTTTTGAATATCACACTTTCAAAATCATGATTGTATGATGCGTAATTTCCATGATAAGTAGTTTTGACATTTTCTACTGCTCACTTGAATATGTGACTTTCAAAAATCACACTCCAGGGTCATTATAAGGAATTTAAGTAAATATGTTCAGAATTCAAGAAGTTAATGGTCTTAATGGTCGAAACATTGTGAAACACTACTATTTACAATGTAGTGTTAGATGTTACTGTACTTACTAAATAGTGATTAGTTCCACTCTGAATTTTCAATTCAATTTCAGCATAGTTTTTATAATGCAAGTAATCATACAAAGTTTACAATCTTACTAAACTGAGAAAATCAAATTAATTCTGATGGGATTTAATGATAACTGTTCAGCTAATTAACGATTAAGTAACATAGACCGGTGGCCAGCTACAGTCAACTATACCTTATAAAATTAACGAACTAACGCATTATGCACCTAAAGTAGACTAAAAATTAGTCATAAAAAACTTGGTCTGCCAGGGCGCAGCTTGGCACGTTTTCCGGTGTGATGAAAAACGTGGACCCCAAAAACACCCCATTTTACCTCATCGAATTAAAGGATGGAACTTGTCTGTTGGTCTGGAGGCCGATTAGTAAAGCCTAAAAAACCTGGTCTGCCGCCGCCTATCCTGGCACGTTCATGGGTCCGACTGAATTTAGGGTGCCCCTCGGAGGGTGGATTTTACCTCATCGAATTAATGAATGAAATCAATGCCAATTAATAGTCCTATCAACTATGTTTACATATGCCTTGGTTTGCCTAGGCTCAGCCTGGCAGGTTTCCGGGTGCGACTGATTTTACTTTCAAAAAATTGTTTAGCCAAAGTTTAAAAACCGGTATAAATCTACAGATTCTGCGGAAAATTTTACTGAAATTAGCTTGTATAAATTAACCAAGATATATGTACTCATACAAATATCCCTGAAGGTTGAATTTTAATAGAAAAGGTCAACGGCCCGCGGAAACTAAAAGAGATAGGTATGTGGTCCCGAAGGAAAAAATGTCAAAAACCCTGGGCAATTTGACGTCCCGATGAAAAAATCCAAAATACGAGATCCAAGATGGTCGTCTTACATTTTCAAAGTCCTCATAACTTTGTAACCATTGACGGTCGGTGCGCTGTGTGAGTACAAATCAAATTAGTAGCAAAGCCCGGCTTACGATGTTTACCTTTCGGTTCTATCAGAATCAGAAGGCATATTTTAGTGTCGAAAAAATGGTGGCACAGAATCGTTAATCTATGTAACAAATAAAATTGATAGATAGATAGATAACTAATTTATTTCACTTGAACAATACAGGAAAAACAGTGTCTGGCAAAGGTAGATAATTACCTACCTACACGATAAATTAAAATGCTTAATTAAGATATTCGGACATCGTAGGTATTTTTTTTTATTAAGCGTTCATTCCTGATGTTTTACACTGCAATTCTGCTAATATCATGATGACTGGAAGTATCGAAATCTCAATCTCCTTATTTTATTTAATAGTAAGAATACGTCGTGGTCGTGTCCAATCAAGCCTCCATACACATGACGGGAATCAAGATTAATCATTTAGTGCCATTAAATAAGTAGTTCCTAAATAGTGCCTCTGTAGTTTGCGAAACATATAAGTGTATATTTTTCCCTGTTAGTGCTTTTGTGTTTATTACTCTCTGAAATTCAAAATTTCATAATTCCAGAGTCTCTATTTCAGGAACAATTTATTTTGATACTAGAGTTTTGAACTATCGTGTGAATTCGTGTGTACGCCTATACTCTAGCTCGATATTCTAATATATGAAAGACGAAAAAAACTTGTTTATTTCCATGCAAGAAGTTTGGAATCCTCTATAGTGGAGTGCAGACTGCCTAACGTGACGTTGACGTGAAACATGATAATACTCGTTTGTGGTCGGTTATGATCGTTCTTTTCCATCGCGTCGTTGTTTTTTGTGACGTTAACTTTGTCCCTTTCTAATCCAACGTACAAAATTGTAGCTCCTCTCCTGTCATTTCGTAACTACGTCATTGGATAGAAAGGGACACACCTAAAATTGGAAATATCGACGACGCCATCGCCAATTTTCTTGTATTAATGCTTGTAAGGAGGAGTGGAATCCTTTATGATTTAGATCCATGTTTCTATGTCATTTTCTTGAAGGCCTGTGAAATTTTGGATGTCAGAGAGTAATAAACACAAAAGCACTAACAGGGAAAAATATGTATGAATATTTAGCAAACTACTGAGGCACTATTATTAAATGGCACTAAATGATTAATCTTGATTCCCGTCATGTGTACGCTAGCTTGATGGACACGTATTTTTTTACTATTTTGGCCTAATCACCGGTTTCGAAGCCATTTCATGTCAACGCCATATTATATCGAGACATGTTGAACTAAGTGTTTTACTCGTTTTTTACTATTTAAACTACTAGCTTAGTCGCTTGGCGGGTCTATTGACGGGCGGTCGTCTCGGTTGGTGTCTCTGGACTTGCCACGCAGTTCCGCTATTTGGTGTCCTCAAATATGTTTTTGTTAATAAAACAATCCTGGAGATTGAGATTTCGATACTTCCAGTCATCATGATATTGGCAGAATTGCAATGTAAAACATCAGGAAAGAGCCCTTAATAAAAAAAAAAACTTACGATGTCCGAATATCCTAATTAGGCATTTTAATTTATCGTGTAGGTAGGTAATTGTCTACCTTTGTCAGTCACTGTTTTTTCCTGTATTGTTCAGGTGAAATAATAAATGAGTTATCTGTCTATCTATCAATTTATTTGTTACATTGATTAACGATTCTGGGGCACCATTTTTTTCGACACTAAAATATGCCTTCTGAGAGAACCGAAAGGTAAACATCGTAAGCCGGGCTTTGCTACTAATTTGATTTGTACTCACACAGCGCGCCGACCGTCAATGGTTACAAAGTTATGAGGACTTTGAAAATGTAAGACGACCATCTTGGATCTCGTATTTTGGATTTTTTCATCGGGACGTCAAATTGCCCAGGGTTTTTGACATTTTTTCCTTCGGGAGCACATACCTATCTCTTTTAGTTTCCGCGGGCCGTTGACCTTTTCTATTAAAATTCAACCTTCAGGGATATTTGTATGAGTACATATATCTTGGTTAATTTATACAAGCGAATTTCAGTAAAATTTTCCGCAGAATCTGTAGATTTATACCGGTTTTTAAACTTTGGCTAAACAATTTTTTGAAAGTAAAATCAGTCGCACCCGGAAACCTGCCAGGCTGAGCCTAGGCAAACCAAGGCATATGTAAACATAGTTGATAGGACTATAAATTGGCATTGATTTCATTCATTAATTCGATGAGGTAAAATCCACCCTCCGAGGGGCACCCTAAATTCAGTCGGACCCATGAACGTGCCAGGATAGGCGGCGGCAGACCAGGTTTTTTAGGCTTTACTAATTGGCCTCCAGACCAACAGACAAGTTCCATCCTTTAATTGGATGAGGTAAAATGGGGTGTTTTTGGGGTCCACGTTTTTCATCACACCGGAAAACGTGCCAAGCTGCGCCCTGGCAGACCAAGTTTTTTATGACTTATTTTTAGTCTACTTTAGGTGCATAATGCGTTAGTTCGTTAATTTTATAAGGTATAGTTGACTGTAGCTGGCCACCGGTCTAACAATATTTAAAATTGAATAAAATTTAACGATTAACGATATTTAAAATTGAATAAAATTCAACACAAAATAAAATATTTTCATATCCTAGATACATTTTTTTATTGACACCAAAACATCCTACTTAAACAAATTATTTCAAACTGCAATCTGTAATTTTTCTAACATGAATTAAGGAACTTTTGAAGCTCTGAAACATTAATATAATTTCAGAAGTTAGATTCTAAAACCAAAAAAAATTTACATCCATGTAGTGCACAATAACATATAAACTTTCACATTACCACGTGTCTAGGACCTACAGGAACTAGGATAATTTCGGTAGGATATGAAGCATTGCATTGCACTTTTTTTACAATTGCCTAGTTTATTCTATTTATGTACCAACTAACATTAGTGCACTAGCACAAAAGTTATTGAAATAGGTATTTATATAGTTATCTAGATATTATTTAAAGTTATGATTTATCGTGCTATTCTGTGTTTCCATTATCTGATATTCAATTTCGCATCAACAACAACATCAGCAAGCAATGCAATGCAAACAACAATGGACAAACAAACATGAAATAACTTCATTCATTCGCGTGCTGACGCTCGCGGCGCGTACACGTGTTTCGCGCTAATAGATATTTAAAACCGCGTTTTAATTCCGAATCGGTTTAGTGCAATGGCTCCCGTATCAAACACAGTTGTGGGAATAGATGATGACCAGCGATTTGCTTTAATGAAGGTACTGTTTATTTACTTATGTTGTTTTTAATTCTACTTTGAATTTCTGACCTTGTTCTAAGATCCTAGAGTTTATGCTTCATAAAATTGTTGATGAATTTGTATTGTTTAATAATACGGAACTTTGTGTAATTTGCTTGCTTACGGCATGCATGACATAAAAAAAATGGTAAGTACCTAACTCATGTGGTGATGGACTACATTATAGGTAGAGTTATCTTTCATGCACTTTCGATTACAAATAAAAAACCGATTGATGTTATGTTATACGATTATGAGATGGATGTTATTATGAAAAGCATTGTTCTAGGTACTTACTTTATACCACATTGTATACCTATATTAGTCTATGGTATACCTACCTATCTTATTTTAGGAAGGAACCTATGTTTATGTTTTTCATTCAGACATGATTCTTTTTTTCTAAATAAAAGCATGAGCTTTGGACCCGGAATTTGTTAGATGGATAATAAATAATCAACCAATTTCGAATGTACCTTACTAATGTACTTATATTATATCATATCATATCACACATAGAATATACGTGCGTGTGACAAGGTTCTAAGATGGCTTACATTAATTTCTTAACTACCTATCTAGGTAAGTACTTTAACTTTCGAACAATAAATATCGCGATTTTTAATCCAATTTTCAAATAAATGATATAAATACGTAGGTAATTATCAAGAAATTATCAGATAATTAGGTAAGTACTTACTAAGTTATTTATCCGTCTTCTAGGTATCTACCTACTTAGGATTAGATAATTTACTTAATTAAAGATTTATCGACAAATGTCTACCAATTTATCATATATGGTATTATGCAATTCAACAAATTATTTTTTTATTCATAACATTCATTAGGTAATTATAATGCACGCGTGGTGGACTAACGCCTATACGGGTGTATAGGCGGGGTGAATTTGCACGATCCCTGAGGGTAGGCCTGTGCCCTGCAGTGGGACGTAATAGGCTGTGATGATGATGATTAGGTAATTAAATTTAATAAAATACCTATGTAGGATAATATTATAAACTCTAATCAATAGAAAAACAATATGCTCATTACGGTTATCGGAAAAATTATGTTAGCTTGCTAACACAAATGTATTTTTCTCAGCATAATACACGCAGAATCGAAGTATTGCATTGTGGACAATGGATAAGTAAATACGTACTGCCTATAACAGTACTAATATAAGCGTATTGCCAGCTTATACCGCAAAATTACCGTAATTTCCTAGTTTACGTTTGCCAACAGTGCCTTGCGGTTAACAATCTTTTTATAGTAACTATTGCAGTCATGTTGCCCATGTTACAATGGTAATCTATCTGTCGCAAAACCCTTCTGAGAGTTTTAACTTAGGTAGATAAGTATTTCACATTTTGTTTAACAATGCAAATATGAACCTGCACTACCTATACAGAGTGCTACAAAACACCCCAGTTTAATGGTCTGAAGCTCCCCCTTAAGTGCTACCAAGGGTGAATACAAGGGGGGCCCAGGGCCTATTCCTGTACCTATTCTAGGCACTTACCTGACATCATTCGATTTAGTGTCAAGTCTTTAAAGTTTATACAAAACTTTCGACTCGCAAAGGTCTTTAACTTCGTCATTTATAAAACCTTGTGAATGATTTACACATTCGTATGAAAGTGTTTTCTACATATTTTGCACGAGTATGTAACAAAAGTGAAATACTTGCTTAAATTTGTTTTTTTTTCTCTTAAAAAGGAATTTATTGGACAGGCAGGACTCGTAAACTACAAAGTACGACGTATCTAGTTATGCACTCCGTTAGAATTATTCACCACTATAGTTTTTAATTACCTACTAACATAACTTTAGGATTCTATCTAAGTACATTCAGACAATTATACTTAACAACTTTCCTAAGGAACATGGGTCGAAAAACGAGTTATTTTTTTGGAAATCGATTAGCTGAAATCTCCTCGTTTTTCGAAACATGTTCCTTAGGGAAAGATGTTTAGTTTCATGGCCTGAATAGGTACACCCTTAAAGTTATGTTACTAATTGGTTAGTAATTAAAAACTAGAGGTGTAAGTATATTTAACGAACTAGCATCAGGTAGGTATTTAGGTATTTGCAATGTATGTGATACCTATAACTCTTAGATTGTCTAAGCTATAACTCCTTTCAAATAGGACAGACTTATGCTCTAAACAATACATGTAGCTATAGTCAAAGAAATAGTAGCGCTCGTTGGCGTAGTGGAGCTTCGGTATTGGAAACGATCACCGAAGTTAAGCAACGTCAGGTCCGGTCAGTCTTTGGATGGGTGACCGTTTAGTGGTATTTCATCTCGAGCGTTTCCGTATTTCGGAAGGCACGTTAAGCAGTTGGTCTCGGATAGTTCCGTCAAATGGCGTTGTAACTATTCGTTAAGCCAGGTCAGAGGCCCATTGGCGGCTTGAAAATTCTCTGACAGCAAGGTGACCACTAACTTGCCTCCACCAACACGCACTGGGCCCGCGTGGTGGAGTATGGCCCACTCCCTCTCACCCTTATTCGTGAGAGGAGGCCTTTGCCCTGCAGTGGGATTCTACAGGCTATTAAAAAAAAAAAAAAAAAAAAAAATTGTCAAAGAAAATTTTATGTAATACCTATTGACTAGAATCTAATGTGACGGCACATTAACTTTCATTCCGTGTTCGCTTTGTGGAAAACTCAAAATTAGTTTTGTTTATATCTAGAGACAATCAGATTGAAAAGAAACTTAGGTATTCTATGAATGATTATTGCTTCAATTTGCAAGTCGACGCAATAGTCTATTACAGCACGCTTCCTTCCTGTTAATTCATTATTGTATAATTAATAATGTAAGCTTCGCATTCACACTAGACAATCTCAACTTAACATAGTATTGTTTTGATTACTTAAGTATTTTCGGAATATCCGTGTCCGTGCCCATTTGTTTTTTTTATCTAGACTTCATGAGCAAAAAAAGGTAGGTAAATTACCTACATCACACACACAGAAGTCATACTGGTTTGTAAAATAGTACCTACATGTTTAAAATTTCTGAATACATTTGTCAATAACACAAATTTTATGATTTTCCCCTAGACAAGTTTGTTCTGCTTTTTTTTTCTTCTAATTTCATAGAGTATAATTAGGTAAGTAGGTACCTAAGTATTATAAAGGCGTGCTGTATGATTGGACGTAGGTTCCGTAGAAGGTTTAAGGGCACTTTCTCTACATCATTATAAATCATTATAAGGTTGCCGCACTTTTTTTAGTAGTACTTACCAAATTTTAACTTTCGCTACTTTATCCAATCATACAATTATACCTAAATATCACTGTAACCTTATACAAGGCGTTACAAAAATACAAATAAACATTTAAGAGGGTGGTTTAGACCATCAAACTCAACAATTTTCACTATGGGATATTGTTCCCATGATGATCGAAATCGCGAAAAAAAAATTTATGTTCTATACTCTACAAATCGACTCGAGCTAAAATATGTAGCAAGTATAGGATATCTTTTTTTTTTTCGCGATTTCGATGTTGGTCCCATAGAGAAAGTTGTTCAGTTTGACGGTCTAAACAACATCCTTAAGATTTTTAAAAATTTATTGTTACTTATGTTTATGTAACACCCTGTATATTTAAACCAAGTCACAAATAACATAACTTATTTTTAGTAACTAAGTTGTACCTCGTAGGTACATGTAACTACTAATACTAATCTAGATTATTTTTAGTACCTACACCTACCATGGTACCTAAGTAGGTACCATGTAGGTAAAAAGAATCTAGTGCTTTTAGACACGACGAAAAAGGTAGAGGAGACAACAGACACTAATCATTAAGTATACAAAGTAGCTACTTACCTACCTACTTAGTTCTAGGTCGATGTACCTACTAGTTAATTAAATTGTGTCACCTGTTTTGAAGATTTGAAAAAGTTATAAATTACATCTTGATTAAGTTATCAGTTCTATAGATAAACAGTACTTATTTATTTTATTTATCAGCGAGAAACAAGAAATTGAAAGGCCGGATCGAATCGAAGGACCAAAACTGACGATGTCGAAAAAAACTTTTTTAATCTCGAAGCTTCTTTTCAATCAAATTATAGATTGAAAAATTTGGTCGGGGGTTCTTTTTAATAGCTACCTAAAATACCTTAGTACTTATGTAAGTAAGTACTTAAAGTCTTGAGTATCTATACTGCATTCCAAATAAGGACGACTAGATTTTCCGAATCCTATTTTCCTTTCTAGCCAACTCGGATAAGCAAATGTCCTTAATTTATTTATAAGAAACATGTATTATCCGACATAATATCTTGGTCGTTACTAAAGCGAGAGTTATAAGTGAGAGTAAGTGTTTCAAATGTCTGTTTCTATAATTAAAAATTGCCTTAAATTTTCGTTGCTATTTGAAATGGAGTATAGATGAACAGTTTAGACACATTACATAAAGAAATATGTTATAGGTAGGTATTATTTGTAGGTACATTGGCTTAGAGAATAGGAAGTAAGTATGTACCTACGTAGGTATTTCGATTGTTTACCTAGTTACTACTATCTACCTATGTCACTAACAACTCCAAAGCGCAATCTATACAATTGGTTAAAATTTATTAACACTGCTTTCGTAAATGATGATATCGATGGTGAAATTGTGGTGAAACTTGTTTTTGTTGATCTTTTCATCAAACTTATGTGGAAATTTTAACTGTCCCATAATGTCAGAACTTTGATACCTTATAGACGGAACTAATGTAAGTAGATATAGATAGAATGAATGAATGAATGAAATATTCTTTATTTACACCCAAAAATAAATTACAAAGCACAAACGGAAATAAACTGATTATGGTACAAATAAGGCGGTCTTATCGCTAAAAAGCGATTTCTTCCAGACAACCTTAGGGTAGAGGAAATATAACAAAGAACGGGTGTCGGTGTTATAAGAAAATAAAAATTATAAATGTAAAAGAAGTGAATACAACAGAATACATAAATACATACACATTACATATAATTAAAGGTACATATATACACATATATATATATATATGTATATCATATATAAGGTCTAACAAAATTAGGTGAAACTATTTTAAGGGGATGATCAGACCATCAAACTGAACAACTTTCTCTACGGGACCAATATCGAAATCGCGAAAAAAAAAACAGCTGTTCCATACAAACCTACTCGACCTAAATGTATGGGACCGCAGATTTTTTTTTCGCGATTTCGATATTGGTCCCATAGGGAAAGAAGTTCAGTTTGATGGTCTGATCATCCCCTTAAAATAGTTTCTTAAAACATAAACATACCTACACGTACCGAAAAAAAAAATAAAAAATAAAAAAATCAGGGACAGAGGTCTAGGAAATGTGCTTTGACTTTCGTTTTAAAAATTAAGATAGGTATTAGGGTACACAAAAAACTAGCTCAGAATCCCTTTCCAACTAGGTACTTACCGAGAGTAGTATATTTCTTGATAAACCTAAGTAACTAGGTAAGTAAGTATACCTACTATAAAAAAACCTGAAATTACAATACAGACGAAACTTTTTATACTTACTTAATTTAAATTAAAAATAATGTAAAAACCCAATTGAAATTATTTGCAATTGATAGGTACCTAGGATGACTTTGACTTTGTATAAAATTGCAGCTCACAAGAACGTCATCTAAGTAATTTAGAAATCTAAGCATGTCTTAAAATTGCATTCTCGTCAAGTGTCGTAGTAGGTACCTAGGTATAGTATAAGAGATAAGTGTACTTTTTGCAACCATCAGCTGCAAGGCTGATTCAAAGTTTACGGGGTGTAGAGCATCTTTGTGATGGAGATGGACCAGATCTGCCTGCATAACTCCAGTCGGTGATATTATTTAGTGTGCACTGTAGCTATGTGAACAGTACAAAAACTGGCATGGTTCATCAGTGGGTATAGGAGATACAGCCGTTCAAAGGTCGGACCTTTGAACGGCTGTATCTCCTAAACCTGCTGGCAGTTCATGTTAGTTTTTGTACTGTTCACATAGCTACAGTGCATTCTAACTACAATAATATCATACGATCAGCCTTGCAGCTGATCGTTAATTTTTTACTGACCTTTACACGTCTGTTACTCCTAAACCGACTGAAGTTATGCAGGCAGACCTGGTCCATCCCCAACAGAGATGCTCTACACCCCATAAACACTGAATCAACCTTGCTGCTGATGGTTGCAAAAAGTAGGTGCACTTATCTCTTATACTACTACGTGTTTGAAGTATGACGTTGGTTAAGTAACTTAAGTAGATATGCACTAAGTATTAACTGCAACAGCCTTACATAATGTTTCTTGTCTTGACAAACTGCTAACGGAATGGCACCCATGCGTGCGGTCTTTGTTTATACGTGCCCGGAATTGTAATACGTGAATACTGAATATAACATGTTAGAATCGCTTTCTAGTTCGTTTAGAACTCTCCCTTACCATTGCCTATTTTTTATTCTTACTTATACAATTTAATAAATACTTCTGGCATACTCTTACAACATTGTTTACCTACTTACTTAAATTTTCTTAGGAAATTTGTAAAAGTAACAGTTATTATTACACCAGTTTTAATAGATCTGCGAAGGAAAATCAATAAAAATATTGATTGAAAATGAGTTGTTTTTTCAAAATCACACTAGGCATCCGTCGTCCTAATTAGCCATCACTCGCGCGATCAATATGAAGATCGCATGGCACCTGTGCATGGCACCCATCATCGAACGAACCCGCAATAACCCGCATAATATAGTGTGTTAGGAAAAGTATCATTAACGTTTAAACCACATACCCTACCCATCTATCTGAACAACTTTTAACTTTTACTATGGGAGCAATCTTATCAGTGCAAAAGAAAATTGCAGCTATCCCATACAAAAATACCTTCTCGACGCAAATTTATGGAACAGCAGATTTTTATGTTCTGATCTTTTTGAAAGTTGTTCAGTACCTATGTGGTTTAAGAGGTTTCCCTGACCGAACGACCTTGACTCTTTCAGAGCCGTCTCACCTCTACTATACTTCGTCAGTAGGTATACCTATTTTGACTTGCCTGTCCTTCATTATGTCACTGTGGTGCCTTCTAATCCAAGGAAATCACATTCTAAAATCATAAGAATTCGCACCAAATCTAACAATTTTCTAATTAACTCATTAATTAAAATTTGCTTTATAGCAATTTTAGATCTTGATGTTGTCTACACAATGGTGTGTGACTCAAGTAAAAGTGACTTCACTTAAAAAGTCGATGAACATAATACAGATTTTTACCAATATTTAGGCTTTCCTTTAAACACAGGTTTCATATGTATTTTATAGAAAAATAAGAAATATGATCTATAGCAAATAAAGCCGAGATGTTGAAGATCATTGCTACACTTTTCAATCATTTGTATGTCTTTCAAATTACGAGAAGATAGCTTCTAAAAACCAGCAAAATATGGCCCGGCCGTGCGTTTACCTATGGGGAGCCTCTTAAAGGTTGATACTTTTCCTTACACCCTGTATAGGCTGTGCCCGCATACAAAATCAAGTCAACGTAATCGCGCTATGGTCAATTAGGAGTCCTAATTGATCATATCTAATTTAGGCACTCGATAGAGATCGGTATTTTAAATCGGGATTTTGTGCGATCGGTGACTGAAAAGGTGCAAAGCGGCTAATTAAGATGGCCAATGGACGCCGCCTAATGTAATTTTTAAAACAACTCTTTTCTAAACGATTCTGCTTCGACTTCACGCAGACTTAACTTCGACTTGACTTCGAGTTACTATGTCACAATTACCTACCTATAACTACTTAGATGTAAAATATTTCCTCAATCCGCATCGCTAGTTTTTGTAGCATGTTCCTTTGGTTAGCTTTGTTGACAAGGTCAGCATTTCAGCTTAATACACTAAAAACATGGAAAGTATGCTTTATTGCGAAAAACATAACAATATCACAGAGTAGGTAGGTAGGTACTATTCGGAATAAAAATTTATCGACGAAATGCTAATTCATCCATCATGCTTACCCCAGTGGGACATAGGCGTGAGCATATTTTACGCATTTGTATGTATCTCTACATAATAAACTGATTAAGCCAGCAACTTTATCCGTTATCATTATAAAATTGATTTTTGTTTTTCCTCTTTATCTAATCACAACCTTCCGATGCACGTGCGAGCAAGCCGTGTACTTTCAACACTTTCTATTTTCTCGTGATTTTCTGTAATAACTAGTTATTTGCTGTACAACGTTACGTAAAATTACACGATATTACCGCAAATGGCCTGAAATTCTTACGACGACTTAATGACAACTAAATCTCTGCCATGAATACGATGCAAAAAGCATAATCCCGGTAAACACGGGCTATATTTATCTATTCTCAGTTCCAGTAGGTACTCTCATACCTACCTTAGTTCAATAAAATTGTCATTCCGTTTGATGCTAGTTACTATACTATGATCAGACTGACAAATCTGACAATTATACCTAATATACCTTCCTCATAGAGCATTCTGTAGCGATTGAGGCAGCTTGCAGTAGATACTCGGTTGTGGTCAGAATTGTATTGTAGCACTTATAATAGAATATAATATATTAAGTATATAGTGTATTTCGTACCCTTATTGCAAAAACCAACTATCTGCAACCAACTATCCTGATTTTTCTATAAAATCTAGTCAGTTTTCTTCAATTATTACTCTATATACTTAATTAGAATAATTGCTTATTTAGAAATAACCATAAATGTTAAAATGAACGTCATTAAGTAATATGTTTTGTGTTGTCAAACTTTCAAGTGCTTAAATCTCAAAAAACATTTGGTTAAATTTTGTGGTGCAGAGGTGCAGATAATTGGTTTTTGCAATAAGGGTACGATTTGCTAGGAATTTGGAGGGAACGAAGCGAGCGATAGGTACATGTCTAAATACAATTTTTATGCAATTCATTTTCCATCAGGCGTAAAATAATGAAGTTCCTTTTATTATTAAGTTGCTTTCGGAAAATCCCTCATTGCAATCTTTAGGTATGCAGTTCCAGTGTTAACATTACGTTTATTAAAACTGATCTTGCTCGCGTGACCTAGTCTTTAAAACTCGTTCGTTTAAACAAGTTTACCCAGAGTTTACCTACTTATTGAGAGCAGTCTATAACAAGATACCATAATAAATACAATTTAAAACTACTGAACCGATTTTCATGAAAAATTATTTAATAAAAGTGTCCCGCTGGCTGGAGGTTTTTTCAAACCAATGCCGTTCTTCCATTTTAACGGAACAAATATAATGGATTCGATAGAACAAATTCGGAACTAAATCCCAGACATACTCGCATCGTTCTAGTCTAGGACATATTACGTGGACGCTGATTGTAGCCACACAAAAAACACTAACTAGCAAAAATTTGCTTTCGATTAAGTACAAAAAAACCGAAGCGGGCTGTACCTACATGTTCTGCTCTGCTGTAGGAATTCCCTATCTTTCTTTGTTAGTAACTACTTAGTTCTGTGATTGAGAGAGCAACAAAGTAAAATAAATACTACATTTATATCCTAACTAGGTACTAGGTAGGTAACGCTGACAATTTTTTAAAAGGGTGATCATACCATATCATCAAGTGAACAACATACCTACTCGATGGGACAACGAAGAAATGGCAAAAAAAATCTGCTGGTCTTTCTACGTTGGTCCCACCATTGAGTAATTATGTATAGAGCAGACAACGCGAACAAAATCTGTGCACCATGATCAGCAGTGTGGAGCGCGTGCTGGGAGCGTCAGGCTGCGACGAGCGCCTGGCACAGGCTAAGTGGGTTAGAGCGCGTGCACCCTAATATAACGCGTGTTACAAAACATTACTTCTCGGTAGCTTCTCTAGTTAACATAGTACCTCAATGGGTCCCACAGAGAAAGTTGTTCAGTTTGACGGTCGGATCATCCTCTTAAAAAACCGTCAGCTATTGAGTTGGACCCATACGAAGTTGCGATATATTTGCTTGATCGAAACGATGAGTGTTTCAGTAGATTGAATGACTTTATTTGTTTACAAATTTCGAAACATTCTCAATGTTACTAGAGGGAGGTCGTCGGTCGATAATTTACTTGCGCAAGTCATGGACACCTCTCACGCAGCCAAATTATTGCGACGATGATGTTGTGTCTTACACTTAAGTATCTAGCATGTTTTAAAACGTAAATATCGTCTAAGTGCGAAGCTGTTAGTCTATCGATAACTGTGCACAACACTGGGCAGTAACATAAATTATGGCGTGATTAATATTGTTTACCCATGTCAAATTACAGCTTTCTAGTACCTACTAAGCGTCTCTAATCTAAGCCACGGACAGACAGACGGACGGACATGGCGAAACTATAAGGGTTCCTTGTTCAACTAACTACACTACGGAACCCTAAAAACTGTCATAGCGGCGATTCATGAAATGCTAGATTACCTAGGTACATTAAATCTAGCGTACGAGTATTATAGCCGACAGCCGTATTGAAAAACGCGAAGCGCTGAATACAATCCGAGGGATGTTCGATCAGCCGTATTACCTACGTTCCGGCTAAACGTTGATCCGCCGTAATACAAAACGGCTAGCCGTTATGTAATTCAGCGTATTCTACAAACTGGCTGCGAACCATGTAATCAAATCATACATCAAAACACGTGCTAAAATAGCTTGAACATTTTATAAGGTCACTGAATAGGTACCTACTTGCCTAGACTAATAATAACTAATAATTACGGTTAGGTTAGCTTGATTCAATGTCAGAGTTCGTTTTAGCCATTTATATACCTGGGTATGTAGATATTGAAACTATAGATTAACTAAGAGAATAATATAACAGTAGGTATTTACCTATTATACTTAATTCATCTGAATGACAGAGGTTGGTTGGTATTGGTACGTACCTATTATTCTTGTTCTACAATGTAGGTAAGGATTGTAGAATAGAAGTTATCATGGTAGGTAAGTATTATTACCTATAAGGTAACTGTATGTAATAGATATCCATGGTAATCATAAAATTATCTACTAGATAGGTTGGTACCTACCTACTTAAATTGTTATGGTTTTGGGATCTGTCTATTACTATACCTACCTACCTATACTCCATTCCAAATAACAACGAAAATTTAAGGCCATTTTGAATTACAGAAACCGAGATTTGAAACACTTCCTCTCACTTATTCTTAGAACAGATTTAGTAACGTCCAAGATACGTTTGATAGTACCTATATCTGTCTCATAAATAAATCTTATTTGCTAATCAGAATTGGCCAGAAAGCTAAACAGGAATCGGAATATCTTTTCGTCCTTATTTGGAATGCAGTATAGGTAGGTACTTAATTCCATGCTATACCATCATAAACATAAAGAATATAAAAAAATCTATCGTCTTGTCAATGACAGTTGTTGCTAGAACTCTGCTAGAAGTAATGATAAGTAATGATGACATTTTATAGGACACCGATCCAGCCTCCAGAAAGGATGACAATAAAACAGTGTATAAAATATACTAGGTAATTAATTTATTAAAGCCAAACACCATTAAACAGAAAACAGATCATTGCTTCAGCTTGATCTTCTCAGTAGCCAGAGCCAGCTTCCTAATATTGCAGAGGCAGCCAGCCGACGCCTCCTGCAGTATCGGATCCCTTGATCCAATCGTCTCTAGTAGAAATTGGACCACCCCAGCCTGTAAGAAAAATAATATTCACATGGTGAACTAACGTTAGGTATAAATTACACCCTTATCTGACCATGAGGATAGTATGTGCATCAAAGGGGACATACGAAGGAGTGATACTCAAATACTCGTGTCAGACCTGTAGTGCGATTTTTGAATCTCATTTACTGAATTCAGCAGTTGAAAATGTCAAAATTACTATGGAGATATACATCTTTGTACTGCTGATTTGACTTTCAAAAATCGCACACCTGAAGTATTATTTTTGAAAGTCAAATCAGCAGTAGAATGATGCATATCTCCACAGTAATTTTGACATTTTCAACTGCTGAATTCAGCGAATGAGTTTCAAAAATCGCACTCCTGGCTGCTAACAAAAACTCAACTATTATAAACATGGTGGCGAGGAACTGCCAAAGAGGAAAAGAAAGAAGTTATCTACATGAGAATTTACAATAAAAGACAGAGTGAAATAGTGTAAGTAAGTAATTCAAAAAATTACAGGTAAAAAAAATACAAAAGTTGAAATGGAAGAGTCATTTCAACTTTACCTGTTGACGTGATTTTTCGAACAGGTCAGCAGCAGCACAATACAAAGAGCTAAAGATGAAAGATGGTGCCAAGTGATAATAAACTGGATATCATTAAACAAAAAAGAAGAGGAGGAAGGACGGTTTTCTGTGTGAAGTTTTTGGGAAAAAAATTGTCTATCTCATTATAAAAGCAGGTTTTGTAGTTAGGTCCGATTCATGTTAATCTGGTTATTTCTTCATGAATAACAAATTAACACAGAAAAAATAGTTTGTTAAAAAAACAACAAACAACTATCCCATCATCATACCTAACAATGATTTTTTGCGTAAGACCAATCTTAATCCAAGACCTTGAATTCAGACTCGACAAAGCAAAAAAAACTCATGCATTGATTATCTCTCTTACGAAGATAACATACAAATTATCACATATAAGGAAGCATACAAACAAAAGATTTGCGTGACCTCTGGACCATTTAGTACTCAAGTAACAAAAAGACGGATATACACGCAAACAATGTTATCGGCAGAACGTCACTCACATTTCTACCTAGATTTACAATCATACTATAGTTATTTACTTTCCAACAAATATATTATACATATATTAGGTATACTCTTTATAAACATTAATAAAATTGCCAAAATACTTTTATTGGGTAGGGTCAGTTGTTGGACAATGAAACAACGGTACACAATGAAACTATCCGTTATTTTGAAAATGGGACGTTGCCAAATCGCGCGGAATATCGTATTACAATGCGTTTATAATGCCCCTGCGCTGGAGTGCGATTTTTGAACATGTGATTTCCCAACGAGCGGTAGAAAGTTATACCTGTCTCACGTAGCACATCAAAACTTGACATTTGCAAGATGAGACAGGTATAACTTTCTACCGCTCGTTGGGAAATCACATGTTCAAAAATCGCACTCCTGGCCTCAGTTTCCCAGCGAGCGCCCGGAAGAAGTCGTGTCTGAGGAGCTTTTTGTGTTTTTTCGACAAAAAAGTAAGTATTTTTTGTTATTTTTATCGATTTCTCAGTAAACCATATCAGCAAGTATCACTTTAGTCCATATTTTTTTGCATTGTGCATGTTTCATAGATTAATTCGAACTATACTAGATTTTGAAGTAATAAAACTAAGTGAGGTTTTTTTCAAGGTTATTACCAGAGTACCTAGGTGTCTTACAATGAAACAGTTGGACAGTGTACACAGTGGAACAGTGTGTCATTGTGTACTGTCTTGTTTCATTGTATATTACGGTTATGTTCTTTGTATTTTTCTCCAATTTTTTTTTTCAATAATTCCATACCTACTCAAATGTTTGTTACTTTTATATGTTAACCTTGTAGTATGACATTTTTGTATTGTCCCTGGTTAGTTAATTGATAAAAGTTGATTTACGAGGGCGGAATATACCTACATAATTATATTAAATTTATCCATAAGAAGGTTTTGTTCAGTTTTTGTTATTCATGAAAATAGTTTTTTTATGTTAAATTTTCTTGTTTTAAGTTTTTGACAACTTTTTACCTAAAGATTGTTTGATTTGTTTTATGTTGATAGAAACCATATAATTATAAAGTCTTCTTTATTTCATCAACAAGTCTGTTATTTCGTATTACGTATCTGGTTTTTAATGAGAATATAAATAAAGCATTTTTCATTTAAACAAATATTGTTTATTATTTTTTTACTGCAGAAACTACGAAATTATTACTATGTTTCATTGTTAAATATGTGATGTTTCATAGTGTACCAACATGTGGACACAATGAAACAATTCCCTTTTTTTTTTTTTTTTAAACTAGCTAATAGATGATGTTTAGATTTATTAAAAAAACTGAATGTGGCATACGATAGCCAACTAAATTAGCTATCTTTGTGTAAAAAACTAGACCTATATCAGCCGAAACGACGGAACTATGAGACTTTAAACTTTTGTTGTTTCATTGTCCAACAACTGACCCTACCTAATATATGCGATGCTATCTCTGCCTCATATTGTTTTATTACACATTGATATTCAAATTTAATTGAATATATTATGGCTCTATTGGTGAACCATTATTCTGCCAACGATAATAATAAGTACAATTACCTGCATCGAACCCTATTGTCACATGAGCATGAGTCAACCAAAACTCAACTCGGCCACCCAAAGCGTCTGACGTCACAAACATTAACAAACAATACACTTCCACTTACGGCATGCATAGTGACGCAGTTGATGGAATAGAAGGAGAGATGGTAGAGGGCCAGTGCTGTTGCCCTGTGCACTTTGGGGTCCCGTGACGTCATGTAGTTGACGAGAGGAGTGATGGCGCCACGTTTTCCAAACTCCTGCCTGTTCTGGGCCCAGTCGCAGCAGTATGCTATAGCTACTCCCAGGTTTGCTCGCAGATGATCGTCTGTCGTGCTTACTGCGAAAAAATGTGACTAATATGAATAAATTACAAGCTGACACTAAATTACAACATAAGATGGTAATTTTCACGGGTGGCGCCTTTATGGTTAACGTAGGAAAACAATTGCAATAAAATTAATCATTTGCAATTTTATATCGCCATAGGACCATACAGTTCGTATATTCGCCAGTTCGCACGAAGCGATAAAGAACTCGACGGACTGGGTCAGAACTCGAGTCAGATTGCATGCACTTTATAAGTATGTAGGTACTTAGATAACGAAACAACCGTTTTACTATCCCTACTAAAAATCACTCGTATAAGATAGTACCTACCCCTGAATTGAACATGATAATTTGGATAGATTAGGTATTTATTCGTACTGTGCCTTGGATATCCTAATGAATACAGTGAGACCGTTACCCTCAGACTTCTGGCTCAGACTTGACCAATGTCAGGATGTCTCCAACTCCATCAAAGATGGTTTTCCTTGTTGTCCATATGACGGCCGTTCTCCCAGATGAACTTAACCCTGACCTTGATACCCAACCCACCCCAAACCCAATCCAACCCTTATACCGCCCAAGACCTTTACAAAGTTATCCAAAACATTGGACTCATTTATTTAACTGAGGTAAATGAGATGAATACAAGTACGCCAAAGTTGTACTAAGAAACAAAGTTTTAAAAATAATTTATGACAAGTAACTACTACTACAAATAATTTAAAATGTTATTTATGAGGTTAGGAGTAAAACCTGTTTTGTAAACTAGTTATTTTTCAATGTAGATCGTGGTTTTAGATCAGTTAGAGGCAAATACCTTGAGGTTCTAATTAGTAACGATGTAATTATTAACTACCAACACTCATATCATAACACTTACCGAGCTTCGAAAGTTTGGCTACTACTCCATGATCGGAAATTACAGCCAAATTCTCATGGTCTCTCGCGATCGTTGCTATAGCAGCGCACACAGCCGACAATACGTTGTGGTCATCAGAATCCAGGAGATCCACAGTTAGTTCCAAAGCGCCAACGAATGACCTGACCATCTCTCCAGAATCAGCTGCGTTTTGGACGCAAGGACTCAAAGCTAGAGCGGCATTTGTTTGAACCTTTTTGGAGTCGTTCTTGAGCAACGACCAGACGAGTCTAACTCCATCAAGTTCATCTATTTGAGACATGCAGCCTGGTTCTTTTGCACATTCCATTAGAACCAGTGGAACGTTTTCCAGCAATGGCTTATGAGTGTTATTGAGGTGATGGACTGGAATATTAACTTTTTATTCAGCATTTGTTTAGCATATAATCTAGACATAAACGGTTATTAATTTGTAAATAAGGCGTAACTTACTTAGCATTGGAATTCCACCAGCAGCTCTGATTTTGTCACGGTTCGGTGGGTACTTAGCGCATTCTGCTAATGCTCCGGCCACGTTTGTCAATACACCGTCATTCTCATCATCTAATAGCCTGACTAGAATCGGAACAGCACCCAGCTGGTCTAATCTTTTCACACTGGGGTCACTGTCGGCGCATTTCCACAAGGCTCCAGTTACAGCAGCCATGAGAGGCTTGTTGGCTCTGTTGGTGGAATCCTGGGCAGCTTCCACTAGGAGCTCGAGGCCACCGGTGTCCCGGATCATATTTCTTGTAATAGGGTCACTAGCACATTTGTATATCGCTAAACTGCAATATGTCTGTAATCAAATAAGTAATATTATGTTTAGATTGCGTGACTGTTTCTAGAATAGATCATTCTATGCATGCTTCAATAAATTTAAGAAGGTGGGCAAGGTCTGACATTCAACTGGCATATGACCTTTATATTATATCTTATTTTAAATTTACATAGTACTTTAACTAATAATGAAATACGTACTTTTAAATCTTTATCCTCATTAGCTAAATGTTTAATCAAGTCGTCGACCATTTTTTCAGTCTGCACGGCTAACTGGAAGGATGTTTCACTGGCACACATTTGTAACAAACCAATAGCTGGTACCGCTACGTCCAGATGAATTGTCTTCAGCATTTTTGCTAATAGGGGAATTATACCGTATTTTCTCATAGCTTCACGATTCCTCTGCGATGAAGACATCGACCACAAAGCCTTGGCACCCGCTCGAGCGATATCAAGAAACTGGGTTTCATCTTGGTTTAACTCTTCACGGGGTGTTATCAGATACCTGAAATATTTACATTGTTCAAGACACTATCGATCGTAGCTGAACGAAAAAGGACTTTAATGTACTTTACCGTTCCTTGATATCCAGCAAGTCAATCAGCTTTGGTATTCCACCAAATTTCCTGCAAAACTTTCTGCTTTTACGAATCCTTCCCAAATTAGCGATAGTCTCCGCTGCGAGGATCTGAACATCTCTTGCTGGGTCAGACAGCAGTCCCACTAACAACGGTATCGCTCCCAAATCTGTCACCTTCTTTCTTATTTCTATATTTGGCGTAATGTCTTTTAAAACAGCCAGTCCTCCTAATATACAGCATAAATCTCTCGTCTCCAGCAAATTGACAAGTAATTCCAAGCCACCGATCTCCTGAATAGCTCGTTGGTTAACTTCCACCGTCAGGTCATGGTCCTTCAAGCACGATAACGCAACCATCGTTGCTGTCTGATTACCAGCTTTCATATACTTCACTAGCTTCTGAATATGCCAGTATTCTGGCGGTATCTCGCTCGATTTGATAAGATCTGCCCAGTTGTCTTCAGATGAGGACGTGGATGAAGGGGAAGATGCTGACGTATCGGAACCTTCTGTGACCATAACAATGCGCGGTAACCCCACCGTGTCTTGCCCGCCGTCGACGCTAAACGCTGAAATATTGTCGCCCTCCGCCATGATTTAACACTATAAGTTAAACTTGTATTAAAAATGATGAAAGTAGTTTTTAAAAAAGATAGCAAAGCGTAAACGTAAAAGCGTTGACAGTAAAATTGAAAGTGATTTGTCAATGCGGTTGCTCGGCTACGCAACATAATAGTTATTTTTTTCTTGAAAGCTATTTTTGGTAATGGCCAGAATCTTTCGACACCCAACCTCAAACTGTTTTGGTCACGCACCAAAACCACAGATTTTGCCTTTTAAAGACATTTCTTTAAATCTTATGAGGCGACTAAGGGTTAATGTTTCTTATAGCAGTGTTTTTGTGGGCGACAGGCTAAGCTTAGGTAGAATGCACGCTATAAAGTTAATTGTTAGTTCTATCTAGCAAGGTTTCTGACCACCTTGAAAGGAATTATGGTCTATAATGTAGGTAATTAAGTCGATAAAAAAATCGAGTTGTCTCAAAACTACAGCTTAACATCACAGGTTGTTCAGTTACATATGTTTTTGTTTTGTTTTAAAATTAGTCTACCACGCAGGTAGAACACCTGCGTTTCGCCCTAGCAGACACTTTTTAGGGTTCCGTACTCAAAGGGTGAAAACGGGACCCTAATACTAAGCCTACGTTGCCCGTCCGTCCGTCTGTCTGTCTGTATTTAAGACTGTAACTTTTTAACCCTATTAGCTAGGTAGATGACATTTTCACATAATTTGCGTTATTATCGGCGCATTTGCTAACAAATATAAATGTCAAAAAATTAAGGGAAGTCTTGAAGGGAATGTTTTTTCTTCTAGCTCTATCGTAAAACGGTAATACATACAAGCGTCAAACTTGGTGTGATTATAGAGCAAACTCTACAATATAACAACAAATAATAAAAATCGGCCAAGTATGAGTCGGTCTCGCACTAAAGGTCCCAGAGTAAACAAAACTTATCATTATCTTATCATTAGCTTCCTTTTATAAACTAAGAGTCTGCCCATCAAACGGAACCACTTTTCCTATGGGAGCAAATCAATCGGAGCAAAAAAAAATCTGCTGCCATACATTTGAGTTAAGTAGGTAGCGGCGGCGGGTGCAGTTTAGTATGGGACACCTGATTTTTTGTTGCTTCGATTCTTTTGCTCCCATAGTAAAAGTTGTTCAGTTTGATGGGTAGACTCTTAGTTTAAAAGGATGCTAATGATATCAATTTCACCCTGTATAGGTTGTTGGTATATATGTGTTGCGGTACGGAACCCTCAGTCGCGTGTAGCCCGACTCACACTTGACCGGTTTTATTCAAAAACTTTGTTTTCCATAGAGAGGAGTCCAGAGCAGTTAGACCATTTCTAACTATTTTATATTGTTCTAGGTAGAATGGTAGTGTTTAACGTGAAATAACCCAAAACGGTGTATTAAACCTATCGTGTTTTAAACTCATTTGTTATTATAATTATTGTTGTTGCAGTTCCGAAGAAGCGTGAAAGATGTGTTGAAACCGGACCATAACGACCACTTTCTTTTACGTTGGCTAAGAGGTAAATATTATATTTCCACTTTTGTTTTCCAAAAGATTTTGAAATCCAAGAGCTAAAAATGTTTGTTCACTTATTAACTAGGTACCTACCTAAGTAATAAATTTTATTGTTATTTACTTACTTAATAATCAATTTTAATTTTTGGGTTTTCCGACGTCAATTAGGATTATATAGCAGGTTTCACACGAAGCAGGTAAGCTGCAGTGATTTTATTGTTGTTGTTTAAAAATATATTGTTTTTTCCATTGCTTTTTTTGGACCCAAAAACAAAAACTTGTATGACTGGTTTACCTGGCTACATTAGATGTCAGGATCATAGCCTTGAAAAATTTTATACTTACGTAAATGTAAACCAGTTAATAGATTAACATATTACGATATCAATATCATTAAGAGGATATAATTCGGAGCACTCTCCATACAAACGTACTATGGTGATATTTTCAATACGAACCAATTAAACTCAATGAAATTTTTCAGAATAAATCTAAAAACACATTTCTATGCTTGTATAGAGTCAGATTTTCGTTAAAATGTATAGTTTTAAAGTTAAAGTGCCTCAAAGACTTCCATACAAATCTTTAATTAATCCTAGCATTGAAGCTGTATATTTTAACGAAAATCTGACTCCATACAAGCATAGAGATTTGTTTCTAGATTGTTTCTGCAAAATTTCATTGACTTTAATTGGTTAGTATTGAAAATATCACCATAGTACGTTTGTATGGAGCGCGCTCCGAATATAATTTATTTATACTTTCAGCTAGACAATGGGATCCTGTAGCTGCAGAAAAAATGCTAAGAGATGTAAGTACAGTTTGAACTCTTGTAATAACTGAACCATAACTTTACATTTATTAGTTTTTCTCCAGACGGAAAGAGTCAATTATCCTCCCGCAGGGCTGCGTTCAGAACCTTTGGGTGTGGTGTTCTTCTCGCTCGCTCTTATGGGTAGAACGCTTTTCACCGAGCCTCGGAACGGCGCACATTGGGGCAAGAAAGCAAAACTGGTGGCAGAAAATCAAAATTTAAAAATGATAATAACTCTAGTGCTATATATATTGAAACGATAGTGCACTACTTTACGCGTTATAAAACAATGTCGTTTTCCACCTTATTTCCCAACCCGCACTTCAAAGTTACGCTTAGTTGTAGCGAGTTTGCCCGCGTGAAACTACGTAAGTATGTTTTTTAGAAATTTAAAAGTTGTTGTGCGTCAGCATTATTGGAATAAAATTGTATTCTTTGATTGCATCTTCAAGTTCAGGTATGTGGGCATATTTTATAAGTTTTTTATTACTAAAAGAGTGTTTTTAATAATGTTAAAACGGTGTCTACACTGAAAGTCTTAAATATTTACTCAATGCACAGAAATGTTAAGACTTTTAGTTATGTTCCAAGGCTGTCCGAGCTGTGGTTTTTACATTTTTACACAGCTTGTTTATTGCTTAACATAGGATCAAGAGAATTTGTTGCCCATATTCTGCCTTTTCTAGTAAAAAAGGCTTTAAGGGTCGTAAGCAATTTTCTAGTTTGGATTCCATTTATTTTATTCATATTTATTTTTTACACCGAAACCGCTTTGGCCGTTTTCCCCTGCACTTGGCACATGTACTTAACTATTTACTTTTTAATTTAGGAACATACATTTATAATTCAATTTGATTTCAGAAACGAGTTCCGACACGATATTGATTAAAAGAAAAGAGCTTGATAAATTCCGAGTTTTTACTCAACATGCAGATGCGGATTCTAGTGATGCCGATTAATAAAATTTTGTTACATATTTATTATTTTAGGGTGTGATTACAAAGTTTAAAAAAAAAAAAAATTTAAGTACAAGATTTTTTTCAATATAATTTGTATAAAAACATCTAAAATGTATTTTATTTACATGAGAAAACATATCAACTAACAAATATGAAGCAAAGAAAACATAAAAATACTTGGGTATTTTCTGCCACCAGTTTTGTTTTCTTGCCCCAGTGTGCGGCGTTAGGGCGAAAAGTTGCACTCGGAGTGCACTCTGGGCGCACTCTGGGCGTAGGTCAGTGTTGCCAGATGGGGGGGATTCCCCCCAAATTTGGGGATATTTTCAGACCGGGGGGGATTTTTGGGGGGCAAATCCTTTGGGGGGTTCTGAGGGGGGAAAAAAATTGGCTTGGAGGGAATTGGAGGATTTTTTGAAAAACCGTAAAACCGGTTTTTAACGCCAACCGCCCGCCAATACCGTCTTTGCCAAAGTGAAAAACGTTGATAAAACACAGTGATTAAATCCAATGAGGTCTATCAAGGCACAGATGCCGTGGTGAAGATAATTAATAGCAAGGTCAAAAAAAATTTTACTCAGAGAAAATGTATGGAACTGCTGACGACGTATGTGGAGATGCTGATCCAGTGATGGAAGCAAATTTTATTTGATTTTATTTGATTAAGTAAATAAATGTTTTTCCAATTAGTGGGGGTTTTTTTCTCAAAACACTACCATTTAGGGGGGATTTCAGGGAGATTTGGGGAGAATGCCAGATTATCATCTGGCAACACTGGCGTAGGTTCTGAACGCACCCCTGAGCTAAACGAAGTTGCCGCTTTCCACCTCCGCGGAGGAGAAAAATAGTATACTGACCTCGGGCAGTAAATAAGAAAGCCTCAGATCACCATGTTTGTTGACCTCGGCTTCTTACTTTCCTGCCCTCGGTGTGTAATCTACTTTATACCTACTACATAAAAAGTTGAAAGTTACTTTCAATAATGACGGAATATCTTCCTACTCTACTATAATTTTAGACACTTTATTGCACTTCATCAAACTCGCAATTCGCAATGATGATTTTAATAAACCTGTTTAGACATTTAAAAACAAAAATGCATTCGTTAGTGCAAGACCAAATTAAGTAGGTTAGTTATGCAATTCAAATGGATGTATCTTTCATAATGTTGATTTTAAAAATTAGAAAAAATACAGTAGTGACGACTAGCCTTATGATTATATTTAAAATTAAAATTATTTATGTTTAATTTCGGAGAATAAAAAAGAAAAACCAGCGTAAAAAAGCTATATTGAAAATGGGGCTACTTTGATACCAGTCGTTTTTTCATTGCTAATAGGAAAGCTGCAAGTCACCCCAACAGGAAAAATTTTTCTGCGAATATTTACTACAAACTTTATCCAATTAAAGTTTTATCAATAATGCCAACCCAAAAAAGAATATAAGGCTGCGTTTTTGGAGTGCATATATTATTATCTTCTATTTTGTTAAAAGCAAAGATTGTTGTTTGGTTTAAACTATGTACAGTCGGTTACAGCTTTAAGGTGGTTGCAGAGTTGTCAATTTCATACAAAATTTTGACGCTGTATGTACTGTACGTACCTACGCGTAGACGGTATTAATAACAGTATAAGTTAAAATAGCTTTTAGGCTGAGATCTGGACAAATCCCACTAAATAAATTTGCGTTTTTAATGAAAAAGGCACCCTCACCTAATTGTGGAAGATGTCCAGCATTTATTGATGGAATGTGTCCGGTATCAGTCGCAGAGGCTATCACTGTTTAATAGTTTAAAACTAAATGTACCTATTGAATGTAGGCTCTTTTGTCACCATTCTAGCCGCCCCTACATCGGAAGAGGCTAAAATGGTGTATACTTTTATTTATAGTACCTACTGCGTGAGAGGGCGTGTGTATGTGCTAGTGTTTATTTTTCGTTAGTAAGTTTTAGGTTTTCTTTTCATTGTTGTGTAAAGTCTAAAGGTTAAGGCACGATGGGACTGACATAACCTCAGGGTTGAAAGCCCCAATAGGAACCTATATGAAAAAGTAGTAGGTATATACGTACCGGAAACGTCTGGTTTTTAAAATGCCCATTGTAGTTAGGAACTAACAGACTATACCTTTAAAGTTATGTTTTTTTACCTCAGTCCATGGAATGGCGGGAGAAGTGGGGCATAGACACAACGCTTCAGACCTGGCAGGCTCCCGAGGTCCTGGAGAAGCACTTCCCCAGCGGCAGCACGGGCTTCGACAAGGACGGTTCACCAGGTATCTTTCTCATCCTTTTTAACCAACTTCCAAAAAAAATAATGGTCCTGAAAACAGCTAGTTTTGTAGTGCCGATTTCGACTGAACTATGGGATAATTATTGTATTAACACAGTTTATGTACTTACTTAACAAAATTACAAAGAACAAGTTTGTTAATAATAGCTGTGGTGGTCCAGTGGCGAGTAACCTTGCCTGCCGTGCAGGAGGTGATGGTTCGATCCCCGTCCAGGCCGACTCGTACCAATGACTTTTTCGGAATTTATGTACGATTTGTAGCACCACTGGCTTTTCGGTGAAGGTGGACTTGCCATAGAAAAACATCGTGTGGAAACCTGCATGCTTCAATTTCGAGGCATGTATTGTACCCACTGTCCATTATAAGTGGCGACGGACTCACCCCCTGTCACACTGAACAGAGTTTCGGTACTACTGGTGAAACATGGATGTTCTGAGGTTTCAGAATATCTCTGACTACCCCCTCGGGGAATATAGTCGTGAGCATATGCTTATGCTTGTTAATAATTTACATAGAATAGAACAGGTCATGTAGGTATTAAGTAGTAACTATCTGTTACGCGCGACTGTCTGCGTGTAATTTGTATGCATCGGCCTTTCTAAACTCCTCAGGGTTCAACAAGCTATCTTAAAATACCAAAGTTTAGCGTTTTGTTGTGAAAACGTAACATGCAGACACTTTCGCATTTATAGTATTAGCATGGTCTATGTTCGTATGCATAGGCACCTACGTAAAGTCCGTACATAATGTCTTAACTTTCGCGACAATCTCACACAGCTTTGGTCTGTAGAATGACAATAATTTACTCTAGCAATACTCTGTATTATAGTCATTACTCACAGAAAAGCTCATCAAATAAACATTAGTTTCGAAATGCAGTTGAAGCATTATTACTAAACGTAAACGTTACATAGACGTAGGTACCGTACTTGGGAACGACTTCATAAAGAATACCTACCTACCTAGCTTTAGCTTGAGTGTCACTGCCCCGGACCACGACTCTCCATACTAATCGATGCGAAAGAGCGCGTGTCTCCGGTCAGAATTTAGCTGTTTTCTTTGAAAAATTAGAAGACTTTTTATAAATTTCTAAAAAGTAAGAAAACCACATCATTCTAAATTGAATTGTGAACAATATTGAAAATTTTCGTTTTCTTCCGATTCAAAATTTACAACTGGAAAAAAAGGGGTGACTTTAGAGTCCCTTTTCTTAGGTTTTATTCATTAAAATCGATTTCTAGAAAAACCACATCACTTCTCATATACTGTAGATGATTCAGTTTATTTTTCAGCTCAAAAAGTGTCATATAGTTAATGAATAAAATGGTTACAAAATTACCCAAAACCGGCAGGTAGCCCCTAAGTTATTAGGTTTGTAATGTGGTCGCTCATATTACCTAAGTATATGAGAAGACTTCGTTCTTACTCTAACAAAATATAGCTGCGCTATTAAGCAATATTTAACATATTACCTACCTACGTACCTACTTTAGTAGAAAAGTAAGACAACTTTGCAACAAATTCTGTTCGTTCCCCTTTGCGGTTATTTGAGACTGAATGCGATATCCCTGAATGTTCCAGTGATAATCGTCCCGTTCGTGGGGCTGGACGTCTGGGGCCTGCTGCACTCCATCACGAAGACCGACATCATCCGCATGGTGCTGCGACACCTGGAGAACTACCTGGCCACCGGTAGGCAGCAAGCCTTGACACACGGACCTGCCGCTTTGAAGGTAACCGGAATACACACTTATTTGCGATATTATATGTAATAGATGTTGAAAAAAACCATTTGTTTCCAACCAACCAAAAAAACGTTTTCATGTAGGCAGTGGCGTATTCCTGTCTTGTTCGCACTAACTTTACATGCCCATGCTCCTCTTCCTTAAATGTTGTCCCATTTATATGAAATGACAGCTATGTTTCCAAGGGGTGCCCAGGGTGTCCCGGACTTATCGAGGAATCAGTACGTCACTCGGGAGGCTCTAGGCTAGAAATACTTATAACTAGTGCATTGGAATGCAAAAAAGTGTTTTTAGTTCACATCAAGAAATTCCCTTGCTTGGTGTACCTATGTATAGCATAGAATTTTTAAAATATTGTTAAAATACGATACTATTACGTCTGCTGTCCTTTTCAAGTAAGTATCTATAAGTACTTAATCTTCATCAAAGTGTCGATAATTATGATGGCACATCAAAACATTTTGGGACTTACCAGAAACTAAGTGCTCGCACGATGACGATTTGTGGTATCGCTTTTGCCATTTACAGGCGTTTAAATATTTAACAATGCACTTCGAAAAGTGAAAGCATTGCAAGTGACGTGACGTCATGTATGCATCCGTTGTTAACTGCAATATTTTTAGCGAGAGACTGGCCTTCATATTAATGACTTTGAATTTCGACATTAGAGAATGGTGCATAATAATCAGGTCGTATGCCCAACACCTATTTCCGTCTCTGTAACTCCTGTAAGCTATCAGGGTGTTCGGATCATCAAACTGAACAACTTTCACTACGGAGCCAACATCGAAATCGAGAAAAAATATCAACTGTTCCATAGAAAACGTCAATATAGCGACTCGACCAAAATGTATGAAACAGCAGATTTTTTTTCGCGATTTCAAACTTGGTCCCATAGTAAAAGTTGTTCAGTTTGATGGTCTGAATCACCCCATATACAGGGTGAAATTGACAGCATCCTTTTAAACTAAGAATCTACCCATCAAACTGAACAACTTTTACTATGGGAGCAAACCAATCGGAGCAAAAAAAAACAGCTGTCCCATACATTTGAGTCGTGTAGGCAGCGGCGGCGGACAGCAGTTTTTTTTTTGCTCCAATTGGTTTGCTCCCATAGTAAAAGTTGTTCAGTTTGATGGGTAGATTCTTAGTTTAAAAGGATGCTATCAATTTCACCCTGTATATGGGTAAAAAGTAAAAGTTGTTCAGTTTGATGGGTAGACTCTTAGTTTAAAAGAATGCTAATTATATCAATTTCACCCTGTAGCATGTCTTGTATCACGTACGTACGAGTACGTCTCACGGTAGGGACAGGCACTCACTCACAAGCATATAGTCCACCACGCGTGCCCAAATGTTCTTCTTTTGGTAATCTGAAAGTTATCAACTGCTGGAAATCCATAGGATAACTTCAAACAATTGGTATTATGCAGGTGACAGTCCTATTCGACCTGGAAGGTTTCCAAATGCGCCAGTACGCGTGGAAGCCCGCCGCGGAGATGGTGTTCACATTGCTTCAGATCTACGAAGCGAACTACCCGGAGATACTCAAGACCTGCTTCATTGTTAATGGTGAGACTAAAACCTAAGATGCTCTTGCTCGCTAAAATTCGTCGGAAACCAGTATGAATCCTGAAGAGAATCCAAGTAATCATTAAAATAAAAAATTGGGTAATTCCTAGAAAAATATGGGAAATAGACGATTAGAGTTTTGGTTGTACTGGGCTGCAATCGCGGTAAATATTCGACGATTGAACCATGATTGGACTACGTACGAACCATAACTTTTGACGTCGTTACATTAAGTTTAGCGCGATGCGGAGTTTAGCACAGTTTAATAGTAATTGGATTGCAATAGATTAGAACTGAAATTGGATAAGGATAGAACTTCGATGTTTTAACATAGCGCAATCGGGCTCCTGAACCGGAGGCCAAAATTTAAGGGTGTATTCAGACAAATTAATTTCCACCCATACAATCATCTCATACAAACATCAATAAACAGAATACATACATCAGTCATCCATCACTCATCAATCACACTGATGCTAGAGAAACTTGACTCGATCGGTTTAGGGATCGGGTGTAGGCTCTATATTTCTCGAAGACTCAACGAAGGAATGATTTGGTTCTATTTATACAGGGTCCTTCTTAAGGGTATATTTTCTAAAACCCCTAATTTCAGGAACATTGTTTTCAGTGATATGCTATTGCATATCCCGTGTTTTATATTTATTATGAAAGAACTGCCTTTACTTAAGAATGTAATGAATCGTTTTTTTGTATGTTTCATATAATTTATTTTAGTAATCGCATAAAATCCGGACACTGTTCGTCGAAATATTGCTAAAAATGGGGTTACTTTAGGAACATTTTTAGAAGGGTTACGTTACACGGCTGAATTTACAGTTTACGTAAAAAGAAAGTTTATATAAATTTAAAAAACATAATGAATCGATTTTTTGAAATACTAGTCTGAAACACTCATATTTTTGAAAACATTTTAGTTAAAATCAAACATTGTGATTACCATACAAAATGGCGAACAAATTCAATCTTTTGACATCCTGTGACAACTGCAAAACTATCCTTGTTTCTGATTATTTTCATTGTACGGCGAAATGCCGTTACTGGAGCACGTCCGCGTCAAATGTTTTTAAAATAATTTGCGACAATTTTTTTCTCGATCCTTCTGTGGATGACTGAAACACAAAGGTAATTGAATGGAATAATTCATTATTTGTGTTTTTCTAAAGCTAAAATTATGTTATATTCCAAAAAAAAATAACGAATTCTAGGATAATATTTGTCATATTGTTCAATCAAATTGAAATGACTTCAATTATGTCAGTAGAGTATACCAAATCTATTACCATTCTCTTTGGTCGGCTTTTTAATATGCAATTGCCAATACAGTCGCGCACAGTTTCAAATAAATTCTAAGCAAGAAGATTATATTACCTACGTAGTATAAAATTCTTGATAAGAAAATCATGAAATTTTTATTTACTTCTGAAATTAAATCACTGCAAATAATATCAAAACAACTAAAAACTTACTTCCTACCAATTTCAATGAATAATTGAATAGAAAATATTGATTTAATAGCGGCGTTCGCGAATGGAGCGCGCTCCATACAAACGTACTATGGTGATATTTTCAATACTAACCAATTAAAGTCAATTATTTTTTGCAGAAACAATCTAGAAACAAATCTCTATGCTTGTAATTAGTTAGTATTGAAATTATCGCCTTCGTACGTTTGTATGGAGCGCGCTCTAAATTATATCCCCTTTAATACTCACAACTTTTGATTGAACAATATAGCGTGAATTTTAATCCAAACTGAGCCCTATGCTTTCGTGAAATCCAAATCTGTTCAGTAGTTTTAAAATAACGTGTGCACAAACAACAGACAAAAATTCTAAAAATGGTCTCAATGTATTCCATTACGTACCTATCCCAAACGCCCCCAATTAACATTTTTATAAATATCTTCAGTGTACATCTACGCCATGTTTGCAATTATGACCCAATCACAGACTTAAATTGCTTTCGAATGACATCAAAACAATGGGAATATTGAAATTCCACGGCAAATTTTTCCCCACTAGTCTTAAAGTACCTACATTACTGCAGCGGCCAGCAAAAGAGGCATTGATGGACGAACGTGTAAATGTGGGCCGAGGCGAAGCCGAGGCACACATACGTAAGTTCATCAATGCCTAGTTGTGGCCAAGGCTTGTATAGTGCTTTTCTCAAATAATGCGCGGAAATTAAAATCAATCAACTTTTCAAAATCAATGACGAACAAAAATATTTTTTCCTTCGTTGAATCTAGTAACTTATTATTAATCTGTGGTTAAAGTGTCCATTCGGTTTTTTTTCATTATAAAGCTGTCTATTTGCAAACCAGTTCGAAATTTAAATAAAACCTTGGATAAGTTACCTACCCCCTTGGTTACCATGTTTCGGAGTAAAAGATTGTTCCATTTTTAAATAACACGACCGATATGAGTTTACTATGTAATTTATTTGGCCGCTAAACCACAACAGATATGGATTTTCATACAACTGTTCGCTTAGTACAGCAATTTCGATTTATCTCGAAGAAAGTTGTCAAAATAATGCTCAAATTTCCAAGCATGTTTGAGAAAAAGGTATATTATATTTCTACAATTTTATTTAGTAAAAACTACTAAAGCATATTATAATTATATATTTAATGAAAACCGGCCAAATGTGAGTCGGACTCACGCACGGAGCCTTACGAAGCGTCCCTTAGCACCACACAATAGCGTAAATTCACTTTGACCAAACCGGCCAAGAGCGAGTCGGACGCGCGCCCGCGTCTCGTACGCTCTGTTTTTATTGACTTTGAGCATGCTCTCAGCATATAATATATGCTTATGTCTTGACCACTCTTCTTCGCAACCCCCATTTCGTAGTAGCTATACAGAATAATATAGGTACAGATTATAGGAGAGTTAAAAGTATATTAATGAACGATAGTTTGTTGCCATGAAAGCTGTATCTTTTGAGTCGTAAAAGCTAGCTAGTTTATCAATACAAATACATTTTTTAAATGATTTTGATCTGTAATCTCTAAATGCAAAAGTGGTCACAAGAAAATCTTTCGAACTCCATGTAGAAAAACCTTAGCTTATCTAAAAAAGACACCTTCCTTCTTTTTATACCGGAAAACCCTATGCTGGAAACAAAAACAGCAACATAAAATGTCAAATTCTGACTGACAGAAATTTTTTTTTTCTTAATGGCCATTTATTTTATGTTGATTTCAAGTTTACCGAGGAGTTTGCAGGGCCCTGTTTAATAAACGTGACAATGACAAGTCGACTTATTTGTCAATTAAGTCTGCTCGTCGACATAATTGACGCATTGTCGCGACAAGTGCTGTTCAATAAAGGCGACAAATAAATCAGACAACGACATAATTGGCATGGTAAAATTGTCACACTTGTCGACCATGTTTAATAAAACTTGACAATTGTCAGTCTCAAAAATAAGTAGTTCACATATTTTTCGTGGTGGGGATCGACAAATTTGTCGTGGTGATTGACAATTTTACTGACAATTTTTGACATTAATTATCTCGATGATTATTAAAGAGTGCAAGGATAGAATTAAAAATAAATAATGTGGAGTACATTATGATGTTTCCAATGGATTAAAATTACTTATTAGCGTTACATTATTCTTGAGATTAAAAATCAGTCAAAACAATTTTATTCAACTTCGAAGCTATCTAACTAAAATTCGTATCTTTTTAGGAAAACAACTCACTGTAAGAAAACACTGTGTTTGGTCTCACTTATCATCACTCAACGAGAACTTTTTAGTCTCACTGTCTTGGAAACTGGATATTTAGTTAAAAAAATACTTTATAATCAAAAACATTTTAAGTAAGACGCATTTATTTCTATTTTTTATTATTATTGTGTTAAAAACTTACAATTAATGTATTTTGGTTATAAAATCGTGGGTGCTTCCACTCAAATAATAGTACTTATGATTCACTACGTAAAACAGACTTGCAAGCACAAGGCAAGCACACGATTTTCATAACCAAAAGAAATAACATCGTTTTACTTAATATATTAAATTCTTAAAACTTTTGACATAGACCATAGTCTCCTGTCGCGATTTTATGACAATTCTACAAATTTGTCAACACTAGTCGCGACAATTTATTGTTCAATAAAACAAACAAGTCAAGATTTTCACGACAAATTGTCACATGTCGCCTGTCAGGAGAAAATGTTTATTGAACAGAAATATGTCAAATTGACGCGACAATCCGTCAAATTTGTCAATTTTGACAATGTAAATTTTTATTGAACAGTTAATTGTCGAATTGTCGCCTGTCACCTGTCATTGTCGCATTTATTTATTATTTATTTATTCATTAGCTGAGGTCAGCAATTGAAAATGTCAAAATTACTATAGAGATATGTATCTTTCTACTGCTGATTTGACTTGAATTTTTGAAAGTCAAATTGAAAGTAAAATCAGCAGTAGAAAGATGCATATCTCCATAGCAATTTTGACATTTTCAACTGCTGAGCTCACCGAATGAGATTCAAAAATCGCACTCCTGGTCGAAAACGACCTTAGAATAGAATAGAATAGAATAGAATAGAATAGAATAGAATAGAATAGAATAGAATAGAATAGAATAGAATAGAATAGAATAGAATAGAATAGAATAGAATAGAATAGAATAGAATAGAATAGAATAGAATAGAATAGAATAGAATAGAATAGAATAGAATAGAATAGAATAGAATATACCTTAGGTACCTTAGGTACCTAGTTTAAAAAAATATCCGTAATTCTTTCATTTTAAAATCTCTAACATAGAAAATATTGTTATTCAGACAATTCGGTACTTATGTCAAGATTTTTTTTGTCTTTATTTTTATTTTTACGGATAGAAGATATTATTAGAAACTAATTTAATTTTTTTGCAATTCATGGAGTTTATCAATACAAATTTAATTTTTACTTTATTCTGTAAATGGCAAACGTGGGTGCTAAAAAATCATTCGAACTCCACATTATTCACGTTGTTGTTTAACATGCATACATATGCTCACGACTATATTCCCCGAGGGGGTAGTCAGAGATATTATGAAACCTCTGAACATCCAAGTTTCACCAGAAGTACCGAAACACTGTCCAGTGTGACGGGGGGTGAGCCCGTCACCACTTATAATGGACAGTGGGTACAATACACGCCTCGAAAATGGAAGCATGCAGGTTTCCTCACGATGTTTTCCTTCACCGAAAAGCCAGTGGTGTAACAAATCGTACATAAATTCCGAAAAACTCATTGGTTTGAGTCGGCTTGGACGGGGATCGAACCATCGCCTCCTGCACGGCAGGCAAGGTTACTCGCCACTGGACCACTACGGCCTTGTAGTTTAACAATTTAATTTAAAAATAAAAATTACCCGCATTCTCTTTCTAACTCCATGTTGGAAACAGAAACGGCAACATGAAATGTCAAATTCTGACACATTGAATATATTTTTTCTGAATGGCCAGTTATTTTAAGTTGATATTTAGTTTACCAAGGAGTTAACAGGTCCAACGTCTTCGTTGAACCGAAAAAGGACGTTATTTTTATTAAAAATATCTGTGAGTAATCCTTTCATTTAAAATTCTCTGACAAATAAAATATTGTTTATGAGACAATTGTCACGAAATGGTTTTCGATTCAGCCCTCCAAAACAAACTTGACATACCTACCTACCGAATTGACGAAAATGTCGGTAAATTTTGTTTTCATTATGTTCAAAATTAGAAAATATCACAGTCATGTGTAATTTTGAAACTCTCGAAATATTTAAAAACAATCTGTAGGTACCACTTATAAAATAAATTTAAGGCATATTCCGTTACTCTACATATCGTGAAAGCATAATTTTTGTATCTCTATAGTAAATTTTTTTGCCCTCAGTGATGATCGTATTTAGTTTGAAAAAAGTGGTATGCATGTAGGTTTCACTTTACCGAAACTTCCCACTTTGGTTAATTTAAAATGTTTTAGTTATGTAATGAATTTCATATTGAGTGAAAAAAAAATATTACCTACTAACTAGGTATTCTTCACTCAACCAAATTTCAAAAAATACTTAACACTTTTCTTATCGATGGTGGGAGCTCAAACAAAAGGTCACGGAAAACTTACAAAACATTATCCACATTTTTTATTGAAAATTGACAGCAAGTGATGACGTCACAAACGAAAATATACCCTTAATATGCTGACACATTTTTAAGAGGATGATCAGATGTCAAACTGAAAAATTTTCTCTATGGCACAAACATCGAAATCGCGAAAAAAAATCTGCTGTTCCATATAAAACTGCAAATCCCCTCGAGACATTTTGAGGCTTGACGATTTAGGGGAACTAGTCCGTTTGGTAAATTTGACGTTTCGGTGCACTAGTCCATGCCTTCCTAAGCCAGCCAAATGTATGGGACAGCAGATTTTTTTTTCGCGATTTCGATGTTTGTCCCGTAAAGAAAGTTGTTCAGTTTGACGGTCTGATCATCCCTTTAAAAAAGTTTCAGCATATTAAGAAGGACCCTGAATAAGATCGTATTCTTTCTTTCAGCACCAAAAGTATTTTCGCTGGCCTTCTCCGTGATCAAAAAGTTCATGCACGAATACACGATATCAAAGATAAAGATCCTCGGCACCGATACTAAGAAGTGGCACGCGCAGGTGTTGACCATCGTGGACAAGGACCAGCTGCCCGTCCATTACGGCGGCACTATGGTGGACGAGAACGGAGACCCTAGGTGCAAAACTATGGTGAGTATCTTTTAAGAAAATCATTTATTTCAGGAAGCAAAGTCCTACACATAATATCCTATACAAAGTGAGTTTGTCATAAAATTAAGTAACATTACATTGCTAAGTAATTATGCGCAAAAGAATAAAGACATATTCTATCTGTGTACCAAATTTTATCCAAATCCGTTCAGCCGTTTAAATGCGTGATTGAGTTACAAAACATCTTAAACATCGTTTCAAACACATTTTATAAAATAGTAGGAAGTAGAATCTAATAAGAAAGTAAGGACAGCTCCTAATCCTAAACTATCGTTGTAGCTACCTGACAGAAGACTTATGGTGATGAGATGAATGGTAACTTTGGGCAATATTTAGAGCAATATTTAGGCAATATTTTATTCCAAAAATTTAACTCCGCAAGAACTTTTCACATGAGACGTCATCAACCCAGTTTCTAATAAGAATCAAAAGATTCTTGGCTATGGGCCCAAATGAGATTAGAGGTCTAGACATACACAACTTAAAAGCATTTACCTAGTTTTATAAAAGAAGGACCATCATTTACTATCGCCACTGTATAAATCAATCAATCAAATAATTTATTTCAGAACATAAATTACTTATCTTGTTACAGGTGAAACCAGGAGGAAAAGTTCCTAAGAGTTACTACACGAAGAATGCATCTAGTGAATCAAATAAAGAGTACAAACGAGTTACAATCAAGACTGGCGAGAAGCACACCGTCGACCTACTGTGTGCTGACGCGGAAAGTGTTTTAAAGTATGTTATGCATTTGCAGTTTCCTTTTTACGGTTCCGTAGACAAAAATGTACAGCTTCTGAACAGTGTGTTAGGGCGTTTAGTCATGCGGATAACACGCATTTTGGTTTTATTACTGCATAGCTAGCATGCCGCAGTGATACAGCGCTATTACATCTTAGCTCTCTTTCTATTTGCGTGCGAACGAACGAGATAATAGACGTGATACAGCCGTATCACGTGTTTCATGCTACCAGTGCTGGTTACATTACAGAAGGCAACATTAACATTATACCTATTACATTTTTAATGTAAACCAAAATCCCGCACTGCGGAATCCGCATGACTCTAAAGATACTCTTAGTGAAGGCATGGTGTCCCATCCCATACAAATTAAATTTTAGTTTAAAAATTGCAATATATGGGGTTATGGTATCGATTTGTAATTAATGTTTACGTAAACGTGTAAATTGTTACTAAAAGTACATGATCTGACTACAAAAAAATCTCATGAGCCTCGGAAAATCAAGCAATTTACTTTGCCCGAAGACTGCCCGCGTTACGGCAGTCGCGTTTCATTGTTTGACGTTGGGCATCTGTACTGTATAGTATTATATAATCTGTGGTGAAGGTTTCTTTTATACACCACTAGTTTTTAAAATAATTATTAACATAACTTTAAGGGTGTATTCAGACCATGAAACTATACATCTTTCCTCAAGGAACATGGCTAGAAAAACGAGTTTTTTTTGGGATCTCCACATAGAAAATCGATAGGCTCCACAGAACATTATAAGAGAGGTTAGAAATGCAAAGTTATAATGCAAATGCAAAGGGGTTAGAAGCCGTGGTGGTCCAGTAGCGAGTAACCTTGCCAGCCGTGCAGGAGGCGATGGTTCGATCCCCGTCCAAGCCGACTCGTACCAATGAGTTTTTCGGAATTTATGTACGATTTGTAACACCACTGGCTTTTCGGTGAAGGAAAACATCGTGAGGAAACCTGCATGCTTCAATTTCGAGGCATGTATTGTACCCACTGTCCATTATAAGTGGCGACGGGCTCACCCCCCGTCACACTGGACAGAGTTTCGGTACTACTGGTGAAACGTGGATGTTCTGAGGTTTCAGAATATCTCTGACTACCCCCTCGGGGAATATAGTCGTGAGCATATGCATGCTAGTTTTTAAAATAATTATTAACATAACTTTAAGGGTGTATTCAGACCATGAAACTAACCAACTTTCCTCAAGGAACATGGGTAGAAAAACGAGTTTTTTTTTGGGATCTCCACATAGAAAATCGATAGGCTCCACAGAACATTATAAGAGAGGTTAGAAATGCAAAGTTATAATGCAAATGCAAAGGGGTTAGAAGCCGTGGTGGTCCAGTAGCGGTAGTAAGAGGGGTTAGAAATGCAAAGTAGGCGTGGAACGCGTCGCCACAGGTTATGCAATGATTTGCATAACACCATAAGGCGCGTGGCGTGGTGCGAGCGAGAGGGCATGAGTAATTGTAGCAGCGTGAGCGGGAAGACAAGTGGCGACAGCCGTCACCGAAGCAAAAGCGCTACTTTGCATTTCTAACCCCCCTTATAATGTTCAGGGGTGCGATTTTTGAATGTCATCGGTGAGTTTGAACGGTTTTTAAATCTCATACAAAAGCATTCTCATGCATCTTTCTACTGCTTATTTGACTTTAAAAAATCGCACTCCTGAATTATGATTTTTGGGAGTCAAATCCGCAGTAGAAAGATGCGTATCTCCAGAGTAATTTTGACGTTTTCAACAGATGAGCTCACCGAATGAGATTCAAAAATCGCACTCCAGGAGTGCGATTTTTGAATCTCATTCGTTGAGCTGAAAGAATGAAGAGAATGAGAATGAGATTTAAAAACCGTTCAAACTCACCGATGACATTCAAAAATCGCACCCCTGTGGGCTAATCCCATTGACCATGGCTAATCCGCACTTTTGTATGGAAGTTACGGCAGAGGGCGCCCTCGTAGGACGTATTCTGATCAAATCAGTTGCGTCCTACAAAAAGGGGAGGTGCGGAGTACTCGAAACCGACGGGCATGTATGAAGAGATGTATGGATGTGAATGAGGCAAAAGATGTATGTAAGGATCGTAGTAGATGGCGCGCTCTGGTCTCTGCCTACCCCAATGGGAAAGAGGCGTGACGTTATAGATAGATAGATTGTATGGAAGGTCCAATAAAATTTCACTTTTTTCGACCCATGTTTCTTAGGGAAAGTTGTTCAGATTGATCAGATTCATAGTCATAGTCTGAATACACCTTTTAAAGTATCGTTACTAATTAAAAACTAGTCGTGTATAAGTACTTACATAAGTCCTTCAGTTAGAGACTCTTAAATATTCCGTGGTTAGAGTCAGGAGTGCGATTTTTGAATCTCATTCAGCAGCAGTTGAAAATGTCTAAATAACTATGGAGATATGCATATTTCTACTGCTGAGTTGACTTACAAAAATCATACTACAGGAGAGCGATTTTTGAAAGTCAAATCAGCAGTAGAAAGATGCATATCTTCATAGTAATTTTGACATTTTCAACTGCTGAGCTCACCGAATGAGATTCAAAAATCGCACTCCAGGAGTGCGATTTTTGAATCTCATTCGTTGAGCTGAAAGAATGAAAGAATGCTTTTGTATGAGATTTAAAAACCGTTCAAACTCACCGATGACATTCAAAAATCGCACCCCTGTGGGCTAATCCCATTGACCATGGCTAATCCGCACTTTTGTATGGAAGGTCCAATAAAATTTCACTTTTTTCGACCCATGTTTCTTAGGGAAAGTTGTTCAGATTGATCAGATTCATAGTCATAGTCTGAATACACCTTTTAAAGTATCGTTACTAATTAAAAACTAGTCGTGTATAAGTACTTACATAAGTCCTTCAGTTAGAGACTCTTAAATATTCCGTGGTTAGAGTCAGGAGTGCGATTTTTGAATCTCATTCAGCAGCAGTTGAAAATGTCTAAATAACTATGGAGATATGCATATTTCTACTGCTGAGTTGACTTACAAAAATCATACTACAGGAGAGCGATTTTTGAAAGTCAAATCAGCAGTAGAAAGATGCATATCTTCATAGTAATTTTGACATTTTCAACTGCTGAGCTCACCGAATGAGATTCAAAAATCGCACTCCAGGAGTGCGATTTTTGAATCTCATTCGTTGAGCTGAAAGAATGAAAGAATGCTTTTGTATGAGATTTAAAAACCGTTCAAACTCACCGATGACATTCAAAAATCGCACCCCTGTGGGCTAATCCCATTGACCATGGCTAATCCGCACTTTTGTATGGAAGGTCCAATAAAATTTCACTTTTTTCGACCCATGTTTCTTAGGGAAAGTTGTTCAGATTGATCAGATTCATAGTCATAGTCTGAATACACCTTTTAAAGTATCGTTACTAATTAAAAACTAGTCGTGTATAAGTACTTACATAAGTCCTTCAGTTAGAGACTCTTAAATATTCCGTGGTTAGAGTCAGGAGTGCGATTTTTGAATCTCATTCAGCAGCAGTTGAAAATGTCTAAATAACTATGGAGATATGCATATTTCTACTGCTGAGTTGACTTACAAAAATCATACTACAGGAGAGCGATTTTTGAAAGTCAAATCAGCAGTAGAAAGATGCATATCTTCATAGTAATTTTGACATTTTCAACTGCTGAGCTCACCGAATGAGATTCAAAAATCGCACTCCAGGAGTGCGATTTTTGAATCTCATTCGTTGAGCTGAAAGAATGAAAGAATGCTTTTGTATGAGATTTAAAAACCGTTCAAACTCACCGATGACATTCAAAAATCGCACCCCTGTGGGCTAATCCCATTGACCATGGCTAATCCGCACTTTTGTATGGAAGGTCCAATAAAATTTCACTTTTTTCGACCCATGTTTCTTAGGGAAAGTTGTTCAGATTGATCAGATTCATAGTCATAGTCTGAATACACCTTTTAAAGTATCGTTACTAATTAAAAACTAGTCGTGTATAAGTACTTACATAAGTCCTTCAGTTAGAGACTCTTAAATATTCCGTGGTTAGAGTCAGGAGTGCGATTTTTGAATCTCATTCAGCAGCAGTTGAAAATGTCTAAATAACTATGGAGATATGCATATTTCTACTGCTGAGTTGACTTACAAAAATCATACTACAGGAGAGCGATTTTTGAAAGTCAAATCAGCAGTAGAAAGATGCATATCTTCATAGTAATTTTGACATTTTCAACTGCTGAGCTCACCGAATGAGATTCAAAAATCGCACTCCAGGAGTGCGATTTTTGAATCTCATTCGTTGAGCTGAAAGAATGAAAGAATGCTTTTGTATGAGATTTAAAAACCGTTCAAACTCACCGATGACATTCAAAAATCGCACCCCTGTGGGCTAATCCCATTGACCATGGCTAATCCGCACTTTTGTATGGAAGGTCCAATAAAATTTCACTTTTTTCGACCCATGTTTCTTAGGGAAAGTTGTTCAGATTGATCAGATTCATAGTCATAGTCTGAATACACCTTTAAAGTATCGTTACTAATTGAAAACTAGTGGTGTATACTTACATAAAAGTCCTTCAGTTCGAGACTCTTCGATATTCCGTGGTTAGAGTCAGGAGTGCGATTTTTGAATCTCATTCGCTGAGCTCAGCACTTGAAAATGTCCAAATTACTATGGAGATACGCATGTTTCTTCTGCTGATTTGACTTTCAAAAATCGCTCTTCTGTAGTATGATTTTTGAAAGTCAACTCAGCAGTAGAAATATGCATATCTCCATAGTTATTTTGACATTTTCAATTGCTGAGCTCACCGAATGAGATTCAAAAATCGCACTCCAGATCATCAAACTGAACAATGAAATCGCGAAAATAATGCCAATAGCTCTACTAATACTCTGCCATGCCATAGGTAATGTACCTACCTATGGAACAGTTGATATTTTTTTCCCATTTCAATATTGGTATAACTAACTAGGAAGTGTTTCAGTTTGATGGTCTGAAGCACAGAATAATAAGTAAGTAAAGCATTTAAATGTACACCCTGTATAAGTACCTACATGAACAACGACAAAGGAAGAAATAGCTAAACAATCATTCATTATAACAATGACTACGGAACCCTATCATGAACAGGCTGGACAGGAGTGCGATTTTTGAATCTCATTCGGTGAGCTCAGCTGTTGAAAATGTCAAAATTACGATGGAGATATGCATTATTCTACTGTTGATTAGACTCTCAAAAATTATACTTCATGAGTGCGATTTTTGAAAATCAAATCAGCAGTAGAAAGATGCGTATCTCCATAGTAATTTTGACATTTTCAACAGCTGAGCTCACCGAATGAGATTAAAACACGTCACCGATATTCAGTTGTACCGAAAGTGAACTAGATGGCGCTGTACGTTTTTAGATCGCGCTATCGTTTGATTTCATGGTAAAGTTAATACGTTTCAGTCTGATGATATACGTTACAAACAAACAGACAAGTTAGTCATTTACAGACACACTTCCGTTAGGAAACTAGCTGTTTACCTGCGACTTCGCGTTCGCGCGATAGATATTTTTGGGAGGTCTTAATAATGACCTCTATATTAGTCTATAATATAAATCCATACTGCAATGCATCCTTCGCTCCAACCCTCCTCGGGTGAAACATGTCGTGAGCTTATGCTATTTTATTTACTTAGGGCGTTTCACCACTTCTGAGTAAGGTCTTGTTAGCTTATCCGACAGATATTTTGACATATTATTTTCATACAAAATACGTCAAACTATCTGTCGGATAAGCTAGCAAGAACTTATTCAGAAGTGGTGAAACAGGCCCTTAATCTTTTCAAGTTCAACATCATGATAATTATTTATACGATTAAACGCCCCACTGCAGCCCACCCTTGACTTAGGGGTTTACGGGCGGCGTTAGTCCACCACGCGTGAACCAATGTTACTAACTTTATTTAAATGCGGAAGGAATCATTCGTGGAATCACGTCACTATTCAATTTTTAGTAGTACTTTCATACAAAGCACGCGATTTGACTTTTGATAAAGAGTTGTTAATTTGACTATTATAGTTAGAAACTCGCGGATTATGTTCTGGATTAGTAAGTATACTTTTCTAAAGTCAACACAGACGAAGTCGTGGGCAAAAACTTTAAAAAGATATATTTCGGTTGCAGATGGGACTTCGGTGTTGACAGCCACGACATAAAGTTCCTGATAAAGCGTAGAGACGAGGAAGGCAACGAGGAGGTCGTCCACGGGCCCAGGAAGGTGTCGGAGGGCCCCGCTGATGTCGGTGTGCTAGCTGCCAACGGCCCAGCCACTTGTAAGTTTAACTCTAAGTTATTACAGCCACGACATAAAGCGTAGAGACGAGGAAAACAACGAGGCGGTCGTCCACGGGCCCAGGAAGGTGTCTGAAGGCCCCGCAGATGTCGGCGTGCTAGCTGCCAACGGCCCGGCCACTTGCAAGTTTAACTTTTAGTTATTACAGCCACGACATAAGCGTGTAGAGACGAGGAAAGCAACGAGGCGGTCAGACCAAGAAGGTGTCCAAGGGTCGACGTGCTGTCTGCCAACGGCCCTGCTTCTTGTAAGTTTAGGCGTTTACATAAAGGGTGCTTCAGGCCAAACTGATTATGGAGCCCATATCGAAATCGCAAAAAGAAAATCGTTGTTACATAGGCGAGGGTGGTATTTCCGAGTAGAGATCACCTAACAAGACAAGACCTGTGCCTCCACTTTAAAGTGTTTTCAAGACTCGCAACACATGCGTTTGTACTGGGACCTTACTGGGACGGTCAGGGTACAGAATAACTAGATTTGTTACTCGACTATCGGTGAGGCTCTTCATTATCAGTCTGTCCGCGGGCCCATGTTATTGTAGTAGATCTCGACGTCATTTTGTTAGATCAACTTGTAATAAGTATTTATACTAACTTCTTATCTTGGTTACAGATTCGATAATATTCGATAACAAGAGCGCTTACTTGCGAAGTAAGAAGATATTTTACGACGTCCTCATCACGGTGCCGACGAGAGACCTGAACATCAGCGACGACCCTGACGACGCGACGAGTGCGGCTTCGGCCGGCTCCAATGATCTTTAAAATGTAGTTTCTGAGCTAAGGATAGATCCAGACCGTGGGCCATTATCAAAAATAGCTAAGTTATGTACAGATAGCGCAAATCATGAGCGATGACCATGATTGCGCAGATATCAAATTCGGTTCCATATGGCGGGGGGAAGCGGCTGACGCGCGAACGTCACGCCATTGGCTGATCAGTCTCCTTTTACGTCATCAACCTACGCGAAAATCCCTACCACTTTCCCCGAGCGCTCATCATCCGTTGCGCGACCTGTCTTTCATTTTCATGATAATATTCCGATAGGGAAGTAATAGTAAACAAGTCATCTTGTCCTACCAAAATAGCCGAATTAAAACATGTTTCATGGCCGACCTGTAGATTTGGTCAAAGTCAAACTTTTGGATAGATTTCATTAAATACATTCAACTGAACAACTTTCAGTATGGGACTGTGGGACAAACACCGGAATGGGGAACTCTACAAAAATTATTTTAATTTTCATAACGAACCAAAATATGGAATAATTACACTAGGTAACTAGGTACCTTTGATAAAGTATATGTCAAGATTGACAGGCGAAGATAAGAAAGCGTCGAAAAATATTGGAACCAGACTGGTTCCTAAACCCTATCCATATACACGCACACATACATAATTTATATGGCGCCTCACGCACACCAACCTATGAAACTTGGCCCCCTTTGTTTTATACGGTAAAACAGTGAGGCTCATTCTAGACCATATACTTTTTCTAAGGTAACTACTATGCGTTTCTATAATATGTATTTTTGGATCTGTCCTCGTTTGGCACTTAAATATAATTGGCTAAAATAATTTAAGAAAAAAAAGACAACAGCAGCATTATCTGTGATATTTCGATTTTGCTTTCGCAGAGTTTTAAAGACCGCTCTTAGGCGGTGTTTGCTTGGTTTAATTGACTAGATAAACGATAAAATAATATAGGTAATGAAACTTTTTGGGACCAAACTAAATGGCAACGACCTGAACTGACTTTGAAAATAATTAAGGTCGTTGCACGCTTGACTGCTACGTTATTATGCTAATCATGTATAACTACCTAAGTATCGTATCATTGGATTGTTCAATGACCATGGCATGACCGTGGGCTGGTCGTTGCCAAGGTCTTCTTGCAGGCTGAGAAGATCATGTCAACCTAAATACAGACCAGGAGAGCGATTTTTGAATCTCATTCGGTGAGCTCAGCAGTTGAAAATGTAGAAAATTACTATGGATAGGTATACGCATCTTTCTACTGCTGATTTGATTCTCAAAAATCATACTTCAGGAGTGGTATTGTTGAAAGGCAAATCAGCAGTAGAAAGATGCATATCTCCATAGAAATTTTTACATTTTCAACTGCTGAACTCACCGAATGAGATTCAAAAATCGCATTCCAGACTAACAATTGTTGTGGTTCAGTTTAGAAAAATAAACGATATGTGACTTTAAATGACAATTTTGTACATAATGTAGTATTGTAAGTTAATGTATGGAGTTTCTATACCCCCAATGTAAAAAGAAAGGTAGTTACCTACTGATAAAGTTTTATCTTTATCAGACTATGTAGGTATTTTACGACATTTTTTTTTTTTTTTTTTTTTTTTTTTAAAAATGGGTTTGCTCTTGACCTCAATCTTGTCCTGAGGACAAAGATGGGGTCGAAGATGTAGCGAGCTTACCCAGAAGAAGCCTATTCACTCTTACTTTGAAGTAATTCGGGTTGTAAGTGCTCGGAAATACTGACGCAGGCAGGGCATGACATAAATGCAAAGATAAGCTTGAATAGTTTTCTTATCGGATCAGTCGTTATTTTTTATGTTTCTTGTAAAATCTTATAATGATTTATATTCGTATGAAACTCCATAGTACAACAAAAGCACAGTAATATAAATAATTAAATTCATAGTAAAATGTTATATAGTCAAGTAAGAAATGGGTTTGTACTTTTCATTAAACTTTTTTTTTAAAGATTGAATTTTTTATTGATCACGCTATACTTAATCGTTAAATCGTGATACCTAATATTTAATTAAACTTGAATTATATTCGTACTTAGTCCGAGATATAATTACGTGTAGTATCGCTCATCTTGCTCGTATCAGGATAAAACTTCACTTCAGGTAAGTTCGTTTAATCCTACCATAATTATGTTGCTTAGAATTAGGAATAACCTATACTGCATTCCAAATAAGGATGACGAGATTTTACGATTTTTATTTAGCTTTCTGGCCAATTCTGATAATTTCAATCTAATTCAATTCATTTTTCATTTATTTATCACAAAGATGTACTATCCGACATATCTTGGACGTTACTAAAGCTGTTCTAAGAATAAGTTAGAGTTCAAATTTCTGTTTCTGTAATTAAAAATGGCCTTAAATTTTCGTTGCTATTTGGAATGGAGTATAGTCATAACCATAAGTCAACCAATGTGAAATTAAGACACCTTTAGAACCATGTCACAATTACTTACATGTTTTTTAACACCAAAACCTTAAGGGCTTTCCCGTGGTCCACCAATTTTAGTCCACCTGCACGGCTAGCATGCCACCCACGACAAAGCGTTTAAACGAGAAAAACGTCATGCGCGCTCTTTCTGGCATACGTAAAATAATAAGGATGGAGGCACATCTCGATTTTAATCGTTTTCTCGGGTGTGGCATGCGAGGCCTACTGGTGGATCGTAGGCAGACATTTGCTTCAGTCTGAGAAGGTTTGCTGGGACAAGGTTATACGGTGGCTTACATTTCAAATTGGTTTGACTGTACCTAATGAAACTAAACAGTACCTACAATAAGTATTCTTAAAGGCCCATATAACAAGCTGAGCGTAGGCGTTGACTGAACGATGTCGCCGCGATATTCCTGAGATCAACCTCAATCAACACCTGCATAGCTAGCATGCCGCATTGATACAGCGCTATCACATCTTAGCTCTCTTTCTATTTGCGTGCGAACGAACGAGATAAAAGACGTGATACAGCCGTATCACGTGTTGCATACTACGAGGGCTGTTGACATTGTGATATCGCCTATACTCAAAAATCGCTTGTGATAGGTCTTATAAAGCTCTAAGTTTTCTTAGGTTAAACTAAACATAATATACAATATTTTTAAAAACTTTTATTAAGCAAAGCTGTTCTTATAATTAAATTTCTTATTTACAGGTAAATTACACTTTTTATAAATGCTCAAGCATAAGTTAACCGATTTCAACCTCCACCGCATATAATGTTATCACTCATTCTTCATCATCAAACATCATGTGAAGGAGATCCCGCTTGTTGCACTGTGATCCTTCTAGCCTCTGAACTCCTTTCCATTTTATAATAGTTGGGATAACCATCAGCTTTGTGCGAGCATCTGTCCTGAAAGGGCAGGCTTTGTTCTTCCAGCTGTAAAGAAAGTTTGTTACCTTGAAGCCTTCGATCAACAATATTCAACGAGATAACGCGTCAGCGCTCAAAACATGTCCCGGCAAATAACGCCTCACTATTGGAGTGAGGTCTTATTTTGAATTAGTTGCGTTCGAACAAAGCCAACGTAAGCACGTCTCGCAATGCCGCAGTGTTCCTTTTTTAAATTACTAGGAATTATGGTTGCTTTGAGGTCGAAATTATAATGTATTCGGACTGTTTTCTCGGTTCGTTAACAAAACATGTTGTATATTCACGAGGACAGAATTTCTCTTTGATTTTGTATGCGACCCGTTATCTAGTTGTATATTGTTGATCGAAGCTTGAAGCTATCATCGGATGATTCATAGGTTCCTTAATATGCTGACTGTTTTTTAAGAGGACAAATAGGCCATCACACTATTCTTATGCCATCACACAGAACAACTTTCTCCATGGGAACGACATCGAAATCTCGAAAAAACAGCAGATTTTTTTATTCGCGATTTCGGTGTTGTTCCCTGTTAATCCATACCATCCAATCAATCTATAGTATAGCTATACCATAGAATAAATTTGTACTAGCTAGAGTCTTTGCTAGCTAACTAGATATCGCATTGGTTGACGAGTAATTCGGGCGATCAAATACAAAATACACCAGTAAATCAGGATGTCCGAAAATGATCTCATCTCTCTTTTTTTAGTATTCTTACACATAATAATAATATGCACAGTATACAATTACATACAGGCTGTAACAAAACACGTTAGTAAAATTAAAAAAAAACAAGAATTAAAAAACCAAGCTTCAGGAGTGCGATTTTTGAATCTCATTCGGTGAGCTCAGCAGTTGAAAATGTCTAAATTACTCTGGAGATACGCTTCTTTCTACTGCTGATTTGACTTTCAAAAATCATACTTCAGGAGAGCGATTTTTGAAAGTCAAATCAGCAGTAGAAAGATGCAGGATAAGGCTTTCGTACGAGATTTAAAAACCGTTCAAGCTCACCGATGACATTCAAAAATCGCACTCCAGTTCAGTTTGATGGTCTAAACTTTAGACTTAGACCATCAAACTGAACTTTCACTATGGAGCCAAAAGCGAGAAAAATAAAATTTCGACTAACTACATAGTAAAATTAGGGCTAAGGGTGGCTTCCTCAGCCTTTATAAAATACAATAAGCCAATAGTTTAATCAAAGAAAAAGTTATATAGAAATTTCGTTACATTGAGCATTTTCAAATGCTATTTTTGTTACTATTCAGTACTTGTAATTTTTATGGTACAGGCACCCCTACTCTCTCATGCTGATCTCAGACCTCCCTCGGAAATTCAAATAAATACTTCTAAACACTTACGTGTCTCTGTCTCCGACGTCGACGTAGGCGAAGATAATACTTCTCTTTAATTCAGTTAAATAAGCCTTGACAATGGGTTCAGCTGAAAAAAAGAGAAAAGTTTAGTTTTAAAAGTGAATTCAATCCATCAACAAGTTCATGAGGTATAGGAACCTTTACCCACTGTGTTACAGGTTTGATTAAGAGCCTTTCCACACTGGCGTTTTGATCAGCGATTTCTCGGCGGGACAAGAACGCGGGCGTGCAATCTGAATGAAATATCCGTCCAAAATGCCAGTATGGGCTCAAAGTAGACTGCCAAGAAACTCTAGATGGCTTCACATTTTCCTTGGGTTAGATTCAACAATAGATTAGTAATACAAAAATTGTAGTCAACTAATTTTGACTCCACTCCCACTCCTCAACAAATGTAATTTTCCGAGAACTTTAGAGCCCGTTTATGGGAAATAAATGATTTTTTAACTTATGTTTCAAACATTGTTACCCATTTGGCAAAAAATACACCAACTCCTGTCATTTTCTTTCTTCTTGCCAGTGAAAAGAAAATAAACATTGGATTTTTTCTCAGGCAAATCATCAACAAACTTTGTAAACTCTTCATAACTACCCAAATTATGGATTTTTACTTTACTTTTCTTCGCCATTATTATTTGTTTCTTTGTAACATAGGCGAAGTATTTTCGTGCTTTCTTCTAGTTCGTCTTTCTACGGTTTGTAAACTTCTTATGAGTGGGCATTAATTCACATTGAAAGTCAAAAGAAAAGACAAATAATCCAAAGAGTAGTCTATAATTTTATTAAAATAACACCTTCTTTTCTTAACATTAGAGATAGATAGCATAATAAAATCAAATTTTAAGTTCTTTTTCATGGTTCTGGATTCTCTAAGTTTTCATGCCTTACTTTTTGTATGTGGCAAATTAATAGAAAATAGAGTACAAAAACCTCTTCCACAATACAATAAGGATCAAAGTTGCATTAACGAGGACGCATATTTATGAACATTTTACGAACTAGCCGAAGCGAATGAATCTAATTTTAGAATTCTTGATATGAAATTCTATGACACCTCACACACTTATCCGTGGCGATCGGACCGTCCGATTCGGACAGATTTTCAGAAGAATTAAAGCTAGATTCATTCGCCTCCTTTGGCTCCTTCGCCACGGATGAGATATGTGTCCACCCTTACAGAGCATCAACCCCACCAAGAACTATGTACTGCAGTCTTGATAGCAACACTCTATTAGTTCAAATTAAGAATGTGTATACACTGAAAAAATACCTATATACCTATGGTGAGCAGGTGAGGGGGTGTAGTGCTTTCGCATAAAAATTTTTTTTCTGCGCAGTTGATGGCCGGCTATTAGTGTAGCGACACACCTGCGGAATGTACGGCACCAAACGTTCGTTTGTCGTTCGTTCGCGTCTACTAGAAAAAATGGCGCGTATGGGGAAAAGCATTGCACGCGTATTCAACCGAACGTTCCGCAGGTGTGTCGCTACACTTATACATACCTACAATAAATTTCAATCAAGTCTTTCAAGGTAACGCACATCATTATTTAGAACTGATAGTACATTTTATAACAAGCTGTGTATTGTATTACAATGACAAGGGACTTAGATAATTTATCACCATTTTTATTGTGCATCTGTAGGGCTGCCACCTTTCAAAAACGGTAGAGCCGGAGATTTTAGAAATATTGTTTTTTTTTAATAAATCTTTTTTTGTCATGTTTGAATTATTTCATTAATTAATTAAGGTAAAAAGTAATGGTAAATACCATTGGTAATGTATTTTTTTAAATATAAATGACCTGGTCCTGACTTGGACCAACTTGACACTTAAAACTATATATTTTATTCTTCGGCTGTCGATTCGCTGTCACCGCCCGGTCTGACCCGGAGATATTGATGTTAAGCCCGTATCCCGGACATGCACCATTCAAATGTAGACTCCGGGTCAAACCCAGAGAGGTGGCAGCCCTGTAAAGTTATTATACCTTACAGGAATAGAGGCAGCGACATGAGTTGTCAAATGAAACCGTTTTTGGATGTTTTCAGGAGACTATTCGCAGGCAAAAATTCTAATACTGTCTATAATTCTGAGTCTAACATGAAATCGTGGATAAATTAATGAAGTAGTGTCAGTATATTTCACAAAATTATCTACGATTTCACTTTCGAATTATTCACAAAACGGTTCTATTGCCTCGCGTCATGTATCTCTTTCTATTATACACTGGTGCCGCTAGGTACATATCTCGCTCTCTCAGCTGTATGTTCCTCTATTCCTGGGATAATACCTATATGGGCAGCCCTATGCACTTGTAATGACTCGGAACGATAGTTACTGATACAATACGCCCATGAACAACAGCTACCAAACTCGGCATTGATCAAAACTCGTCAATTAATACGTTTCGAAATCATTTAGAATTAACTGGATGGTGTATTTTACCTGTTACACAGTCCGGGCACCAACTGTTGCCATCGGGATATTTTTCACCGCTAAAGTAAAAGTATACAGGAGGCCCCTTTGGATCTATACTGTCAGCATATTTAGCAAAATTCTCAAAACCTTTTAGTTCTACTAGGGAAGCCATTTATATAACTTTATTTAGTTATTCTGTAAAATTTTCCAAAATAAAACGTATTGTGGGCGGCTTTCCGTCAAAGAAATAATTATTGACATTTGATGATTTGACAAATACCATAGATTCATAATAATATAGATCAGCTAATAGCGTATACCCGTAAGGGATGGAGATAAAGTACCAAAAATTTTGGGGTTACCAGTCGTATCAAATTTTACCCTTAAAAAGCTGCAGATTTATGTAAAATGTGATGTGAACATTGTGATTTAAAACTTTTCATTTACGCTGAAAGATAGAGCCAGGAATTAAACCGTATGTAAACAAAAAAGAGAAAATATTTTTTGTTTCGGTCACCGTGGCCGGTTTTTGTGTTTTTCAAGATGTCATGTGCTGCCACGTTATGACTTAATCTAATAGGAAAGCGTAGAAAGAGAAGGCACTAGAAGGAAGCACGTGTCTTGTCATATCACTCAGTAAGAGATGCACATAGCAAATTCACTCTAGTTAAAAAAGGAGATCGCTACTTATTGCTGTCGTTATCGACGTAGCCACTTTTTGTTCTACGACGGATGTCTGACTCCGGAGTCATCATACAAATTGTATAGGATTTTATGACTATCGCTGTCTCGTACGCGGTTACACTGATGTTCCGTCTATCAGCGTAAGCGAAAAATACTTCGCCTATGTCAGAAAGTGAATTTATAAAGCCAGAGCCCAGAAGTGCGATTTTTGAAACTCACACGTTCAAAATTATCAGCAGAAAATGTCAAAATTACTATGGAGATTGTGCATCTTTCTACTGCTGCTTTCAACGTGTGAGTTTCAAAAATTGCATTTCTGACCAGGAAAATAAAAAACCTGCTTTGGGGTGCTCTAAAATCGACTATAACCTTGATGACAATCAAATGTTTCGAGTCGAAAAAATAGTTTCAATGATTTCCGCGTGGCGGGGTTTTTTATTTTTTTGGTCAGGCTTTATACAAGGTGTTACAAAAATACAAATAAACATTTAAGGGGGTGGTTTAGACCATCAAACTGAAAAACTTTTACTACGGGACCAATATCGCGATCGCGAAAAAAAATTGATGTTCCATACTCTACAAATCGACTCGAGCTAAAATATGTATGGAATATCCGATTTTTTTTTTTCGCGATTTCGATGTTGATCCCATAGAGAAAGTTGTTCAGTTTGACGGTCTTAACAACCCCCTTAAGAGTTTTAAATATTTATTTTTACTTATGTAACACCCTGTATTGAGAGTATTGAGATTTTCAAGAGAGAAAATTGTTATCTTTCTCGTATTATACAGGTGGAAATAAAACAATAAATAAACATTTTCAGTTTTATTTGAATATTATTTTATAATAGGTATAATTTAAAAAAAAAACAGCATAGACTTACTATTAAAAATCGTTAAAACCTTATGATCATTTGTAAAATATCATTGTCTAGCGTAGACAGAGAAACCTATAGACAAAGTGATAGCTTCCATCGCATTCACAAAAGAACAACTTATGGCTACGGCTTGAACATTTATTTATTTAGGTACTAGTGTTTACCCGCGACTTCGTCCGCACAAATTATATACCAGATTTAAAGTCAGATCATAAGCTGTCAAACAAAAAAGCTTCATCAAAAGATAAGAACCTACACTTTGGCGCATCTATCGATGCGCTTAACTTGTTTCTGCCAGTCGCGCCCGACAACTGAGAACAAAATTAATAAAATTACATAAATAATTTTAATTACCTAAAAGTAAAGTAAGTTATAGCCTATAGAATCCCACTGCAGGGCAAAGGCCTCCTCTCGCGAATAAGGGGTCTCTCACGGGTGAGAGGGAGTGGGCCATACTCCACCACGCCCAGTGCGTGTTGGTGGAGGCAAGGTAGTGGTCAACTTGCTGTCAGAGAATTTTCAAGCCGCCTCAATAGGCCTCTGACCTGGCTTAACGAATAGTTACAACGCCATCTGACGGAACTATCCGAGACCAACTGCTTAACGTGCCTTCTGAAGCACGGAAACGCTCGAGATGAAATACCACTAAACGGTCACCCAGTCGGTTTAATTACCTATCTACTATATAATAAAAATATTGTGAATCCATACACTTCGTTAAAATTCCCCATATTTGGGGTAAAAAAATTATCACATGCTGGTAACCTTACAATCAAATTTAACCAAATAAAATTGATTTTGAATAATGCTTTCTCATTCTCGTTCGTTATAATCATATAGATTACATGAGTGGAAAGGATATAGATGTCAGACGTAGACAACTTAGCCGGCTTATACTAACCTCTAATAAAATTATTGAAAAGTGAGAAAAACTCTTGATTTAATCATAAAAGTACTAATAAATCTTAGTTAAGAACGCGAAAAAGAAGTTCAGTTCATATTTATGCAAAATAATTCAAGAATTGTATACATAATACTTACGCGTGATAAGTTATGTTCTCATTTTTCTGTTCTGAGCGATGTTTACACCCTAGAACACTACAGGACACCATTTTATTTCAAGAAATATGATCGCACAGTCCTCTTGCACAGTCCTTAACACGTTCAAAACACTTTTCTTCAAGAAAAACCATCAAATTCAAGTGCGCGGGAAGCATTTGTTTGCCATACTTGCAAGTATGGCAAACAAAAATATCGCATACGCAGAAAGGGACAGACAACATAGATTTTCACTCGCTCACTCAATGCGATAAGCGTATAAGTCTGTCTCGTTTTCGCGACTATTATTATTTTAATGCCTTTTCTATCCATTCTCTTTCTACGACAAATACAGATAATATAATCCACAGGCAATAAATCTCCAGTATCAGTCATTCGTTCTTCTAGAATCGATACGTGGAGTCAGAGTCACGTTGCAGGGTTTGCCTCGAACACTTGTCTCTCGCGTGGTGTTCACGCGGTTCGCGTCTCAGCCTGCTAGGAGGCTCCAAAATTCTTCTCAGTTGTTCTTACTCAAAAACAATCCTCGAGATTGGATGGACACTCCCTCAAAATACTTGACACTGGCGAAATCTAACAAGGAAACGCCATTAAATAAAAATAGATTCGATACGTGAAAATTTACATTCTCTAACCGGAAGCACAAAGCAGTAGACAACATTTTTACTTTTTTAACGTTCCGTTCTACTAATAATCTGCACGCCAAGTCAAATTTTACTTCAATAAAAATAAACAAGTAAAATAGCTGCGTGAAAAGAAACGTACCAACGCTAACGGTCGTTGACAGTTTCTTGAAGATTTGAATGTTTTGTTTTTGTGAGTGGATTTACAACGTTGAAATTATATTTTTTGATAAAGCAAGTGCAGTAGTGGATATAATGGAAGCTTCGACGACCAAGATGAAATCGTACACTCGACCACAACCTCTATCAGAACTGCTGGCTGGTCTCGGTAAGTAACTTTCTGCATAACAAACATGACAATCCAGTGAATATTGTGTCCAAATCAATCCATTTCCAATAAGTATAGTCCAGATAACATCCCCCTTAAAAGCCCGAGGTGTGATTTAAGAGCCAATTAACGGTCAGAGTTTAACAATAGGTACTCAAAGATGACAATGACCTATATTCCTCTAGTTTCATAATTCATAATGTACCTATTAGTAAAAAGCCTGAAGGATTAGGTAGGATAGGTAATGAGGGAGTGGGACATACTCCACCACACTCGGGCCCAGTGTGTAGTGGTGGAGGCAAGTTAGTAGTAAACTTACTGTCAGAGATTTTTAAACCTTTTTTAACTCATTGTGAATTGCTGTATTTAATCCAGTTGTTATAAGCCTATGCTCACGACTATATTCCCCGAGGGGGTAGTCAGAGATATTATGAAACCTCAGAACATCCACGTTTCACCAGAAAACTCTGTCCAGTGTGACAGGGGGTGAGCCCGTCGCCACTTATAATGGACAGTGGGTACAATACATGCCTCGAAAGTGAAGCATGCAGGTTTCCTCATGATGTTTTCCTTCACCGAAAAGCCAGTGGTGTAACAAATCATACATAAATTCCGAAAAGTCGGCATGGACGGGGATCGAACCATTGCCTCCTGCACAGCAGGCAAGGTTACTCGCCACTGGACCACCAAGGCTTTTATAAACCCAAAATCCTACATTCCAGGTTTATTGACAAAGAATGGAATGCAAACTTTAACGGCGAAGAAGCAGCCTCGGGCTACGATGGCACAAACAAGGACCACGGCCAAGGTTATCAGGCCTCTGACTCTTGCTGAGATGAGAGAAGATATCCTCGGTAAGAATGCATAATGATTTGTGATAAGTTCAAACATAGTTGCTTAACTTAAACATTTCTTAAATGTGCCCTAATTGAGAGGTGGGATGGGTGTAGGGTGGTTGAGGTGAACCCCCTTTTGACGGGTGGTGAGAAATTGGCCCCTATCCCCCTCGATTAAGATAGCATGTAAACCGAACCATTGTAAATCTACTAGTATATTTACAATAATATCTACATATCACTAGACATTTCATATTCATATTCATTTATTGCATAGCCACATGGTTGTCTTAGATCTAAATACATACCCAAGCCTGTAGCTTTATTGGATGAAAGTACAGCAGGATCAATTTCGGTGTTTGTTTTAGTGATAATATATTAAGTAGTGTAAATTAACCCACAATAACACTACATCAGAAACCTAACACTTAACTCCGTTTTAATATGCAAAATTGGTAACTGAATCTTGAGTTTATAAATAGACCACTACGTTTTTAATGACAAATAAAAAAATTACTGTGTAATTAAATGGAAATCAATTTTTATTCCAGCATTAAAACCAATGTCTCCTCGAAGACGCGCCCAGCCCGTCTCATCGGTCAGGAAGAAGGGCTGGAACTCGTCAGTGAAGGTGGACAATAAGAAGATCAGTCACACATCAGATGGACATTTGAAAGATAATCCAGTCAGGAAAGTGCTCAACTTTCAGTGTAAACCAAAAGTAAGATTTTTATTTAAGATTAACAAAAAATAAAAACAGTACTCTATTTCCTCTCACACAGAAAAGCTAATTTAGACTAGTATTAGTAGCAGGTCTGAAGTTGCAACAGACAAACAAACACTTTCCAGCTCCTCCAGTATGATTTCTCTACTCACACGCTACTCCTTTTTAGGGCTTTCGCTCTATGACAAGCGCGGTAAGAGGTCTTTTTTGTATGCAGCGAATAGATGGCGCGTCGCGCGCATGTAGAGAAATAATAATAATCTTAACTATTATAAAACTGTAACTGAAGTGTGTCTGTACATTGAAGATATTTACAAAAAAAAGATTACGATATGGTTTTTAGGTATCCCTGACTCGAAATCAATCTTTTTTAGAAATTTTGTCTGTCTGTTTGTTTGTGTGTTTGTTTGTTTGTTTGTTTGTTTGTTTGTTTGTTCGCACATCACGCAAAAACTACTGAACCGATTTTGATGAAACTTTTTTGTTTGATAGCTTATGATCTGACTTAAAATCTGGTATATAATTTGTGCGGACGAAGTCGCGGGAAAACACTAGTAAGTAATAAATATCTTGGACATTGTCACACAAATTATCTAGTCACATTTAAAGTTCCAGAATCTAGCCTGGACTTGTATTATGATAACTAGACAACGATATAGAATACATATATAGATACAAACATCCATGACTCTGGTACAAATATTCATATTCATCATACAAATATTTGTCCCTTACTGGATTTGAACCCGCGACCCTCAGCACAGCAGGCAGGTTCACTACAGACTGTGCTGTCGGGCCGTCAAAAATCAGACTCGAGGTCAGGCTGACTATTTTAATAGGGTCCAACTTATAAGGTGACGGTTTGATCTGTTAATCTAATTAATATGTTATTTTATAATTTCAGCCAGCCCCACTTCCGAGAATGACCATGTATAATAATACAGAAACACCAAAATTTCCAAAACCAGAGTTTAGGGCTAAAAAATCAATACATGTCATAGGTAAGTGATTTTCACTGTTTATCTAGCTATCTATCTATAACGTCACGCCTCTTTCCCAGTGGGGTAGGCAGAGACCAAGGCGTGCCATCTACTACGATCCTTGCATACCTCTTTTGCCTCATTCACATCCATACATCTCTTCATACAAACTTTTAATATGTAATAGAAAAAGTCATGCATGACCATAATCAATTAATCACATTTGGGGTGTTCAGACACATTGCTAAAAGTGCCAATTATATTTTTAAATATGCATGCAAGTAGCAAGCCCTTTAAAAGAAATATGACCTTAAAAGTTATTAATGAAGAATTAAATAATACCTATCTAAATTAAGTTGGGTCGAAATGTTACTGGTTTCCCAGCCCCCATAATAAGATAAGATAAACTAATCCTTTTATATTTTGTTTCCAGCAAAAAACAGCGTAAGAATAAGTGGAATATGCAATATACCGCCGACTCCAGTAGAGTCCGCCAAACCAAACAGAAGCAGAATGACGATAGCAAATAAAGAAAACAATCCATATAAACCAAACATTATCAAAAAGCTCGCACCACCAACACCCAAATCCCATAAAAGATTAACCCCAGTGATCGACACACCAATGTCAAACTCATCCTGGAAATCCGGCAGCGACACCAGCTTCTTGCAAAGAGAAAAAGAAATTCACGATCTAGAAGAAAAAGTTAATGCCATAACAGAAGAACCCACTCTTGAAAACATTGCAGAGATATCACCTCCAGTCTCAACACCATTCAAAGAGTACCGAAGTGTTCAGGAATACTTCAATAACTCCAGCTATGTTGACAATTCTGCGTACAATGACAATACTATCATGTGCTTTGATAAACCTTCCGTGTGTAAAGATGCAGACAAAAAAGAGGAAAGCGTTATTGTATCATTGTGTGACTTATTCAATAAAGCAACGGTAACAAACGTTGAGAAAGCCACAACAGAGCTTGACGATTTATTAGAAGTGGAAAAACAAACCAAAAACAACATAAAGATGATTGAAAGTGGTATTCAAATGTTGAATAAAATCAAAGAGTCACAGGTGACGTCATTGCTACACGTCAGGAAGTTAATAGAAGAAAAGAAGAATGGGAGGAAACATTCTGATTCTGATAAGACATTAGTCGAGCAAACCAAAGATACAAACATGAAAGACATTGATGGAGACAAAACGTTAAGTCCAGAAAAGAGCCCTATACTTAGCAGGCCGTGCTCGGTCATAAAGAAGTCTCCCTCATATAAGATCCCCAGGAAAAGCCTCGGTTTAAGAAAGAAGATAATTCACAAATCCATGCCAAACATCTCTAACAGTATGCAAACACCTGTTAAAGATATAGATGGGAAAGCCCTGAACATGTATATGAAAATGAAGGAAACAATGAATTTTTTGAGCACGCCTATGGTGAATCGAGAATCAAGGATTCCTGACACACCGGCTGTTACATCACACAATCTACAGAAACAATTAGATAAACTTTATAACAGAAGCTAAGCTTCAGGTCGGTTAACTAAAGCTGGCGCGTCCCACACATTTACGCAATGCCTTTGTCTCACTGCACGCATAATGAAAAGTTTGCCTATCTCTGTCAAGTACGGACGCAGTGACAGGAAAAACGCATTTGTGTGTGTCTGTGAACGCGCCAGCTTTAGTTAACCAACCTGTAACAGAATGGTTAGTTTTAGTTCTATAGAAATTTTCTTAAAGTTTTTAAGTCTTGGCTTTAGTATCAATTTAGATATTATGTATATTTTTTATTTCTGCTGCAGCCGGCGCAGCACGGCAGCGTGATATAGCGCTATCACGCCTTAGCTCTCTTTCTATTTGTATGTGTACGGACGCGATAAAAGGGGCGATATAGCCTTATCACACGCATCATGCTGCGGCCGCAGGTTGGCATTGTATAGAATTATTACGAAAATAAGATAATTAAGATTGCATTATTTATACTTGGGACAAAAATCGCGGCAAGTCCAGTGAGGTCTGTTATATGAGATGATTCGCTACTACTAACGTACACACGGCGACACATCAAGCTACGCAAAACAAACATAAGCTGGCCGCGCGACGTTATACATTACTCTACCTACGCGCGGCAAGCTTATTTTGGTTTTGCGTAGCTTGATATGTCGACGTGTGTACTAAATTTCAAAATAAGTCGTGCGCTGTTTGTATATTTTTATGGCCGAACTTTGCTTGTGTCTAGCTCTAAGTAGCGATTACATTACTCATCCCTAGATGTAGGAATGTAGGGACACAGAGGATTGTAGTAGGGATCTAGGGACGATTTCGGCATACATTGCTTGCTTTGATCGCTACACTAAATATAGAGAACAAATCAGGCAATGTATGCCGAAATCGGCCATACATTACATGTAGGGTAATGTAATCGCTGCTTATAGAGTATAATTATTATGATTGTTTCTTTAATTTGTTCAAATAAAATTAATAAATATATTATAAATTATTAAAAATTACAATAACATTTATATTTATTAGTTGATCCTTCATTCATTCATTCATTCATTCGCTCTTCTTCATCTGTGGATAAGGTGACGTCAAGTCAATGAACCTTCATTTCATTTCTTTATTTTTAGTTGATAAGAGTTATCAAAGACCTTTATCAAGTTTATTAAAATTGCTAGATAATTACTTGATATACTGTGATAAACAACAGCCTAGTGTTTAACCATTTAATTCGTATTTAAAAAGCACAAACACCAAGATGGCCTTATCTAAGCCTATAATGAATTTAGTAGCATCCTATTTACAAAACCTGTATTTACATCCTATTAAAACGAAAGCTATAACAAGGTAAGCTTTTTGAACAATTTCTAAGATAATTCGCAATATAACTAATGCGAAAATGTTAAATTAGTATTGATAAAAACTTGAAACAAAATGTGCAAAGTCCAACGTTCAAATGTGAATATCTAATCTGCACATTGACTTTGTATATGATTATAATACTAGTTTTAACTAGCGTATAACATTAACCAATATAAAATGAATGTGTTTCAGCTGTGTGGTCGGGTCGTCGGCCAGCATTGCATCACAGTTGGTAGCGGGAGATTCATTGAGGCTCGACCCCGTTCTTGCTTTTGGTTTATACGGGTCAGTATTAATTTATTCCATTATTATGCTAAAAATTAACCCAAAGTATTTGTCTAGTGACCATCCCAAATGTGATGTGGTTGGAAATTTACATATCATCGGCCGATAGATGTCCACTGCTGGACATGGCATCCCCCAAGGCATCGCCAAAACAACGTTTTGAGTCTTGGTCTGTGAAATTTAGAGCTCGCTTCGCTCGCTCCAGCTTATGGTATATGAGCGTAGGTAGGCTAACGGAACCCATACCAACACAGTGTTGAGTTTTTGAGTGTGAAATTTCGAGCTCGCTTTGCTTGCTCCAGCCTTTTAATGGTGTTTTGAGGATAGGTAGGCTAATAGAACTCAGTATCACCATCGTTTTGAGTCTTGGTATGTTCTTTTCTCATCTCATCCAAAAAACTAGGAAGCCCTTTGCTTCCGCCCTACCTTAAACCTCCTATGCCCTACCTTCAATCCAGTCCTAGCTACGGCCCTGTTTCAACTTTTATAATTTTGGTACGGGATTAGGTATTGAAAATTTGAGACTTGGAAAGAAAAGTGATAAATTATCTTGAATATTTCCAGGTTCTTGTTTGGAGGAACGATCCCACATTACTTCTACAATATCGCAGAGAGCATATTCCCAGAAGAAGCCGTAGCATTTCCTTTAGCAAAGAAGCTGCTATTAGAAAGACTGATATTTGCTCCGCTCATGCAAGCATTCTCTCTTTACACACTAGCAAGGTTCGAGGGCAAAAACCACAGTGCTGCCTTAAAACAACTGTTTGCCTTGTACCAGACTGTCTTAGAAGCTAACTGGAAATGGTTGACACTGTTCCAAGTCATTAATTTGGCATTTGTGCCTCCCATGGTAAGGATTTTATTTTTATCATTAGATTGTAATGATTTTAGCGAGATCAAGACTGTTGAGTGCGTTGGTGGCGCGTGTGGAGAAGTATGGAAACTCAATCGGTCCAGGTTTGAATCCGCACAGCTGACATGCCATGGTACCAATGAGATTTTCTGACTTATGTACGTAATACCGACTGGTCTGGTTCTCAAATTTTGAAGGAAAACATTGTGATGAAACCTGTATACGCTGAAGAATAAATTCCAAAGAGCAAGTGAAGTCTACCAACCCGCATTGGGCACGTGAGGTGGACTAACGCCTATAGACCCTGAGGGTAGGGCTGTGCCCTGCACTGCAGTGGGACGTACATATATGCTGATGATTATGATTGTAATAATTATTTTCCATTGCGAACCCGTCACTCTCACAATTTCACAGAACCAACTTGCTGCTGGTCTGCCTACTGACCTCTAAAATCAATTTACTCAAATAGCTACTTTGTTGTATCCTATTTAGAGATGATTTCACATTCTTAACTATTTAAGACTATACTTACCATGGTTCTCAGGTATACCTACTTTGTTATAAGTCCGTGCTTAATATTTAACTTCGAATTTCTTTTCAGTTACGAGTTCTTTTCATGAACTTCGTCGGCTTTGGCTGGGCAATGTTCTTGGCGTCCAAGAGACGGCAGCAGAGCAAGAGGAAGGAAAACTGAGAACTATTGATTTGTTTTTATCCAAAATGGGTGGTGGATAAGGTAATCCATGTGCATTATATTCCATAGGAAATACATTCTGATGGAAGTTATATTTATGGCGTAAGGGCCAAGTTATCTTGTGATATGTAAAACAGGTTCTCAAAATATAAAAATAATTACCTATATAACTATTTATGTTCAATGGCTTTATTCTGTTAGTGACAGGATTTATTTACATTCCTTGGTAACATTTATGTGGTTTTAAAATCAATGGGTTTTAACGGTTTTATCGGTACCTTATAAGGATAAATGTTTAAACTGGGAATCAACTGGGATGGATATTTCTTTTACGTACTTTTAAACGTAAAAAAAATATTTTGTACTTGCCTTCAATACTGGGATTAGGAATAAATAAGTTAATAAGAAATGAAACATGTTACGGTGTTAGTAAGGTACTTTATTCAACAACAGCAATTGGATCCTTTATATTGTTAGATATCCGTCTAAATATATTTTGTGAAACTGTCTATGTCTATTTTGCTAAATAAAACCAGCATTCAATTCGCGGTGCATTTAGGGTTTTCGAAATTTGAGATTCTTATACAAATAGGTACTTACTGTTTTACGAAATTATTTATAAACTCTGATTCTTAAATAAATATTAATGTTTTTTACTGTTATAGTGAGTATCATTAATTTCATCCATTACATAATTTATTGCTTTATTGAAACAAAATTTAGTTTCTTCATTGTTTTTCAAATATTAGCCTAGTATTTAATCTAGATTTTTTTCAATCACTATCCCACGAGAAACTACAATTATATCAGTAGGTATATGTAACAATGACCTTATTTCTAGCAATAAATATAAAATAAATTATTTGTAAATGACTAGTAATTACCGAATAAATTAGTGTAAATATCAGCTGTCAATAAATATATTGCACTTTAAATCTAAAAAATATTTTAAAGTAAGACTAGAGTATTTTGGTACTTCAATTTCAATGAATGTTTAAATTAAATATAAAGTGTAAAATAATAAAATTATTAACAAAATTAAAAATAAATTAAGACTTAGGTATAGAGATCACGAAAAATAACAATTTTTTAAAGGAATGATACGTAAATTTGACTAGTTAAAATAGCTCCAGTTTTAAATTTACCCGAGAATATGACATTAATTTCATTCTTTGTTTATGATCGGATTAAACCCACACTTTCCTTTACAAATAACATCCACAATCAATAAAGAATTCGACTTGCCTTCAAAAAACTGTAACAGAGTATTTTAATTATTATTTGATCACAACGCACTGGTTCGAATTCGCAATATTTTTTATACTCCATTATTTTTTTACCTAAATTTTACCCATTCGTCGTAAAAGAAATAATCAATTGGTATGACTTGTTCTGCTATTCAATTTCAATTAGACCATTAAGATGTAGAAGGTACTTGGTAATATTCTATAGGTCATACGTTTTTTAAAACAGTCCTCTATTAAAATCGAAGATGGAGAAACAATCTGAAGCAAGTAGACATACATTTTGCTGTGTAATAATTAGAGGTACCACATTAGCGTATAACAAAAGTAAACGAAGCCAATACTGTACGCTATTATTGCTGCCTATCCATTTTTGGAAAACGTCTATTCTCGTTATAAAAATAATGTCCATACCACTAAGTTTACTGGCAGAATGTATGTGTCCTTAGTTTGAATGCCTTAGGTGGGATTTCGTATTGGAACGATTGTACATAGACTAGTTGTTAGTTCATTCGCGTTCAGGCCTCGGTGAGGCAGTCCAGGAGCGCTGCGACGACCGACTGCTGTAGTAGCTACCGCTGGTTGGCGTCGACGGCGATGGACGTCGGTACGGGATAGGCCGTTTTCGGGCGCTAGTTAGTAAGACGTTAGTAAGCATGAGGATATTAGTTTCATGAGTTATTTTAAATGATCTGTGTTTAACATGCTTTGGTAGATAATGGTCATAGGTACGTGAAAACTTAAGTATTGATAGGTCTTGGTCAAAGAATGGTAAATGCATGCATTTATGGTTGAGAATTTTTATATTGTCAAGGACTTTAAATTACTTTTCTCCCCTCCGGACGGAAAGCGTAAATTTTCGTCCCGCTGCGCTAAACAAAGTAGCCCTTTTCCACCTCCGTCGAGGAGAAAAATAGTATACTAACCTCGGGCAGTAAATGTAAATAAGAAAGCCTCAGATCACATGTTTGCAATTACATGAGATCTGAGACCTTTCTTAATTTCCTGCCCTCGGTGTGTAATCTACTATAAATTTTAAGAATAAAAAAAAATTGCAAGATAACTTACCGATAAAACTTGCAAAACAAACTCATCTAGCGAAAATAAAATCATTGTAAATATTCTACAAAACTTGTCTTAATTATGAAGATTGAAAAGCGTCATAGCTTCTACCATGCAGCAAAACGAAAAAAAAACAACAAAAATTTTACAATAACTTTTAATGTGATATTTAAACAAACACGCTTGAACTTGTCTTGGTATAAAACATAGCATACATCTGGCGTCCATTGCTTTGAATCCCTCATGAGTTGGCTTAATAAATCTACTTCATAATCTTCTTCGTCTAAACTTGAATTTATTTGGACCGTTTAGGTCTAATATGGGTGCGCTACGAAAGAAAAAATAACATTTACTATATTGTCGTTACGTATTTAATTAAAGACTAAATAATTAGGGTAAGTCGTAACATCTGATTTGAATATAACTAATAATAGTAACTCATTTTTAAAGATTGGAAATATCAGTTTGAATAAACAAACAGGAACATGATTAAATCAAGTTGACCCAGGTTACGTCGTAATTCTTAAGTAATTAAGCTTATTTTTCATTACAAAGCAAAATCCTTACATTTTAGTAGCACACCCGAGTTGTTAGCACTCCAATACAAACAAATGTTATCGCCATACACAACGTAGAGACTGACTTTCAAAGATAAAGTACTATATCACAGCCAGAGGTGATAATTTTGATTTCTTTTTTACACAAAACTAAAGAAACTAGTCAGTCTCCAACCCCATGTTAATAGTGATCATAATAAGAAACTATATGAAAGATAAGGTATATATTATGATAGTAGAACTTAAAGGGGATAATACAATACATATAACTTAAGCTAACTAGTCTAGCACTTCACTAATCGGAGCTACTACTCGTGTCTGCGCCCGTGCTATATTTGCGTGACTTTTTTCTATAAAAGAGAAAACAATATATATGATATAAAGGGAACGTTTAAACGGTTTGCTATATCAAGATGTAAGTACCGAAAACTCCATAGCACCTATGTGCTATTTAGATCGGACAATAGTTTTCCTTATAAAGCTTTTATTCCCGTTTGATGCAAACGGTATGAAATAGCCAATACTTTTTCTAAACTATATTGGTACTGTAGAACAAGTTGTTGAAGTTTGTACAAATGTGTGATTTGTGTTGATTTTATAACATGTCAAATTAAAAACAAACTCAATTTATGGGTGTGGGTAGCGGGTGGGTGGGTTTATGCGTTATTTCTAGTAGGACCACCGAGTTTCGGTACTACTGGTGATACGAGGATGTTCTGAGCTTTCAGAATATCCCTGACTACCCCCTCGGAGAATATAGTCGTGAGCATATGCTATGCTACCACCAAATTTGTTGGTAATTATGGAAAATTTTGTTGAACTTAGTTTTTTTGGAGTAGGTACTAAATACATCGTGATATAGCTTGTGGCAAACGCAAAATAAAATATGAAGCACAACATTAATAAAATTAGGATATGGAAAGCGACACACGAAAATTGTTAAAACACCTAAACACACGCAATAATTTCGACACTTATTCTTTGAAACTATAATAAACATCATAAAGTCATCAGTCGTCATCATTAAGTTAGCAAATAAATGTCGTAATTACTTATTTACACACCCTAAATTCGAGCAATGCAGTGCTTTAGGAAATTGTGGCTAAGCATGACATAATACTATAGCTATGTCATTAGTTGGGACCACTGGACGTTGAGCAACAGAATAGTCCCAAATACAATACATACTGAGTCCCACTTAATAATGCTGACCTACATGCTGACGCTTTTTTTAAGTTGATCGATCATACTACGAATCTGAACGACTTTCTCTATAGGACGTAAATCGAAATCGCAAAAATAAAATTAGCTGTAGTTTTTTTATGAAACAGCGTTTTTTTGTCGATTTCGATGTTGGTTCCATAAAGAAAGTTGTTCAGGTTGATGGTCTGATCATCCTTTTAAAAAACCGTCACCATTTTAAGAAGAACCCTATGCAGGGTGTAAACTTAAATGCGTTGCATATGTACTTACAGGAAGGCTTCAGATCATAACTAAACAACTTTCACTATAAAACCAATATTTAAATCGCGAAGAAAAAATCAGCTGTGTCATCATTTTGTTTTGATTTTGGTCCCATGTTCAGTTTAATGGTCTGTAGTTCTAAACCCCTCTTGAGTATGTAACGCATTTAAGTTTACAGCCCTGTATAAAAATCTAAAAAAAACTTGCTATTTAAACAAACTCAAATCAGTGGTGCCATTATAATTATTGGTCGGTAGCTCTAATAGTAAAACAGATTTCCAAAAGCACTGCAAAAGCCGTAGCATGTTGCTCGCGATACTGCTATCTCGCGCATTTTATCTCGTTCGTTCGCGCGCAAATAGAAAGAGAGCTAAGATAGCGCTATATCACGCTGCCATGCTACGGCATATCAGGTGTTGTAAGCACGTGGATACCTCGTAATACGCCTCCTATCCAAGAAGCTGGGCGAGCCAGCGCGCCGCGGGATGGAGGGAGACCGCGAACGGGTGCGCGCGCGCGTCTCGCTCGATCTACGGTAATCGGCGTACACGCCCGTCATGGTTCTTAGCGTTCGTACGTACGTATGGCGCATGCATTCGTTTCGATATTCAATTTGTTCGTCATTAGCGGAAAGAGAATTGAAAATAACAGTTAATTATCAACTTTTGTTGATTGTGTTGGGTTGATGAGCTGTTTCGACTTTGCAACTCTATAGATCACCTATGCTACAGAAAAGAGATATACAGGGTGTTAGGGTAAACAGTAGCATTACTTTAAGGGGTGATTGTACCCATGACACTGAACAACTTTCCCTAAGAAACCTATAGGAAATTCAGAAAACAAATTTTGGGACATTCCATTACTAAATGCAATCAGGTGATCGAACGTTAGTATGAATGGTTGTTTTTTTGCGAATTTACCTTTGTTCCTTTGGGAATGTTGTTGAAACACCTCTTAAAGTAAGGCAACTGTTTATCCTAACACGCTGTGCAGTACATCAACTTCATGCAAGCTCTCAAATCGACGCACGCACACAGAAGAGCACCAAGTACACGGCCCGCAAAGGTACTTTGGGGCGCAATAGTACTGAAGTTTTTTATTATATTTTCGAAACTGACAAATACAGCATAGCTCAGGGAGCTGTGACTTCTTATTACTGCTGACTATGGGGGACCACACCAGTGACGGCGAAGCGCCCTGGTAGGTCAACCTAACCAGTGAATGAACTTAAGCACCCAGCCCAAGGGCACCGCCGGCACCGGGCACCGTAAGGGATACGGACCTCGGCAATGGGCGTTGTTAGGACTATGCGGCGGATTGGGTAATGGGGATAGGTGAGAACCAGCCAGCGATGTGCCGGTAGCGTCTGTAGACGCCAGAAGGAAAAGGAGTGGGCAGAGATCGCGACTGTCCCCGGCGCGACGACGGAGCCCTCTATTATTACGGCAACGCAACATGGATATGATTGTGTTGCCGGTCGTGTTAGGTGTAGTACTGAAGTACTTTATCAAGCCGTGTACGTGAGCGCTCGTCTGTGTGCTTGCGTCGATTCGAACGCTTGCATGAAGTTGCTTTACTGTATCTCTTTTCTGTGCCTATGCCTCCCACTTCAACAGCGTCCTGGTCTCACACGCAGCGGTTACTACAAGTGTGAGCACTGAGTAGAGATCCTATGGACAAGCTGTCATGTACCAGTCATAATCTATCAGTTGCCGGCCAGAACAATAACTTATACTACACAGTAACTCTCTGCAAAATTTTAATTGTAGTATGTATCGAAAAAGCTCATCAAATAAGTTCCAACGCGAGTCGGTGAAGGTAAGATATTCACCTGGAGGAGCGCGTAGACCTGGAGGAGCTGCGCGAAGACCTCGACGAGCTTCTGCTGCTGTAGGAGCTGGACCGACTTGACCGGGAACGCCTGCAATTCAAGGTTAAGGCGTTAAATATTTCCATAATGAACAAACATTGTAGATGTCTTCTTATGTAATCTACACCACTCCTAGTACGGTCAGCATCAGAGAAATCGAACCCCCTTGCGCTTATAAAGATTTAGATAGAGGGGGTGGTCAGGTTTCTCTGATGCTGGTTTTCTAGTATGTGCCTACACGCAGCGGGACCCCATGTCCTAGAACGATGTATGTCTAACATTTAGTTCCAAATTTGTTGTATCGAATCTCATCAGAATTAAAATTTGTTCCGTCAAAATGAAAGGGCATTGGTTTGAAAAAACCCGGGGGAACACTAAGGCCCGGTTTATACAGAAGAGACGTGTGGCGGTGGCGGATAGTCAAAGTAACACAATTATAAACCTTACAGTACGTAGCAAAGCGTCGTTTGGAGAATTACGCCCGCGACTCCAGGCGACATCACCAGGAGGCGCGGGCGCGATTCTCCTTTACGACAAAAACGACGCTATGCTACGAACTATAAGGTTTATATTGTGTTACTTTAACTATCCGCCACCGCCACACGTCTCTTCTGTATAAACTGCGCCTAAGGGTGTGATGTTAAGCAATTGGTATCTGATACCGCGAAGACATGCTCCATTGTCCGTTTATTGGGTGTCCGTTTACCTGGACAGAATGATACTTGGACATAATTGCACTTGGACAGAATTCAATTTTAATTGTTTTTCACGTTTGGACGAAATAAGACCTGAACTACTTGGTAACGTGAGCGAAAATACCTTAGACCACAACTTGTCGACATCAATTTGCATTGGGCCCGAGTGATGGAGTATATAATCCTCTCACCATTATTTGTGAAATCTGTATGCAGCCTTACTGGGATGTTATTGGCTGTTAATCGTGAAAAATTCTTAGCATCTTCACCCGTCAGTCTTGTAAAGTGTTACATTACATATTCTTCAACCTCCTGAAATTGAATTTAAATTGAATCCTGGACACTCACTCAAACCATGTGTGTATACAGGAGGATGGGCAGATATCTATCATGGACAGACAGAATTGAGAATTTGGAGGAGAGAGTATATCCTAAAAACTCGGAATTTACAGTACTCTGTCACATAATATATGATCGATTGTCCAAAAGACGTTGCAGACTTTATCTGCGCATGATATCGCCCCACAATTTAAGAAGTGACAAATGCCTACTTTTCCAGATTATTCTGCAGAGGAAAATTTTGAGACGAATGCCTGGTAGAAGAATGACTTCCTAACTTAAGATCCTATGTGAATGGGTCGACCAACACCGGTCCGAATACACTTAATGATAGCCATCCTCTTGCAGGAGATTGCACCGCAAGAAGGTGACAAAAAATATCATTGCTCATACTGGACCCTAGAAGAACATTTTATGTATCTATAGTTGTGTATTTTGGCGATCGCGAGTACTCAAATGTTACCCTTCGAGGTAATCATAGTTAAGTTATTTAGAAAATGTATAGTACTTATACCAAGAGTCTCACCTTGACGAAGAATAGGTGCGAGACCGTGAACGGGACGACCGCGATCTGGATCTCGATCTTGAGCGCGAGCGCGACGACTTGCCCCTCGACCGCGACTTGCCGCGCGACCGCGACCGCGACCGAGACCGCCTCGACGACGACCGCGACCAGCTGCGTCGCGACCCGCTCCTCCCCCGCTTCTTCACCTCCGGGGAACTCTCCACGCGCACTGGACTCGCCTTCTTCGGACTCTCCTGTTTAACTGGACTCTTTTCAACGACAGGAGATTTAGACTTCTCTTTCTGTACTTCGGGGCTTTTAGGTTTTTCTTCTTTTGGTTTCGTGACTTGTGAAGTCGATGGACCATTCGTTTCTTCCACACGCTTCTTTTCCATGGATGCTTTCGCCATTTGAGCTAACTTCTCCTTCAGTTTGTTAAGTTCTTTGATGTCCAATTCGTCCTGGCGGGCCCTTTCGTCTAGTCTTAGGAAGTCGCCTTCACAATCATCGTCTTCGCTCGATGAAGTCCTCATGCAAACGGTTTTGGGTTTGTAGTTTTCGATTTTCTTCTTTTTCTTTTTATCTGCATGCGGTAACGGTGAAGTGATATACTTTCGCTTGTCTCGCTCGGAGAGTTGTTCTATAACGTCGAGGTATCTCTCGGGGCTTCGTTGCGCGGGTGAATAACTTAGACTGGACGTGCTTCTGCTCTTGCGGTTGTGACGAGATTTAGACCTCTCGGATCTGTCTTTGCGAGAATCTCTCCGATCGCTTTTATCGATTCTGTCTCGATGGTCTTTCGGTGACGATGTGCGACGATCAGACTTTTTCTTCGGCGTCTCGCTCTTTAACTTTTCTTTTTTAGTTGATTTCTTCGGGCTTGGGGATCTGGATTTGCTAGATGATTGTCTGCGCCTTTTCTCGTCGGGCGTAGGAGACTTCCTTCGGGAGCGGCTATTTTCTCGCCGGTTTTCTACCGCTTTTGAATTTGATTTGTATTTATCGGGTTTGCTTTGAGGCGGGGAGGCCTCTTTCTTTCTGTATTCCGGTGACGGACTCCTCCTCCGTTCGCGTCTAGCCGGAGATGCGCTCCTCTCTTTATAATATCTTCCTTTGCTTTTAGATTCTTTGTCTACCTTTTTGGGTGGTGGTTCCGGTTCAGATTCTGAGGAGGAAGATTTTCTTTCCGGCCTCGAGTTTCTGTTACGTTCTGGTTCTTTACGAGATTCTTTATTTCTATGTGGTTTTTGTACAGGAGATCTTTCGCTATATTCTGGTGAAGTGTCACGCTTATCCCTGGAAGGACTTCTATTTTTCCTGCGTCTCTGTTCGTCATGGTTTTCTCTATCCTTTCGCTTAGGTGGCTCTTCCTCATATCGATCATGATTATTTTTATTTCTCTTATCGTTTTTGGCATCTCTGTCATTCCTATTGTATTCCTCTTGCCTTCTTTTTTTATAGTCAGGTGACTCACTTCTCTGGACTCTTCTGTCATCTCGAGGGCTGGCTCGTCGATTTCTATTTTCTTGCGGAATTTCTTTTCTATTATAATATGTGTCTTCTCTCTTTCTGTACTCAGGGGAAGGACTTCTTCGGCGTCGTTTCTCAGGTGGTGGGGATTCGCTGGTATCTCTGCGATTTCTGTCTCTTTTGTCAACCCTGTTTCTAGGAGGCTCTGCTTCGGATTCGGGAGATGATCGGTCACGATTCGACCGTTTGTTTCTGGGTTTTTCTGAACCGTCTCTTGACGAATCGCGGGGTTTGTTGTCTATTTTAGTAATGTGTGACCTGCGTCGGTATTCAGGCGACGTGTCGCGATCTCTGGATGTGCTTCGCTCTTCTCTCCTTCTCGAGTTAGAGTTATTCTGTCGCGAATTTTTAGATTCATCTCTCTTATCGTATTTTTTGTTCCTTTCCTCGCGATCTCGGTCTTTCTTTCTGTTCTGGACATCACTATCTCTGGGTTCACTAACTCGTTCGCGCTGTCTATCCTTACTTTGTTTAACTGGTGAGCTGAAATTAACATTTAATTAAATTATTAAAACATTCTTTCTGACAAAAACATTGTTTGATATTCCAATACCGTCATTAATTTGTTGACTAATAATAAATTACGAATGTATTTGCACAGGTGTCGAGTTACATGACACACATACAAGTTGACTGTTTTCAAAAGACTTATTCAAATTCGAGGTTACCAATGACAAATGTTGAAAACACGAATTATTATTTTTAAAGTCTGTCTGGACTATTTATGAATAGAATACAATGTTGGTCTCATAGAGAAAGTTGTTCAGTTTGACAGTCTGATCATCCCCTTAAAAAAGTGTCAGCATATTAAGAAGGACTAGAGGTGGGCGCCGACCCGAAATTTGCCGGCGGCGGCGCGCCGGGTGAATTTGGTCGGCGCGGCGGGGCCGCGCCGCGGCGCGGGTGTTTTTTTCGAAAAAATCACACTATAGGTGTTAAATGTATTATCTAGAAGCTCCAGAAGCCGGAAATATTAAAATAAAACATGAAAAAAAAATGTGCACATGTTAAAGGTTTTTACAACTACTGTTATTGACTTTCTGCTTTATACTCTTGTGACAGTAGTCACTAGTCACTAGTATTGTATTGCTGTTGGTTTTCCAATAAAATAAATAAATAAACGCGATCTCTCAGCATTCAAAACCAATCCGGATTCGTATTAGCAGGAATCGCTAGACTAATCCCGGCAAGTGTAGCCCTGAGAACACATTCTTCTTATCTCGCCAATAGGCAAGCACATCTCTCAAAATCGCAAACTCCTTGGCATCGAACTTAAGCTTGGTATCTCCGGCATCATTTCGAGAAATCTGATTCTGGAGACTGCTGCCGGCGCTGGCTACCAAAAATAACGTCATTGGGAACCGGCGGCACTGATATGGATAACCAACGCCGGCAACCAAATGAACGATTGGAGTCGTCAACAGAGAACCCATATAAATTATAGTTCAGCCCAGTAACTAGTGCTGGCAGTCAACTTGGCAGCAGCTGCAGCAGCACCTAGCTTGGCAAGCAACTCCAACGGCAGCTACCTTGTCAAGCAGCGCCACCGGCAGCTAGCTTGGCAAGCAGCGCCGGTACTGATATGGATAACCAGCGCCGATATACAAATGAGCGACTGGCGCTATCAGCGACTCCGCATATATGTAAAGTACAGTTTAACCCGATAAAAAGCGCCCGCACCGGCAGCCAACTTGGCTGTCGGCACTGGCAGCTAGCTCGGCAACCGGCGGCGCCGGCACCTAACTCGGCAAACGGCGCGCTGATGGCAGCTAGCTTGGAAGTAGCGCCGGCAACCAAATGAACGACTGGCGCCGTCAGCAGAGAGTAGCTCGTGCAAAGTACAGTTTAGGCCAGTAACTAGCGCCGGCAGCCAAATTGGCTGTCAGCACCGGCAGCTATCTCGGCAACCGGTGCTGCCGGCACCTCCCTCGTCAACCGGGGCGCTGCTGGCAGCTAGCTTGGCAACCAGCGCTGGCACTGTTATGGATAACCAGTGCCAGAAAACAAATGAGCGACTGGCGCCGTCAGCGGAGAGTAGCCCTTGTAAAGTACAGTTTAGGCCTGTAACTAGCACCAGCAGCCAACTTGGCTGTCAGCGCTGGCGTTGACAACAGAGAACCCATGTAAAGTACAGTTTAGCCCGTCAACTAGCGCCGGAAGACGGCACGCACACAGCAACCACGGCAACCGGCGCCGCCAGCGCCTAACTCGGCGGCGGCGGCGGCACGGGTGACCCGGCGCGGCGGCGCCGCGCCGGCGCGGCGCCCACCTCTAAGAAGGACCCTGTATTGTTGTCTAGTCATAATAATAAAAGTCCAGGCTAGGTTCTGGTACTTTCAATTGGACTAGACAATCTGTGTGACAAAGACCAAGATCTTTATTTTTTAATATTAGTATTTAGTAGTAAAGATCTCACCTCTCGCGGCTGGAAGGTTCGCTGCTGCCGCGTCGCCTGCTACTCGACTTTTTCTGTTCAACATTCAACACAATCACATAAATATCATACATCAAATAAAATGGCATTAAACACCAGTGCCAATACAAGAAGTCTATGGTGGTTACGGCAACTAAACATACTTTGTACTAAAACCGAGTATAAGTTCTTTCACCTCTTGATTTATCTTTTAAAGGAACATCAAGAAACGAAGGAAAACAAATGATCACTTCCACGCATGCATACTAAAGAACAATTGAAATGTTAACAGAGATCAACTTAAATGTTTATTATTTAGAAACAAAAAAATATTTAAAGCTATTATGGAAGCAAGTAGAAATTAAGAAATTTATAATTATATATGTTTTAATTTATTTATTTAGAATGTTATTTATTTAACAGTTTATCCATAACATTCTCATAAAGAATTGAAAGAAAACTATACTTAACGTGTTTATAGATAGAGAAAAAAAAACGATATGGTATTTTGGCACCAGTGAGTGTATTATTAAAGTAGGTACTATGTTAGTAACACATAACGATATCGATAGTATTCTCAACATATGAAATACATAAATACATGTAATACACAAAAATCAAATGTAATATAACACTTGGGGAACGTACCTTATATAACAAACGGTGGTGGTATTTGTATACCATTTAACAATGTGGAGCATCCTTAATTAGTTTTGGATAAATGAGAAGAGGGAGAATGTTATGGATTAGTTACATTTCAAATAAGTTTTGATATTTACAATACATGTGTGGTACAAAAACGTGACAATCATCTTTTAATATGCCAATTTCAAATTACCTTTAAATATAATGTGATTAAAGAGAGTTTATCGATTACAATGTCACGTTTTTCTAGTACACATAGAATGAATAACGCGCTGCACGAACAATATAAAACCACCATCTGTTTAAAAGTACTACAAACACCATGCATGTAAATATGTGCACACCGAGCCCTCTCGCCCGCCATCTGAACAAGTCAAGTCCGATCGTTAGTCACAGTTATGTAGCTCACAATGCATTACAAAGTTATCACGGCCATTACTTTGTATTCACCTAACATAGTGTTCTTACTGAGTGTTATTGTTTTGTGATATACTTACAGTATACGTTATTTCTTCAGATAAAGATGGCTATCCTATGAAATGATGCACAGTTAAACAGATAATTTTTACTGGCTATTTCTTGTATTTACAGAAAAATAAAAATAAAAAGAAGACAGTAAACATTACAAATACATTCTCGTTTACCCCAAAAGGAATTCTAGTTGAGTGTAACACTTTGGCTGTGTGGGTTATTATAGCTATAGACATCTGCATCTCGGGGAGCTATCTAGTAAGAGTACGGCAAAAAAACGGTTTGTGACAATAACTACATCGGTCAGAAAGCCGACCGTCTAATACAGAAAGAGATACAGGGTTGTGAAAACAAAATAAATAAGGTGATGCCCGTTCATATGCCGAGGAGTGTGCCAAAATTAATGAAAATCGGTTGAATCCAGGCCAACGTGTTCGAAAGTCGTCATACATAAAAATAAAAGGAAGCAATGTGCTAATTAGCTATTCAGTTACGGAGGATCTCTCCTAGCACTATTAAAGGGGCAGGGTTCTTGAGTGGGACTGTGAATAGTGTAGGCAATACAACCCCAGGACACATTCGAATGTGAAGTGTATATCTTTTACTTGCAATTAACCCTTAAGACAACCCGAAAATCCAAATAACAAAAACATAGTGACCATTTTGTTAGAATAACTTGAAATAATTCAAAGATTATACATTCAAGAAAAATTTAAATGAAATAGATTGTGAAATAATACAATTACTAACCAAAAAACACTGAAAATAGTCACCAACTAAATTATACAAAAAAATGATAAACAAATTTAAGCTCCAATTCCTTCCAAATAAGATTTAACACTTTCGTAAGGAGATTAAAGCATAATCTTTGAATTATGCCTCTTCTAAATTGTGTCGATGTACCTAAGAGCTAGAGCATGGATATGTCAACACGTAAATTGGAAAAAGAGAGTCAGATTTACCTTTTTCTTTTTTTTCTGGCGATCGTCGTCCGAGCTGCCGGAGTCGCTTTCCTGAGCATCTGAGCTGCTTGAACTGTCACTGTCAGCTGATTTGGAACGCTTTTTCTTTTTCTTAGACGATTCTTGCCTATGGATAAAATTGATTACAAACTCTTAAAAATGTGCTTTAAATATTAATAAAATAAAATATATAATGAAATGAAACAACTGTTTATACATTCATACGGAGTCTTGAAAACTTGTGAAGGTTTTTGGAGATAAATAGCTGAAAGTTTAATTGTGTGAATTATTAAATTAAAATTTAAAAACTATTTCAAAATAAGGGCTCCATACAAACAAAGTATGATTATAATTATTTTCAATACCAAACTATAGAAAAAAAATATATTTTTAAATTTTTTTTTTTTTTTTTTTTTTTCAATTAAAGTCAATGTAATTTTTTAAACACGATCTAGAAAATTATCTCTGTGCCTGTGGTTTGACAGATTTTCGTTTAAATGTTGAGTTTCAAAGTTACAGTGGCTCAAAGATGTCCAAACAAAACTGGAACTCAGTTAGATCACTTTCTAAATTGTGTTTTAAAAAATCCACTTTTGACTTTCAACCATTGGTTAGTATTGAAAATATTATCAATCTTCGTTTGTGTAGGGCGCGCTGCAAGGACTATCCTATTAAAAAAAAAACTTGTTCAAATCATACCTACGCATCAAATTCCACAACATTTTTCTTTGACTGAAATTATGAACAACATCGACTAAGTAATTTTACCAACATCAAAATAATAATTGAATTTCAACAAAACAAATATTAAATACTTGCCTCTTGGACAACTGAAGCGACACCTGTCTGGGTTCAAATAAAACGTAAACTATGATAATGAGATCACCCCAACAAAAATGTAACAAACATTTAATTATAATTTTATTTAAATATATCAAGTCAATACCCACTTCTCTTTCTTATTCTTCTTCGACTTTTTCTTCTTCAGCTTCTTGGCATCAGGCGAGGCACTGTAAAAACAAAATATATTTTAAACAAACACCCTTTAGGTTTATTGTTATCCCAATAATATGTAGGTACTCTTATGAACTTTGGTTAATTGTGAGAGCGTTATACGGGATAGAATGAACGACTTTCTAAATAACACATGGCATATTATAAAACGTGTAGATCACGAAAGAAAGTTTCTGGTAGAAATTAACGACAAAAGTAAGCTTCATCTTCCATAAATTCTGTTTCTGTCCCAACTGGTATTTGTTATGTTCCAATTAAAAAGCTCCTTAAATTGAAATAAAATAAATTGTATCCTTAAATAAGCATTATTTAAAAAAAAATTATAAGCTTTTCAAAACCCAACAAACAATTTAACAATCGTTATATTACTAGGTACTCCAAAATTAGACGCAACGAAAGCACATAACGAAGAGTAACAAAAAGTACTGTATTATAACTTTTTTAAAACTCAATAGTCATATAAATATCGGACTACACGACCAAATTGTTTGTTGCTAAGAAACTCAATTCAAGCATCAAATCTTTGTACATTTAAAACTACAAGTTACCTTCTTTTCTTTTTCTTCTTAGAGACGTGCGCATCCCGGTCCTCTCGCTCGTGGCTGGGGGTCCTCACTAGGGGGTACTTCTGGGCTTGTTCCCGGGCTCGCCGCTCGGGGTCCAGGCTCGTACCCTCCACGAAACGCGGCGAAATTCCAAACGCGTCACGTAAACGCGCGTTTTTCTCTTGCTGCGCTTCTGCTATCGCGTGCGTTTCGCGGACGCTGCAAATTGGAAGAAAGATTCAATATGGCGCAGTGTCAAGTGATTTTAATTAATTTTTTATACTCTGTACAACAATTTTTCATAGTTTGCTATTGAATACCTAGTTAATCCAAATAAGACTAACACATAATTACCTGAAGAGCACTTAAGTGCGCTAAAAAATAGGGAAACAATGATTTAGCATACTTGACCAAATTGTGAATAGTACCAATTTTCTAATTTAAAGTCAGTGAAATTGTTTACATACGAGTGTGAAATCGTTTAAATTCCAATTAGTACAGATTGTAAAAAATTGAGTGATTGTGAAAATTTTAATGAAGAACCAAGAAAGTAACATGGCGGTAAGGGGCTGGCGAGCCATATATACCAGAACCATAGCATAGACAAGTGCAATCGATTAAACAGTATGCACACCTTATGACGGAGCGCATGGACTTCCTCTCCTCCTCATTGGAGAGACAGACCTGCAAATTGTCGTTAAAGTTGCGTTCGTTCGCGTTACAATTACACCGGCAGCAGCAGGATTGCCTCAGACCCTCTAGTATGGTCCTGAGGGCGGGCTCTAAACTGTCGGCGACGTGGGACGGGCCCTGCTGCGGCATGGCGACCACGGCCTGCGACTCCGGCGTGGGGTCGTGCGACGACGCGCGGGCCCTGCGCTGCGGCCCAGCTAAAACCGCTTGGAAAGTGCCTCGCCAGAGACGCTCGAAAACTACTCTATTATTTTCGCGACGCGACACCCTGCCCCTTTGCATCTTAAACTACTTACTTAACTAATGGAAGACTCGGTTTCTTAATGCTATATTATGCTAGTGCATGGCACGGGGGCCTTTGGAAGACTTGTGTGATTAGAGCATGGGGCGCGGGGCTACATGGAGAGCGGCCGGCGGCGGGCCGGCGACGCTACTGCCGCGCGTCGCCACAGGAAGCACGCAGACGCGCGCAGTCTGCGCAAACATCGGAACTCCGCGACGCCTCCTCTCAAAGGGGCTGGCTACCCTCTCCCTTTGTTAGATAATTAGCTGATTTGAGATCTCGCGTTGAAAATGTACTTTGAAGGGAACTGTGAAATTTTCCTTCTCTTTTTCATTGAAAAATTTGTCATTGCGTGGAATTACATATATTTTATTACATATATTTGCGTGGAATTGCATTACATATATACAGTTTTTTCTAAATCTAATGTAACTTCTCTTTGTTTTATGGCATTAACCTTGTGAGCGAATCGAATAAGATTTATTTTGCCTTGTTGAAAATCTAAAACCAACAAACCCATATATTTCATTTTTCATTAATTTCCATCAGAAAGTTTACTTTAGAATTTGTATAAAGATTGTCGCACTAATACAATATTTTAGTTACATTAAAAAAAAACTAAATATTTCTCAAATTGATTTGTTTTAGTATTGACTTTAATTTCGTCTTTTCATGCAACACGATGAAATACTTTAGTAAGAGCCGCGTCATATTTGGCGGAATACATTAAATTCATGTCATTCCCTCGCTATTCTTGTGATAAGACCTAGTATTTTATTGAATACTACTAACAGTAGGTACTTAATAAGAGTTGGCAATAATTAAGCGGCGGCGGGCTTTCTACCTATTATACTAGCTACGAATTTTGGGCATTGCTAGTGAAATGTAGGCATTCTGAACATACTACGAACATATTCTAATACTAAGTCTGCGGGGAACACAATCGTGCCGCTATAGAGTCGAAATGCTAAAGCATTTTCATGTAATTTCCTCACGATTCATGTGATAAGCCCAAGTATTAAAAACTACTAACATAACTTGATTGAAAATGTATTTCAATTGTGACTTTTTCGATAACCATTTGTGGATTACTTTAGAACTAAAAAAAATTACAATACATGGAATATATTTGTACAAGGATCCTCGTACGTACGTCTGGCAACCCTGATGAAGCCCAAAAGCACATGTGATTGATTTGTTAAACACTATCCAAATTTTCAGGGGTGGTTCAAAGCATTAAACTGAACAACTTTTACTCTGGGAACAAAGCTGAAATTGCAAAAAAATGTGCTGTTTTATAAATTTGAGTCGAGTTCGAGTACGTGTACGCATTGAATTTTAGTATGGAACTGCAGATTTTTTTGGGATTTCTGGTTTACTGCCATAGTAAAAGTCTGTGTCAGTCAGTCAGTGAGGTCTGAAGTACCCTGTTTAATAATATGTAAAGCATTAAATTGTGTATACTCTGTATAGAAAACTAGACTATGACAGCACATCCATCCATGATGGTACTAAACTCCGATATGGTTTGGCATGTCGCTTGGACTCTAACCATGTTGTTAAATATTCAACTGTGCGATTATTCCTGAAATGCTAACAGCTAGATTTCAAAATGTTTCCCGCTGTCTTCCGATTGCTTTTTTCAGCAAAATTAAATTCCAGTAAAATTTATAGCTCCTTCGGGAAATACAAAAACCACTTTTGTCGAAAAGATCTTGTGGCTTTTCTTCTCATGTACCAAGAATAACAAGCGAGACGTGCTTGAGCCAACCTATGTTCTTGAGCTCCTTTAATAATGTACACGACCTTTCTAGACAAGGCTCATACCTTTATATCTTAGTACCTTTGATGTTGTCTTGAAGTGAATAAGTAATCCAGGGTATGTGTACCTGTCATGTCTACCTAAATCCATCGTAGACTTAGACATAACAAATTACAAGTATCAAAAGTGGGTGCCAAGCCGTCGGCGGTGTTTACCCTAACATCTCAGGAGTGCAACGGTGTGCAATGTGGCGGGCTTGCCAAATCTGCGCGTTCACTATCTTTAGCCGTATCACGAGAGTTCTAGCCATAGAGTAGTGAATACTATGCCCGGCATCCACAAGGAGACTAGAGTTATGCTAATATGCTTTTCTTTTGTTCTCTGTGCTCTGCAGTTTCAATATACAGTGGATTCACTTTCTGAGCAGACGTGAAATACAGGCCCAAAGGACTGCCGATTTATCTAGTGAAACTATAGATCGAAGTATTTTTTTCAGTTCACAGTTTTTATGAAAAGGACTGTGATTATAAAAGCCATAAGATTTAATCACGCTTTTGAATGATGCGGATTATTCCAATTATGCCTCCAGGGAAAATTCCCCTTGGGAGGAAGAATCAAATATTAATGTTGTTTTTTCTACTAAAATTTTCCCTCAAATGTTTGGAGGATAATTGGAAGCACAATCCTGCAAGAACGAAATCCACGAGAAAGAGATATGTGAATGTCTTGTCATGAGAGAGTGAGGCCAATGTCGTGATTTGTCGCGGGTCACGAGCTTGGCCTACTCGGTTAGGCTTTACACGGACATCCAGTTAATAGGTCATTCCTACTTCGTAAGGCGACACTTAGTTCCGTGCAAAGGCACGATACAGCAGCGAGATTTTGCGTATATGACTTCGGAAGATTGTTCCACCAATCAGAGAAACTAATCTTACTTTACGTCTTCCAGCAAACACGATTAGCGTATTTATGCGATTAGATTCGCACCATTTCGTCATATACGCAGCAGTGCAAACAGTGCTGATACCGTTCAGTTCAACCAAGAGGAGTGTAATGATTCTCGCGTTTATTTTATTGATGTAAGAATGTATGTATGATTTAATTGTTCTAGAATTTAGGCCCTGTGAACCATCTGGTATTTTGAACAATTGAAGTTAAATAGCATCGAGTTGATTGCGTCTTGGATGAGTTATCAGAGCTTTAGTGGTGTTAATTTCATCTCGAGCGTCTCGTGCTCTGAATGGAATACAAATTAGTTCCAGATAACTCAGATATTATTAAAAGCATTCTGGAGGGGGTTGAAAATACTTTGACATTAAATTGTTTCCACAAGACTTCACTGGTCTAGATGTTGGAGCATATAGCCTACATGCTTTCACGATAAGTAATGAAAGAGTCTATTTTGTAGTGGGGATCCCAGGAGGACTCTACAGGCATCTTAATGCTGGAAAGTATTGATTATGCCATACAATTTCATCTATCATGTGCTATACATACACATAGGGTCCTTCTAAATACGCTGCCGTTTTTAAGGGGATAAGACCATCATACTGAACAACTTTCTTTATGGGACCAAAACCTACAAAAAAAAACGGCTGTTCCATACAAAACTGCAAACCTACTTCACCTAAATGCATGGGACAGCTGGTCTGAATATCCCCCTAAAAACCGTGAGCATTTTAAAAAGAACACTATACAGGGTGTTAAATTAAATGTGTTACGTATCGAACAGGATGCTTAAGATCATCAAACTGAACAACTTTCACTATGAAGCCAACGTTGAAATAGCGAAAAAAAAACTACTTATAGGTTTATTTAACATTTATAACGAGGGGCGGAAGAACATGCATGAGATTGACCGTAAAAACAATCACGCTGTGACAATAAGGCGTGGCGGACGTTTGGCACGCAAGTTGGTCCGTTCGTGGACGTTAATTACGATACACATTTCAACTGTCACATTACATTAGTTGGTTGATAGCGCGATTATGCTAATTTAGTGCTCTCTTTTTTATTAATTATTTTTAATCTATCTATGTATAACGTCACGAGCTCACGAGTAGATGACATAGCTCAAAGAATTGCTGAATTAAAGGGGCAGTGGGCGGGGCACATTGCCCGCAGAACCGATGACCGATGGGGCCGAAAAGTTATCGAGTGGTGACCGCGTACCAGAAAGTGCAGCGTGGGCAGGCCCCCCACGAGGTGGACCGACGATGGTGATGGCGGCGGGAACCCGTTGGATGAGGGCAGCTCAGGACCGGTCGTTGTGGCGATCCTTGGGGGGGCCTATGTCCAGCAGTGGACGTCCATTGGCTGAGATGATGATGATGTAATCTATAACGTCACGCCTCTGTCCCCTTGGGGGAGGCAGAGACCAGGGCGCGCCACTTACTACGATCCCAAAATACCTTTCGTCTCATTCACATATTTTTTTTTTCAACAGAAAGTTTGTAGTTGTAGCAATGTTTCCGACCACCTCGACAGGATTTACGGTCGTGAGTTTATGTATGTATACTCGCCAGATTCGAGTTCTCCGCACTTCACCCTTCTGTAGAAGTAACCGATTTGATCAGAGTACGTTCTATGATTATTTTTAAAGATTGAATTATTCTTTTGCAGTGTTTAGTGCCTAGCCATATGGTTAACGTTTCGCCACAGTATAATAAAGAGCACGTACCTAAAATGTACATACAGTACGGATACTCCACTCCGTCATCGTCATCTTATTTAAGAGCTAAACTCTTGTCGGTGGATAAGTCCCGGACACTCCCTGCAGTAAGCAGTGGTGTATTCCTGTCTCACTCACACTCACTCAGCATACCTGTGTTAGATCTTTTCTATGAAGTGTCGAGGGTGTGGTATCGCTTATAAAAATTGCTATTTGATGTGGTATCGCTTATAAAAATTGCTATTCTATCCTAAAACCCTAAGCAGTGCTCCGTCACTCGTGTTTGACAGAAGAGATAAGTACCTACGACGCCGCGTATATCCCATACGATACAGGAGTAAAAAACTCTCTAAGCGCAAACATCGGTTGAAACTCTCACCGATCCGCGCTACCCAATCTGCCGCGTAGCCCCAGCAACGTCCTATGCCGAAGTCCGTACCTCTCTGGGTGCCCTTAGGTCGGTTGCTTAAGTTCATTCATTTCGATCGGTAGACCCTTCGTGGTCCCTCCAATAGCACGTGGTAAAAAGCAGTAACTGCTCCCTGAGCAACGCTGTATATGCCATCTTCGACGATTTGAAGGATGCAAGAAGGATGTTAGAGAATTGCATTGACATAAGGCGCGTTTAGTTCGTTGTTCGAAGCGTAATATTGATTGACTGTAAAAGTGCGCGAAACCGGAAGATTGCAGTATCTGTTACGTTACTAACGTAACCATTAATAATTCGTGCCCTAAAGTAAAGTTTGCCTTGTTTGGATTGCTCTCTTAAAATGGTAGTTGGAAGTTTTTTCCACCTCGAAATTGGAATACCGTCCCGAATTTAAGTATGTATGTAATGTAGTCATTTGGGCGCCTTCGAGAAAACTCTTCCTTTCCAGCGAACCAATTTCTATAAATAACAGATTCGACGCAAAACCTTTTCTCCTGTTTTATCTAATCTAAACAATTATAAAACTGTAACAGAAGTGTGTCTGTACATTGAAGATATTTACAAGAAAAAGATTACGATATGGTTTTTAGTTATCCCTGACTCCAAATCAACTTTTTTTTTAGAATTTTTATTCTGTCTATTTTTTTTTTTTTTTTGTAACAGTATCACGCAAAAACTACCGAACCGATTTCAATGAAATGTTCTTTGTTTGATAGCTTATGTTATGATTTAAATTAAAATCTGTCGAAGTCGCGGGTAAACTCTACTTCTTTATAAATTCACGGCGCTATATCAAGGTTAGTAGAACAGGTATAGCAATATCGCTATAAACATTAAATGGAAAATCAATACAAATAAACAATTAAAAGTTTCGTAATCAAGTTTTATTACGAACTACTTTCCTTTGACGTCGAATAATTCAATGGCCGTTAAAAGTTATTAAAACAAACTAAAGAGTGACATATTAAAATCCTGCCTCCCCTGGGGGTAGTGTGGGGGAACTACGTCATGCACTCCGATCGATAATCAACCCCAAACGAGTCCACGAACCGTGAAGTTGTTAAACACACTATGCATTGCCGCTAGGTCAAACATTACGAAACAAAGGGAAGAGGTGAAACAGTCAATGGATTAAAAAAATCTTCATTGAACAAAGTGCTTTCATTTCATTTTCTCCTGTTCACGCAACATTAACCTGTTTGCTTGTTTTATAAATCAAACATTAAATTGTGAAGGAAAAGTAGGTCTTGTATATAAATCGAGATTGTGGCAAAGTACGCGACTTATCGCATTTTCATTACGGTAACAAAATCTTTATAGGTTCTAATTTCGATAGCTTTTCAATTTTATTTAAAACGACAACCGTCGCAAATTAATTTTGAGACGGAAAATTGACGATGAAATTAATTACGGACGTTGTTTGAAAGGTAATTCAAAATAAATTGCTAAGATAAGATTAATTTCACTTTCATTTGTGCGGATTTGATTACCACATCACATTAATATTCTAAAAAAACGTGAAAGATTTCATCATTCAAAACGGTTTTTTTAATTACATATTTGTTCTTAATTAACACGCTCCTTCCGTATGACATACTTACATATGCAATAATAATCAATTAGTCATCTCATCTTGTACAATTATAAAAAAAACATTAGCTATTGTTATTTTATCTTTACCAATAGACATATTTCTTAAATATAAACTGAAACTAATTTTAAACAAATAATATTTACAGTAACACACTTCTGTAACGATATGTCAGCTTGCCAAATTATTACACGTCAAATAACGCATAAACTAGTAAAATATTGCTATCACGAATGATATTCATAACATCATGAATAATTTTACAAACTTAAAATTAGTTATGAAAGTCGGTATGGTGGTAATACTCACGCTACCCTCCCAAACTCGTCCCTGGGCACCTCCTTGTCCCCTCCACCGCTCTCCGACAGCTTCGCTCTGAAGGACGCCACTCGAGCCGCTATCTCCTCCTTTGGCAACCTGCGCAACCACACCATTGACACACTCATTATTAAAAAAGATAAACGACATTCACATCTCGCGCGCTAACACGCTGAAAAAATGATAAATTATTCTGTCTCAGAGGACCGCTCCGAACGAACAAGTGAAATGTAATGAAATCTTAAAATAAATTCTGAAATCGTCACACCGACCGCCACACCTGAACCTACCAATGCATTACGTTACTACGTTGTAATCGCGTCGAATTACTTATAGAAAACAATAAAACTACGATAAGACGCTCACGGCGTGCGCTGGTAGACTGAGAGTTTGTCGTGTACGTACGAAGCAGTCGCCAGTCCCGCTCCGTTGCATTATTGATTTGACTCCGGCGCAACAAGGGCCGTCGCCCCTAAACGAGGGTGCGAAACGATCGCCATAATAGGCCTAACAGGGGTTCCAATTCTCCTATTATTAAAAAAAAATAAACAAGGGTTATTTTATAGAGCAATAAATCGATATCGGCACGTGACTTGAGGCCTAGGAAACATGTGCAGCTGACAGGGAAATCTGTATTGGTTAACAGGTGGTTAGAAGGAAATAAAATGTACTACACTTATTCTACTTTGCTACGAATTACTTGAAGATACATTTTTTATTTAACGCCTAATATTGTATCACTATAATGTATGACTATGACTATGATCCTACTCTGCAGGGCACAAGCACAGGCCTACTTTCAAGTAGGGTGTATAGGCGTTAGTCCACCACGCGTGCCCATTGCACAATAAGGATTGGTAGAGTTCACACACGCGTCAGAATTTCTTCAGCGTATTTGCAGGATTCCTTACGATGTTTTCCTTAACCGTTTAAGATATTTATTACGTACGTAAGTTAGAAAAACAAATTATATATACAGGGGTTTTCTTAATAATTATGTGGACGGTTTTTTAGTGGATGATCACTGATCAGACCATTAAACTGAAAAACTTTCTCTATGGGACTAACATCGAAATTGAGACTAAATCTGCTGTTCCATACATTTGCATCGAGTCAGTTTGCAGCTATGAAAGCAGAAGCAAATTTTTAAGATTTTGTTTCGCGATTTTGATGCTAGTCCCGTAGAGAATGTTACTCGGTTTGACGGTCAGATCATCCCCTTAAAAAACCCTTAGCGTATTTGCTAACCTAACCCTATATACTTTCGAACGAAGACTTTTTGTCTTGTAACCTTTCAATTACTGCTTTTAATAACGTCTTCGCAAGACAATTAAACGACCAGTTACGAAGTGGAGTCCGTTGTATACAGTGAAATTGATATCCTTAGCATCCTTTTAAACTAAGAGTCTACCCGTCAAAGTAATGATATCAATTTCACCCTGTAGATAGATGGATAAGCAACCCAGATGCGCCGGCGCTTATCGATTGATTATATAAGCTATGCGGCACACACTTAGATGGGTGATGATGGGTGAACTGTATCGGAATCTATCTGGAAAGCATAGGCATTCTAATAACTAAGACCCAGAAACCAGAGTTTGTCTGGCGCACCCTGGGCAGTCACCCTCGATACTACCATTGCTGACTGGCTAATCTTTCCACTACAGCATGACTGCAAGAGTGATTGTCATGCGATGTAGCTCATGCTGAATCAAAAGAAGCAGATCTAAGATAAGGATGAAACTTCTTCGACCTGGAGTGCAATTTTTGAATCTCATTCGGTGAGCTCAGCAGTTAAAAATGTCAAAATTACTATGGATATATGCATCTTTGTACTGCTAAGTTGACTTTCAAAAATCATACTACAGGAGAGCTATTTTTGAAAGTCAAATCAGCAGTAAAAAGATGCGTATCTCCGTAGTAATTTTGATATTTCCAACAGCTGTGCTCTCACTCCTGAAGTGCGATTTTTGAATCTCATTCGGTGAGCTCAGCAGTTGAAAATGTCAAAATTACTATGGAGATATGCATCTTTCTACTGCTGATTTGACATTCAAAAATCATACTACAGTGGAGAGATTTTTGAGAGTCAAATCCACAGTAGAAAGATGCGTATCTCCATAGTAATTTTGACATTTTCAACAGCTGAGCTCACCGAATGAGATTCAAAAATCGCACTCCTGATCATTTTTCGATTCAAAGATTAAAAGCTTCAGTTTCTTAGGTGATTTTCACATTTGTTTAGCAGATGAAGGTACTATTGATCTACGATATTAAAGGCGTAAGTTTAAATGCGTTACCTGTTGAACAGGGTGTTTCAGACTATTAAGGTGGTTTCCGTCCATACAAAACGTTGTCGTATAACACTCGTAGACGGTATTAATAAAAGTAATGTTTTATATATGGAAAAATAGCTTAGAAAATCTAGTTTACGCATATCAAATAATATTTACAATTTATAATATTATTACGAAGATATCACGCTTTGAAATTATTCATACAAAATTTCAAACCCTTATAACTTCGTAATTATATTACAAATTGTAAATATTATTTGATATGCGCAAACTAGATTTTCTAAGCTATTTTTTCATGTATAAAACATTACTTTTATTAACACCGTCTACGAGTGTTATACGACAACGTTTTGTATGAAATTGACAGCTCTCCAACCACCTTAAACTGAACTACTTTCACTGCGCTGCCAACAAAGAAATTGCGAGAAAAAAATGTTGTTCCATAGAGGATGGCTGCTAGACCCAAAATGGAAAAATTTCGTTTTTTCAATATTGGTCCCATAGTATAAGTTGTTCAGTTTGATGGTCTGAACTTTTTAAAAAATTTACGCATTTAAGTTTACACCCTGTATAGTTCATCGTAAATAACTTACAAAAAAAATACAAATAAGATTTAATTTAAACCTATCACGAATGTTTAATATGATTCGCGAATTTTTTTCCTGAATATAAAAAAAACATGTAGGTAATGGCGATAACGCCTACGACTACTCTCAGAAATAGCAAGGTGTGAGACGGTAATAACAAGCGTATTCCCTCTCTTTCAGGGTGGCCAGAAGCTTCGCTACAACTATTTTAGGATTGTAAGTGTAGCAACCTTGCCTTTTAGCATTTTTAAGGTCCAGCGCCCGTAGCATGACGGCGCGATAAAGCGCTATCGCGCTCTAGCTCTCTTTCTTTTTGCGCGCGAACGAACGAGTTAGCAGGCGCGATAAAACGTTTATCGAGGAGCCATGCCGCGGGCGCAGGAGGATTTGACGAATTGTGAGGTCAGCCTTTCGCACACTTAAACATCTTATCCAGAGGGTAGCACGAGGTATTCTAAATGTATCATATTCTGAACAACTACATTTCATTAGCAGTACCCAAACTCTGTCCAGGTATTGAACCCGCCACTTCTTTTAATGGACAGTGGTCTCAAAAGACGCGTCTAGACGCCTCGAAATTGATGCGTGTTTAGGCTTCGATTCTCACATTGTTTTCCTTTACCTACAAGTGGTGTAGTGGTGTTACAAACCGTACACAAGCACAGATTACTGTAAACGTATGCGAATATCTCGCAAAAATTACTTTTTAGATAATAAAATAAATCTATCACAAACTGGCAGGTTTTAAAAATATTTTTTTGAGCTAAGAATTTATTTCAGACAATTTTATTTTTAAAATTCCCTCATGCTGTTATATCACTCAATCTAACAAAGTTGAGGATTTGTACTGTAACAATAACCAATAAATTTCATTTAAACGTCAATATTCGCGGTTGGCCAACTTGGCTATCTGCCAGGTTAGTAAAATCTTCCTGGACTATGAACTATTTGTTCCATTCCTTGGCAATTTATCTACCTTGACGGCGAAAAAAAACATTGAGGAAACCCTTTTGATCTGTGCGCTAGTTCTGATATGTGTATTTTAAGATGAATAAATAATATTGCTAGGCATGCATGCGACAGCCGTGACGCTCAGGGATAAGCAAAGACATCACACATTTTCTCGAGAGCTCGGTGGCGCGTTGCAGAGATGTATGGACTCTCAATCATGAGGTCCGGGTTTGAATCCGCACGGACAACATGCCACATACCAATGAATTTTTCTAACTTATGTACGTATATACCAATGAATTTTTCCAACTTATGTATGTATTACCGACTGCTCTCAAACGGTGACCGAAACCATCGTGAGGAAGAAGAAATTCTGATGCATATGCGAAGTCTACCAATCCGCATTGGGTATGCGTGGTGGACTAACGCCCAAACACCCTCTTAGTGGGTAGGCCTGTGCCCTGCAGTGGGACGTATATAGGCTGATGATGATGATCCCACATCTATCTATATATATACCTATAGGGTCCTTCTTAATGTGCTGACAGTTTTTTAAGGGGATGATGAGACCATCAAACTGAACAACTGAACAACTTTCCATATGGGACCAACATCTAACATCAATCAATCTAACAATACACATTTTTTTTTCGGGATTCTATGTTAGATAGAGAAAGAGAATAGAGAATAGTTTCCCCCTTTCGCTTTCCCCCATAGAGAAAGTTGGTCAGTTTGATGGTCTGACCATCCTCTTAACTGTGAGCAAATTAAGTTTGTGCCTGTACAAAACAGTTCCATGACTGACTGAAAGATAACACACAGACCACAAACAGACTAAACTACTGAAGATAGAATACATATTCTAAAGAGATACTAGTGCACCCCTTAGGTAAAATATGTATAAATTCTTACATGTAAGTGTAATATCATATGATACAGCACTACAGTAGATGTAGGGCCTGTTTCACCACTTCTGAGTAAGTTCTTGTTAGCTTATCCAACTGATATTTTGAGATATTTTGTATGAAATTATGTTAAAATATCTGTCGGATAAGCTAACAAGAACTTACTCAGAAGTGGTGAAACAGGCGACATGTCTCCTATCTTATTCAAGAATCAACCTGGACAACATAATTTTTAAATCTATCCTTATAACAAGCTGTGGTTGGCCGTAGCATAGCTATGCCCTGTAGTCCTATCGCGCCGTAGATCTTTCTATTCACGCGTGAATGAATGAGTCAAAAGGTTTGATAGTCTTATTGCATGCATCATGCTACGGCCGCTGGTGAGCTTCCTGGAGAAGCTGGGATAGCAGGAGTGAAACCACCCCCACTGTACGCAAAATACGCCTGAGACGTCGAGTTGGGAAAAAAAGCCAGCTATATCAATACCAATGCCATTTTGTGTTGGCTTGCAAGTCTAACTGGGGCATTTTGAATAGACTGTAAGGGTGAATGCACACTTAGCCGCACCACACGTAGAATTTGATTGAACTGTCAGATGCGGCTACAGTGTCTGCATATTTTATTGCATGCAGCGTGTAGTGCACGTAGGCTTATGTCCACTTGCTTGTGCACATTTCAGTCAGAGTCAAGTAGTTTGTGGGAGTATCGATTCCCAATCTCAAGGATTGTTTTTGAGCAAAAACACAGAGTTGAGAAGAGATTGCGGTGCCGCGTGGCAGCTCAAACCGCGCGAACACAACGCGAATGAAACAACCGCTCGCGGCAAAACTGGCAATGTGACTCCAAGTACGTACTAACTACACAAGTGTGAAACGGAAATGCATAAAACGAACTAAACAATAGTCTCTTGACTAGTGTATCGTTTATAATTTGCCAATGGATCTTTATAAACACACGGCTTACGTAGTATGGAAGAATAACCCTACTTCTAGTGAAAACTAAAAATTTGACTATTGCTCACCCTTGTTCCTCCAAGCTGTCCTCAAGTTCCGCACATTTGACCTCAATCTTCCTTTTCCTCTCATGGTCTAGTATTTCTCGGTTAGGTTGCTTATTCGCTGCTGAATCCAACTTGGCAATCTCCTCTTCCGACCGATAATTCACAGAATCTTTGGTTTTTCGTACCCCAGCCCAGTTTCTTTGCACGTAGCCGTTAGTACCGGAGCCCCTCGGCGTCGTGAGACCGATGCCATTGTACATCTCGCCGATTTACCTAGCTAAAATGCGAAATCAATTTCATACATTTGAACCAGAGGCAAGACGCAATTTGATTCGCAGCTTTTAACAGACAGTTGTTGTAATTTTATTGGAAATTTATAACGAGAAATTACGCACAAATCAAGTAATCTAATCAAGCATATTAATTAACTTCTATTTTACCTTCTTATAAAATTAAATTCATCACTAAAAACACCACGTCCATTTTGGTATTTTTTTCTGAAATAAATGAATGAAACGAATGGAACGGAAAAGTTTTGAGTGAATGAATGATTCCACGAGGAATGAACGAATGAGGGATTTTCAGAAAGCCATTAAAAAAGAAAAAAGTTGTTCCTAATGGCTCGATAGATGGCGTTGACGAGACAGGGGCGAGCAACCTTGCGGATAATTAAAAAATAAAATAGTATAGTCTGTCTATAAAGTCGTGGCATGAATGTTTGAGGAACTAATCATCTTTTCTTTTTCAATTTATTTACTAGCCTGGTTACTAGACCTTTTGGCTAAATCTTATTTTATTTTTACTTTTCTTCATTTTTCACATTAAAACGTTGGTATTCGACGTTTTGATGGTTCTTTGGAGTTTTTGGAGACAATCGAAAGACGCAGGAAAAGCAGAGAAGTCCACAGGAAAGAGATGAACCGACCGCTTTGCCGCGCTAAAATCACGGAACACTTTTCCTGTTTACGACCCATGCACCATCATATTTCACTGAACTATAATTGTTCACTTGCACGACACTTTGTTACGCAAAACAACACCAATTTTACGAACCAAAACTCACTATAAACAATAAAAATTCGATGAAATATGAGGACTCCAAACGTCAACTACCAAAGTCCGCCAAAAACTCCGGAACTAATCATTTTAGTATGGTGGTGTTGCCAGGTTATTCTTGATTTTGACGTTCTTGCGTGGAGACAGCGCCCTTATTTTTTGCCAAGACTTTATAGACAGACTGTAATTATTTGTTTTTTAAAGTAAGCAGCACAATATGAACATATATTTCGTCAACGGATCAATCTGACTCAGTGACATGCATTTTTGTTTACTTTTTAGCCTACAATTTTCGTCTTCGGTCCCTCTCTGGTCAATGCCATCTATCGCCAGAATGTTGAACTACGTTTTACTAGCTGTCAGAAAACGCCTCATTATATTTTAATAAAATGGCAACATTGAAAACTAAAACTTTTAATATCTAATGCTGGGTTCACATGCACGCCGTGCAGCCCGGCAAGCTTAGACAATTCGCTGTACATCGACTCGTCTGTAAAGTGATTGTTACTACTTAACTTTATAGAAGCCTTAATGTACAACGAATTGCCTAAGCTTGCCGGGCTGCGCGGCACGCGTATGAACGCACCTTAACAATAGGTGGCGCTGTCTGGCAAGACACAGGCTCACAGGGCTGCGTTCAGAACCTTTGGGTGCGGTTGTTTCTCTCGCTCGCTCTTATGGGTAGAACGCTTTTCACCGAGCCTCGAAACGACGTTAGTGCGAAAAGTTGCACTCGGGTTGCACTCGGGGCGCACTCTGGGCGTAGGTTCTGAACGCACCCTAGTAGGTTCAGCACTCGTAGTATGCTGCACGTGATACGGCTGTATCACGTCTTTTATCTCGTTCGTTCGCACGCAAATAGAAAGAGAGCTAAGGTGTGATAGCGCTGTATCACTGCGGCATGCTAGCTATGCTGAAGTGGTTCTGAACGCACGCACCCCAGGCCACAGTTTTTCTTAATTGATCTGAGGTTTTTCTACTTTTTCTTTCCGATTTATTTTTGTCTTGTCTGTGGTAAATATTTTTCATGTCAATAAGATAAGGAGAGTTTTTGGCGGGCTTTGGTAGCTGACGTTTGGAGTCCTTATATTTCATCCAATTTTTATTGTTTATAGTGAGTTATGGTTCGTAAAATTGGTGTTGTTTTGCGTAACAAAGTGTCGTGCAAGTGAACAATATATAGTTTAGTGAAATATGGTGGTGCATGGGTCGTAAACAGGAAAAGTGTTCCGTGATTTTAGCGCGGTAAAGCGGTCGGTTCACCTCTTTCCTGTGGACTTCTCTGCTTTTCCTGCTTCTTTCGATTGCCTCCAAAAACTCCAAAGAACCATCAAAACGTCGAATACCAACGTTTTAATGTGAAAACAGAAGAAAATTAAAAATAAATTAAGATTTAGCCAAAAGGTCTAGTAACCAGGCTAGTAAATATAAAAAAAAAAAAAAAAACAATAGAAAAGTGAGGTTAGATTTTGTTTATATTCGGCATTTCCATTATTTATTTCTAGTTTTCATATACATAAACAATAACTTGCCCACCGTGAGTGAAGAAATTAACGATGCTCGATAAAGTTTTATACAACACTGTTTTGAGTCAAACATTTTCTCCTTGTGGCAAATACTTAGTTGCCGGCAATATTTATGGGCAAATAGCTGTGTTCGAGTAAGTATTTATTTGATTTGTTTGTACAACTTACAACTCAGGTTTGCCTATTTACAGAATGCAGACCCATTCTTGCAACCGGCAAACTTTAGCCAGCCATAAAACAATGAACCTAAAATTCTGTTCCTTCCATCATCATCATCAGCCTATATACGTCCCACTGCAGGGCACATGCCTACCCTCACGGCGGTGTGCACCACGCGTGCACAACGCGGATTGGTAGACTACATACTTAGATCAAAATAAAATTAATGGATAGGCCTTACGCGAACATTTCAAACCAGAAAAATGAGGCAAAACAAATGAAAGGTTTACTTCAAATTTGTATGCAAGTGCCCTAGATTTGACAGATAATGGCGCTAGTTTGTATGGACCAAGTGCACCAGTAGTGTGCTTCAACTTACCGCGCTTTAGGCCTATCCATTAATTTTATTTTGATCAAGACTACATATATGCATCGGAATTTCTTCCTGTTTTCTTTTATCTTTTGAGAGCAGTCGGTATAACATATATTAGTTAGAAAAACTCATTGGTACATGGCATTTCATCCATGACTATTCAAACCTCAAGATTAAGCTACCATACTTATACCCAACGTGCCACCGACACTCAATTAAATTTTTGTGAATTTTCCTTTCATGTTGGATTTAATTTTTTACACATGTTACAGCCTCGATCGCATCCTCAACCCAGTAGTAGAACTCCTTACAAGAGACTACAACAAACCAAGACACATCCACTCATTTGAATCTGAACCCCAAATATGCAGCCTCACAAGCACAGAAAAGTTCCTAATCGTTGGAACAGTGAATGAAATTTCTGGCTACGATTGGAAAGCAGCTATCAGTGCTAAGCTCGGTAAACCATCATGGGTTATGAAAATACCTTCAAAGTCTATGGAACAGTCAGATGTGAATTGTCTATGGTTATCGGATGATGAAGGGAAGTTGTACGCTGGATGCGGTGATAATAATGTATATGTTTTCAATTTGGAGGATGGAAGATTAGTGTCAACGTACGATGGACATAACGATTTTATACATTCTATTCATGGGAAGTAAGTATCAGTTATAAATAAATTATCCTATAGTGTAGAGCCGTAGACTGAATGTTATCTAGACATGCTGAGTGCGTATGAAAGGGATGGAGATACAACAATAATGTACAAAAAAACGTGCCTTCGTTTGATTTAGAATTGCACGATTTTGCAAGCAATTTCAACTAAGTTAAACAATAATATTGCATAAGCAGAAAGGGACGAACAATATAAATTTTCTTTGGCTCATTCTGTGTAATTAGCGTGTAAACCTGTCTCAATTTATCAACCATTATTATTTTAATTTCAGTTCAATTTTCTTCTTTTTCTATCTCCTATAGAGATAACATGTTTAAGATGCGCTTGAAGTCTTGGCATAGAAGTGGTCTAATGAGCATACAATTTTATTTTTAATTTGTCCCGTTACTTACAACTAGAAAATACTCAGGCAGCATGTTGATCACTTGCTTCCGCCAACACTCATAGCCTTTGCACCCTAGCATTCTTTACTTCTGAGTTAAATTTATAACTAGCTAATTCTTAGGGTCTCTGTTCAAGATATCTTGAAGCAAGAAATCTGGCCTTAGTCTAGATGAGAAAAAATTTCTCAATATCTCGAGAAATCAATTCAAAGAACACTAACTAATTTGGTTATGATTTTAAATATTTTAATTCAATTTTGAAAATGTTTACCGAAGAGACATTATTGGAATTATTGCAGATTTCGGAATAAAAACTTTTTATTGATTCTACAAATTCTTTATGTGAACTGGCAAGATGACTTGAAAAAAAATCGAAAGCCATAAAAACTGAAAAGGAAGAAAACTTTTTCTTTTTTATTAAAGCATATGGTTAAACATATTTTTTTTCTGACAAGTAGCTGCCAGTTCTCTATTTCTTACATATGTCATGAAAACTCTTCAGTTGTATGAAAAACATCTAGAGAAATACAATTTTTTTGGATTCCCAAAATGTTTTTTGAAAGCCTGACCAGAAAAATAAAAACCTCGCCATGTTGCGGAAAATCATTGGAACTAGTTTTTGTACTTGGAACTTGGAACACTGACATTAAAGGTGATAGTCGATTGCAGTGCCCCCAAACCAGGTTTTTTATATTTCTGGTCAGGCTTTAACTTCTCTTGATTTAACTATCGCAATCTTCTTAAGAATTTATATTGTAATAGTTTTAAGTCGTGTTATGTTGTAGAGTTTCTGGCCGCATCTTCTCTACAGCGACAACACGTTCCGACGCGGTGGTAGCTTAAAAAAGATTTGACGTTTAATAAGTGTGCTTCAAGCTCCTATATTGAATAAATTATATTGACTTTGACTTTGACTTCGGATTCGTAACATAAAAATATAGGTAGGTATCTACAAAATAATATCTTTGCTCGTATTTCTGAAGTTTTAGTATGAGGTTGGTGATTTTTTGGAAAACACCTTATAATTTATTTAATGAAATATTTTGACCTGAATCTTATTTTAATGTTTTGATCTCCATGGTGGAATTTTTATTTTAACAAATGCTTTAACATATTATTCCAGGTCCAACCAGCTTATATCAGCCAGTGAAGATGGAACTGTCATGCTATGGGACATGAGGACGGGCAAGTCTCACAATAAACTGGAGCCCCACACTAACAGTAAAGTCAGCCGGCCTGATATTGGCAAGTGGGTCGGCTCAGCTGCTTTGGGTGACGATTGGATTGTAAGATTTATTCATAATTATGTTTTTAACTAGAATAATTAATTAAGTAAAATAAGGCCTGAAGCACCGAATATACAAGGTGTTACAAAATACAAATAAACCTTTAAGGGGGTGGTGAAGATCATCAAACTGAACAACTTTCACTATGGGACCAATATTGAAATCGCGAAAAAAAAAATGGATGTTCCATACTCTACAAATCGACTAGAGCTAAAATATGTATGGGATATAAATTTTTTTTTTTCGCGATTTCGATGTTGGTCCTATAGAGTAAGTTGTTTAGTTTGACGGTCTTAACAACCCCCTTAAGAGTTTTAAATATTTATTGTTACTTATGAAACACCATGTATATCCTACAGAAAAACACTAGATGACCGTGGCGAACTTAGTACCGCCTTAGAATCTTCCTGACACACACTTGGCCGTTTGTTTTAGCCTATGTTCATCACGGATAATGTAGCATTATAATGGTGAAAGAATTATTCAGATCGGTCCAGTAGTTTCGGAGCCTATTCAATACAAACAAACAAAAAATCCAATCTTTCCTCTTTATAATATTAGTATAGAAGAATTACTACAATTTTCCTTTAAAATCCCCTATTCCCAGGTATGCGGCGGCGGACCACGCTTGTCTCTCTGGCACCTTCGTTCCCTCGACGCCGTGACCGTCTTCGACATCCCCGACCACGGCATCCACGTCTCATTCTTCCACGACGACTGCATCGTAGCCGGCGGCACCGCTAAGCATCTCTACCAACTCAGCTACTCCGGGGAAGTGAAGGTTGAGCTACCAGTGTCAGCCACTACGGTATACTCGGCTATTTTGAGGACGAGCCCTAATAAAGTGCTTACAATTGCTGGGTCGAGTCCCGAGATAGATCTGTGCACTACATTTAATTATAAGGATCAAGTTTTGCATTTTAGGTAAGTTTCATTTTGTTTCATAAGTTTGATAAGGTTTGATAATAAAATTAGTTAACACACAACACATTTATTAATTAACAATCAGATTTTTTTTTATATTACAATACAATACCTACACATTCTGTCCAGTTGTGAAACTGTCTAGTTGCGAGAATGGTATCGATTTGGTATTGCCACGACTTAACATAACTAAATTTATTCCTGTCATTTTCTAACATTCGACTAAGAAAAGAGACAGAAAACCAACAACTGACTTTAGTGCTGTCAAAGTGACGCTACACGCCCAAAATAAGATGGCATCATAATGCACGCCATCTTATTTAAGGCGTTTTTGGGCGTGTAGCGTCACTTTGACAGCACTTAAGTCAGTTGTTGGTTTTCTGTCTCTTTTCTTAGTCGAATGTTAGAAAATGACAGGAATAAATTTAGTTAAGTTAAGTCGTGGCAATACCGAATCGATACCACCGTCTAGTTGCGAATCTGTCTTATTGCGAAACTGTCTCGTTGCAAATCCGTCCAGTAAAAAACCTGACCAGATGTGAAACTGTCTAGTTGAGAATCTGTCTAGATGCTCCGGAAGGATACATGTTTTTAATAATATTGTAGTGATAGTGCTGGATTGATCCCCATAGAAGCTCTTTGAGCCATATCGCACAAACAACTTTTGTGCGTAGGCGTTGACGGAGCGATATCGCTGCAATATTTCTGAGATGAATCAGTGTCGCCGCGAAATCGCTGCGATTCAGTTGTAACGTCGTCGCGGTGCAGTTGCGAAATCGCCTACGGTCAATAACCACTTGTGTGATCAGACCCTGATCGAAGGGTGAGCTTGGTGGTTCATCGCAAGGCCGCGGTATAGTGAGCCAAGTTGGAAGGTACCGGGGGTGCGGTAATCTTTACCGCAAGCTAATAATGATCGGGGCCTTTAGCAGTCAGATCTCGAAATGTGCCTCCTTAATTTCTTTGATTTTATATAATTAATGATTATGTCATGATATAAGATAAGATATAAGATAAGAGAATGGAAAACTAGAGACCCATGGAGTAGGATATTATGTAGAACTACAACTACTTAAAAAGATATCATGACTATTTAGTTTTCGAGCCATATGCAGTTGTCTATTTTTACATCTATGGGTAATCCGGCATTGTACAGTGAGATGGTAAGAATCGCGCTAAAATAATATAATTTTAAGGAACAGTCATCTAGACTATACTTATTATAATGTTTCATAGAAAAGCTAAAATTATTAAGAACTTATTTTATTTACAAGCGTCAGTTTTATCTTCTATCTTCAGTCAACATTTTATATTAAAATTCTTCACAAAAACAGTACTTAAGTCATTGAGCTATACTACATACTAGAGGTAACGCGCTAAATAAACGTCATGCGCCCCATGCGGGTAGGACAAACGAGAAACAAGTGTGTGAAAGAGAATCTACCGATTCTCTGTGTGTGTATCGCGACGTTGAATAACACGGCGTAATGAAGTGCAATATCTCCTCTAGTGCCTCTAGTAATAGCTCAATGACTTAATTAAAATTAAATGTAACCGTGACCGGCTATAGCGGCAGGAATAAAACCTTGATTGCCATCTCTCTTCCTCACATAGAACCACTCCGCGTCCACATCAGTCTCAACTCCTCCCCCTTGCACTAAAACCACTACATCACCTTTATTCACCGTCAACGTTTTATTTAGAACACTACCATTGTAATCACTGTTCACAACCAACAGTCTTTGCCTTTGAATCTTATTTTTTAATCTGTTCTCTTTTCCTAGCTTATCAATGTCCGAGCAAACCGATTTCGTCTTTAAGTATAGAGTGTCAAAGTCCTTTTCGGCACACGAGTTTTTAGGTTTTCTTTTTTCTTTGTGTTGGTAGCGGCTCTCCGAGCGTGTCCTGCCTCGAAGCTGCTCTTTCTCGGTGTCGGTGAGGTTTCCGCAGGGTCGCGGGTAGATGTCGGTACTGCTCTCCCAACATGGAGTCTTCTTCTGGGCAGATGGTCTGTAAAAATATGGAACACCGTTGTTAGTCTATTGGAGCACAAAATAAGTGTCTTTTTGTGTACTAACGGTTCCCAATTCAATGAATATCAAAGAGAATAGAATCATTACATCAGTAGAGACTATGGATGGATCTCCACTTTGGGCGGTTCTGTAGGGCTATTGTGTAAGCTTCCGATTATATCGTTTACAAAATCGATAACGTTTTATGACTGTACTAGCCAATTTTTAAATAATATTTTGTTTCTGTGATCATCGTGTTCATTATCTGAGACAAATTAACTAAATATTAAGAAGCATAATCGCCAAGAACTGCTAAAACACCGTGTTGATTTGTTACCGATTGAATCGGGTATAGTTACACAATAACCCCCCTGGTCCATACATCTTGTCATAAATTCCCTTCGATTTCGGCTACTTTTAACCTGGCATTTTTTAATTACGTCCCTGATCAGGTCTAGGTGAGTCCTCCTAGGTCTGCCAATGTTTCCTTACACACACGCCTTACTGTCTACGTGTTTACGTGTTTACGTATCTATTTCGTAAGTTGAGTATCTAGTTCCTACTATCTGTTTCGTAAGTCGACTTTCATTCATCCTTTCGATACCTATGTCCAAACCATCGAAGCGTTCCCTTCTCTACTTTAACCACTACATCTTCATTCAAACCACAACGTTCCGTTATCACAGTATTCCTCATTCTATCCCTTATAGTCACACCACACATCATGCGAAAAGCCCTCATTTCCACTGCATTTATTCTGCCTGAAATTGCCTAGTACAGTCATAATACGTTACCGATGATCTTGAAAACGATATAATCGGAAACTTATACAGGGTGAAATTGATATCATTAGCATCCTTTTAAACTAAGAGTCTACCCATCAAACTGAACAACTTTTACTATGGAAGCAAACCAATAGGAGCAAAAAAAAATCTGCTGTTGCATAGTCGGTCGAACGCCAGTACTACTCGTACCTATTCAAATTGTGGCTGTACGTACGTGTGCGTGCGTCTGTATAGCTCGTTGTATAGAATCGGCCTTCTGCGACCTATTTTGTGTGATATGAGAGGTCATTTTATTATTATAATTTGGTAGTTCCCTTCGAATGCAATGATCTGCATCATTTATTTACCAAGTTGCTGAAGGTGCCAGGCTGAAAGTGCAATCTTGATAATGTACCCTAATGCTTATTGCGTCGTTAGGGTGAATAATGAGCTTTGGCTGGTGTAACATTACGATAATGGAGTAGGTAGTATATCTATCTTCTATACATATAAAACTACAGTTCCGTTACTATATACTTACTGACTGACTGACAGACAACGTACAGTCTAAATCGCTGAAGATAAAAACATGTTTGGTTTGGATTATATACATTTTAGAGACCACGCGGAAGAACTCGCCGGCAAAATCTAGTCTTATCATAAAATTCAATAACCATAAAGGTAAACAATTTAAGAGTATCTATCTCTTTACTTTAAATACCTCCGTGGCCTAAAGGTTAAGAGCATTGGGTACTTGACAACGGTGGGTTAGATTCCCACAGGGGACACCTAGTGATATGTCACTTTGTGCGTTTTCCCCCAGTTGTTTAGGACATTGCAGGCTGAATCACCTGATTGTCTGAAAAAGAAAGATGATTCTGTGCTTCGGATGGCACCTTAAGCCGTTGGTCCCAGCTACTATCTCTGGTGGTAGTAGTCGTTACATAAAAACCCCGTCAGAGGCCGTAAGGTGGTCTAAAAAACTCTGACACCAGGGCTTGCTGCCCACACGATAAGAAAAAGAAGTACCCTTTATTGCCAATGTTTTAAGCGATAAGCGGTGTCTGTGCATGCAGCTACTATTGATTCTTGAACACTGAATCGGGCTCCACAACACAAAGTTTACTTACAAAAGTAACTTACCTATTAGGTAATATCCCCAAAGGTAAACAGGCACTATATAGCAAGTACCCCTCGTCGCCGTGCGGCGTCTGCGCATACAGCCACTGTTGGTTCTTGAACACCGCATTCACTACGGTGCCCAGGGGAAGAGTTAACTCGTGTTGGGACCCCTTGTGTGTTTGGTACAGTGTTGTGGGGTAGGCGATGACGACGGGGATGTTGCCTGGACGGTCTATTGTGGCCTGGAAGGGTTAAATGACTGGGTTATCATAGACAAACCATTTTTCGCTTAAACTGTTAGACGTCATAGATTTAAAACCTTTCGCTTACGCTACAAGATGGAGCCAAGAAATCGAGAGCGAGATAGCCAGTGGTGAAAACTAATGTAAAAAAAAAGACAAAACATTATTTTTTGTTTCGGTCACCGTGGCTGGTTTTTGTGTTTGGCAATCCTATAGAATCTTTGCCAAACAAACCGTCTTTTAGCATGCAAAAGTCAAACTATTGCTGTTCCATGTGCGGCCACGGTATGGCTTAATCTAGAGTGTAAATCTATGGTAGACTTAATATCAGCGTAACCGCGTATGAGATAGCGATAGTCATAAAATCCTATACAATTTATATGAAGCTAGATGACTGACTCCGGAGTCACACTGCCGTCGTAGTACAAAAAAGTGGTTACGTCAATAAGGACAGCAATAAGCCGATCCGAACCGATCTCCTTTTTTAACTAGAGCGAATTTGCTATGTGCATCTCTTATTGAGTTAATATGACAAGACACGTGCTTCCTTCTATTACCTTCTCTTTCTACGCTGGTTATGTGCCTTGGAGATTGTCACAGATTATCTTGTCCCAATCGAAGTACCTGAATCCAGTCTAAATACTGGGTGGTGGTTTAGAGTCTAAACTTTAGACTATCAAACAGAAAAGCTTTCATTTCGGAGACAAATTCGAAACCGCGCCAAAATATCTGCTGTTTTATACTTCATCTTCCTACCCTTATCCCGTTACTGGGGGTAGGCGCAATATGAAGTCTTCCTCCATTCATCTCTTTTAGCCGTCATCGTCATTTTAGCGTTCACTCTTTATCTACACAAATGTCATCTTTCACACAATCCATCCATCTTTTCTTTGGTCGTCATCTCTTCATACATTTATATTTAACACTCGTCGTGTAACTCGTATGACACTCATCTCTCCGCATTACATGCCCATACCACGATAATCTATTACTGCGTAGTTTTTCGGTTACTGGCGCTACTTTCAAGCTTCCTCTAATAAACTCATTTCTAATCCTGTCCATTCTAGTAACACCACACACACATCCATCTCAACATTCGCATTTCAGATGCATTCATTCGTTTTTCATCCGTCACTTTAGCGGCCCAACACTCCGAACTACATGACGACAGGTCTTATGATGGTTTTGTATATTTTTCCCTTCCTTTCTTGCTGTTTTATATAAAACTAGATAAAACTGCAGTGCGTACTCGACTCAAATGTATGAGACAGCAGATTTCATGTTCCATAGTGAAAGTTGTTTAGTTTGATAGTTTAAACCACCTTTTTAATTTGTTCGTAGTTTTAAATATACTAGGGTGTCACCCTCTATCGACTAGTGTTAGTGGTGATACTCTAGTTAGAAAGAGACACACAAGTGTTCGGAGAGTCTCGCTCTGCTCGTTGCCAGCATAGTAGTGTTCAATCTTAGTTATTTACCTATCTAAGATTTTTGCATAGAGCATTAGGAACAATAATTTGACAATGTCGGCGTAGAATTATGCGCAAAGAACCGCATACCGTACAGACGTGCGTTTGAATAATTTGATCATCGAATAGTTCTAAAAGAATCGTGTGTCTGCATCACTTACTCAGGCTTTACCTTTTACGATAGCCCGATAGGTCGCTAGTGAATCGGCCTGCTGTGCTAGGCACAGAATATCTATAGCACATACACACTCGTATATCGCGGGTTCGAATCCCGTAAGGGAGAATAGATAGCATCATTTTAAACTAAGAGTCTACCCATCACACTGAACAACTTTTACTATGGGAGAAAACCAATAGGAGCAAAAAACAATCTGCTGTTCCATACACTGCAATGCCTACTCGATTCAAATGTATGCATAACAGCAGATTTTTTTTGCTCTGATCGCGATCAGTTTGCTCCCATATTAAAAATTCAGTGTGGTGGGAAGACTCTTAGTTTAAAAGGATGCTAATGATATAAATTTCACCCTGTATAAATCTGAAATAAGCGGACAGAGTAGCAAATCGTAACCAACAGCATCGATTTGTAATGAACTTGACAAATTATTAATTAGTCCGCGATTTCACGGTCTGAAATCCATATCGAGAGATTAATGACCAGAGGTCAAAGACAAATTATCGCATTACAACTCTTAAAAAGTTTCTCATGCCGTGGATAAACCGTAAAATAAACTGACGTAATTAACACTGTAACGCTTAACCTCACTAAGATATATTGTTATTTTAAATAAACCGCATTGATGAATGACTCTGTCAACTTTAGATTATCAGCGTATACTTATTTTAACCGCCACAAAAAGATTCGAAAGTACCTACGCCGCCATCATAAGAACCATAACCGAAAAAAGAAAAATTATCCACATAATCATTCTCGAAAACCTCAAAACAACAGTTTAATATTACCTTCCAAAAGGATCTCAAAATTTGTAATTGACGTGCAATTTATGTCTTGTCCAATTTTGCGCCAATTTTGCGGACTACATTGAACCAATCGCTTTACGCTCCGAGGTAAGGCACAAAAAGCGGAATGTGCTATACCATAATGTCATAATAATATCTCGGACATGAATAATGACCGAGATTTACAAGTGCATTTAAAATTCTTTTGTAAGATATCCGTTAATAATCTCAGTGATGCATGCCGAACAATGATGAATTACTTCTGTCGCAAATTAAAACGGCCGTACAAAACTTTATTAATTATTTCTGACTTTAAAAGGTGTAAAGCCTTTGTGATATTTTTGAGCAAATTGTTCTGACAGTTAACTGTAAATTTTGTGTTAAATACAAGTTTTCGATCTTGCGGTCGGCTTTATCGATCATGTAAGAATATCACATATCAGTAGAATGGTACCTAATAATTTGGCTATATTTAGGGCCTGTTTCACTACTTCTGAATAAGTTCTTGATAGCTTATTTGACAGATCGTTTGACAATTTTTCACACAAAATATTATGTCAAACGAGCTGTCCGATAATGCTGCAACTTATCCAAAAGTGGTAAAACAGGCCCTTAATGTTGTTTATCTAAATCCAGTTATTATTTTGAGCTGTTTGCAAGAACAGGACAATTATTTTGTCCTGGGCGACCGTGCTTTGCCCAGCGTCTTCCAAGTTAGACCTGCCACACGCATACGGAATTCCGTATCAGAATTGTGATTTTGTATAGGATAGGATAGAGGTAATACTTCCGTAATTCCGTAAATCCGTTCGAAATCGTAATCCTGATTCGGAATTACGTATGCATTTGGCCGACCTTAATCTTAGTTTGAGTTTGAAGTTAACTAGTTGGGATTTTGCGTAATTCTAATCTCAATTCAAATTCGAAAGCTAGTCCTTATAAAGAAATGGTTCTAACGTACCTCGCTCAAAAAGCTATCCAGATCCCTTATATCGTAACCGAACTTGCTGCCTTGGTTCCTCTTCTTCCTCCTATGTCGATGCCTGTGTTTTTTCCTCGCGTACTCCTCGGTCCCCGCGCTGGTGTCAGACCACGTGTCCTGGCCATTCACAAACTCCTCGCACGCACTCTTAAATCTAAGGTTGTGATAATACTCATTGCGTCCCACGATCCTTTCTCTCACTTGAGACTTGCACTTTCTACGCTCGTTTTCAATGAACTTTTGATTGTGCCTCTGATATTTATCTACATTGCTTCCTAGAGGTATTATTTTAAGTCTATCTTCGTTCTGTATCTTTTCGGGTAATTTTGCCTCTAAATTTTCTTTTAATACCCATGTTAGGGATATTTTTGATTTGTGACGGTGTGCCAGGGGCGTAGAGTGCCATAGACCCATTTCTTGGATTTCTGCGTATTCTACTTCTGATTCTTGACTGTCATCGACGGCTGTCGCTTTACAATTAGCCAGGAGGTCTAGAGCATCGCATGGTAGGACGTTGATCTGCAAAATTGTACTTGTTATCAATGTCACTTCGATGCGAACGTTTAAATTGATTGAGGATCAAATTACCGAATTCTGTAATTCTTGCTGAAGATTATCCCCATCATTTTCCCGGTAAGGCGGTGGCAGATCTTTGAATGTGAGCTCTGGAACACATTAGCGTAATTTAACAACAACAAAAAAAACAATCGATCGTAACTCAACGCACGCAATTAATAATGCGATTTATTACCGGTCAGCTGAGCGGATAGCGCGTGAATAATGAATGCGCGAAGACAATCGAGTGGGCGAGCGTAACGTAACGAGGAACAATGGTCTCCCGGGGGGATGCTTGCTCCCGAACTACCCGGGTCGGTCGGAGCGAGTGCGCGCGCGCAGGCCGCGAGTGCGGATGCGTTCGATCGCCGCCCACCGTCCGCGGCCTCGCGAGTCGCGTCCAACACTGCGGCCCTCACTGATACGCTATCGACATCACCCACCTCTAAAATAAAATGCTAGCCAAGTGCGATTCAAGCTTCCATTTTGAGGGTTCTGGACAGCGCAAAAAATTTGTATAAGTAAGTAATGAAATTTTAGAAGCATTCTTGTAACTAGCTAGCAAGTCGGTACCTTACCTATCAATCTTTATTATATTTGAAGCAACTCTTGAACGAACCAATAAAGGTTAATGTGAAAGTAAAATACCCATCAAAACATTTATAATTCATAAGTCATATGCCTTCCACTGATCAATAGTACAGTAATTCTATGTATTCAATGTATGGGGATAACAAACAAATTAATAAAGTTTTGAAACTTATGTGGCATGATACCTTTGTGTGTGGTGTTCAAAACTCACAACTCTCCCTCCCCCTCCCTCTGACGCTTCACCCCCCCTCGCCTTGAAGTTTGTCCCCGTTAACAGTTTTTTATCTTTTTTGTAAAAACTATAATAGATACAAAAAAAATGTCAAAGGTACAAATTATCCTCATTAAATTATACACAAAATAAATAATATGCACTTTCTTCATAGGACTTAACCTTTGAGGGCTAGAGGGACGAGAAAGTAACAACATTTCAAAAGTTATGAAATTTGTATGGCGACCCTCGTGAAAGTTGAAGATAAAAATGAAATGTTTCCATATTCTTAATAAGCGACCCCGAATACCCTCGGATACAAATTTTCAGTCGGATCGGTGAACCTTTAAAAGCTGCTTTGGCGTTTGAAATTTCCATTGCAGCCATACATATCTATCATAGTTTCCGCGGGCCGTTGACCTCATCCTTCAGGATTCGACCTTCTGAGGAAGTAGAAATATTCATTTTAACACCAAGACATCCTAATGATGATCCCCAAAATAATTTTCCTATACGTTGGTTGAGGGAAACCCGGTGAACAATCCGAGCAGGTATCTATGTACTCTCTATGGAAAGTGGTGGGGATCAACCAGATACCTCCAATTGGTCTCCGGGTTCCCCTTTCGGTACAAGGATGAAATTTAGGGATCATCACATGGATGCTTTGGTGATACAGGGAAAACTGACTTCCTCAGAAGGTCGAATCCTGAAGGATGAGGTCAACGGCCCGCGGAAACTATGATAGATATGATGGCTGCCATAGAAATTTCAAACGCCAAAGCAGCTTTTAAAGGTTCACCGATCCGACTGAAAATTTGTATCCGAGGGTATTGGGGGTCGCTTATTAAGAATATGGAATCATTTAATTTTTATCTTCAACTTTCACGAGGGTCGCCATACAAATTTCATAACTTTTGAAATGTTGTTACTTTCTCGTCCCTCTAGCCCTCAAAGGTTAAGTCCTATGAAGAAAGTGCATATCACTTATTTTGTGTAAAATTTCATGAGGATAATTTGTACCTTTGACATTTTTTTTGTATCTATTATAGTTTTTGCAAAAAAGATAAAAATCTGTTAACGGGGACAAACTTCAAGGCGAGGGGGGGTGAAGCGTCAGGTGGAGGGGGAGGGAGGGTTGTGAGTTTTGAACACCACACCCAAAGGTATCATGCCACATAAGTTTCAAAACTTTATTAATTTGTTGGTCTGAAAAACACAGAATTACCGAACTACAAACATAATTTTAGATTACTTAGTTTTAAATATATTTGGCCCTCGGATCTTTTTTATTTTTTGCAATAGAGTTAAGTCTCCGAATTCTAATATAAATTCCATGAACGCCATGATTTCATGAACACGCTCTAGTAAGGAGGAATAACAATATAACTCACTTTTGCGGGAGAGCACACCTAAGATCCAATTTTGTATTTATTGTCCCGGATCTAGACGATCCTGGATGGACCATATAAAACAAACCATGTCCATGTAAACCTCGTAAATGCTTGCTAGCATATTATTATTGATTGATTATACCTACCTGATTCTACTTGTGGAAAGGCATATGGCATTCTTAGGGAGTGTTTATTATGAAAGCAAGAGTACAATAGGGCTCAAGAAGGACCCTTTGCTTGCGGACCCCTAAAATCTCGGAACATTCTCACGGACGCGGCGCGGGCGCTCATGCGAACGCAATGGACTACGCCGAATGCCCCTCGGGACACGATTCGCAGCCGACGTAAACATTTGGTCACGATCCTATCATTATGTATTATTTTACGTAACTTAGTCAATCAGTACGTTTCTATTTTCTATTGATAACTTTGTACTGTATTTGGATATGAGACAGCTAGCCGGCTTCTCCTTTCGTTTGCTCTTAGCTCTTAATATCCTCAGAACTAAAAACTAATTTTATTTACAGACAATAGATAAACACTCTGCGATAAATTATCTCTGGAATTGGCTCTATAATAGCCTAGCCATGCTTTTTCTATTTATCTCCCGTTTGCAATGGAGGGAAGTCTAGTGTTGTAAATTGTCGCCGCTGTTGATCCTGGTTTACAGGAGTTACAGCGGTTGGAATGTCAGGTGGGGGGACCTTATGTATTCGCATAATTTAGACAGACAGGTATACACTTTGTGCTCTCAAAAGCACTAAAAAGAGTATTCTTCTTTAATGTTTTCACCTAATATGATAATGATTTGAGAAGAATTCTCTTTTTATATATTTCCATTGCTCAACATCGCAGGTAAATAATTGTCCGTGACAATAGTTGTATTGCCTTCTGAAAGAAAAACCTTGGTACACACGGCGACAGATACCCATAGTCCATGAACATAGAGTTCAACTGTGAGTAGGTTCATCTGTCACCTTTTGTACGTTAGGTACCTACAACTGCACACGTAGCATGCTACACGTGATACGGCTGTATCACGTCTTTTATCTCGTTCGTTCACGTGCAAATAGAATGAGAGCGTAGGTGTGATAGCGCTTTATCACGCTGTCATGCTACCTTTGCTGCAAGCTTTAATAGATGCTAGCTGTTGCAAAGCTTCTGGCAACACCAAAAAGAAATAACGTCGTTTGTTTTATTTATTCAAACCAGTACCGTGGATTTAAAAAAAACGGTTGAGTCAATGGTTGAGTCGATGTTTTGTTTATAGAGAAAATTCGGTGGTCACGATCTGCCTAGTGGTAATAACAAGCTATGAGGTGTTAAAAGTCAAACAATAAGCTTCTCTCACGCTTTAGTACCAAAGTTCCGAGTGTTTCGACACCTGTGTTTGTATCTCGTTAGTTTATTGTTCTCGCCTTATCCGAAAATGGACTAATTTGTGTTTTTTGTGATCTTTGAAACGATCTGAACAATCCGTGGAAACTAGAGACCGGAGACTTGCAAATTGTTTTCTTAATTAACATTGTTAGGTGTTACATCATTAATGTTTTTGTTAACAATTGCAAGTATATTCTTAGGCCTACGAAAGGCTTTACCTATTCGTATTCATGATTAATGAATAGGTCAAGAGCAAACCCATCAATAATAAAAAAAAAAAAAAAAAAAAAAAAAGGTAACCGAAAATCATGCTGCCTAGAACCGTCTATAGTTTTGCCAATGACCCAGTCTCCTCTGATGGTCTAGCTAGTATGATACGCCTCATTCATTTGAATTTCAAATTGAAGAGTTTGTAAATAGTTCAAAAGATAATTCGTAAAAGCGGACAAAGGCGTTTGTTCGTGCAACTCTATTTGAATTGGATAAGATCGAAATTTTATTGTCAGTGGCAAAATGCTAGATCGCCTAATCTGCGTTGACCTATCTATTCGTAAATGCCGTGTGCTCAGTGAAGTACCTACTAAACCAAGTATAATCTCGAATTGTAACAATCTGTAAAGAAGAAACTGCGGTTCGTTTTTGCAATAATTGAACCTGTCTAAAAGGTTTGAGACCCAAGACTCGGACATTACCGGCGTGCAGCCTACGCGCTCCTCTGCGCTATTCATCAACACGTGGTTAATGATGCGCGGGCGCATTCGCAATAACACGCACACTACTTAGTTTTACATACGAAGTCCTGCGATTTTAGCCAATTTCATACTTACAACGTTGCCATAAGAGTAACATCGGGGAATTTGAAATGTGTTCATTGCCCGCATGCACCACTCAAATGTGCTCAAATTGTTGCAGCTCATAAATCTGTAATCTATACGTTTTCGGGGCCTATCCTGTGAAGGAATATTATTTGAAAGCCACAGTCTCAGACTGCAGTAAGATGTCCTAGATTAGAATCACGGTTGAATAATGAATGGATAGGTATCTATAGGGTGAAATTGATATCATTAGCATCCTTTATTTTAAACTAAGAATCTACCCATCTAACTGAATAACTTTTACTATTGGAGCAAACCGATCGGAGCAAAAAAAATATGCTGTTGCATACATTTTAATCGAATAGGCATTGCAGTTTAGTATGGAACAGCAGATTTTTTTGGCGCCGATCTGTTTGCTCCCGTAGTAAAAGTTGTTGTTTGATGGGTAGACTCTTAGTTTAAAAGGATGCTAATGATATAAATTTCACCCTGTATGTTTTGTGAATAAATGGCTTTGCGTCTTTAATTACGGGCAAAATGACCTTTCCCGCTGCGTTTTTACCTCAGACAGTGATGTGTTATTTATCATTCATTATCAATTTAAATACCCATAAAGTTAACGTCGTAATGGATTTATTTAATCGGATACAGGAAATTATCTTTACCATCAAACTTCATGGCTCGAGTCAAGCTAAAGTTGAGTAATAAACCCTTAATAAACCTTTAAGCCTTAAAGAAAGAGCCAACGTGATCAAGATCCCCACATCGGAGCGTGAAAGCATTGCCAATTTTATTAAACAGATTCCCTCAAACCGCGATATTTATGTTTTGGTAACCGCAGACATACATAGTTATAACTTTATTACATAGCAGTATATAAAGTAATAAAATACGACAGCCATAAATGTATTTTACGCGCTTTTTGCATTCTTCAAAATTGGAAAGTGCGACGGTTCGGTTATCCGCAAAACTGTCGCGAACATTTCCCCGCCGATTTCGTGATCCGAGAGAGTTTCACGGTTTTTATTCTCGCAGTATGATTCCGTGATTGTCTTTAATTCTACTTTTGTTGCTCTCACTCTGAGATGCAATCAATTCGTTATTTAAAACGTTAAGTAATTAATTACTTGACATTCATCTGTATTTATTAGATAAGTGTTACTGCTTTAATGGTATAATAAAATTAATGTGTCTGCCTTTCTCCATTTAAATTAGAGTAAAGTCTGGCTCGAAGGACCAATTTCTTAACACACTTTGTTTTATAGCGTCAGATTATATAGGTACCGAGACAAATCAATTACGATAAATCAATAAAATAAAATGTTCAAGGAAGCGTTTAAAATGCCTTTATTTCTTTTTTCATTCCACACGTACGGAAGACAATGCGCTTAAGGGGATCTCACGAGCATATCGCTATGAAGGGAATGTGTCCCTTAGCATCTTAACAAGGAATGCCTGGCGGATCACGACTGCCGAAAACGTGCGCATACGCATCTCACCGTGACACCGGTGCCCACGCGTTCCTTTTGTTGTTGAATCGAATATTTCAGATGCCTCCGGGTTGTTATTGATCGTGTTGAGATGTGGGGTCTCTACGAAATTGAGTTTTTTTGCAACGCTCTGTTTATGCAGAGTCCATTAGTTCCAGCTTGTAACTTCAACATTACTAGAGTCTGCAAGTAGGTAGTGAGTTTCTTCGTCGTCAGTCTCAGATAGATTGAGACAACACCACGTCGACTACTATTTTTCATCTTCCGTCCGGAGAATCTGCACAGATTCCCAACATAACGGATTCGCAACTAGACATATTAGCAACTGGACAGAACGTATGCAGTTCATCTCATACCGTTGTTTTTGTAATTACAAATATGGTAAAAATTAATTCACAATTTCCGCTCTAATTACAGTTTTAGAGACTCAAAATATGTTTCTGGTGAAGATTTTTATCTTCACCAGAAACATATTTTGAGTCGCAATAAAGTATACTTACCTAACGTTGATTCTCTAAAGAATAAATTAACCAAAAAGCACGAGATGTGAACCCACGATTCGAACTTAACCTATTAGTTAAGCATATTATTATAAAGATCATTATCGATTAGTTATTATGTCGGTCCACAAACTATTCTTCGTCACGCCTACACGAATTAAACATTATCATTAAAGGTATTATCAAAGGGGATAGCCACAAGCTCTGATTATTAACGATGAGTCATTCACGGAGCCCAAAAACTTTAGTTCTTTTAGGAAAAGTTATCAAATCCCATTTTAGCTTGAAATTTTATATCCGCGATTGAATAAACATCATCTACTTTTATCAGAAATCAAATCTATTGTGGGAACCAGCTATCCACCATACAACATACTAACAAGACCAAACCCGGTTCCCAACTCAGAACCTTTAGTTTGGCAGTTTGGTTCGGCTTGGTAACCATTACACAAAACGTCGGCAATAAAGAATAACTTTCAGAATCAGTTCATTAGCATATAAATCTATACATAGCAGGTTATCTAGGTCATGAATTGGAACTGTCACCTCGATGAACAGAACTGGAGTACGATTTTTGAATCTCATTCGGTGAGCTCTGCAGTTGAAAATGTCAAAATTTCTGTGAAGATACGCATCTTTCTACTGCTGTTTTGACTATCTAAAATCGCACTCCTGAAAGTCAAATCACCAGTAGAAACATGCGTATCTCCATGGTAATTTTGACTTTTTCAACTGCAGAGCTCACCGAATGAGATTCAAAAATCGCACTCCAGGTCCGACACTAAACATCTAAAGTCCAATCGGTTACACACATTTATATTTATTTGAGGAAATTCTGACCATAAACCATTCTAAGAAGGCAAAATCAAAACAAAGAGTCCACCCAGAACTGTTGCCTGAACTGGTAGGAAGGATAAAATTAAGGGTAAGTGTAGGCAACCGATAATTGCACCGTGAGAACGGGCCCTGCGCCCGCGCCGATTTGCGCACCACGGCCTGGCCTCCGCGCCGACAGCACAAAAGTGATGCGATTTAGTTTCTGTTTTGGTAGTTTAGCGGTGAAAGTTATTTTAAATCATTATGCGTTTTGCTCTCCTTTTAATGGTGATGTAATTTCGCGTGTTTCGCTGTTTTACGTAGTCTGCTGTGTATCGAGCGCGCTGCATACAAACGAAGTTTCGTCCTATTTTTTTCAATTTTAACCAAATAAAGTAAAAAAATAAAATTGTACAATCTAGAAACCAATATCTGTGTCGGTACCTTTGCATTGGGAGATTTGCGTTTAAATATTTAGTTTCAATGCTAGGAATAATTTAAGATTATTGTATGGAAATCGTCGAGCCGCTGCCGCTGTAACTTTGGAACACAGATATCAATTTCTAGATTGTGTTAACAACATTTCTTTTTACTTTAATTACCTACGAATGTCAAAATTTTGTATGGAGCACTTTACCTAGGAATATCCTCTTAAGTCTTCTAAACAATTTCGTGGAGAGTGTAGAATGTCAAATTGGTACTTGTTTCTCTTTGTATCTCTGCTCCAAAGAACACACACTTAAATCAAAATAATTCCTTGAATGCTAGGTTTCTTTCCCCGTGTTTCCTATCCCTATAATCAAGAGGTCATTAAGACTTCTGCCGACTCTACCCCTTACGGATACACAAAGCGTTGCACGCAGCAATCGGCGAAAAGGCAAAATTGCGCCGGCGCATTACAAGCAAGCACGCCGCGTACATAACATAGGATACGGAGCGTGTTGCCATGGTTACGGGTGCACGAATAACTCATTCGACCCTCGGATTTGAAGACTGGAATGCTGGCTGGTAACGATTCAAAATTTTGTTATGTGGTGTATTGGGTTTGTTTCTCCATGTAGCAGATGTAGCATAACATAATCCTTTGAGATTTGAAAAGGGCCAACCAAACTTGGGTTTAACGAAGTAGGTCGCCTTACACTTCTAAAGATTCAGAAGAAATAATATGTCGAACGCTAGAAGCTACAGAGAAGAGAACCTACTGTAGAAATAGCATGAGGACTATTAGGTTCAAGAACTAGCGTGATGTGACCAAAAAAATAAAAAAGCTACTCAAACGAGATTCAACCTTATCTTTTTAGACTGACTGAATCTTATCATAAAATGTCATAACGACTAACTTAAGGGTATATTATTCGGAGCGCGCTCCATACAAACGTACTATGGTGATATTTTCAATACTAACCAATTAAAGTCAATGAAATTTTGCAGAAACAATCTAGAAACAAATTTCTATGCTTGTATGGAGTCAGATTTTCGTTAAAATGTATAGTTTTCAAGTTACAGTGCCTCAAAGATTTCCATACATATCTTAAATTAATCCTAGCATTAAAACTGTATATTTTAACGAAAATCTGACTCCATAGAAGCATAGAGATTTGTTTCTAGATTGTTTCTGCAAAATGTCATTGACTTTAATTGGTTAAGTATTGAAAATATCACCATAGTACCTACGTTTGTATGCAGCGAGCGTTTTCGCTCTCGGAATAAAATTCTCTTAATGACCTTTTACATACATACATACATATGCTCACGCCTATGTTCGACTACTGGGGTAGGCAGAGACAATAGATCGCCACATGCTACGATTCTGATACACATCTTTCGCCTCCTCAACATTCATAAGTCTCTTCATACAAGCTCGTCCCATCCCACTGGGTCGAAGTGTTGCTGGCTTGCCAGCCCCCACAACAAGATAAGATAAGATACAAGCTCGTCGGTTCCGGGTACATTTAATGATCTTTTGTTGAACGAAATGCATGAACAATATATGGGGGGCAACGAAGTCTGTGGGGGCAACCCATATCTATGGCACTTAATGCTACTTCTATTAACGTGAAGCCGGGCATTGAATCCATACCTAACAGTTGTTATCTTGGAAAGAACATTTCAGCAACAGACGTTTGCTTACGGATCAAATTAAAGATTGAAAAATCAAGTCTCGGGCGGGACTTGAACCCGCACTCTTCAAACCGGGGAATTAAGAGTGCGTATTCATGATACTTATTTTTTCAATGTTTAATTTGATTCGAAATAGCACAACATGGCTATAGCATGTTTAAAATCAATAATATTTGAGATTGCTTACGGCTTTTATTTTCTTATGAAAATGTCGATATACTTACCTTTTAGTAACCGTCCACTGGTTCACAGAAAGTTGCAAGTTTTGCATGTCAGTCAGTCAGCATGTCGTGTTCTTGTAGGATTTCCAAATACAGACAGCTGTCGATGTCGGTTCGCACTTGAACGGTTTCCTTTGCACAAGACCAATTTGATATAAACTGTTTTTAATTCACGGTTTTAATACTACCAATCTCTTACAACGTCCTAACCTGACCCAAATATTCACGCACGTCTCCATCACTGAAACGTGAAATATTGGTTTTGTGTGAACGTAGAGAAATCGATGGAAGCAGTGTCTTATAGATTAGCGTGTCTTTGTTATTTTCGTTCTTTTGTATTCTTACCCGACTGCCCCAGAAAGAGGGTAACGTTTTTCGAGTGTATGATTAAATAAAAAAAACAATATTTGTCCATTGCACATAAATTGTTGCATTGCTGTTATTCTTAAATATCATAAAATAGTACCTACCTACTGTTTACATAAATTATTGTAAAGGGGAAACAATAATCTATGAAACATAATTATATTGCTTGTAAGCCGAGTGCGTGCAAACTACAAATTTCAAATTCTCTTCCACATGGCCACATGCTTAACTACACAATTTTATCTTACACCGTTAACTAACCATGTTATTACTTATGATAATCCATACAACGTATTTTGACACAAAGTTACGTTTTGAATAAAATTTATGATTTTTAAAACTTGTTTCACAAACAAGTTTAGAAGAAGAAAGTGACAATAACGCGCCAATTTATTAATTTGTTAATTATGTTCATTCCTTTTTTATTGTCATTGTTCAACGTTTTTACAATATGTGGGCAAGTTTATAGAAAACATTACCAAGTTTTTACTGTTTAGCCTGTAAATACGTGAAGTGCTAGTAACTGACACTAGATGCAAACTGTGGAGGGAAAGGGTACCGTAAGGGCTGCAATCATTCCCCCAAAGGAACATCTACCTCCCGGGCACAATTTGCAATGGCCAGTCTGGAAGTACCTAAATCGGGTTCGCACTCGTTAGCCGTTGCAGACTTGGGTACTGGGATATCCTGGCCTTACGCAGTGTGATTGCGGCGAATCTATCCAGTTGGTGACACACCTGTTGGAAAGTCCCTTATGTTCGAACAATTGTACGAGAGAGGACCTAAACAGAGCTACGCTGAACGTTGTCAGGCTAAGCTAACCGAATACCTGGTCAATAAAATATAGGAACATTTAGAACAATTGACACGAGGAGAAGAAAGAGAAGCTAGTCACTGTAAGACATTCGTGACGCACTTAAAAGTTGAAGGTTTACGCGATGACCGATGAGGGATAATACTTCGCAAAACTTTAGCTATAGGTACCTACCTACCAAGGTAATATCTAGTCTAGGTATATCTTTTTCATGAGAATGTGAAGGATATCCAAGAGTCGCGGGGCTTCGCGGACGGTTGTGTAAGATCGTGCTCAATCAGGACTTCAGGAGTGCGATTTTTGAATGTCACACGTTCAAATCAGCAGTAGAAAATTTAATCATTTTGACATTTTCTACTGCTGATTTGAACGTGTGTCTTTCAAAAATCTCACTCCTGGCTTGCCACGAGCCTCCGCCATTTTGTATTATAGCTCAAATCCATGGGCGTACCCAGGGGGGGCAGGGGGGGGGGGGGGCAGCTGCCCCCCCCTGGAATCGGCCTAACCTGCCTTCCGTACGTGAGAATTCTGGTCAAAGCGACGTCATGTCACTGAAAAATTTTGAGCTCGCTTCGCTCGCTCTGATTTCTGTTCATTATGGCACTGTTATGTCGGCCAAATTCTGGTCCAGTTACGTTGTATTATTCATAAATTTCGAACTCATTTCGCTCCCTCTTTTTTCTATTCTACTATAGCAGCATTGCTTGCTATAGACATGGTATAGTCTGTGATGAGAAATTTTGAGATCTCTTCGCTCACTTTGCTCGCTCCAGAATTGGGTGAAAACTCGCTTCGCTCGCTCTAGGTTTTGGATCGTATATCTTTTCATAGTGTAGTTAAATCTTGAGCTTGCTTTTAGGTCGTAAAAAACTCCAGCTCGCTTCGCTCGCTCCAGGATTTAAAACTTATAATACTGATCTCACTATATTGCAGTAAAATCTCGAGCTCACTTCGCTCGCTTTTGGCTAGACACTCCAGAATTCGTTGAATTGTGGAGCTCGCTTCGCTCGCTCCTGGCTACGATTGTATCACAAAGACCTAGATGTATTGCAGTAAAATCTCGAGCTCACTTAGCTTCGCTCGCTCTAGAATTCAGCGAAATTTCGAACTCGCTTCGCTCGCTCTAGGTTTTGGATCCTATATGTTTTTATGGTGAAGTAAATTCTCGAGTTTGCTTTGCTCGTTCGAGCTTTTAAGTCGTAAAAAACTCGAGCTCGCTTCGCTCGCTCCAGGATTTAAAACTTATTTCACTGATCTCACTATATTGCAGTAAAATTTCAAGCTCGCTTCGCTCGCTCCAGTATTTAAAACTTATTACACTGATCTCACTATATTGCCTTAAAATCTCGAGCTCGCTTCTGGCTAGACACATTGCAGTAAAATCTCGAGCTCACTATGCTCGCTCCAGAATTTGGTGAATTGTCGAGCTCGCTTCGCTCGCTCCTGGCTACGATTGTACCACAAAGACCTAGATGCATTGCAGTAAAATCTCGAGCTCACTTAGCTTCGCACACTCCAGAATTCAGTGAAATTTCTTTTATTTATTTTTGGTTCCTATATGTTTTTATGGTGAAGTAAATTCTCGAGTTTGCTTTGCTCGTTCCAGATTTTAGGTCGTCAAAAACTGGAGCTCTCCCAGACTTGCCCCCCCCCAAGACCAAAAGCTGGGTACGCCCATGCTCAAATCCTTGTGATTAGATTATACGATACTCCTAAAACCTACTCGACATTTCCAAAAACAGTACAAGCAACAGGCAATTAATTTCTAAAGAAAAGGATAGGTATTTATCTATTATTTACTCTACCTACGATAGAAAGCGAAATGAAGTAGAAAAGGTCAGTGGAACGCTTTCCTAGTGTGGCAGAGGTGACAATAGCTGTGACTGTGACTGATTGGTGATCGTTCGGTCACATATTGCAGATATTACCATTAGGGGTGATTCGTTTCGCGCTCCCGTGTCAGAGCATGTGACGATGTTACGCTCACAGCAACATGCTGTCTAGCTAGGCATAGGTAGGTAGCAGTTGAGTAGAAATCGAAAAATGCATCATACTAAAAGTAGGCATTTAGAATATTGCCGTACTACTCCAGAGTTGTCTACAATTTTCGGTTTATGCTAATCCAGTAATTCAGGTTATTGATTTCTTACTATTGAGTGAGTTATCGAGATACATAGGTAGGTTCCACGTTTTGATAAGATAGTAATAGAATAGACAGTGCGAAATTCATATTCTGAAGCCCTGTTAAAAGTTAATTGATAGAATTCTATTAATACCTAATGCAAACCCGGCAATCATTAACACTCAAGTCTTTATAGCTACCTCGAAAATGTACTTATAAACAATTCATTTTAAAATTAGACATGGAAATCATTGATGGAAATAGCACGAGCTTGCTATTACGCATCGTAAACACGATTAAATAGATGAAACAATAGTCTATCTAGCGTTATCTCAGTAGAATCTAGTTTTATGAAACGTTAAATCTCATAAAGTTCTTGTAGGTAGGTACTTACCTTACCACGAGAAAGTTCAATGATAATAAAATATGTTAAGATCTACCTACTGAGATCGGTGTGTTATATTCAATTATAAAATTATAGTAATATCGTGGCTTTCCATTTTTTACGATTTGTAATTAATTACGTCAGCCTCTCGCGTGGAATAAATTAATTATGCGCGAGATGACGATTTTTAATTAACTGTTTTGCATTAATTTTGAGTGTTTTACGAGATCTTTTACTAGTACTTACGCCAAGAACTACCTATTTGTGTTTATATCGTTCTAATGATCAAAGGCAACTGTATAGCTAATTATATTCAATCAATCAATGAAATAATCCAGCAGGATTCTAATTCCAATGGATGAAGACAATCCTAATGGAATTGATATTTAAAAGATTTGTCCCTTCGAGTAATATTTTATAGAATCTCGCGTTGGCTATCTCTTCTCAGATTACAAAATCTTGCATACCCAGTTTATCTAAGGGAATGCAATTTGAACTGCTCTGTTGGCCGTTGCAAACCTTAATGATGATGGAGAGAACAATATACTTTATTATACCATCTTCGAACTTTACGGCGCCTAATGCACACTGTCATTTGAGTAGCAAAACTGAGACCATGTTTCATCGGGGTAACATTTCGAATAGATATTTTTCGAAAAGATGGAAACGATTTTTGTGTTTTTACTTCCTACCTTTAATGCAAGGTAGTGCGTGAATTTATATTACATAAGGAATGTCAGTATACATCGAGTGGTCAAAGCATGTCCTGTGTTCCATTCAAGCCGGCCACATATTTCAATGCAGTAACGAAAAATTAATAATTATTACATCTGTGCAGTTTCAGACATTGTTATTAACAATTCGACGTACCGATAGTATCACGGCGCGATCATCGCAGCTTTCCTCGGCATCCATTCGGCATTCCCGAACCAACGGCATTCGGAAAACCGATTAAAATTTCACAAAAAAGAGCTTTACGTACAGTAATTTAAGGTCAAGAAGCGTGATCTTGGCTCGGTGGATAAAAATTATTTATTTGCGTGGGGCGCGGCAATTAGGGGGGCGGAGCGCGTCTGCGCGCGCGACCTCTCGACCCTCGGCCTGCGCCCGCGCCGCCCGTCCACACTCGTCCTGTCACGCTGACGGCCGGCCAAAGAATTTCGAAATTGCATCGCCTCGATTCTCTACACGATCTCTCTTAAATTCTGGAAAATTTAAATTATCGCCATCTTAGTGGTCAATACAGTTACGTATTCTGAAACTCTTAAAGTAGGTACCTATCTCCACCGAAGACTTATTATTCGTTCGTCACATAACCAGATATCGCATATTCCAATGGTCATCTTATTACATTCTCAAGATGCAATTACCGATAGGTGGTGTATCGAAGAGCGCACGCGCGGTCGCGCACGCATGTTCTTCACTACGGAGTCGCCGACGAAATGTGGGCGGGCAGAGAAGAAATTAACCTGGCTCTAGTATCTGATTCCATGTTGTTTAGCGTTGTTATGGTTCTTTTGTGCCGACCGACGGGCTATTGGTGGTGATTAATTTACGTGATACATGGTCCGGCCTGCGCCTGCGATCATAATAGGGAACATCTGACTGACTATGCAGGATGAAATTGCGAGAGTTTTATCCAGGTTTAGATAGGATGTAAACTTGGAAGTGTTTCATATTTAAGGGGATGGTTTAGACATTAGTTTTCACGACATGATCCAAATCAAAATCGCGAAATAAACATCAGCTTAATACATTTGAGTCGAGTAGCCATTGTTTTCTATGGAACAATAATTTTTTTCCACGATTTCGATTTGGCTCTTTACTCGAAGTTGTTCAGTTTGACGGTCTGAAACACTCCCTAAAATGTGACAACGAATTTAAGTTTAGGTACTTACATCCTGTATTGTGTATTATACCTACAATGTGTTAATGAATTAACGCAAAACTAGAAAGTAGTTTGTTTTGAATCGAGAGCAGATTCGAATTATCATGGTTTCAACATAGGTAATTTTATTCCAAAGATTAAATAATTTGTTTGTACTTAAATTTTTTAATTTACTTACTGAACTTGATCTCAACCCACCGCAGCGGGCACTCTCACCCTACTTACCTACTACCAAAACAAGATTTTTAAAATGTATCCATGAGCACGTTAGAGCTTTCATTCATTGCTGAAATGATCACAAATAATTATTGCCTCAAAACTTAAAATGCGAATAACTTAAATTTGAAGTACCTAGGTATCAAAATAATGAAATTATTGCTTCAATCGAATTATTTTGTTATAAATAGTTGGGGTGTATGAGGTTTTGCGCTTATTCATTAACACGTTGTATATTATGTATATAGTCTCTGAACCGTTTTACAGAAGTGCAGTCGACTTCAAATAAAATGTTAAAAAAAATGTATAAGTACCTAACTACTTAGGTATTCAACATAATTTAAATTAAGTATAAAAATACCTAAGAAACTAAGTGATAAAAAGGTTATAGGATCTGTTAGATCTGTAGGATCCCACTGTAGGGCAAAGAGGCCTCCTCTCCCAAATAGAGTGAGAGCCATACATAGGTATTCACCCACGCAGGCCCAGTGTGAATTGTTGGAAGCAAGTTAGTGAGAAAATAAATGATTGACCAATAACTGGCATGGAATGTTCGCTAAAATTTTAGTAATCTTCAGAAGTTACAAATTGTTATGGGCAACTATTAATTTTCATTTCTACGAAACAAAACGCTTATAATAAGAAAACACAGAACGTTTTGTGAACATCGTAATTAAAGTTCGCGTGTTAAATACTTACAAACAAAGACAGACTAATTCTAGTAGCGAATGATTTATCTTGCTTCTTTTATTTTTAGTGACATGGCGAAAAAACGTAGATGATTAATGTTAATCTGATTACAAATGACCCTAATTGTCAGTATCACTAAGTATTCTAGTTTTTTACTCTAATTGCGGAGGACACACCGTTTGTACAAAAATGAAAACATAGGTAGTGGACAGAATGTGTCAAAAAAAACGCGGTAAATTAAGGCCTGACCAGGAAAATAAAAAACCTGGATTGGGGGCGCTGCAATCGACTGTCACCTAACACCTTTAATGTTAGTGTTCCAAGTACAAAAATTCGTTCCAATGATTTTCCGCAACATGGCGAGGTTTTTTATATTTCTATGGTCAGGCAGGCCTTACCTACCTAACTGAAAATGTCTTTTAGTCCGATCATTTTAGCGTATCCTTGTATGGACACCCTAACAATAATTCTTCCATCGCTGAAACTTTGCAGTGTGATAAAGTGAAGTATAAAGATTACGGTTGACAAAAAATCTAGGATTTTTTTTTTTTTGAAGTTAGGTTTTTGTACGTAAACATAAAAATCACTTATAGCTCTCGGCGGAAAACTGTTCCATCCGAAATTCCTTTGGTATATGCCAGTATATACTATTTAGCATAGATATGTAACGGTATCTATGAATATTTCGATTTAAGGAAGGGAGAATAAAAAAAATACAGTTTTTAATCCATAACTTTTTCAGGAATATTAGTCCATCTATTTTTGACTTTTTGTCAGTATTAATATCTTTACTTATATCGTCTTGCACAATTATCTAGAATATTTTCGTTTTCGATCATAGTTTTATGATTTTTGGGCAAATAAATTACTTCGGAAAACTGTTCCATCCGTTTTTATTAATTTACAAGTTACAGTACACTCTAATAAAACAGGGCTCATAAGAATCTAGAAAAATTTCGCCCTTATTAATTTTTTTTCAATAATTTTCGTCCCGCCCGTGCAAGGCCGCCATTTACGAGCGCCATTTACGATATTATTTGACTACAAGACAGATTGTGTGAAGACCTTTAAAACGAGCCCAAACTCGGGTATATTCGACCAAAAACTGGGCATGAAAGACCATTTTAAAGATTTAGCCGACATTTTGTCCGCCATATTGAAAAACGTAAACATTTCGTATCTTTTGAACGAAAGCTCCGATCGGGACGGGGTTTTTTGCATTAGGTGAGGCGCGAATGGGCCTCTCTGATAGAGAACGAAAAATGTGAAAGAATGTATAAAATGTACGATATTATTTGACCACAAGACAGATTGTGCGAAGACCTTTAAAACGAGCCCAAACTCGGGTATAATCGACCAAAAACTGGGCATGTAAGACCATTTTAAAGATTTAGTCGACATTTTGTCCGCCATCTTGAAAAACGTAAATATTTCGTATCTTTTGAACGAAAGCTCCGATTACGACGGGGATTTTTGCGTTAGGTGAAGCGCGAATGGGCCTCTCTGATCGAGAACGTATAATGTGAAAGAATGTATAAAATGTACGATATTATTTGACCACAAGACAGATTGTGTGAAGACCATTAAAACGAGCCCAAACTCGGGTATATTCGACCAAAAACTCGGCATGAAAGACCATTTTAAAGATTTAGCCGACATTTTGTCCGCCATCTTGAAAAACTTAAACATTTCGTATCTTTTGAACGAAAGCTCCGATCGGGACGGGGTTTTTTGCATTAGGTGAAGCGCGAATGGGCCTCTCTGATAGAGAACGTAAAATGTGAAAGAATGTATAAAATGTACGATATTGTTTGACTATAAGACAGACTGTGTGAAGACCTTTAAAACGAGCCCAAACTCGGGTATATTCGACCAAAAACTGGGCATGAAAGACCATTTTAAAGATTTAGTCGACATTTTGACCGCCATCTTGAAAAAACGTAAACATTTCGTATCTTTTGAACGAAAACTCCGATCATGACGGGGTTTTTTGCGTTAGGTGAAGCGCGAATGGGTGTCTCTGATAGAGAGGTAGAATTTGGTAGTTTTTGGAATGTTTTGGTTCTTTTGGTAGTTTTTGGTTCTCTTGGTAGTGTTTGGTTCTTTTGGTAGAAAGAATTTCGTAGTTTTTGGTTCTTTTGGAAGTTTTTGGTAGGTTTTTGTATAATTTCGTAGTTTTTGGTAGATTTTGGTATTTTGTGGTTCTTTTGGTAGATTTCGTAGTTTTTGGTTCTTTTGGTAGATTTTATTAGTCTTTGGATCTTTTGGTAGTTTTTGGTTCTCTTGGTAGTTTTTGGTTCTTTTGGTAGAAAGAATTTGGTAGTTGTTGGTTCTTTTGGTACAATTTGGTAGGTTTTGGTATAATTTCGTAGTTTTTGGTATTTTGTGGTTCTTTTGGTAGAATTTCGTAGTTTTTGGTTCTTTTGGTAGATTTTGGTAGTCTTTGGATCTTTCGGTAGGTTTTGGTAGAATTTCGTAGATTTTGGTAGTTTTTGGAAGATTTTGGTAGTTTTTCATTCTTTTGGTAGAATTTGCTAGTTGCTGGTTCTTTTGGTGATTTTTGGTTGATTTTGATACTTTTTGGTTCCTTTGGTAGTTTTTGGTAGAATTTGGTAAGTATTATTTTATCAAATTCTACCAAAAGAATCAAAAACTACCACATTCTACCAAAGAACAAAAACTACCAAAATCTACCAAAAACTACCGAAATCAACCAAAATTTACCAAATTCTAGCAAAAGAACGAAATACTACCAAAAGAATCAAAAACTAACAAAATCTAGCAAAAGAACGAAAAACTGCCAAATTCTACCCAAAGAACCAAAATCTACCAAATTCTACCAAAACCACCAAAAGAACCAAAAACTACCAAATTCTACCAAAACCACAAAAAGAACCAAAAACTACCAAAATCTACCAAAAACTACCAAAAGAACCAAAACCTACCAAAAACTACCAAATTCTACCAAAAAAACCAAAAACTACCAAATTCTTTCTACCAAAAGAACCAAAAATTACCAAGAGAACCAAAAACTACCAAAAGAACCAAAACATTCCAAAAACTACCAAATTCTACCTCTCTATCAGAGACACCCATTCGCGCTTCACCTAACGCAAAAAACCCCGTCATGATCGGAGTTTTCGTTCAAAAGATACGAAATGTTTATTTTTTTTCAAGATGGCGGTCAAAATGTCGACTAAATCTTTAAAATGGTCTTACATGCCCAGTTTTTGGTCGATTATACCCGAGTTTGGGCTCGTTTTAAAGGTCTTCGCACAATCTGTCTTGTGGTCAAATAATATCGTACATTTTATACATTCTTTCACATTTTTCGTTCTCTATCAGAGAGGCCCATTCGCGCTTCACCTAATGTAAAAAACCCCGTCCCGATCGGAGCTTTCGTTCAAAAGATACGAAATGTTTACGTTTTTCAAGATGGCGGACGAAATGTCGGCTAAATCTTTAAAATGGTCTTTCATGCCCAGTTTTTGGTCGAATATACCCGAGTTTGGGCTCGTTTTAAAGGTCTTCACACAATCTGTCTTGTAGTCAAATAATATCGTAAATGGCGCTCGTAAATGGCGGCCTTGCACGGGCGGGACGAAAATTATTGAAAAAAAAATTAATAAGGGCGAAATTTTTCTAGATTCTTATGAGCCCTGTTTTATTAGAGTGTACTGTAACTTGTAAATTAATAAAAACGGATGGAACAGTTTTCCGAAGTAATTTATTTGCCCAAAAATCATAAAACTATGATCGAAAACGAAAATATTCTAGATAATTGTGCAAGACGATATAAGTAAAGATATTAATACTGACAAAAAGTCAAAAATAGATGGACTAATATTCCTGAAAAAGTTATGGATTAAAAACTGTATTTTTTTGATTCTCCCTTCCTTAAATCGAAATATTCATAGATACCGTTACATATCTATGCTAAATAGTATATACTGGCATATACCAAAGGAATTTCGGATGGAACAGTTTTCCGCCGAGAGCTATTTGTGATTTTTATGTTTACGTACAAAAACCTAAAATCCAACAAAAAAAAATCCTAGATATTTTGTCAACCGTAATCTTTATACTTCACTTTATCACACTGCAAAGTTTCAGCGATAGATGAATTACTGTCAGGGTCAAACCCTAAAATGATCGGACTATTTAGGGATTCAAAAAGTTAGTGTTTTCTAACCACTCGTATTCCATCGGTATGTAAAGACAACTAATTTGAAATGTAGCTTAGAACCATATCACAACAAACGGTTACAGGTGATCGTGACAAAAAAGGTTCAATTCACACTGAAAGAGCAGCGGCGAGCAAAACGGCGCGTATTTTATCCAGCATTTTGAATCTTACGTACCGTAAAACGGGGTGAATAGGGATCGGGGTGTGAATAGGGACAAAAACGGGAACGACGTTTGAAGCTGACCTAACGAAAATTAAAAAACGTGAAATTGCTGTGAATTATTTTCATGTGTAGAAGAATATTCGATCTTTTTACTGGCAACACCAAACCGCAGTTAAGTTAGTTACAGATGTCAAAATTTTACTTTCATTTGAAGTACCTAAAGCGGTCGTGATTTTGTTCTTCAAAACTTCGGTTTTTTTATGAAAAATGATAGTGTTTTTATTGTAAAGAGTGGTTTAATCTAACAATCAGTTATTGACGGAGCTACACAAAAGCAGGTAAGTCTAGATATTAAGTACTTTTACTTAGGAAGCAAAATATTTAAAGCTCGGTGATTTTGAATTATTTAAGAGGTTATTAGACACGGCTGAGGGGTGAATAGAGACGACTGTGGTCTGAATAGGAACGAGATACCGGGTTAATAGGGACGAATGAGAGTTGAATTGGAACGGTAAAGTTTGTATTGGGACAGGGTTGTCACTTGTCATTTGTTATTTTCTTCGTTATTTATTGTAATTTTTAATTCCCCTTAGTTGTTTTCTTTTTATTTATTTATGCAGTGTGTAACAAAACACCCTAGTAATATTTAATGGGGTGTTCTAGACCATAAAACTGAACATCTATTTATTTAGATAAGTTTTGGACAACCCTACAGATTTTTCCCCATTCACCCCTGTTCCGTCCAAGTTCACCCCGCTTCAAGTATAAATAGGGACAGCATATATTTTGGTAGAAATCATTGGGAATTTATATGGTTTTTGTTTTTGCATTTTGAGAGAGTATGAATAGCCGGAAAGATTTTGAATGAGTAACCAAGGTTAAAGTCGTCCTACAACATTGATTAATTTCAATGTGAAGTCCGATTTTGTGCCTATTCACCCCGTTTTACGGTACAGACGGCGACACATCAAGCTACGCAAAACCAAAATAATCTGGCCTCGTGACATTATATAGGTACCTACGTTATTCACCCTACGCGCGGCCAGCTTAGGTATAGGTATATTGGTTTCGCGTTGCTTGATGTGTCACCGTGTGTACTACAAATTGATTTGAAGTGATAAAACGGGTAGTGCAGCGCTCGACATTTATTGTGAATATTAGGGTTCCGTAGTCAAACAAGGAACCCTTGTACTTTCGTCCATTCTGTATGTCTGTCTGTATGCCCCGGCTCAATTAATCTTTAATCTAACTAATATTTCTCGTAATGTAAATACCAGGGCATACACACCCCTCTATCTTCTAAAATACTGGAGTAAAATCTACCGGACCCTATCTTAGGCGAGTCCTACACGTTCTTGGCCGATTTTTATTTAGTGACATAACTTATTTATGTACTTAAATAATTATAACCTACATGCTTCAATTTCGAGGCATGTATTGTACCCACTGTCCATTACAAGTGGAGACGGACGGGCTCACCCCCCGTCACACTGGACAGCGTTTCGGTACTACTGGTGAAACGTGGATTTTCTGAGGTTTCAGAATATCTCTGACTACCCCCTCGGGGTGGCACAAATAATTATGCTTAAATAATTATGTTTTCTTTACTTTGCATATCAGAGTCTTTCTTAATATCCTGATCACCCCCTTAAAAAACCATATTAGGTATACCTCATATAAGGTACTAGTGTTTACCCGCGACTTCGTCCGCACAAATTATATTCCAGATTTTAAGTCAGAATATAAGCAATCAAACAGAAAAAGTTTCATCAAAATCGGTTCAGTAGTTTTTGCGTGATGCGCGAACAAACAAACAGAGAGACAACATTTAGGTACCAAAAAAAAAGGTTGATTTCGAGTCAGGGATACCTAAAAACCATTTCGTAATCTTTTTTTGTAAATATCTTCAATGTACAGACACACTTCAGTTACAGTTTTAGAATAGTTTAAATACCTAATCAGTAATCTAATCACATAGCAGCAAAAGTCTACTCTGGCATGATTCTCAGATGTCCTAAATTTTCAATTGATTGACTAATATAAGAATAAAGGCTTCCGCACATTGCAGCGATATTATTGAGCGACAGCGATATCGCGACAGCTTACACACTGCAGCGATTCCGCGATTCGCGTCACGCATGCGCCCTTCACTGAATGTAGTAGAAAGAGATTGCGTCAGGTTGCGATAATATCGCGGCAGTGTGTGGGATCGAGCGCGTCCCCACACAAAATGTACTGAGAACAATTATCGCAAAATCGCAGCGATAATATCGCTCGATAATATCGCTGCAATGAGCGGAGGCCTTAATTATGCATTATTTTTTTTATTTACTGATAGTGAAGTGACTTCATTCAAAGCTATTGATCGAGACGCCCCCGTAAAAATACTTAGGTATTCTGTGGAGATATCAACGTGTAAATACCGTTCCTTAATCTAAATATGTATTGTAATAAATAGTACATGGCGTTCTACTACACAAACAACAGTATAATTTCGAATGTATATTACGGCGTGGGAGTCATATCGTATAAGTAACGTGCAGCGAGCTTATGTAAATTTGTACTGCCAATTTTGTTATATCTCCTATTTCAAAGCCTGTAATCGTACCTTGTTTAGATATCGAGATATAGATAGAGGTGATAAACATGAATTTTAACTGTTCTTTTGTAAACGCTTGTAAACACTAAAATATATGTTGGTTAAGAGAAATCCGTTAGGGGGTTTCTTATACATATAACAATTAGGACGCGGAAAAATCTGCATAAAATGGACATTAAGATGACTGAAGTTAGCAGCCAAACAAAAAATGAGTTTTTAAATCCTGCAATCTATGGTTTTCATCAGCTGACACGTCCACTGCTGGGCATAGGCCTCCGTCAAGAATCGCCACAACGACCGGTTCTGCGCTGCCCTCATCCAACGGTTCCCACCGCCTTCACCAGGTTTTCGCACCTTGTGGATGTATCTATGCTCTAGCTACGCTGTGCTTTCCGGGACGCGGTCGCAACTCGACAACTCTTCCTCCCCATCGTACATAAGTTCCTAAAACTCATTATTGGTACAAGTCAGATCTAGACTGGGTTCCCCACAGCCGCACGTAAATTGAGTTTAGGAAGAGTTCGTTTTAAGAGCGTCTAGGGTCTGAAGCTTGTTCGCTGTGACTTTGTCCCGCTTTTTAAAATCATCTCTAGGGAAAGACGGTATACCAAACGGTATAGAAAATATGCACTGGAGTAATTTCAGGGAGCTTTCGGTGAACATCAATTAGATTACGAAAAGCTATAGAACCTTCTGCAATCATCATCATGCATAGATGCATATAATCACGACTATATTCCCCGAGGGTGTAGTCAGAATATTCTAAAAACTCGGAACATCCGCGGAATCATCATCAGCCTACAAACGCCTTAGGTACTGTAGAGCACGCCCGTCATAGACACATGGGTCCAGTGCCAGTTGGTGGACTCCAGTTAAGATTATGCTGACAGTGCGAAATGACAGTTCTCATCAAACCAAGTCTACAGAGATGGCTTGAACTCTGAAAGCATACACTATTGTGTTAAGAAAAAAAGAAAACTTACTCTCTTTAAATCTCCTCAAAATCTTCTTCATTGCGTCAACGGCCAGGGGTTCCCGAATGTAGTGATCCAGGAGTCGTTGCCTCAAGGTAGCAGTCGCTGTCAAGCTAGGCAGTCAGTCAGACGTGCCTTGCTGAGTAAAAAGGCGTGTAATATGATGCAATGAGAACAGTAGTGGTCCAGACTAGACAGGTGTACCCCGGCACGCGCCCGCACCACAAATGTACCCGTTGCGTGCCAACCGGAGCCAGCGTCACGCTCCGCTGCGGTACGGTAGAGTCACGGGGTTGATAAACTCCGTATCTTTACTTTAACATACAGAGACAATGCATGCTTGACTCATCTAATGAGTCAGTTAATGAGGAGCTTTAATTTGGAAGTGATGCCTTTTAAGGTAGCATTGATTGGTGTACCTGGCTTGCTGGCTTTGCTGTCATTTAGGTGTATTCTGAGATGCACGTTGTGAAACTTTGCTTGCACAATTAAATCTAGAATAGGCAGCAGCATAACAGTCTCCCATTACTATGTTAAGTATTACCTAAGCTAAGGATTTAGGGTTGAACTAAACATGACCGCACGCGATCGCATTTTTCCGTCGCTCCATCCTTTTCTGTCACTCAGGAACGTCAATTGCTAGAGCATATAAGATAGACGGAACGCGATCGCGTGCGATCTGTCCTGAGTGACAGAAAAGGATGGAGCGACGGAAAAGTGCGATCGCGTGCGGCCATGTGTAGTTCAACCCTTATACTTTATTAATACAGGCCTTAAAGGAGGTAACTAGTTACAAGTCGACGGAGCAGTGTAAATATCCTTTTTTGCGATTTTGTCGTTCTTTAGTACTATTTTAAATATCTACGACTGTGTGTGTTACAGACAGCTTTGGAACTTTGTGAGAATTCTGACTTCTCTGAGGTAAGGTTTAAAAAGCAATAGTCATGCGAAGTAGGAAACGTGTAAGTAAGTATAGGCAAAGTAAATATGTATAGGTAGGCGCCTACTTACAATAGTAACGAGAGAAGCTTGCGTGCTGCAGCGGAAGTGCGCTCGGCGAAGTGTGACGATGACCGCTTAGTGCGATATGCTCTGCGGAATACTATAATGTGGGTTCCCTGCGAGAATTAGCAATACAAACTTTTATAAGAAAACTTTTTCATAATTTGAAAATCACTGTCAAATATTAGCGACATTCACGCTATTGTGAAATACTATACCTACTAAATAAATATCATGATATTTATTGCTACATAAACGTTATTTAGTTGATATTTTAGATTGCAATTAATAATAGGAAGATAGGACTAAAAAATGTCGGAAGTATTTGAGACACTTGCGTCCCAACCTTCACAATCGCAGGTTTCTCAGCAGCAGGCCTCCAGCATCCATACGGCCGGCACCGAAAACACTGTTCAATCCGGAGCCAGCTTCCTCAGCCTAGCAGAATCGCACTCTAGGATCAAACCATGCCACTCTTTCATGGAGAAACGGTTACAATTCCGCATCATGTACGACGGAGAAAATTTAACTCCAGACAACATTACCGACAGCGATTTCGTCACCATGGAAGACATCTTCACCCATGCAGCCTTCGGATCACGAATCCGCAATAAAAGCGAGTTCGGCCTCAAAAGCACAATAAACAAGTCCCAAGACATAGGCATGCGTGTTTACGCTACGACTATAGACCTTGACGACATACAAATCGATCACACAATAGAAACCGAGGAGGGCTATCCCCCGACAGACGTCACCGTCGATCAAGCCCCATCCGCATTTTATTTGCCAAAGGAAAGACCGCTAATGTCTCATCCACCGAATATCTTCGTCTGTCTGAAAGAAACTGAAACGGTATACTTGTTCGATCTACCCTGCTATTCTTACGATAAAGGTACCACCGATGGCGTTAGGGTGGAAGAGGAGAATGAATTCTACCAATTCATTACGGTTGGCAAAGGTAGAAATAGGAAGATGGTTATCGAGGAGACCCAGACGAGGCAGACCATCACCCAGTCCCGGCACACACTTGCCATCAGGCCTAAGAAGAAGAACGCTTCGGCTTTCGCTTCAGTTTGGGACATGCACGACACCTACGCGCAACTCGCGTTGACCCAGGAGGAAGAGGAAGAAGACGAAATGGTCATGTATCAGTCCGCTGCTGCTTATTTATTGCGCAAGAAAAGAGTGAAGGCAGCCAAAAAAAAGCCTAAAACGTTTGATGAATTAGCCTTGAGTCCTCAGTACAATGACGCAGTGCTTGTTACCGAGCGTGTCCTCGCTTCAAAAGAATATGCAGATGCACAGAAGAAGTTCCGCGGACTAATCCGCTTAGACCCGCTTTCTCCAGACCTCATATACATTTACAGCATGAAACCACTTTGGACTTTAGAATGTGCTGAAACGGTCAACCGTCCGATCACAGGGATATCATTCAATCCTAAAGATCCTAACATACTTGCTGTCAGTCACGGTAAATTTGGTTACGCTGAACAATTTAAAGGTGTAGTTACTGTTTGGTGCACTAAAAACCCATGCAAGCCAGAGCGTTTGTATCGGTTCAATGACCCATTAACGTCTGTGTCATTCTCTAAAAAGCGTCCCAACTGGCTCGCTTGCGGCTTCGCTAATGGAGACGTATGCATCTTAGACATAACATGTTACACTATCAAGATGATAGCGAAGAGTAAACGCGACACGAATCCCAGCTTCGAGCCCATCTGGGTCACAAACTGGTGCTCCTTAGAGGGACAAAGTGAATTCGTAATGACAGCTGGTCAGGATGGCAGGATCAGTCGTTTCACCAGTACAAAAACTCACGACTTTATCTGCACGCCGATGATGCGCATATCCACTGTCGAAGGAAAGATGAAAGGGTTAGAGACTACGAAGGCTTGTCTGAAAGTAGATGTTCCAATAACGCGGTACCCAGCAGCTTTGTGTATGAAGTGGCATCCAACGATAAGCCACGTGTACCTAGTGGGTACAGACGAGGGCTGCATCCACAAATGTTCCACGCATTACCTGAACCAGCACATGGACGTATTCAGGGCGCATGCGGGCCCTGTCTACGGTATGGAATACTCCCCATTCATGAATACATTACTGGTTTCCTGTGGGGCGGACAACGCGATCAGACTCTGGATGGAGGACATGGATGGCGTCATAATGACCCTGAACTGCCCTGCCGCTGTGTACGGCATTGCGTTCTGTCCTATAAACGCTACTATTCTGATATCTGTGAGCGGGAACGTACTATCCGTCTGGGATCTTCGGCGAAAGACGCATATTCCTTGTGCGGAATACACATTCCCTAACAACGTGGTGTTAACATACATACAGTTTTCAGCGTCAGGGGACAATGTTTTTGTGGGTGATTCTTGTGGGCGTGTCCATACGTTTCACCTTGAAGATACTCCAATACCACCGTACTATCAGCGCAAGATGCTGGATGATGCGATCAAGACTGCGTTGTGCACTCGACCCCAGTTATTGAAGCAATTGTCCAAAATAGAAAGGACCAGGGATAAATATTCTAAATAGTTTTTAGTTGAATGCGTATTTTTTCGTAGGTTTTTCAAATGTGATCCGAAATTATGTATGCGCCTGAGTGACAGAAAAGGATGGAGCGACGGAAAAGTGCGATCGCGTGCGGCCATGTGTAGTTCAACCCTTAGTTAAAAACTCTGTGATAGTTTATTAATTAGTTATAATACTTTAAATTTAAATTTTACACTTTTAAATTGTCAACATTGATTGTGTTTCAAGCTATATTTTTTATAATTTTAATAATGCATGCATGATTATAAATTCTACAAAAATTGTCCAATTGAATGCCGTGGTTACTTATAAGTGAGGTTGCACCTGCCTATTGTAATAGCTTTAGAACTGTGATTGTATCTGTGTTAACTTTGTTAGTAATCCTAAATCTGAATAAATAAATAAAAAATCATAAATAATACATTAGTTAAATGTTTATCCTTATATTTATTACTTTATTTAGAATATAAATACTAACAAGTACTAATATCTTAGGATAAATAATTGTATGTACAAACAAGCGCTTTGGATACATATTTGTAACGTAAGATAGTTGTCTTTAGTTTCAAGTGACTAGGATTTGTTTGAGAGCATTTGTAATTGGTATTCCTTCTTCAGTTCCTTTAGATTTGCTTCTAATATCGCGACCTGAAACAATTATTTTAATAAGTTTTAACCTCTGTTTTTATTGCGGAGTAATATCTTTCTTGGAAAAAGCATTATCTCAGTACGGTATACCTCCTCCGACTAGGCTGATTTTTCACCAGAGATGTGCGAGGTAGCGAGGCGGCGAGCGAGGAAAAAATCGGCCAATGAGAGAGTGCTTCAATTTCCCAATGACGTGACCGAGCGAGCGCGCTATTGGCGGATTGTTTCCTCGCTACCTCGCACATCTCTGGGGGAAACGCAGCCTTAGGCTGAAATGTATTCCTTTTGTATTTTTCCTCAGATCAAAATGTAAAGGCGAGAGAACGCATCCTGCGAACTTGATTGTTTTGGTAGCCAAGCTACTATGAAAACAAACTTTAGAGTTTAGACACAGTCACAGAATAGGTTTGGTATACAGGGTGTTTGGTAGGGAGGTGTACATACACATAGGGTAGAAACTAGGGAGGGTCTGCTACCTTCCCCCACCCATTATGGCCTCAAGGTATTATTTTAATGATTTTTTTTTTATTTTTAGAAAAAAAAACGATTTTTAAACTAAAACTACCTCTAGCTCAAAATCTATCCATAGGACAGGTCTGCTAATGGTCTTGTTTTAATTGTTAGAGTCTTAGTGTACTGTAAAAATTGATTTCACACCCGAAAATTGTAGAGAAGAAAAGTTATGGGGCCTGAAGTACCGTAGTAAGGTAAAAAAATAATTTTAAGGGCAACTTTCTAAGGGGTTTAAAAAAAAAACAGGGTTGGAGTTCTTCTGATTTTTTAAAAACATCCCCAGTCCATACCCTTTCTAACGATATGCTTAAAGTGTTATTATCACTTGTAGTTCCGAAGTTATTAATTAATTTCTGCAACTAGGGCACTTTTACCACCACGACACTACCTTTGTAAGACAAATGTAATTCCCGGAATTTAAACCTAGACCTGTGTCGATCGCGATTGATCGAATCGTTTTGATTCGATCGCAACCTGTAAACGAGTCATCGAATCACGGGTCTTTAAAAGATTCGATCATTTAACCCGATTACAAAGCAAACCAAATTGCACTTTATTTTTATATTGTTACTGTAACTAATTACTTGCTAACAAAATGATCGAGTCTTCGTTGTCAATTGAATAAGACGTAACAAACAAAACGTGTCTATCTCTTTCGTTTACTTACAATCCGCATTCGTTCGCTCGCACTCTTAAACCGGGTTGTTTGCGTCGTGACCCGCGCCCGCGGCTCGCGACCTGTCGATCGGGTGATTTTTGAATTTTTCGAATTAGTTGCACCGATGACGCGCGTTTAAGATCGTCGTGCTTTATTCAGGTTCAATTAGTATAGCAATAACCTGCTCAGCATAGCATTCGTCATTCTGTTAGTCGTTCAAATGAACTGTGACCCAAATGATCGAAAAGATCGAGTAATTTTAACCCGATCACTATACAAGTGGTTCATGATCGACCCGGGTTACGAAAAATGATCGATTGACACAGGTCTATTTAAACCTGTTTGGCCCACAGTTGGCAGGTAAAATTGTTTGTCTCACTCTTACACGAGAGCAACACGTATTCTGTCTCTTTCACTCTCGGGTCGACGGGGGCAGGTGACTCGTTGGGTTCTGTGTTGGGCTCTCAGATAACTTTGTCAGTCGAGATTTACCCATCTTAGCTAACTTGCGTACTTGCCGTTACGACGCTCCACTGTTTTCGTTAATTTTGTTGAGTTTGTTATTACTTCATTTTTGTTAAGTTTTGTTGTTTTTTACCTACGGTTACGTTTATTGTTGGTAAAATGCCTGGATTTACTAACGAAGAGTACGCCGACATTCTGTTGGTGTATGGAATGGCTAATTGCAATGGGCGCGAGGCACGGAGGATTTATCAAGAGCGGTATCCTGACCGACGAGTACCCAACCACCAGACGTTTGGCTCTACTTATCGGCGTCTACGACAAACCGGAAATTTAAATTTCCGAGAACCAAGTGTCAACAGATTTGAACCAAATGTGGCTGATGACGAACGGATATTGGCCCAATTTACGGAAGATCCTACCAGAAGCATCAGAACCGTAGCCCGGGTACTTGGGTTAAGCTTGTGGAAACAATAAACGTAACCGTAGGTAAAAAACAACAAAACTTAACAAAAATGAAGTAATAACAAACTCAACAAAATTAACGAAAACAGTGGAGCGTCGTAACGGCAAGTACGCAAGTTAGCTAAGATAGGTAAATCTCGACTGACAAAGTTATCTGAGAGCCCAACACAGAACCCAACGAGTCACCTGCCCCCGTCGACCCGAGAGTGAAAGAGACAGAATACGTGTTGCTCTCGTGTAAGAGTGAGACAAACAATTTTACCTGCCAACTGTGGGCCAAACAGGTTTAAATTCCGGGAATTACATTTGTCTTACAAAGGTAGTGTCGTGGTGGTAAAAGTGCCCTAGTTGCAGAAATTAATTAATAACTTCGGAACTACAAGTGATAATAACACTTTAGGCATATCGTTAGAAAGGGTATGGACTGGGGATGTTTTTAAAAAATCAGAAGAACTCCAACCCTGTTTTTTTTTTTTAAACCCCTTAGAAAGTTGCCCTTAAAATTATTTTTTTACCTTACTACGGTACTTCAGGCCCCATAACTTTTCTTCTCTACAATTTTCGGGTGTGAAATCAATTTTTACAGTACACTAAGACTCTAACAATTAAAACAAGACCATTAGCAGACCTGTCCTATGGATAGATTTTGAGCTAGAGGTAGTTTTAGTTTAAAAATCGTTTTTTTTTCTAAAAATAAAAAAAAAATCATTAAAATAATACCTTGAGGCCAAGGTCAATATAATGGGTGGGGGAAGGTAGCAGACCCTCCCTAGTTTCTACCCTATGTGTATGTACACCTCCCTACCAAACACCCTGTATAGTTCTATACACAGTATAAGAAAGAGTATCTTCAGAAGAGAATCATTTTTCATTTTCATTTCATTCTTGTACTACATACTTTCCATTCATATACACTTTCTATGATCGTAATTTCTCTGCTCGAGCGTGACTGGTTGTCGCGGCAAGAGCGATTATCGCTGTCTGAAAAGCGCAGGAAGAGTATCTTTTCTATTATAGGTAGCGAAGTCTAGTCGCGCGGTAGAGTATCCATAACCATGCTACGGGAACAGAAGACAGAAGTTGCAAGACAATTACGATATTTACTTTTTGGACTCACATTTTCATAAGCTTTCAATTAATACCCTACACGATATTGTAATATATATATTTTTACCCTTTCTGCCCCCAAAACTGCCTCAATATGAAAATTAAGCTTTTTTGACTTCAATTATTAAGGCTGCCTGTCCACTGAAGCGGAACGGATAATTAACCAATACGATTGCATAAAATCTCTGCTCCGAGATTTCATGCAATCCTATTGGTTAATATTTCTCCACTCCGCAGCCTCGCTCCGCTTCAGTGGACAGGCACACTAATTGCCATAAGAGTGACAGGCATTTAAGCCTGTGACAGACAGACAGACAGACGGAAAGACACCAAGGTGAGGTGATCTCATAAGTGTTCCGTTATGTCAATTCTAGTCTGGAACATACATACCTCTTCAAACTTCAAGTCCTTCCTCGCGTCCCTAATATACCCTCTTATAATATTAATCTGTTCCAGTATAGGGTTGTCATCGTCGTGGTTCATCTGGCTATCGACTCGGCTGGGCCCCGGCGAGTGGTCCACCTCGCGGTCCATTCTGTCTCGCTCCTTCTGTATCTGTCGCTGTGCTCGCTCGTAGCGTTGTCTGCGTACATCTTCTATTTGAGCCTCGGTTGGTAACTTTCGGAGGGATAGGAGCTCTTCCTGCAAGGTTGAAGAACGGGATAATCTGCTAGTCAACAATTTGTAATATCAGGAACTCTTTGTTGGACATCAAAACACGCGCTTTGTATGAAAAATTTTACTTAATAATCCACAGCGGCGTCAGCGGAATAATATATAACTGCCTCCGTGGTCTAATGGTTAAGAGCATTGGGCTCTTGACACGGAGGTCGTGGGTTCGATTCCCACGTGGGGCACCTAGTGAAATGTCACTTTGTGCGTTTTTCCCCAGTTGGTTAGGACATTGCAGGCTGAGTCACCTGATTGTCTGAAAAAAAAGATGATTCCGTGCTTCGGATGGCACGTTAAGCTGTTGGTCCCGGCTACTACCATGGTGGTAGTAGTCGTTACATAAAAAAACCACGTCAGAGGCCGTAAGGCGGTTTGAATAAACTCTGATACCAGGGCTTGCAACCCACTCGATAAGAAGAAGCGGCGACATCAATATTTCAGTACTTTTAGACATGCGCTCACACACACACATACAGACAGTAACACACCCCCCTACCTCTGGCTTGCCTTCATTGGCCGTCCAGAGTGGAATCGCTAGAGCAGAACCTATGCTCCAGGTTGGAAGTGTATTGCACGTAATGGCGTAATAACGGGGAAACCCGCTCACGGGGGTAAACCCCGCGATGGTGAAACCGGTGCCGCACCTCTCGACAACCTTTAGCCGCTCAATGGGATGTTGCCCCATTGTCGCACTTTGTGCGTGCGGCCGTTTTATGGGGCCCACTCGACGAGTCGGCGAGTCACCGTCTGCCCTATTTACAATTTTGAGACTAGTTGTCATGGCAGGCGTCCGTTAGTCTCCTCCCATAGCCCTGTATCCATCCATCCAACTTTCACCTCTATAGCCCAAGACCTTATTTTTCCATCGCGGCCATAGCGCCGCACTCCAATAGTCTTTGCACCTGGCGGGGACCATCCCCGTGTGTATCATGTTGTGCGCTCGGAGATGGTATCCGCCATGTATCCCTTACATGTAGATTAACTTGTCTTTTGAACGGGCCTCTACATGTTGGCTTCGGCTCCATGCACGCCTTCCAAAGGTCCGGGACTTAATTGCCCGTGATTACGGATCGTAAGACACATAATAATAATATCAATATCAGAAGTGGGATAACTCAAAGATATAAATCCGGGAATTCAGGGATTTTTTTGTCTGTGTATTTGCTTTCGAAACTGCTAATAACAACGAAAAGTCGATCACAGTCTTGTGAATGAATTGAACATAGGTAAGGGTTGACCCACATCTGCCAGCACGAAATGAATTTTTTCATGCTCTATCGCTCAGGATCGTCATTTTCTTGAGCTAGAAAGATAGCGTCAGTGCATGAAAAAATGCGATGCCGTGCTGACAGATGTGGGTCAACCCTATAACGCCACAAATTGCGCTCGTCATACAAAATTTTTACAACAAACCTTAATATAATGAGCAGCGGCCTGTCTAATAGAGTTCTGGAGCTTGGCCTGCCTCGTGCCGGGCTCGGCGGGGAACGTGAATATCTGCTTACTGAGCAGGTCGATGCCCTCCGCCAGCTTGCCGATACGTCCCCGCATCGCGTTCACGTCCGACAGGTTGTAAGTCGTCTCACCGTCGAAGAGACTCTGACACATCTGCGAGTGAATAAAGGCTTTGTAAGGGTGCGGAGCGAGACTGCGGAGCGGAGAAACAGAGAAATATTAACCAATAGGATTGCATAAAATCTCAGCAATTTTATTTTATGCAATCTTATTGGTTAATGAGGTTTAGCGAGGCTATAAGCGACGAAAAATGTTGTCGCTTGCTCGATCTCGTCATAAGGGAATTGAAGCTATTCTATGGGTGAATTTTTCCTCGCTCACTGTCTCGCTACCACGCACAGCTCTGATGGGAGGCTAGTCTTAGACTGGATAGAAACGTGCGTTTGCATCCATGCAGTCGCAAATACTCTTTTTCAGCGTCGCGTGTGTTAGCAAATATATTAAAGAATATGAATATATTGTTAGGTAGTAGAACAATCCCTACTAGAATATTAGTACTGGCAACACTGACTAACAACCATCTGTTGTTGGTAGTAATTATTTAGTGATTCATTGTTTTAAATATTGCTTAAATTCCATACTAATTATTCATAATATTGCTTACAATAATTGTTTGCTGATAATAGTTATTTACAACCTATTAATCATGTGAATATTTGAAGCAATGCAATTCCCTGATTGTTCCGCCAATAACAGAATTGATGTTGGCGGGAAAACAGGTATATAAAATGGGTGTCGAGTCATTATCTGGGATTCATTCCTGCCGTTACGCTGCCCAAGTAAGTGTTAAACTAATTACTGTAAACTTAATTTATGTGAACTGTTATTATAATCTTTAAAATGATTTTGTTTGTATGTGTGTAGTTTCTCATTGTGGTTTTATTAACGAAACAGTGTTAAATATCGAGTCAAAGTAATGAAATATAATGGTTATACTAATTATCACCTTTTATTTAATATAATTTAGAATACCCTCCTATATTCTATCATCAGAAGTGGAATCGTATTCCTTCGCCGCATAGTTACTTTACTAATATATATATTTTTTTTCCATGGCACGATCACCGCGGAACTGCTGTGGTTTGCAAACGAAAAAAATCCATCCACGATGTCCTGGAGAGGTGCCTGGAGACAGACCCAGAACCTGGTCAGACTGAACCGATCACGAAGAGAATCCCACCCAGAGAAATCCACCTGCCTGCCCAGAGAACACCTACCCACCCGCAGGAAAGAAAGAAAAAAATTTACGGGAAACAAAGACTGAAGCTCCAAATATTTAGCGAGGTAATGGCCAAGGCCGTATTAATTTCTTATTAAATATCGCTGTGTTTCCTTGTTTCTAAAATTGTACCTACGTAAATAATGAGGTAATAATCAAAACAAAAGTTTATAAATCTGAAAAACAGACGATACTTATTGTTCTAGTCATTCGCAAATCATGTTTCAACAAATAACAAGTGATTTAATGTTGGTCGATGCTAGATTTTTTTTTCTTTGGTACCAATGTACCCCATAATAGCAAAACGAAAAAATATAGGATTTTTTTTTGTTATTCGGTGCTAAGAAATACGGCTTAGGCGGCACCTTGTCCGCGGACAAGTGGTACGAGTCTTCTAGGTTTGATAGGTAGGTAGGTCTAGGTACCAGTCTCCCCATCCACACTACTAGTCGGCTGGTATAATTTGTACAATTATTACTCTAACTAAAAGAATAATTTTAATTGTTTGAGCACCGAAAGCATAATACAATTACTTAGTTCATGTATGTGTATATGTGTGTGTGTGTGTTAGTGGCGACGGGCTCACCCCCGTCACACTGGACAGAGTTTCGGTACTACTGGTGAAAAGTTGATGTTCTGAGGTTTCAGAATATCTCTGACTACCCCTCACGGGGAATATAGTCGTGAGCATATGCTATGCTAGTTCATTCGTTGCTACAAAGCTCTTCAATAATAAAGATCTGAGACAATAAAAATAGTTCCTTCCACTGGACGGTCGTTTTCTCTCGATTTTGTGTTGCAGAACAACAAATTTTCTATAGGTACTACCATTACTACCTAGCGGTAGATGGATTGAGGTAACTGACTAAACGATGAATTGACTTTAAATTGTGTTTTTCTGTTTTTTAGTGTGCAGTTAAAGAATTATTATTAACTTTTAAAAAAAAAATGTTTTAGTATACTGCTTAGTCCAGTCATTTTACGCTTCATACGCTTTTAAAGCTAGTATGGTGAGATAGAAATAATTTTTAATAGGTAGCCGTTATTTTTTTTTTTTCATATTAAGATTACAGTTCCTAGTTATCATTGAATGAATGAATGAAACATTCTTTTATTTACACCAAAATACAAATACAGCATAGAAAAAGAACCAAAGAAACGATAATGGTACAAATAAGGCGGTCTTAGTTATCATTTAGAAATAGAATCCAACTAAAATATTCGAATTTTTGACTGAAATAATAAATCAACTGTTAGTTATTTATAATTCGTTAATTAGCTATGAAGGTAGGTATTTAATTCGATAAAATGAAGGTACAAACATTTTTTTTTATATCTGCTTATTGGAAGTTATTAATTGAATAGAACTGACGAATTAACTTCAGAATTTCAGATATACTAAATTTTAGTACTAAAAATAGAAAATTCAAAATACTACGTTAGATTCATGGCATAAAATCATTTACGCAAACGATGTATAAAAAAAAATATAAATATATATTTTATTTTCTAATTATTGTTATTATTACTGGTTAATGTTATTCGAACGAACGTTAACTTTACTGGACTATGCTGTGTAGCAGGTTGCGATTTTCACAATTTAGAATGTAGAGTCAATGTAGAGTCAATGTAGAGTCAATGTAGAGTCAATGTAGAGTCAATGTAGAGTCAATGTAGAGTCAATGTAGAGTCAATGTAGAGTCAATGTAGAGTCAATGTAGAGTCAATGTAGAGTCAATGTAGAGTCAATGTAGAGTCAATGTAGAGTCAATGTAGAGTCAATGTAGAGTCAATGTAGAGTCAATGTAGAGTCAATGTAGAGTCAATGTAGAGTCAATGTAGAGTCAATGTAGAGTCAATGTAGAGTCAATGTAGAGTCAATGTAGAGTCAATGTAGAGTCAATGTAGAGTCAATGTAGAGTCAATGTAGAGTCAATGTAGAGTCAATGTAGAGTCAATGTAGAGTCAATGTAGAGTCAATGTAGAGTCAATGCAGAGTCAATGCAGAGTCAATGCAGCGTCAATGCAGCGTCAATGCAGCGTCAATGCAGCGTCAGAGTAGCGTCAGAGTAGCGTCAGAGTAGCGTCAGAGTAGCGTCAGAGTAGCGTCAGAGTAGCGTCAGAGTAGCGTCAGAGTAGCGTCAGAGTAGCGTCAGAGTAGCGTCAGAGTAGCGTCAGAGTAGCGTCAGAGTAGCGTCAGAGTAGCGTCAGAGTAGCGTCAGAGTAGCGTCAGAGTAGCGTCAGAGTAGCGTCAGAGTAGCGTCAGAGTAGCGTCAGAGTTACGCCAGAGTAGCGTCAGAGTAGAACCAGAGGTGAGTAAAAGTTATTTAACTTTGATTGTAAAGAACTGATGAAGTGTCATTTTGTGAATTTACGTAAAACAATTTTTAATTCAATCAAAATTGCGTATTTAATGACTTGTTGATTGCAAATTGCAATGTTAATGAAATTCTTACCTTTTTTTTTCTTTTTTTTTTGGCATCGATCGGCATAATTAAATACGATTAAAATAAAATAAGATAAGATAAGATAATATCTTTAGAGTGAATATAATTTTTTTTTGAATTATTATGTTATTCTTATATACCTATCTACTTTATTCTTATAAGAACATTCAATTAAATTTTTCATTCACTTTAAAGATAACTAATTAAGTAAGTACCTACACATTGTTAAGCCCACTTGTATTCAAAAATATGCTAAAACGTTTTCTTAAATCTATAGATTTCATGTGAGATTTTATGTGAGTTTTGTACTTTGGGACGAAGTAAGAACGACTGCTAGACTGGTCGTTGGTATGGTATGATGTTGATGTATGACGATGAAAGGTATGATGAACTTTTCATCATCAACGAAATGAGTGTGAATATGGAAATAATGAAATGAAATAAGTTTATTTGCGTTGAAAAATATACATATTATGATGTATGAAACAAAGTTATGTAAAAAAGATGGTAATCAATGATGAAATTGATGAATTAAAGTGATGCAATGTGAACGAAAATGAAAAGACAACTGTTAATTAAAAACTTTTTCAGGAAAACTGTTTAGATTTATTGATGTTTTTCTTTTTTTTTAAATAATGATCACAATTTGTTTTAAATTCGGATTGCCTTTATAACCAAAGGTACTATCGCTAGACGTCAGTTTAATCTTCGCGGTCACGGTCACTAATACCATATTATGAAGATTCTATATTTGTTGATGATCAATAATTACTGCATTTTCAATAATATTTGGAATAGTTTTAAATCATTGTGATCGTTATTCCATTAAAAGTATTGAGATGTACTTCGGGGACGAAGTACTTGTCAGTATGGCCGAGCAGTTTGGATAAATAAATCCTGTTTATATCCTAATGATCATTGCTAATATTAGTTAGTTACATTTTAAGAGATTTCATGCTAAAAAAAATAATATTTTTTTGTTATTACATTATAAATCAGTATGGCCGAGCAGATTGAAAATAATTGACATTAAATTATGTTCACTTCAAAGTTTTCTAAATCTGAAAAGATTATGTGGTAGTTTAATCTAGGTTTATGTGTCAAATTGGTTTTATATAATTAGTAGTAATTAGAAATTTGTATTCAGTCCGGTAGTGATAAAATATCTGTGCTAATATTAGTCCTGAGTATTGTAAAAGTTCATTAATTATTTCTATTTGAAGCAATTTTATTTAGCAAATAACAATAATTTTGAAATTTTAGTGTACCTACATGAAAACGTATAAGTACAGCTTGGCAAAAAAGTCGTGATAAAACATGAGGGCGCTGCCTCCACGCAAGAACGTCAAAATCACGAATAACCTGGCCACACCACCATACAAAAATTTTAGTTCCACCTGTCACCACGATCATGACTTTTTTGCCAAGCTATAACATGTTTATAATTAATAATAGAGATGGAAAAATGGATCAATTAATAACTTGATGTTTTGATTTAGATTATAACTTTTTTGATAATGACTCTTGGTTTAATACCTACTGACATTTTTAAGTGTATCCGTCTATGACCAACGTGACAAGGACTTATACCCCTTTATAGCCTAAACTGACTCTAGGGGATTCCTATTCAATACTAACTTCACTATTTCCAATTGCTACATCAATTCTAATTTAATTTAATGTGATCCATAATTCCATGAAATTGTGTTCGATGTAGAAGAGGTTTTTGGTACTTCGAGGAGCGAAGTACTATCAGAATGGCCGTGTTAGCAAATATATTAAAGAATATGAATATATTGTTAGGTAGTAGAACAATCCCTACTAGAATATTAGTACTGGCAACACTGACTAACAACCATCTGTTGTTGGTAGTAATTATTTAGTGATTCATTGTTTTAAATATTGTTTAAATTCCATACTAATTATTCATAATATTGCTTACAATAATTGTTTGCTGATAATAGTTATTTACAACCTATTAATCATGTGAATATTTGAAGCAATGCAATTCCCTGATTGTTCCGCCAATAACAGAATTGATGTTGGCGGGAAAACAGGTATATAAAATGGGTGTCGAGTCATTATCTGGGATTCATTCCTGCCGTTACGCTGCCCAAGTAAGTGTTAAACTAATTACTGTAAACTTAATTTATGTGAACTGTTATTATAATCTTTAAAATGATTTTGTTTGTATGTGTGTAGTTTCTCATTGTGGTTTTATTAACGAAACAGTGTTAAATATCGAGTCAAAGTAATGAAATATAATGGTTATACTAATTATCACCTTTTATTTAATATAATTTAGAATACCCTCCTATATTCTATCACGTGCGTTTGCATCGCTGCATTAAAGTCGCCGTGTGTAAAAGGGCCCTAAAGAATGCAAAAATTGCCTAATTGTGTCTGTGTTGTGACTAAAAATCTGACTCATATTGCCAATTGCATGAGAGAGTTTAGGCAAGACATAACTTTGCCAGGTGTCCATGTAAGTGTGATGACATAATCTTGCCGAATTTACGCGACGTAAAATACGCGTGCAATGCTTTTCCCTATACCAGCGACACACCAGTACGCGCCATGTTTCCTAGTAGTATTTTTCCGCGTAAATTACGCCGCGTGAATTCGGCAGGTGTGTCTTCACACTTAGACAATCAGCACCCTATTTTTTTAATAATTGTCATACCTTCATAAGCAGCCATGTTATCAGTCTTGTCATTGTATGTAACTCCTATGCACCAGTTTCAGAAGCTCTTTCAAGTTGTAGTTAGTTACTTACCTTCTCATACATAGCGACAGCAGGTTTAGCCTGGTCCATCAAGCTCCTCATCTGTTCATAAGCCGTCATGACCACAGTCTTAGCGTTGCGGCTCTCCTGCACCTGTTTCCTCAACTCTATGAGGTTGTAGCAGTGCTCGCAGAGTCGTAGGCCCGTCTTCTCTGTTACCTCATGGTCGGGCTGAGCTGAAGACTGTGGTGCTGATGGGTCTACTATTGTTCCTGGAATTATATGTTTGTTTTTAAAGGAGAGATGTATGTATAATGTAATAATCATACTAGAAATAAAGTGAAGCTGTCTGTAAAACACAGTGCGACAGAAAATAAAAGGTAAGTGGATATTGCATTACAAACATTTTTTTGAAGCCTAATCTATGACCTTGGATGATGTCACTGTTATTTCCCATCTCATTTCCTCTTTACATGGAGTTTTTAGTATTCAAATTATTTTAGCAAGAGTTCTGCAAAGAACTCAAATATAGAAATTCTGCAGCGATATCAAAACAGTGTCTTGAAGTCAATAGCATGCGCTCCATGGTTCACGAAAATGGAAGAAATTCATGAGTATCTAAGTATCCCCACTGTGAAAGACGAAGTGAACTGCTCTACCAAGACCTACAGAGATAGGATCACTCACCATATAAATAAGCTGGCTGTGCCGCTAAGTGAACCTCTCGGGATAAGACGTCTGAAACGACGACACATTTGGGATACCTAACTTATGCCCTGTAGTGACCAAATGAAGGCGGCCTGACAATGGGAAGGCCATACATGCAACTATACATGCAAAAGAACTGCTCATGGTCCTTAGACCGATAGCGTGTTATAAATTAACAAAAAAAAAAAAAAAAAAAAATATTTTAGTACTTGTTAAAAAGACATGAACTCACTAGCTACATGAATATCTAGAAAGACGGAGCAGTCATGACACAGGATAGCACCGCACAGCCGGCAGTGGTGCTTCCTCCTGGTCAGGTTGAAGGCCTTAGCGCAGTTGGGACACAGTTTCACCGACGTCCCGTCTAACCATGGCACCACCTGGAAGATAACAATGTTCAAAGGCCTTCCGTTTTGGTCTTGTAAAAGAGGATCTTTTGTGTGCAACTATGGGTCACCAGGTCAATATCTGCTACAGTTCAAAAGATACATCCCTTTCAAATAAAGATGGACAGACAGACGGACCGACAGCTTAGGCTTATTAATAAAGTCTGGTTGGCTCCCTTTGTATATGGAACCCTAAAAACTGATCATTAAATTGAACATGCAGTTGACAAAAGACATTGCCCAATCCCTTTTCGCATACAAAACTGGTAAATTAGAATTTCAATTTTATAAGAAATCCCACTGCAGAAAAGGATAATTTCCATTTCATTGGGAAGAAGATATTCCTCCTGTTTTGTGTATAATGTTAGCTATCATACTCTTTCAATTTGTTCTTTGATTATACTCATTCATTAGTTGCGCAATGATTTGAAATGAATACAGTTCGTCATGTGGGCAATGTCTTTTAATAGTGTGCGAAATAATATTGACTGATCAGGATGTGCCACCTTTGCGCGCCTAAAACCTCTTGGCTAAAAGTTTTCATACGCTTCTTGTCATCAACCAAGCATCCATCAGTCTGCTATTCAACTTGCTGTGAGATAGAGACATTTAGCAATTTAATAGCACCCAATTTAACGGGTTATTCCCGGTATTCCCCACGGTCTCGGCCCCAGTGGGGGACAACGGGAAAAAAATGCTCGCTGTCCCCCCGCCTCCACCACTGGGGGCCATCGGGAAAATATGTTATCATTGGCCCCCACCAAAATAAAATCAATGGATTTTTAATGAAAACACTGTAAATAGTTTTGTTGTCAACTGTATTATATTTTTGCAATAAAATAGTGTGCTTTATACATCAATAATTAAATTATAATGTTATAAATTTTGAATACAACACTTACTAATTATTTATATGTTTTTAAGAAAGATTCTGAATATGTATTTAGGTACTTTTCTAAAACCAGCGTTGTAATCAATAATTAACTATACTTCAAAACTACGATCAATATGAATAAAAATGATCATTTTCTAAAGTTATTACGTTACGATTTGCGAAGAAAAAATATCAAAATATTTGTTTTATACAAGGTGTTACAAAAATACAAAGAGGGTGGTTTAGACCATCAAACTGAACAACTTTCACTATGGGACCAATATCGAAATCGCTGTATACAATACCTGTATACAGGGTGTTTCATACGTAAAAATAAATTTTTAAAACTCTTAAGGGGGTTGTTTAGACCGTCAAACTGAACAACTTTCTCTATGGGACCAACATCGAAATCGCGAAAAAAAAAATCGGATATCCCATACATATTTTAGCTCTAGTCGATTTGTATATAAGGTCTAACAAAATAAGGTGAAACTATTTTAAGGGGATGATCAGACCATCAAACTGAACAACTTTCTCTATGGGACCAATGTCGAAATCAAATTTTTTATAAATAATATTTACACTGATCTACTAAATATTTTGCTATCATCCCTGAATAGGGACCTGTGTTTTGTTTACTTTGCACGCCGCACGCACGCGGCGGCTTCCTTTGAACTCAACGCGCCCGGCCCCCACTCCCGCCCTTGCTTGCGTTGCGTTGCGACCTTTCACCTTGCTTTGACGTTTTCAGTAGCGAGCGAGCGAGCGCTCGCGCACGCCGACCGGTCGATACATTTTGCGCTCGCCTCACTCAACCTCTTGCAAGGTTACGTCATTACGTGATATGCTTTACCATCATGAACGTGACAACTAGTGACAAGTGTACGGACCTAGCTACTTGGACGATACATACGGATTTCGGTGAATAGGCAGAGGTATTGAGTGACCTGGAGAGCGATTTTTGAATCTCATTCGGTGAGCTCAGCAGTTGAAAATGTCAAAATACCTAACTATGGAGATACGCATCTTTCTGCTGCTGATTTGATTTTAAAAAATCTCACTCCTGAAGTATGATTTTTGAAAGTCAAATCAGCAGTAGAAAGATGCGTATCTCCATAGTTATTTTGACATTTTCAACTGCTGAGCTCACCGAATGAGATTCAAAAATCGCTCTCCAGACCTGACCTTTCCATGTATGCCAAAACAGAACCACCAGAGTGAGCTCCGACAACGGATAGTGACCGCACACGTGATGTTATTAATACGATTGAGACGTTTTAATCAATAAGTGCAAAGACACATCCAAAGACGTGCAATAAAGTTCATTGAGAAAGGTGTGGGATATGTACAAAATTGAATGTAAGTAAAAGTACCTACTTACCGTACCATTTGGATTACATTTTTTAAGCAAAATGCTACGTTCATTATCTACCTAAACATCTGAACTTAGACGTCTCACGTCCCCAACTGCATAGTCTAGTCAACCCAGCTCGCGGGGCCCCGGCGCGTAGGTTCAGTGACCTCGCCTCGCACGCCCGCTTCGCCACACTCGTTCACAGCAGAACAGGGCCAAATTCAGTGGTAGATATTATTATTTTTTATTTTTAAACAGCAGATTTTTTTTTCTGTTGATTTCGATATTGGTCCCATAGAGAAAGTTGTTCAGTTTGATGGTCTGATCATCCCCTTAAAATAGTTTCACCTTATTTTGTTAGACCTTATATATTTGTTGTAGGTATATTTGTTGTTGATATTTTTACTTCGCAAATCGTACCGTAATAACTTTAGAAAATGATCTTTTTTATTAATATTGATCTGTGTGATTGTTTAAAAAGAAAAAGTATACCTAGTTAATTATTGATTACAACGCTGGTTTTAGAAAAGTACCTAAATACATATTCAGAATCTTTCTTGAAAACATAAAAATAATTAGTAAGTGTTGTATTCAAAATTTTTAACATTATAATTTAATTATTGATGTATAAAGCACACTATTTTATTGTAAAAACATAATACAGTTGACAACAAAACTATTTACAGTGTTTTCATTAAAAATCCATTGATTTTATTTTAGTGGGGGCCAATGATAACATATTTTCCCGATGGCCCCCAGTGGTGGAGGCGGGGGGACAGCGAGTGTTTTTTTCCCGTTGTCCCCCACTGGGGCCGAGACCGTGGGGGATACCGGGAATAACCCAATTTAACACCCTTTAACTACTGTGCATGGTAGATTTTTAATTACTAAATGACTTCACGTCTTGACTGTTACTGATCTACTCTGTGCAAACTATTGCTGACCGGACTAATTTTCCTGGTCGTACAATAACAACTTACTTCCTGCTCGTGCTGTTTCCTCTGATTCGGCTCACTGGGCATATTACACACAAGCTTATCCAGCCTTATCAGCAATTTATTAGTTTCTGTCGCATATCTCTCCAGCCTCGCCGACCTCACTGCCTTAAAATAGTCCGAGGAACTCCGAGAAACACCCACCACTTGATCTTCTTCCGGATAATATTGCTCATTGTAATTAAACTTTAACGCGCGATCAAACGTCTCCTTCAGTTCGCTCTCGTCATTATTAAGTATTATCTTCTTCGCTTTACCGAATATATCCTTCAGAGATCTCAGGACGTCTTGGTCTTCTTGGTGTTGGCTCTCGAAGTGGCTTGTTAGTTGGCTGGCCGATTTTAAGTCTGCCTTGCAGATTGGACAGAGAAAACCTTCCAAAATCTCTTCGTTGTTAGCTGCAGCCATGGTCGCGGTGTCGATTTCTAATTGGATTTCATTGTGGAGGCGGTAATTGGAGTTAAATTACGCGTAGTGAAAATTAATACACCCTTTCCCATAACAATCACACACAATTGTACGTTTTGTTTCAACAAAGTGGCGAGATAATGAGGATAAGACGTCAAAAGCGTTAAAGAAAAAACGTTTTCTCCAGATGCAATAATAAAACGCACCTGTCAAATGTTTTTTAATGGCTTGGCATACTGGCTTTTGGAAACCTCGCTGTAATATTTTTACACAGACTTCCTATACAGTATTTTTATAATATCTCGATTCTGAATTCTAGCTATCTCACTGAAGATTACGTAAGTCTTCTAAGGCAGGCGCCAGACATAGCCAAAGGCAAGAACATTATACAAGGTGTTACAAAACTACAAATAAACATTTAAGGGGGTGGTGTAGACCATCTAACTGAACAACTTTCACTATCGGACCAATATCGAAATCGCGAAAAAAAAAATTATGTTCTATACTCTACAAATCGACTAGAGCTAAAATATGTATGGGATATAAAATTATTTTTTTCGCGATTTCGATGTTGGTCGCATAGAGAAAGTTGTTCAGTTTGACGGTCTAAACAACCCCCTTATGAGTTTTAAAAATTTATTGTTACTTATGAAACACCCTGTATATTCCATAAAGGTTTGTTCGAAATGTAGCCGTCTTTTTCTACCTCTATAAGACAAAATGAGACACTGCTCAACTTTATAGGTATTTGCGTACTTTGTGCACATGTCTGGCGTGAGTGCATCGACAGCATACGCTGCTTCTGTTCTGTTTCTGTAGGAATATAATATTAATTTGTTCCAAACTATCTCATTACTATTTTCGATTGGAAATAAAACAAGCAGTTTTAATATTATAAGATCAAAATAAAACAACACATCTACGATAATGATTTCATATATTCAGTAACGGTTGTAAACAATTCCTTCAGGTCTCCAAGAGCGGGCAGCGTGTCAGGCCAGTCCTGTTTCTCGGCAGCCCTGATCACAGCCTGCCCGGTCAGCCGGGCCGAGGATATCTGCTGGTCGGCCTGCAGCTTGTCTTTGTCCTCCGCCTCCTGCCGGGCTTTCAAACTGTAGTCTAGAACAGACTGAGCTAGTTCGATCACTTTTTTGCAGGTTTCAGGACTGTTAGGCCAGCTGCCACTCTGGAAGGAAAAATATGGTTATTTCAATGGTTATTATTAGATAACTATCTTTCTTGTCTTGAATAGTATTTATTTTTATTTATTTTTGAGAAGATCAGAAATCCGGCTACACACACTACCATTTTAAATGTGGTTTTATGGGCTACACAACGAATGTAGGCGACATTCTGTGCGGGTGCATAAGACGTAGGATGTGGATAAGAAGTTGTCGCCGACGCCATATACACACGCGGGCTACACGGGGACAATGTTTATCCACACCGAACCCGGCGACATTGTCGGCGACTTTGGTGTGACACCTTTACGTGTCAAGCTTCCGCTTCGCTACTAAGTGTTGGCTGTTTGTTTAAATGTGATCATTACCTGTGTAAACCCTCTGTAAGCTTTGAGCAGACGCTGCGCTTTCAGCAAATACGTTGGGCTGACATCAGAGTACAGCTGCCACAACTCCGGCTTGTTTTGATGCACCGATGTTATTCTTCCAAATAACTCCAGCACGCGTTTTCGTAACCTGGAATCATATGAATTTTAAGAAAGAGAAGATATGGTCACCTGTGTCATAGTACTAAGGAGTTTTTTGGAAAAAAAAAAAGAAATGTGAGAGGTAGAGACGAGATACGATTGTAATATTTTTACCAAATAACAAAAGCTACCATTTAGTAATTATAATCTCACCTGGCAGCACCGTTCCCGTCGGCGTCCTTGCTATCCTGCAGCACAGCCTTCACGAGGAGAGCGAGCACTTCCGCATCTTCGAACTTGTGCTGCAAGTCGAGCAGCCGGTGACATCCTCGGATGACGTCCTCAAAGTGACCGGTGTCCATGCTCACTAATATTACGTTCTCCCAGAGCTGCGGATATAAAATAATGGTAAAGATGGAATGGTTTAGTATGGCACATGGCACCAAAATAAATGACATCAGAGGACCTAGCACGACGATCCGATAGCACAGTCGGTAGTGAACCTGCCTGTTGTGCCAAGGAACTCTCATTTTTGCACCCATGAAACGAAATTTAGCATGTGATGAGATGGTAAGAATAACAACTCTCGATATATTTGTAATATATATTATGATTAATATACACTGTATATTATACAAGAATGTGTGGATATCTAATGAGAAATATAGTGCCTTTTTTATCCAACTGTACAGTCAGCAGCAAAAAGATGAATACACTTTTACTACGTCGTAGTATAATACTTTATCTTTAAGATAATCTCAGATCTAATAAGATGTATACACTTTAGTACTACGCGTAGTACTAAAGCGTGTATACATCTTTATACTACGACGTAGTAAAAGTGCATACATCTTTTTGCTGCTGACTGTACTTTCCCTCCATATTTTTTTTACACCCTTTGTAACCTACCTTCCAATTATCATAGTTGAACCTCAGCGCCTCCATCAGTGCCCTGTAGGCCCTGTTCTTATCGCCCTGGTTCACGTACACCTTCGCCAAGTTGTTCCACGCCTCGAACGTGTTCGGCTGTAGGTATGTGTAGCGGCGGTACGCCTTCGCAGATAGCTCCCATTTCTCCGTCGTGAGGGCTGCGTAGCTGATAGAAAAGTTACATTTTAGATTTACGTGTAGTCATAGTCAAGAGATGTTCTGAAAACTCAGAACCTCCACGTTTCACTGCCAGTACCGAAACTCTGCCACTGATAATTGACAGTGGGTACAAAACATGCCTCGAAATTGAAGCATGTATGTTTCCTCACGATGTTTTCCTTCACAGAAAAGCCAGTGGTGTTACAAATCGTACATAAATTCCGAAAAACTCATTGGTACGAGTATGCCTGGGCGGGTATCGAACCGTCGCCTCCTGCACGGCAGGCATGGTTATTCGGCACCGGGCCACCACGTCATTGATTAGATTTACAGCATTGTATATGCTCACGATTATATTTCCAGAAGAGTCGGAGAGGTTCTAAATACAGATTATTCAGCGGGCAACTCCTCAGAAATAAGGACGTGATTAAGCGCCATATGAGCAGGTGTGGCATAGAGTCTATGCAGTGGGAGAATTTGGCGGCCATTCGTTCAATATCACTATTGTATAGCCGCTGGTGATTGGCTATGTAAGTCACATGAGAGCTCATCAACGCAGCGTTGTAGCATTCGTTATGTGGCCGAAATCGGTCAGGAGCAATACATTCAGATTATTCACATTTCACATACAGTGTCTAAACTCTGTCTAGTGTTACGGTTAGTGATACCGTCGCCACTTTTAATGGACTTTTAATGAAAATAGGATTGGATAGAATGAGTGGCTATAGGCTAACGTTTAGCCCATTAACACTTTAACTGCTGACGACGTACGTTCGTAGGTCAGCGACAAATGGGCCGTAGTGCGCACGACTCAAATGTTGAGTCAGAATTGTATAGCATTCCACAGTGTTAGCACTGCGCGAGTATCATTGTTTTGAGCTTAGCATCGAAAGTGTTAAAACGTATCCCTTAGTCGAATCATAGACACACGGAAAGAAAAATACATTCTTTCTAACCCAGACCACACTACAAAAAAACGGAGTAACAAAACGCTGCATAAATAACCTGTAACTAAAAGATTTGCTTACCCCATTCTCATCCATACGCTCTCCTGAATAGAGTTGATTTCAACTGATTTCTCAAAGTGTGGGATGCATTCTTCATAATTCTTGTGTTCGAACAGAAAGTTGCCCCAATGTCTTTGAGCTCTACTGCTTCTGTTGTTAGAGAATTCCCAAGCTTTTTCATACCACGAAACATCATCTGAAATTAAAGTTTATTTCTATAGCAATAGGGGGCTATATTCACATGGCAGATGAAAGACTATATCAAAATCTGACAATGTATTCTAAAATAGACTTTATAACACTACTCTTTAGGGATTACATTTAAATGTTTCTTACCAGTAGCGTCTCCAAGAAGGCAGTAAAGTTTCACGGTTGGATTGATTTCTATTTGCTGCTTTATTACCTCTGCTGCCTGCAAATATAAAAAATAACCCTTCTTTATGATGATCAGATTCAGGTACTATACGCATTGTGCATTTACGTATATCGCTGGCTACATTCGACGAATCAAAAGATATTATTATTATTGAGTTAATGGGGCATTAACAGACTTGCGCCTGTGCCACTTCGACCATCGCTGATCTTTTGTGAACGCCCTTTCTACAATTCCCTATTAATCCCTACAGATCAAAAGATAACAATATACGTGAAGAAAGGCAAGAAAATACCGCCCGCACGAATCCACATGACTGGAAAAAGTCCCTAAATCTTTGGACTGGAACTATTGAACCGATTCTAATAATTATTTTACTAATATAAAGCTTCCACCCTTATTCGTGAGAGGAGGCCTTTGCCCTGCAGTGGGATTCTACAGGCTATAACTTACTTTTAATATAAAGCTAGACTATCCCAGAGTAATATAGGCTATACACCCGCTTATTTTAATTACCAATAAAAATTTTAGGTGTGAGAGAAGAGGTGTGTCAGAGTCGTAGCGTGTGGCGGTCCGTGGCATCTGCCTACCCCCATGGGACAATGGCGTAAGCTTATGTATGTATGTATACAATTTTAAGGACGTATTCTGATAATGAAACTAAACTACTTTCCCCTAGACTTTCCCTAAGGAACAATGGGCCCAAAAACTTTTTTGGACCTTCCATACAAAAGAGCGGTAATGGAAAAATAGAGGTGTACAAATCGCATGTCCACAGAAACGAAGTTGCTGATATCAGCTAGTAAGAATAAGTGAGTAATAGCCTGTAGATCCCACTGCAGGGCAAAGGCTCCCACTAATAATGGTGAGAGGGGAGGGAAGTAAATAAGGAAGTAATAATCTTAAAACCTGTTAAAAACTAAGTAGCGAACCTTATGTCTCAGCTGCAGCATGGTGTAACAGACGATGACGTCCTCCCACAGCTGCAAGGCCTGGTACTGCTCGAGGGCCGCCTTCACGAGCCCCAGGCTCAGGTACAGGTCGCCCAGCTGCTGGCGCCACGTCCACTCGTTATATAAACAGAGTCATATCAAACCTTATGTCTCAGCTGCAGCATGGTGTAACAGACGATGACGTCCTCCCACAGCTGCAAGGCCTGGTACTGCTCGAGGGCCGCCTTCACGAGCCCCAGGCTCAGGTACAGGTCGCCCAGCTGCTGGCGCCACGTCCACTCGTTATATAAACAGAGTCATATCAAACCTTATGTCTCAGCTGCAGCATGGTGTAACAGACGATGACGTCCTCCCACAGCTGCAAGGCCTGGTACTGCTCGAGGGCCGCCTTCACGAGCCCCAGGCTCAGGTACAGGTCGCCCAGCTGCTGGCGCCACGTCCACTCGTTATATAAACAGAGTCATATCAAACCTTATGTCTCAGCTGCAGCATGGTGTAACAGACGATGACGTCCTCCCACAGCTGCAAGGCCTGGTACTGCTCGAGGGCCGCCTTCACGAGCCCCAGGCTCAGGTACAGGTCGCCCAGCTGCTGGCGCCACGTCCACTCGTTATATAAACAGAGTCATATCAAACCTTATGTCTCAGCTGCAGCATGGTGTAACAGACGATGACGTCCTCCCACAGCTGCAAGGCCTGGTACTGCTCGAGGGCCGCCTTCACGAGCCCCAGGCTCAGGTACAGGTCGCCCAGCTGCTGGCGCCACGTCCACTCGTTATATAAACAGAGTCATATCAAACCTTATGTCTCAGCTGCAGCATGGTGTAACAGACGATGACGTCCTCCCACAGCTGCAAGGCCTGGTACTGCTCGAGGGCCGCCTTCACGAGCCCCAGGCTCAGGTACAGGTCGCCCAGCTGCTGGCGCCACGTCCACTCGTTATATAAACAGAGTCATATCAAACCTTATGTCTCAGCTGCAGCATGGTGTAACAGACGATGACGTCCTCCCACAGCTGCAAGGCCTGGTACTGCTCGAGGGCCGCCTTCACGAGCCCCAGGCTCAGGTACAGGTCGCCCAGCTGCTGGCGCCACGTCCACTCGTTATATAAACAGAGTCATATCAAACCTTATGTCTCAGCTGCAGCATGGTGTAACAGACGATGACGTCCTCCCACAGCTGCAAGGCCTGGTACTGCTCGAGGGCCGCCTTCACGAGCCCCAGGCTCAGGTACAGGTCGCCCAGCTGCTGGCGCCACGTCCACTCGTTATATAAACAGAGTCATATCAAACCTTATGTCTCAGCTGCAGCATGGTGTAACAGACGATGACGTCCTCCCACAGCTGCAAGGCCTGGTACTGCTCGAGGGCCGCCTTCACGAGCCCCAGGCTCAGGTACAGGTCGCCCAGCTGCTGGCGCCACGTCCACTCGTTATATAAACAGAGTCATATCAAACCTTATGTCTCAGCTGCAGCATGGTGTAACAGACGATGACGTCCTCCCACAGCTGCAAGGCCTGGTACTGCTCGAGGGCCGCCTTCACGAGCCCCAGGCTCAGGTACAGGTCGCCCAGCTGCTGGCGCCACGTCCACTCGTTATATAAACAGAGTCATATCAAACCTTATGTCTCAGCTGCAGCATGGTGTAACAGACGATGACGTCCTCCCACAGCTGCAAGGCCTGGTACTGCTCGAGGGCCGCCTTCACGAGCCCCAGGCTCAGGTACAGGTCGCCCAGCTGCTGGCGCCACGTCCACTCGTTATATAAACAGAGTCATATCAAACCTTATGTCTCAGCTGCAGCATGGTGTAACAGACGATGACGTCCTCCCACAGCTGCAAGGCCTGGTACTGCTCGAGGGCCGCCTTCACGAGCCCCAGGCTCAGGTACAGGTCGCCCAGCTGCTGGCGCCACGTCCACTCGTTATATAAACAGAGTCATATCAAACCTTATGTCTCAGCTGCAGCATGGTGTAACAGACGATGACGTCCTCCCACAGCTGCAAGGCCTGGTACTGCTCGAGGGCCGCCTTCACGAGCCCCAGGCTCAGGTACAGGTCGCCCAGCTGCTGGCGCCACGTCCACGCCGGCTGGAGGCCACTCGCCCACAGGTACGATAACCTAGATAGAAGAGTTGAAATGTATTCTAGGTTTTGTGATTTAAATTATAACTTTACATAAATATTAGTAGTAAAATGTCAGCATATTAAGAAGGACCCTACTTCTTAATATGCTGACACTTTTTTAAGGGGATGATCATACCATAAAACTAAACAAGAAGAATATATTATATTAAGAAGGTCCCTGTATATTAATGATCCTATTCCCTTTCGGGTTGGTCAGATTCTTTGCTACAACTACAAACCATATTTGATGTGTAAGAGTCACCTTTAGCCACTGACATATACTCTAGCGATAGACAGGCCATTTCATAGAAGCAACATGTTCCACTTGAATGAGGTGGGCGCACCGCATTGATGTTCCCGAGTTCACTTCATCACTATGGCAATGACAGATCGCAATGTGTCATTTTGTGTTGTTTTGTGTGACATGTTGTCATGGGCGTAGCAATGATTTTTTCCCAGGGTGGGCCAAGCCCAGGCGAGGTTGATGTAATAAAACTAAAACTTTCAGTGAATTCTGGAGCGAGCGAAGCTAAGTGAGCTCGAGATTTTACTGCAATGTAGTGAGATCAGTGTAGTACGATTTAAATCCTGGAGCGAGCGAAGCGAGCTCGAGTTTTTTACGACCTAAAAGCTGGAACTAGCAAAGCAAACTTAAGATTTAACTACTCTATGAAAAGATACGAGCCAAAACCTAGAGCGAGCGAAGCAAGCTCGACATTTCACCCAATTCTGGAGCGAGCGAAGTGAGCTCGAGATTTTACTGCAGTGTGTCTAGCCAAGAGCGAGCGAAGCGAGCTCGAGATGTTACAGCAATATGAATAAGATCAGAACTGTATGTTCTAAAAACAGGAGCAAGCGAAGCGAGCTCAAGATTTTGCTTCAAGATTTGCAATATTTGGCCAAAGTACCATGTCAACCCTGTATATCACAATAAAGAAAACATGAATAAAAAAAAAGTACATTAAGTACAAATTAGTAAAAGTAATTCAGTACAAAAAGGCCACATTGACTTTTCAAGAAAGTGGACATGAGAAACGAAACACAAGAAATTAATATCGTGTTCATTTATCATTACTTATTGATATCTCTTATTTTTAGAAGGTGATTCATTTGATTTCTGGGGTGGGCCGGGCCCACCCGGCCCCCCCCCCCCCCCTTGCTACGCCTATGCATGTTGTTTGTTTGAACGAGCTTGTCTGTCGCTAGAGTATAATGTCAGTGCCTTTAGCACATTATTTTAGGGTTATTTAAGCTAGGGATTCAACGCCGATTGGTAAAAACCTTTGGCAAAAAGTTTGTTTTTCCTAGTGGCACGAGGCCTACATCTACATTATTATGCGGCTCTATGTTCTGTGTTCAGGTGTATCTCAATAAAGTATATTTGATTGGTTGATTTGATTGTATCTCAACAAATTGACCAAAAACTAACCTGCTAGTAGGAGCGACACAGCTCTTATCATTGACGATAGTTTCGCACTGCAACATGGCTCGCTCCACCGTCCGCTTGTGGTTTGCTTCCAGCTTGCATCTATTCAACAAGGCGCCGACGCGGGTCGGCCACGGGCCCGTCTTCTGTGATAAAACCGCTTCGATGTAAGGCTGGAGCTCTTCGTCTAGTAATGCGTCTTTTGCTTGCGCTTTTTGTAGGTATTGCCTGAAAAGACATAAACATACTCCATTATACAGTGTGTATGCGTTACGAACTTAAGGGGATGCTTCAGAACATCAAACCGAACAACTTTAACTATCAAGTCAACATATAGACACCATGCAAAAAACATTCCATTCGAACTAAATGTACGAAACATCCAATTTTATTTTATCGATTTCGGCATTGGCTCTATAATGAAATTTGTTCAGTATGTAAAGCATTTATTTTACACCCTGTATAAACTCGGCCTAATATGGTAATAGATTCGTAATCATAGTTTTTTTTACGATTTACCCTATAATTATTAGAACTTTCATTCAACTCATTGAAACTTGTTGCTAACTTCAAAATATTATAGAAAAATCTCTACAAAAAGTGAGTAATACTTTTACTTCCATATACTTGCAAAATATAAATATTCGAACACAACTACTTCAAACATCATTATCATCATCATTAGCCTATCATTGTCCACTGCTGAACATAGGCCCCTCCAAAAGCGCGCAGCAAAACTCTGTCCTCGGCCTTCCTGATCCAGTCGCTCTCCGCTACTCTCTTAGGTTGTCTGTCCAGCGGGCAGCTTCAGACTTCAGACATAACCTTACAAAACTTACACATGCAACAAGCAAAGAGTCTGCTCCAAACTCGGCAACTCTGCCTGACTGATCTTCTCACTGTACTGTATCTTGTTCAGTCTCACATCGTCATCGAGTTCTATCTCCGGAGGCAGTTCTGATGCTCCGTGGCTTTCTTCTGCTGATGGACGGTCCACGTTGGAGTCTAACTCACTGGACAGAGCGAGCTGGGGCAGCGAGTTCTGTTGGAACTTTGTTCTTTTGCCTAGGATTCCTGAAATAAGATTATAGGCAGATTAGATAGGAAAATTATATTAACTTTTAAACCAATTTTTTTAGGCATAGAGACCTCTTATGAAAAAGGTTGAAAGAGAGAATGTACAGAGTGAAATTAAAATCAGTGGCATCCTTAACTGAACAACTTTTAGTAAAAGTTGTTCAGTTTGATGGGTAGAGTCTTAGTTTAAGCCCTTGTCTTTCGGAACGCAGAGCTCGTCCAGACACAATACATTTTATATTGTGTCTGAAATCTCGACATACGATGGGTAGAAAGGATGCCAACCATGCATGCTATGCTAGAAGGCTACTCCTGCAATAGCCTCGGGACAAGTAGTTCGACTCAATACCACATACCTGTCAACTCTAACTTCAACCCCGCTAATTCCCTGGCCTTCAGTAAGTACTCGTCAACCCTCTGCACCCTCCCATACATCAGGTAAGCCTGAGCGACTTCCAGACACAACAATATCTGTACTCTAGGCTTCTCGTTGAGAGACAGCAGTTCGTTTGATAACTTGGCCGACATTAGTTCTAACTCTGAGTATAGGGTGGCGCTGGTGTCCTCTAGAGCTCGTTGGTGAGCTACTTTACTTCGGAAACACCACCATAAGTGAAGCTGCGAAAGAGAGAGGGAGATTATATTAATCTAGTCGAGTGAGGAGACCACTAAAATACTTATATGTGCTTGTAACATTCAGTTTTATCAGCCGTCGTATTTCTATTTTTATTTAATGGCGTTTCCATGTTACATTTCGCCAGTATCAAGTGCTGTAGATATATAAGGTCTAACAAAATTAGCTGAAACTATTTTAAGGGGAGTATCAGACCATCAAACTGAACAACTTTCTCTATGGGACCAATATCGAAATCGCGAAAAAAAAGTCAGCTGTCCCATACAAAACTTCTTGACCCGAATGTATGGGACAGCTAATTTTTTTTCGCGATTTCGATATTGGTCCCATAGAGAAAGTTGTTCAGTTTGATGGTCTGATACTCCCCTTAAAATAGTTTCAGCTAATTTTGTTAGACCTTATATTTATTAGGTATTGTACGGTAGTAGGATATGGCAATCTCAAAGCTCCGTTTTTTAAACAAAAACACACACTCGAAACCGCCATAAATGGTGGAGCCGCGTGGCCAATTAAATCGCAAGCCGACACATCTACTTGTTACCCCCCTTAGCCAAGCGACTCCTCAGCCGTCGTACCTGAGCTGTGTAGTGAGATAGGCCGGGTATAACTTTCATTACTTACCAAACTTTGATCTACCGAATACAATGCAGCAAATATTTGAGTTGAAAAATATAGTAATTCCGGATATAAAATATTAGTATACATCGGTTCAGAATCTCTTTGCATTTTCACTAGAACATCTATGTCTTTAGGCCATTCTGTACCTAAATATTGTTCTATGTTTAATTTCTCCGGGTGTGGATTCCAGTTGCGGTCGCAAAATGTTAAGAATGCGGATATAGCGATGTGAAGTAGTTTTTCCATCTTATTTTCATCATTCTGATGTTGTTTTAGCTCTTGAATCAGTGGTTCGCTCTCCAACTTTGTTAATAATATTGGCTTGCATAGATCATGGTTTTCTATCGACCATTCGCCAGACCACAACTTTTTTAGGATTTCATTATCTGGAATAGATTATCATTGTTGCAATATGGTGTAATAATTATCTAATAAATAACGTAAACAACATGAACAACATATTTACCCGAATGTGTTTGCTGGTCATCAAAATTACACAAATACGGAACAAAATTTGTTTCAGATAACATGCTGGAAAAATAGTTTTATTATAGTTGTAGATTTGTCTGCAATTATCCGTTTTGGAACACAGAAATAATAAAAATGAAAATGAATGAGATAAACTTCGAAAACAAACGTGTTTTTGACATATGAATAACCTGCAAAACTTGCTTGACGTTTGTCAGCTGGTGGTGATGATGATTTGATTCCAGTAATTTGAGTCAAGAAAAGGAAAGTGTCTAAGACAAACGTCCAAGTCTGGGTTTCTCATATGGACATAAAAAAATAGAGACAACATTAGAAGAAAATCATGGTCTGTGCTAGCCTGACCGGAAACTAAGTCATAGACACAAATAATAAATTCTACAGAAAATAATAAATGGCAACACCACCACAGCACGCACAGCTGTCAAAACGAGCCAGTGTTCCCAGACGTGCGAAAATTATCCTAGATCCACGATATTTTTGAGTGCCATGCGATAGAAAATAAAAATCTGGTATCGCACGATAATTCGTAAAATTTCCACGATAATCCACGATAATTTTTAAATGTAATGGAATCATTGTACCCAATCACTATTTTCAACTATATTTAATATATTTTCCATTAAATTCCAACGATACATCATACTCACGTTTAGTATTGTGGGTACAGTGTTCAAATATTACTAAATTTTAAGTTTTTATGAGAAAAGTTGAGATAGAAATAAGTATTTACTCATTGTGTCGTTTCAATCAAAAGTTTGTAACATTAAATACTAGCACGTAATGTAGGTAAGAAAGATTGAATTTCGTACACCATTTGGTTCTCTCTCTCTTTTAGACTCATAAGAGACATCCCAAATTCCCAAAACTATCGTAAGTTTTGGGAATTTGAGATGCGATAAAAACACGATAATTTTGAGGCCAATCTGGGATAATTCTTAATCATGGATCTGGTAACACTGAAACGAGCGGGCATCTGTCGGTCACTCTGGGTGGGAATGTGTATTTATAGGTTAGGGATGATTTTGTAACAAAATACATGAAATATCACATAAAAAATGAAGTTTTTACATAAAATGGAATTAGAAAAAGTGCTAATAACAATAAGTGGTATTCTGTGCACTATATTACTCTTCAAGCTACTCCAGACTCTGCGGTAAGTTTTGATAAGGTTATATTATGTTACCGCTTTCCCGCCTGATAAAGTCCTTGGTTTCATGAAATGATCGTGTTTCAGGTCGGTTCTACCTTGGCGTGTGAATTGTTGGTTTTGTAACAACAACTTTTGGGTGAAGTATCCCGAGCGCAATTGTTGGACTTGCCGAAAATGCGATCAGTACAATGGATTTACAAAGGTAGGTCCCGTGTCATTACCGCTGGAAGCGCCGCTTTTATTATTAGACTACATACTTAAACATTTTCCAAACATACACTTTTACTAGTTCAAAGATGATTTGACTGAGATAATCTTTCTAACTATTAATTTCAGCTCATTAGGTCATTAGTTCATTACCTCGATACAGATAATTATATTCTTTGTTAGACCATGCGTCTCCAATTCTCGTATATTTTACTAGCATTTCTAATTTACTTAACATCATGACGAAACCGGCATGCTTCCATTTCGAGGCGTGTATTGTACCCACTGTCCATTATAAGTGGCGACGGGCTCACCCCCCTTCACACTGGACAGTGTTTCGGTACTTCTGGTGAAACGTGGTTCTGTGGTTTCAGAATATCTCTGACTACCCCCTCGGGGAATATAGTCGTGAGCATATGCTTATATGCTATTTCTAATTTATAGTATTAATACCTTATCTTGAATGTTTTTTTTTTAGAAAAATCAATTTAACAGTTTTGTTTCGGTTCAGACACTTGCTGGCAGCAACCGTGGCACTACATAGTCCTGCACCAAGTTTACTGCACTTACACTATGGTACACATAGAAAAGAAAGAAAACTACAACCCACATAAGAAAGAGTACCTAATACCTACATATAGTATTTACACTCCCACCTACAATAGATCTATATACAAAGGTCACAGTAGCTATTGGTCACTAACCAAACCAACCAAATAATGGACACTCCCAGCCCCCACCAATTTTGATCTCACCCCATCAGTGGTATGTGAGGTGGATGTCACAGTGTATTCCTCTCACTCTCATCACACATGTGGTAGCCTCTTCTGGTCAGTGCGAGCCTTTTTAAACGTCCAGGTAGTGTTTTTAACACAAAAGGAAACATGGTTGTGGGTTTGTATAAAAATATGTAAAACATACATACCTACATATACTCATTGGGGTGGAGTCACGATGCGGATCTGCCGGGGGACGGTCGTGTGTGCACAGCACGTATCGTCGCGTTAGGTCCGCACGTGGCTCCACCATTTTGTGAACTCTCTTTTGTGTTTTAACCTTAAAACAATCACTTGAGACTCTAAACTACTTACATTGGCAAAACTGCCACTCTAGACTTAATTAATACTACTGATCATTTTCCTACGTATAATCTTCACATAACGAGACGTTGGCTGAATTGTGATAACGCATCGGATGCCATTAAACAAAAATTGAATTGAATTACTCATTGGGGTAGGCAGAGACAATTGATCGCCATCAGCTATGAACCTAACACTCCTCCACAGTCATATATTCTCATTGGATTTATACATTTGATGTGACCCTTCTTAAGTACGCTGCCAATTTGGTCTGAATACATAATATCCAAATTTATTGTTTTATTACAAATATTCCACATGACCAAACCATCTCAACATTCCCTTTTCAATCAAATATGTATAATCAACTATTTTCAGGAGGGTGATTACAACAAACCTTTATTAACTGCAAGTGAGCAGTCCCCAAAGACACCAAAGGTATTCCAATGCAGCCCTCCGAGGAACGGACTCTGCAAGATGTGTAATATCAACCAGCAACTCAAGGTCGCACAGTTGGCCAACTTTGTACCGATGAATGAGAGGAAATTTGATGAAGAAATCGAATCTTACAGGTAAGAATAGTTTTGGACATGTCTATCTCTATAAACTAAAACATCACACCTCTTTCCCAGTGGGGTAGACTTCTAGATATGTATGACTATTTTAGAAACTCATGAAAATAATCAACAAACAGATAGCACAGTCTGTAGTGAACCTGCCTGCTGTGCCGAGGGTCGCGGGTTCGAATCCCGTAAGGGACAAATATTTGTGTGATGAATATAAATATTTGTACCCGAGTCATGGATGTTTGTATCTATATGTTGTTGTCTAGTCATCATAATACAAGTCCAGGCTAGTTTCTGGTACTTTCAATGTGACTAGATAATTTGTGTGACACAATGTCCAAGATATTTATTTATTATTATTATTAATTTTTATCACAACAGCAATGTCTGTTTTTTTAAACTTTGTATGTTGTGGTGCCTGCTAAACCAGGTGATGTTTTATAAATACATTGTATCAAATTCCCTGCATGGAAATTGATTGATTGAAAAACTTCATGTTCTGGTAGTGATTCATTCCATCAATCCAATAAATGTCACTGAGGATTGCCAAAACCGTTTTCCATTCAAAATTTTTAAGATAATATTAAATTTTCACAAAATTCTAGTTATGAATCGTAATTCTGTTCTATTTCTGGAGATGTTACGAAATGAAGACAGTGCCAAAAATTTATATTTATAAATTTTTTTTGCTCCAGTTCATTGTGAATGTCTGTGAATGAACAGTAAAGCCTTTATTCTAAATTACTTTCTCCATGTAATAATTTATAGTCTCAATTTAACAAAACATTAATTAAGAGCAAGCCTAATATCAGCAAGTTCATTAATCTTATCAATACCTACTACAAAGTAGCAGTTGTTATCTCACAATCAGATAATTTAGTTGTTTATTTTACACAAATTCATAAGTTGTACATAGACTCTTGGCAATTCTTTTTGCAGGCAGTTATGTTGGTCAGGTGTCTTTACCGCAAGGCCCTACCATTTTTTAGTAGCTCAAATGTGTTTTTGTACATTCTGTCCTTGTTTTTGTCCTTGTTGGGAGAGGCCGTCCTAGAAAAACATAGCATTATCAAATTAATTATTTTTTTCCGTAAGGGACAAGTGAATAGATCGAAGTGCATTAAGAGCTGTATAAAAATGAGGCTAATGACTTGTGTCAGCGTGTCTGTAATTTCTGCTTACTCCCATGGGATAATTTTATGTTCTGGTCCTAACTTCACGCTCTGTGCAACAATGGACTACCTAAGACACATCATAATGTATGTACTATTAAAAATAAAATGTGTAACACATTGATTATCATTAGCCTATGTTGCCTCAACTACTGAGGCACAGGCCTACCCATGTTCAGAGTGTATGGGCATTATTCTACCACGCATGCCCAAATGGAGATTGGTGGTTTTCTCATACTCAACAGAATTAATTCTTCAGCCTATTCTTCATACTATGTAACTAAGTCTTAACAAAAATCTGTCTTCTATTCCAGGGTGCAATTAGAAAAGGCCTACAAGTTATGTAGCCCATGCAAGAAAGTTCTACAAATGAAGTTACATAAAGAGAAAGAAACATTATTAGGCACTAAGTTATTAGAAAACAGATCTCCAGAAAAGAAAAACTGCCAAAAATATGAAACTAGAAAATTAAAAGGCTTTATAAATAGTACCTCAAAATGTGTTGCAACTGTACTTTTGATACTAGTCTCAGTTGAATGCTATAGAAACTTATTGAAAGAAAACAATATATCTAGCACACTGATAAATGCTAAACAGATATTAATGGATGTTTGTGAAAGAATTATTGCTATAATTAAAGTTAAGATGTTTATGACATTCCCATCGTTAGAAAATTACCTCAATGACTTAAATGTTTTATATTTAGAGCTCCCTAAATATTATGATTTTACAAGTACCTCTCTTGACCAAGTAAATGTGTTGACGCAGAAAGCACTGGGATGCTTTGTCTGTTTGATACAAATTATTGGACATGTTTGGAGCACAAACAAACTGACGCACACTATTATAATTGACTTGCTGTGGACAGTATTTGTAATGACATCTATAGTGCATCAATATATCGCTATAGATCAGACTATAATGTGTTTTATTAAGGTATGTATTGAAAGAACAATTCGTGATTGAGTAAATTTTATTCATACCAAAGACAATATTAATAAAATATTCATTGTTTCAGTTATCAAGTATTCTGGCAGTTTTGGTAGTCTACAGAAGTATAAATAAAAATACTTTTAGACCTACAACAATGATCACAACTCCGAAAAGAATGAAGAATCAAGTCAACAGGACAGTGAACCCAATGATAGATGAAGAAGATACTCTAATGGACACAGATGACGATGTGTCACTCAGCAAGTTCGGCTTGCACAACTTTTCTGATTCTTCAAATGAGACAGTGAGCCCAGTGAATATATTAAGCAATAGTATAAGCAACGGCAGATCGTTCACCCCTCGCAGTAACGACAGTTTATGGATGAAACCCAAACTCAATTCAACCTTCTGTGTTAATTCTGTTCATAGTAAAAGTCCGAGCTCAGTCTCCGACACCGTCTTCGTTAAGCCGACCTTCAATAAATACCAAAAGCTAACAAAAGACGATTCAGACTCAGATTTAGATGAAAGTATTAGTTCGTTATGTATAAGTAGTCCGAAAAAGACAAAGAAGCAGAATAAATCTGTGTTTTCTTTGCGTAAGTTCACTGCCACGCCTAATTTCGTTGCTCCGACACCTCTGAATCGTAGGCCTCTTATTTCGCCGAGTAAGTTGGGGCACAGTACGTCGTGGGTCGCGGGCGGGTACTGGGGCTCGGAAGGTGAGCGTCACATCTTCAGCGTGGACGGCAGTCGCTCCTCCAGTCAGAGTTCGGGGTTTGAGTCTCAGGCGTCTAGTGTGAACCAGCGCAACGTGCTCTCGCAGCCCCCGTCCCGGGAGGACTCCGTGTGCGGCGAGCAGGACCGCACCGCCGCCATGATGGATCGCTTCCAGAGTTGTAACATGAACAACTACGGTAACTATCAAACTCCTCAGAACTTCTCCCGTATAAATTCGCCCGTGTTTCCGCAAATGCAATACAATAGCCACGTGCTGATTCCTCAGCCGAGGCTGGCGCAGCAGAATGGCTTCGCGCAACAGCAGTTCGTACAGTCGAGCATGTTTAAGAGCCCCGGCGGGTCCGGATTGATCAGACTGCCTCAGGTAAACTCCTTCGCATCTCGCTAATGCTCACCCGCTAGTCATCTCGAAGATTCTTACTTTCGACTCACACGTTTTTTTTTTCTTTTATTCTTTGATCCTATTTTTTTTAAAGTTCACCGAACTGCCATTACGTTAAGGTTTCCTGTTAAGTTATATCACGTAGTTTTAAGTGGTTATTAGTTGTAACGTTTGAGACTAAACTTAGTGTTAAGTATTGCTGATCTCGTGCTGGTGCCAGGTGGCTCTATGAAAGCATTAAGAATTATTATATTGTTGTACATTTTTATACGGACGTCACTGTCCACTTCTCGAACAAAATGTGATATTGTAAAGACTAGATTTTTTTTTTGCTAAAATTGAAAATGATTCTTGATGTTATCATTTTTTTGATTTTGTCATCTTAAATAGGAAAGTTTTTGTGAAGCTCCTGCAAATAATAAAAAAAATTAAGGTTTAATCAACGTTGTCTTATTTGTTTCCTGACTTGACGTAATGAGTAACGCCATTCGATCGTCTTTACTAACTGCTAAAGGTGCCTTCCGAAGCACATAGGCCCTGGTCCAATCCTCGCACGCTAGCTGTCCAACCAGCCCAGCCAAACCACTGGACTCTTTTACCCAACTGCGGCGCAGCAGCAGGAGGATAATGTTTTGATCCTGAAGTGTGTATGCAAACTTTGGCCTCAGCGTGTCCCGCTCCTGAGCGTGAAAGGCACAATTCCGATTCTAACGAATAAGGGTTGAAACAAATTGACCTACGACGGCGTGTCCATGTCAAAAGCACGTTTAGAATGGGACACCGTCCGAATCCTCCGCGTTCCCATATTAATCATGGTTTCTTCAAGGGTCCACCGTCGTTCGCCGTCGGTCAATGTGTCCTGACCCCTTAGGTCTATACCTAAGGGGTCAGGTATAGAAGAGGTAAAGGTGTCTTGAACCTATGTTCAAGACACCTTTACCTCTTCTATAGTCAAATTCCAGACGATATAATTTTCAAGGGTCTTTAGCTCCGCGTCGATGGGCCCGGCCGGTGCAGGGAGAACGATATAAAATGGACTCTATTAGGTACCGATAGAGTATAAAATACATTGACAGAGAAAGCTTCCAACTGTGCTGTGTTCTCTTCAACTCTTGCTAAATAAAATAGGTATTATTTTGCATTGTTGTGCCCGCCCGTCCTAATGTGGATAGACCTTTTGTCGTGTCCGTAGGTATAGTTAGCAGCCTCACCAACGAATTCGAAGATTTTGACTAGGCCACGATTTAGTACCCAATTAGTACTATTTAGTGCCCAAAGCACAGATTTGGTACTCCTGTATTTCAAAAGATATTTGGGTTACTTACTGAGGCTGCTAGATAGACGTCAAGGTAGCAGTCGCACCGAGAAATACTGTTTATATCAATGTGATTTATATGTCACGATTTAGTACTCCCTATATCCAAAATTTCATTAATATTGATTCAATACAAGCCGAGATATGACAGTGCATTGTTGAGGCTGCTAACTTGACGTTTATTCCAACGATGATTCCAATGAAACTGGTGCACATTTCAAACAGATAAATACATACAGATTTAGTGCTCGATTTGGTGCCTCTTATGATATTTATGAAATGTAGAATTTTCTTTCCTACTTCCCAAAAAAACTATGTAAAGTTCTACATACATTAGATTTTCGGTACAATCATGAACAAAAATTATCATTTATCGGAACTCTACTGCCATGAGCTGGCGCACGCGATCATAGCAATACCGAGAGATGGCGGGATTTTATTTACGTTAATTACGGTGGGTGATGCGAAAACTTGTCGAAGAATTTATTGCTTGATTCAAATGAGTGCAGCCGAGGGACTACAACGAGTTTATGATGAACCTTGTTCTATCATAGATGTTTTCAAATTGTCTTTTATGTTTTTGTTTATGTTGTGAACAGGAATGCAATTTTTGAAAGTAACACGTCGATCGAATGATTCTATTCTATTTCTATTTTTAAAATATGGCTGCCATCTTGGTTTGTGATGATTTTGCCAATGTCGAGTTTTTATAGCAAAAGTGCTTGACGTTGTACGGTTATATTTGATATTTAGGTGACTTCAAGGGTTGTTCTTATAAAAGAACACTATCTTGAGCCACCACTGGAGCCCCGCTGTCGAGCTGGGAGGGGGCAACCAACAAACGTAACTGCCCTATAGCAGATCGACAACGCGACTCGATCGAATGATGAATAATCTACATAGTAATTTTTACATTTTCTACTACTTTCAAAAATCGCACTGTAGTGTTTGAAAAGTACTAGTCTCATACATTTGAGTCTAGTAGGCGTTGCAGTTTAGTATGGAACTGCTGATTATTGTTTGCGATTTCTAGATTGGTCCCATAATAAAAGTTGTTCAGTTTGATGATCTGAACCACTCATGAAAGTTTCAAACCACAATGAAATCATTATTTATTGCTTCGCTTTATTCCGGAACGGTAAAAAAAAATTCCAGTACAATAATAGTAGAGTAGATTTAAAGAAGAATAATAGTCTTTTGGACTCATATTACATAGGTACATACGAGATTGAGAAGTATCAGAGTTATACAATTTTAATATCATTTCACTTTTTTGCTTGACAGTACCAACCACAGAATTAAAATAAATTGTAAAACCTATTACAGTTGAATAAAGTCTAAATTTGATTAACGATATCGACGCACCTAAATTACGATTAGTATGTAGAACTTTACATAGTTTTTTTGGGAAGTAGGAAAGAAAATTATACATTTCATAAATATCATAAGAGGCACCAAATCGAGCACTAAATCTGTATGTATTTATCTGCTTGAAATGTGCACCCGTTTCATTGGAATCATCGTTGGAATAAACGTCAAGTTAGCAGCCTCAACAATGCACTGTCATATCTCGGCTTGTATTGAATCAATATTAATGAAATTTTGGATATAGGGAGTACTAAATCGTGACATATAAATCACATTGATATAAACAGTATTTCTCGGTGCGACTGCTACCTTGACGTCTATCTAGCAGCCTCAGTAAGTAACCCAAATATCTTTTGAAATACAGGAGTACCAAATCTGTGCTTTGGGCACTAAATAGTACTAATTGGGTACTAAATCGTGGCCTAGTCAAAATCTTCAAATTCGTTGGGGAGGCTGCTAACTATACGGACACCTTTTGTCTTCCTTAAAGGGGAGTTCCTGCGCTTTGACGAACATTGTTAAAGACATGTTAGAAAAACATTTAACTCGCAACGCGGGTGTTGTTATCCATCCGCGTCGGATAACATTTTTAGATTTAACATCTAACTTGTTAGATGTCACAAAAACATGGCGCAGGAGACCCAGCTTGACATCTTAACTACTGAACTCAAAAAACAGACCTTATCCACATTGCATCTAAGGTTGCAAGTTGTAGGGTACCTACTTGTTAAACGAACAGTAAACTTACGAGTTCCTGGCCTTGCGGTCGCTTGGCTGCAGGTACTGGCTCATCCGGGGCGGCACAAACGTGTCCTCGTACAGGCTAGAGGAGTAGTCTGACACACCAGTGCACGCCCACTCGTATTGCTTGTACGATCTCAGCCCCCATTCCGTTTTGTTACCCTGGTGGCAAGCAACGAATGTAACGGCATGGAAACTTTGTAGATTGTAGAACTCTATTTTTTTGAGGATGTGCCTATGAGGCGCTCGTTGGTGTAGAGGAATTTCGGTATTGGAAACTATCACCGAAGTTAAGCCAGGTAGGTAGGTACCTACGGTCAGTTTGTGGGTAACCGTATAATGATGTCATCTCGATTTCCGTGCTTCGGAAGGCACGATAAGCAGTTGATCTCTGATAGTTCCGTGAGATGGCGATGTAACTTTTTTTTATCCAGGGTAAGATGCCTATTATAACGGCTTAAAAAATGTTCTTACTGCAAGTGAACCACTAAACTTGCCTGTACGAATCAGGCATGCGTGGTAGAGTAGGTACCTACTACCTCTCACCATTAGAAACAGCTTTGAGGGTGGACAAAGGATGAAAAATTCCAAGCAAGTCGCTGGTAAACAGATTTTTCTTATTTTTTTCGTGCAAACAACAGGTATCAACATACGAAGCACTTCATCAAATCTGGCTGCGGATAGAACTGATGAGCGCTCCTCTTGTAAAAGCGCTGGATGGGCCCGCAGAGCGGCTTCGGAAGGTGGTTGTACACCAGGTCGTTTGTCGTCACGAAGTTCCCGCACAAGTGGTGGCCGTCATGACCGAGTATTGAATGGATACTACCCTGCAATGTCAGTATTGGTTAGTTTGTCTTTTGGACGGAAAAGCTCTATCCATCTTTAGAACGAACGGGCGCCTTCGGAGCTCCATTTGTCAACGTATCCTATTCTCTACCTTTAATACAATAGGTATTATTTTACATTGTTGGCGCTGCATTCTTCCTCGGACCTTCGTGAAGGTAATGAAGCTTCATTATTAAAAAGTCTGCACCTCTCCAGTTAAGTTAGGTACAGTTTTCATAAATCATCATCAGCCTACATACGTCCCACTGCAGGGCACAGGCCTACCCTCTAGGAGGGTGTTTGGGCGTTAGTCCACCACGCGTGCCCAATGCGGATTGGTAGACTTCACATATGCATCAAAATTTCTTCTTCTGCGTTTATGCAGGTTTCCTCACAATGTTTTCCTTCACCGTTTGAGAGCATTCGGTAATACGTACATAAGTTAGAAAAACTCATTGGTACGTGGCATGTTGTCCGTGCGGATTCGAACCCAGACCTCATGATTGAGAGTCCATACCTCTCCGCAACGCGCTACCGAGCTCTCCAATAAATCAAAGTAGGTACTAGTTAATACAATCAAAGAGCACCTGTAAACCGTTTAACTTATTTAACCGAAAGTCAGGTTGTCGGGACTGTGGTTTCAGCTTTTCGTGGTCAATTTCATCTTTAGGTGGATAATAAAAGGTTCCGCCTTTGGGACATTCTATTCTATCCTCCACCCAGTTTCCTGAGAAAAATACAAAGCAAATCAAAGATTTAGGGTTGACCCACATCTGACATCACGGAATAGCATTTATGCCCTATGTCCTGTCCTGCCGCGTACTCACTATTACGTAAGAATCGTACAGTCAAGAGCACATCAACCTTGACCATCGAAGTGCGATATTGTTTCTTAATTCGAACGCCATAAGAACAGCACTCGTAGTATGATACACGTGATACGGCTGTATCACGTCTTTTATCTCGTTCGTTCGCACGTAAATAGAAAGAGAACTAAGGTGTGATAGCGCTGTATCACTGCGGCATTCTAGCTATGCAGTACGATGTCCAAGATGTCTAGCTTGACATGCTCTTGACTGTACGATCGTGTTGGGGTGCTGCTTAGCAGGGGGGAATGCTAACACGGGGTTGGTCCCTAGTTATATCGTCTAAGGCAGGCATGTCAAACTCAAAGTCATTGGGTGGGCCAAATTCATAAATCATAACCCATCCGTCCATTATAAGTGGCGACGGGCTCACCCCCCGTCACACTGGACAGAGTTTCGGTAACTACTACTGGTGAAACGTGGATGTTCTGAGGTTTCAGAATATCTCTGACTACCCCCTCGGGGAATATAGTCGTGAGCATAAATATGCTTGTAAAAAGCGTTACATAACATATAAAAAAGTGAGCAAGCGCAGCGAGCTCGAAATTTTTCACTTCATGACTCAATGCAGTGGTGATACCTACTTTCAAGAGTCTGCCACGTTTGCGGGCCGCATCGGGAAGCTGTGCTTTAAAATTGGTTAGAGCCGCAAGAAAATGCTCTTCGGGCCGCATCTTTGACATGTATGGTCTAAGATAACGTAAGTTAGTTCTTATACTATATCAGCATTATCTAAACTTGAGATAATAGAACCTGACCTAAAAGTACTTTGTTTGCGAATGCAGGTGATGGCCGTAGGGCTCTTGATATGGCTACGGCACGTGGCGGAGACTTCGCCCTCGTGTTTAATAAGGACGTCATCCTGTTAGTGCTTATAAATAAAAACTTCTAAATATTTGTAATATTACTGAAAAGTTAGTACATCGAAATGATTTTGCAAGTTTTGTCAAAAAATAATCTGATAAGTATAGTATTATATTCTCTTTGGATATAGTGAGGGATTTCTTTTTGATTTTAGCATTGACCAAGAAGTTTGGAGTTTTTATGGTTCCTTCCCAAAGGGGGCAAACGGGCCAACAACGCAACGGGTCCCTGTTCATAAGCCTACGCTGTCAGTCCGTCGTGTCCGTATAGTTAGCAGTAAATTTTTATTTGTATTTTGTAACACCTTGTATAGTGCATTAAACAACAAGGTAAAACAATAAATAAAAAAAACCGGTCAAGTATGTGTCGGGCTTGCGTTAAAGATCCCGGAGAAATAAATTATTTTTTTGTAAAATTGTACAGTATTGCGTGTGTTCGACTCGCACTTGGTCTGTTTTTTACTAGTTTTTATTTTATTTTAAGAAACGCATGACGGTGAAGTTTTGAGTTACTCAGGGAAAGTTGTTCAGTAGAAGTAAATTCATAATAATAATATTCTAAGGCACAATAACTCAAATTAAAGGACTGTATACCTACCCTTACACCCTGTATAAAATAAAAAAGCGAAGCAATTTTCGAAAAATTATATTTCCCTTTTATTCTGGGTAAACATAAACATTCAAAAGTAATAGTATGTATTGCAATCAGTCCTTACACTTATATCTTAAATAATATGCTATCGTTTTCATATTGTACTCAAAATGATAGGAACTCTTAATTAATTTGTTCTAATCAGATTAATTTCTTGGTTTGTACATTGAAAATATTACTAATAGAATATCTCATATAACGCATGACACTACAGTTGCTAAAAATTTCTCTTAGTAAATGTAACAAAAAAGAATGATTCATATAGTCCTAGAGCCCACAACGGATTTGGGCCTAAACGTACAGGACAGCTGGATTCATTCTAGGTCGAAAGAACACTCCAAAGTACATCATATAGCCTCGGTCTTACGACTCAAACCGGTCACTGAAATTTTTTACAGCGGTCAGACAATCGCGAAAAAATGGGGTCTGGGCCTAAACATATAGGAATCAAACCGAATGCATTTTAAGAAAGGGACTACTTAGGACAACAACTCTGCATATTTACTTTTTCTCAAATCGGTCACCGTTCAAAATCAGACCGGGGTTGAAAATCGAAAAAATCGGGTCCTGGGCCTAAACATATAGGAATTGTGAAATCAACTTGGATCGATAGAACACACTTTCCCCGTCACGGGAAACCAGGTCTTACAAGGCGGATAGGTCACCTTTCCAGAATCAGACCACTTTTATAAGATACCAAAAATTTATTGCAACATTTTTCATGAACAATTTGGCGAACTGTTGGTTAAGCAATAGTTGTAAAGTTTATGAAATCTGGTTCAAACACAAATTTATGATAAATTATGAACTATAAAGACCATTAAAATTATAATTATTATTGCAATTAAAAATAGAAACAAACAGATATCTCGACAACTGTTAGTGATAGAAAAAAATTGTAAACAATAAAATTGTAGAAAATTTTATGTTCTACAAGTTTGTGATAGATTTTATCATGATTTGATGCACTGAAAACGTGATATTAGCAAACACTTAATAATTAAAATAATAACAGACAAATATCTCAACAACGGTTGACGATAGAAAAAAATTGTTCGAATTAAAATTGTAGATAATGTTATGTTCTACGAGTTTTGATACTGCTATGTTCACGATTTGATGTATAGGAAACGAGATATTTGCAAAAACTAATTATTTAAATAAAAACAAACAGATATCTCTACAACGGCTGATGTTAGATCAAATTAGTGTAGAATAAAATTGTAGCAAATAAAATTATCTATAAATTGTGTAATGACTTTTTTCGCCATTTGATACGTAGGAAACGAAATATTTGCAAAAACTATTTAATTAAAATGATAATAAATTCATATCTCGACAACGATAAGAGATAGAAAAAAATTTTAAAAACAAAATTGTAGCAAATTTTATTTTCCACATATTTGTATAATATTTTATTACGATTTGATGCATTGGTAAGGAGATATTCGCAAAATCTAAATAATTAAAATAATAACAGACAAATATCTTGACAACGGCTGACGATAGAAAAAATTGTTAGTACCAAAATTGTAGATGACGTTATGTTCTACGAGTTTTGATAAACTATGTTCACGATTAGATGTATGGGAAACGAGATATTTGCAAAAAACTATATTATCAAAACTCGTAGAACATAACGTCATCTACAATTTTGGTATTAACAATTTTTTTCTATCGTCAGCCGTTGTCAAGATTTTTGTCTGTTATTATTTTAATTATTTAGTTTTTGCGAATATCTCCTTACCAATGCATCAAATCGTAATAAAATATTATACAAATATGTGGAAAATAAAATTACCTACAATTTTGTTTTAAAAAAATTTTTCTATCTCTTATCGTTGTCGAGATATGAATTTATTATCATTTTAATTAAATAGTTTTTGCAAATATTTCGTTTCCTACGTATCAAATGGCGAAAAAAGTCATTACACAATTTATAGATAATTTTATTTGCCTACAATTTTATTCCACACTAATTTGATCTAACATCAGCCATTGTAGAGATATCTGATTGTTTTTATTTAATTAATTAGTTTTTGCAAATATCTCGTTTCCTATACATCAAATCGTGAACATAGCAGTATCAAAACTCGTAGAACATAACATTATCTACAATTTTAATTCGAACAATTTTTTTCTATCGTCAACCGTTGTTGAGATATTTGTCTGTTATTATTTTAATTATTAAATTTTTGCTAATATCACGTTTTCAATGCATCAAATCATGATAAAATCTATCACAAACTTGTAGAACATAAAATTTTCTACAATTTTATTGTTTACAATTTTTTTCTATCACTAACAGTTGTCGAGATATCTGTTTGTTTCTATTTTTAATTGCAATAATAATTATAATTTTAATGGTCTTTATAGTTCATAATTTATCATAAATTTGTGTTTGAACCAGATTTCATAAACTTTACAACTATTGCTTAACCAACAGTTCGCCAAATTGTTCATGAAAAATGTTGCAATAAATTTTTGGTATCTTATAAAAGTGGTCTGATTCTGGAAAGGTGACCTATCCGCCTTGTAAGACCTGGTTTCCCGTGACGGGGAAAGTGTGTTCTATCGATCCAAGTTGATTTCACAATTCCTATATGTTTAGGCCCAGGACCCGATTTTTTCGATTTTCAACCCCGGTCTGATTTTGAACGGTGACCGATTTGAGAAAAAGTAAATATGCAGAGTTGTTGTCCTAAGTAGTCCCTTTCTTAAAATGCATTCGGTTTGATTCCTATATGTTTAGGCCCAGACCCCATTTTTTCGCGATTGTCTGACCGCTGTAAAAAATTTCAGTGACCGGTTTGAGTCGTAAGACCGAGGCTATATGATGTACTTTGGAGTGTTCTTTCGACCTAGAATGAATCCAGCTGTCCTGTACGTTTAGGCCCAAATCCGTTGTGGGCTCTAGGACTAATAGAATTGAATGTCACAAACTGAGGTCATAAATTGTTCCTTACTAAATAGTACCTAGTTAATATCAAATGTGTGCTGCCGGCCACTTAAACAGATTTGTTCTATGACAAAACTTCAGGAATAACATTTTAACTGAGAAGTCGCCTGCAGTCTTTGTTTGAAGAAAAATGAATGGATAGGCCCAAAGCACAGATTACTAATAAGTTATCCCAAAGCACCATTTAGTTGGAGCCATAAAGGTACTAACACAAATATACCTGATGTTTAGTCAAGGTAAAGGCAATATTGACTATCAATTGTTTTAAATAAATTGTCTCATTTCAAATCAAAGTTATTATACTTTCTATGTTTGAAATACCCATAGAGAAATTACACGCTCCCCTTGGTAGAGATGGTGTAACAAAGTGTGCACAGTAACTACCAACTGGGCACTAGTTTGTACTGCGACCATAGAGAAATTACACGCTCCCCTAAGCTTTTTGTCTCCCCTCACCCGTCCCTCACCCCCTTTGTCGGCGACATAATTTTCTATAGAAACAAGCAGATATGGAATCTCCTCTTACTCCATGGAAATACCCATTCATTTTACTTTGATCGAAGCCTTCAGTAGCCGAGGGGTGCCAGAGTTTTTCAAATGTGACATCAGTCCAATATTGCTCTATAGCAGAGTGACCATGAAGAGGGTAAAGCGAAAATTCTTGGTCAATGAGCGCGAAAGTGATGTTACATCATATTTCAGAGTCAAATTGCAAGTTTTACCGCAAGCACTTGTCTTTCGCGTGGTGTTCGCGCGGTTCACGTTTTTGCTTGCCTCGGGGCTCTGCAATCTCTTTTCAACTGTTTTTTTGAGCAAAAACATTCCTTGAGATTGGGATAGATACTCCCATAAACTACTTGACACTGGCGGAAATGCAGTGCTGACGCACAAGCAAGAATCCATTTAATTTATAAATAAAAAAAACATATTTGACACCACTCCGCTACCGCAAGCAACTACTCAGTTAAATGCTACACCTATACGTTAACTTATAATAATGTTAAACTTATATTAATTTCCATTATAAATACATATTTTTAAATATAATAATCCAGTCATTTCATTCAGTCTCCATGGGCAGGTTGAGATTCTGTTTTGGCAATGTTTGAAGCAAGACGTTAAGTTGGCTCTCTAAGGGTCCAGACTGCTTCACTATGCTTTTCATATTCTTTTCTACCTGCAGCAAGTCTTGGTTTATTATCTCCATGTTCTGGAAAGTAAAATTATGAATAATTAGTACATACATTTGAGGTGGAGGTACAGAAAAGATGACAGTATACATATAGTTTGTACTAGTTTTTAGCCCTCTTATCTATCCAACTTGTCTCCCGCATATCATCTCAGGGAGAAGGTGGTGGCTGAAAAACAGCGCTGCCCGAGCCTACGGTTTCGGAACAGCATAGCTGACGTCACTCACCTTTTGCCTTTGGTCTCAAAGCATTTTCTTTTCTTTTTGTATTCAATTTTTGTTTGCTTGTTTGTTTATGCACCGAAGTAAGTGCACAATGATTGTTACCATAAGGAACTGTGTTGTAAAATATAATAGAAAGGCAATAAATAATTTTTAATTTAATTTAATTTTAATTTAATTACTACATAAGGAATCTGCCTCTCACTAACTTGAGGTACTACACTTCTAGCCTGGCGGCAGACAAGCACCACACCACAACAACAACTTGAAGCTAGAAGCGGCTAACTTGCATTCGGTGGTTGACTCAAGTGGTCGGTGGCCATCACAATTTATAACCCGCTCTCTCTCTAATAGCAGTTATCTGAAGTGAGAGTGAGAGAGTCCAGAACGGCGTGTCAGTGGTAAGTATCGGCGTTGTGTCGCCGTTTTGTAGTTGGTGACGGACTCGTGGCATGAAGCAACCACTGGGACAACCATGTGGGGCGATTTGTATAGAGCATAGCTGCATAGCATATTATTATTTTCACAACTATATTCCCCGAGGGGGTAGTCAGAGATATTCTGAAACCTCAGAACATCCATGTTTCACCAGTAGTACGGAAACTCTGTCCACACTGTCTTACACTTTTTTAAGGGGATGATCACACCATCAAACTGAACAACTTTGAGTATGGCACAACTATCGAAATCGCGAAAAAAAACTGCTGTTCCATACAAAACTGCAAACTTACTCAAGCAAAATGTGTGGGACACTACGAATAAAGAAATAAATATGGAACGATAACTCCGAACAAAATCTCCTTAATTTTTGGCGGCAAACGCCGTAATTGGAGTCGCCATAATGATTGAGTCTTGCGCGCTTGCGTGGTGTACACCAAAGTTCGTGGGGTCATTTTTTGACGTGAATTATATTTCCATATTTATTTCTTTATTCGTGGGTGGGACAGCAGATTGTTATTTCGCGATTATGATGTTAGCCCCGTAGAGAAAGTAGTTCAGTTTGATGGTCTGGTCATCCCAAGAAGGATCCTGCATGCATCTATTATATACCTATATCGGTGTATGGGCGCATGGGCGCATTACGAAATAATTGCTTGGGCACTGAGTGAAAATCTCAAAGCACAGGGCTACGAACAATTTGTTCGTAGGCACAGGGTCACTAATCAAGCAAAGTTCGTATAGAAGTGAAATCGTTTCATGCATCTGTACATAAAGCTCAAGAGAAATGATATATTACACAAAACTATACCTCTATCATGGACGTGTAAAGATGTTTGAAATTTTTATCGTTGTAGCGTATGAAACCGCTCACGTTGGATTCCGAATCTGATGGCGCGGACGTCATTTTATACCTGTATTGTTCTAAAGTAAACTGATTTTAATCGAAACAACAGCAATTTACGAAATAAAAACCGAAACGAAAATCCACCGAAAATCAAATCAAAAATTTAATTTGACGACTGACACTGACGTTTTGGTTTTTTTTTTTTTTTTTTTTTTTTTTTCAATTTATTTACTAGCCTGGTTACTAGACCTTATGGCTATATCTTATTTTATTGTTATAATTCTTCTGTTTTCACATTAAAACGTTGGTATTCGACGTTTTGATGGTTCTTTGGAGTTTTTGGAGACAATCGAAAGGCGCAGGAAAAGCAGAGAAGTCTACAGGAAAGAGGTGAACCAACCGCTTTTTCGCGCTAAAATCACGGAACACTTTTCCTGTTTACGACCCATGCACCATCATATTTCACTGAACTATATATTGTTCACTTGCACGACACTTTGTTACGCAAAACAACACCAATTTTACGAACCAAAACTCACTATAAACAATAAAAATTCGATGAAATATGAGGACTCCAAACGTCAGCTACTAAAGCCCGCCAAAAACTCGACGTTTTGGTTTGGGATTCCAGGGTTGCCAGATGTAGAAAATTTTTTCTCGTACAAAAGCAACTAAAAATCTCGTACTTTGCCTACCGATTCGTAGCCACAATAGAAACAACAAAAAAATGTCACAGAAGCCACCGTGATTTATTGTAAACATGTATTTTTTATAGAGTTGGTGTCGGCTATAGCCGTCAATGGCTCTTAAACCCCAAATAATATGTGTCGGCCAGTGCCGTTAGTGGCTGCGAATGGGTTAAACCTCGAACATTCGTCAAAAGTGTGTAAAAACGATTAATTTGGGATATAAACACAATGAGGAGTTTTCTGACTGCTAGTCAAATGTAGTTCAACATACTGGCGATAGATGGCGTTGACCAGAGAGGGGACCGAAGACGAACATTTTAGGCCAAAATGTAAACAAAAATGCATGTCACTGAGTCAGATGCATCCGGTGACGAAATATATGTTCATATTGTGTTGCTTACTTCAAAACACAAATTATTACTATTTTATTTGAATTTTTATTATTTGCAAGGTCGCTCGCCCCTGTCTTGTCAACGCCATCTATCGAGCCACTATATACAATATTCATTTATTCTACAAAAGGACGATTGCAATGGAAAATCATGCCATAATTTCCCTAAAAGTCAAAACCTCGTTCAAATTTGTACGAGGCTGACGGCATCCTCGTACCTCGTACGAGAGACCCCAAATCTCGTACTTGTACGAGGAACCTCGTACGTCTGGCAACCCTGTCGGATTCGTTCAAAAATGTTTTTGAGTGTGATCATAAAATGGTAATTTTGTAACCCTTGGCAATAAGAGCGTTTTTAGCTGACAAAAAACTTGTAAAAAGTAAAATCTATACTAAATAATGATAGAAATAGAATCCTAATATTTCGACAGAATCGACAGGTTCGTTCGGCACTTTCTTTAACACGATAAAAATTAAAGACCGTAGAAGTAGAAAGAGAAGTCGCCTAAGAGAAAACATAGGAGAAAACAGAAAACATTTTTTAGATTCCTGTTTTTCTGAACGAAACAAAGCGTTCAGAAATGTTAGTAGAATAGAACAGAATAGAACTAAAATAAAATCTCCTTTGAAAATTCGCACAAGTAAATTCGAACAAGGATCTAAAGGAAGGAAAGGAATCTAATGGATCTATTTTTTTATTCCCAAAAACGAAGCAATAATGTCTTCTGTTGCCTATCTTAAAATAACAATAATACAGTGAAACCTGGATAACTGGGACATTAAGGGACCTGCAAATTTGTCTCACTTAAAGAGGTATTCCACTTACCCAGTGTCTCAGATATCCAGGTATAAATAAATATCTGTCTCATTTACAGAGGGTTCCACTAATAGAGATAAGAGTAGAGGTTATTTCAGTTATAGAGGTGCGATTATTAAATAAAAATAACGTATTATGTAAACAAAAGACAACATAGGTTAGCAAACACTGTTCTATAATAAACGTACACGTTTTAGTTTTCCTTGTCATTCAGAACACTGCGACTGAATTTTATCTTTATCTTGAATGATTCGGCAAAGAGTAAATTTTGGCACATTAAATTCGACACAAACATCGTCGCGTGTTTTCCCACTTTCATAAACGGATATTAACTTTAAGTTTTTCACGTAATGATAAAGATTTGACCCTTCATTTCGGAACAATTTTTCGGATCATCCGGATGATAGCAAAATAAAAAAAACTTAACCTGGAGATCATTGAGGCACAAAATGAGCCAAGTGCGGAATAAGCGGGTAGACTAAAAATTAGGAAACAAATAGTGTGAGTTAAGCAGGCTGTAAACGCTCAAATAATTTGTCAAATTTTACGTGTTTGACAAATTATTTGACGGTCTGCGGTCATGTTTGACGTGTTTGTCAAGCAAACTACGTGTTTGGCTGTTTATTTGAAAGATTTGATTGACGGCGTGCTTGTCATACATGTTTGAAGGTGTACATCCATGTTTGTCAAACAAACTCGTCATTTTCGCACGACCGCCGCTGAGACAGGTTGTTATTGAATAAAAAAAAATGGCTGACTTGAGTGACAAGGAGTATTTACTGCAATTGATATCTTTACTTCGAGATTTACCACAGCTGTGGAAATTAAAATCCAAAGAATATGTGGATAAATATAAAAGAGACCAGGTTAAAAATAAATTAAACGTTAAATTACTTATTACATTATTATTAAATTACTTGGTACATAATATTGTATTTTCATATTAAAAAAATGCTTTGTCAACGTTACTCATCTGAGCGTCGGAACGTCACATCACGGCAAAAACTGCTTTGAAAATGAAGTCTTGTTTGACAAACATGTTGGTATGTGTGCGCTGATGTTTGATGAAAACGTACAAACAAAACGTAAAGTTTGACAAATATGTTTGAGCGTTTACACCCTGCTTTAGAGAAGTGATAGATTGGTGTTATCTCAGTTACAGAGTTAAGAGGTAGAAAAGTATTCTCAAAAATAAAGTCTCAGTAAAAGAGGTAAAACACTCGCTGTCTCAATTATAGAGGTAACTAAGAGGTCAGAGGCAGAAGGAAAGTATCCTTTAAAATATAGTCTCAGTAAAAGAGGTAAAATATACTCGCTGTCTCAATTATAGAGGTAACTATGACGATAAAATCGAAAGAACGAATCTCAGTTATAGAGGTTTGCTTTATCCCACTAACAGAGGTAATTCAGGCCTAAAGTGTCGGGACCTCAGCATGAGTTCCAGCTATGGAGGTTTCTCACTTATCCAAGTTTCACTGTAAATGCCTTAGGAAAGTTTTGTCTGTTCATAACTTTGACTGATTTCTGAACGGTTTCCCAATCTGTCAAACAAAATCGCCTGCACTGCAAAATGGGGAGAAACGGGAGAACGAAATTTTCTAAAAAATCGTTTTAGAAACCCTAGGTTGTGATGTTTGCGTGAAAATCAGATATTAATTACTATAAAAGTGTATGTGGTGATTCCCTATTATTCCCTCGTGGCTATACTGTGATGAATCCATAAAATATGATTGTTTTGATTTGCAGAAAAATTATTGATTTGTTCAACAAAATTTAGTGTTATTAAGTATCACAGCTCCAAGCGTGAAATAAACATTGTGGTTCAGCTAATTATCTACCAGTTATTTTATGGGCTACATAAAAATATGGTACCATTATTTTCCTGAAGCTACCTTACCTACTTTACCAGTGTAGGTACTTTAAAAAGAATTTAACACAATGTTTATTTTAAAGTTACATACTAATTATCTTTGTAGAAAACTATCAAAATCCTCAATGTCATGAGCATTACAACAAAAAAAATTAGAAATTAAGTATGTATTTCATTCAAAAATATTCTGAAATTTTTTTGATACTCATTGAGTTGAAAATCGTAACTTTTGTATTGTGTTAAAAGGGGTTTGTAGATTTAGGTATGGAAGGTGGCCCATGGCCAAATTTTTTTTATTGGTTGACACATTTTGAAACTTTTATAAATCGCTATAGGACACTAAGATAATCACAAAATATAATAAGTCATTTTGTGTTTCGGCCATGCACCAGTTTCAGCGTTATTTCATATGAATGATTTATCAGAATGAAAATAACAAATCTCAATTATGGGCATAGACTTAAACTCTAGCGATAGACTTGCCCTTCCATAGAAGCGACATGTTCCACTTGAATGAGGTGTACGCACCTGATTGATGTTCCCGAGTTCACTTCGTCACTACTAATGACAGACCGCAATGTGTCATTTTGTGTTGTTTTGTGTGACATGTTGTTTGTTTGAACGAGCTTGTCTATCGCTAGAGTAATATGTCTATGATTATGGGCCAGAAGGGTCCAGTAATCAGGTTTCGAGTTAAGGTTAGATTGGGGATCTGGGTCAGTCACATGATCATGTGGAATAATTAAAAAGATGGGGTAAAATACAGACAACTGGACCATTCTTGCATGGATGCCCACAATTATATCCTTTTCGGCAGGCATATAATATTATGATAAAAAGACCTATTATATTTTTGCATCACCTAAGTATCGTCTTTCGACGTAGAAAGAGAATCAACTAGAAAAGGCATTAAAATAATAATAGTCACGAAAACGAGACAGCCTTATACGCTAATTACACAGAGTGAATGCGACAAAATCCATGTCGTTTGTCCCTTTCTGCATATGCGATATTTTTGTTTGCCACAGTTGAAATTGCATGCCAAATCTTGCAACTGTGGCAGACAAAGGCACCATTTCTCATACATTTTTGTCATATCTCTGTCCCTTTCGAGTATACGCTGTCAGGAAATCTATAGAATACTCAACCTATGTTTTTCGATATCAATAGGGTTTAGACTGAGACACTAATTACGTGAAAATTCAAGATGGCTCGAAGGACCATATGCCACTAATTTTCAATTTACCTATAACTTATAATCATAATCATGTTTAACACAATCATATACCTCGTTTTAGACACCTCTCTCTCTTTTCCCGCTATTCCTCTTAAAGTGTTTCTGTACTACTGGTGAAACATGGTTGTTCTGAGTTTTCACAACATTTCTGACAACCCCCTCGGGGAACATAGTCCTGAGCATATGCTTATGCTTGTCCAAAGATCTTGACGGCAACAACAATTCTTCTCCTTCTATCATGATTCATGACCATACTGTAATCATAATTTATTGATGTGTTATAAAAAATTAATATAAAATAAAGGATAAGTTTATAGGGGCCTTCCTAATATGCTGACATTTTTTTATGGGAAACTAACAACAAACAAACAAACTGAACAACTTCCTCTATGGGACCAACATCTAAATCTCGAAAAAAATTGGCTGTCCCATACATTTGGCTCGAGTAGGTTTGCAGTTTTTTATGGAACAGCTGATTTTTTTTTCGCGATTTCGATGTTGGTCCCATAGAAAAAGTTGTTCAGTTTGATCTGATCATCCCCTTAAAAAGTGTCAGCATATTAAGAAGAACCCTGTTTATAGCTTTTGCCTGCGACTTTGTTTGCACCAAAGAAACAATCAAGACACAAAATCAAAAATTCTTTAGTGTTTGGGACACCTAATATTGTAAGTTCTTTTTTTTGTAAATATCTTCAATGTACAGGCACATTTCTGTTACAGCTTTATAATAGTATTATAGATTTATGTGACCAAAAATAGAATATAGAAGAACAAGTTCCTTATCCATAAATGATTAATATGAAATGTTTTATTTCATGCAAAACAGTCCCTCTAATTATAAATTAACATTTACTTTGACTACGAAGTGTTTATTTTGAGTCTTATTTAATTGTGAACTTAATTAGATCAAAGACAGCTCTTTTAGATCAAAGATACCTACTAAAACTTCCTACATGATTTCTTTGAGAACGAAAAGTAAGCTTCCTATATAACATATCCCATAAGATAACAGCTAGAACTAAAGTAACATGGCCACCCATCAAAGAAAAGTATACTATGTACATGTCTAAACATATCCTATTTCAGTACTTCCTTTGATCACCACTAGCAATCTGTGCAAGCCCCTTATGATTTGAGCACACAATCTGCAGGCAGCCAAACTAGTGTAACGTCAGGCGCCTGTAAGTCGGCGCCGGGCGTCGCGCCGCGCCGCGCCGGTCGGCATCGGGGCTGCCGTCGCGACGTCGCCGGCTAGCCTGCACCCTCCCGCGCCCCCAACCCACCCCCAACCTGACAGATCCACCCCCCAGTTGCTCTCAACTCTCAACGTATCATACCAGTTATCCATTCGCCCTGCGGTTTTGTATACGCTAATATCAAATGTTTGCTCAATCTTCGTGATTTCCTCCAGCTTTCTCGTAACAATGCAGTAGAAGTAGACGATGTTGTAATCTGTGTAAAGACATGTCAGAACATGACGTTGATTGTGCTAAAAGTGATGAACAGTGTGATGAGAATAGTAAGGAAAAAGTTGTAGGAACAGACGTAGAAAGTGTATCTCCGAATGATGTAAACAGTGCCACAAATGACAAAGAAACATTGAATAATGAAGAAGAAACGAAAGAGGTGTGTGATGTTGATAACACCATTGATGAGAAACCGACTATTAGTTGGGAACTCGACGGGGATGAGTTCAAAGTGTCCTGGAAACTTCCGGAAGGGATTGCCACGCCGAAGGACTACATCGCGCTATGTCATGCAGGTGAGGTTTGCTTTTACATAATCTAGGAACAAGATCTCACCGGGATTCTCACCGAACTTTCATTTAAATCGCCTGTCTTTCAGACGAGAGACGAGCTATACCATATGGCTATACCTACCTATACCACAACGCGTTCGTTCGTTCCGCGTCAAAGTAAGGTGTGTTTATTTACGTCGTACTAAACTTTTGGCGAAAACATACGATTCTAAAAACGGATAGCAAATATAAAAGCCAGTCTTGATTTAGTACCTACTTAAGTACATTATTTTTATGTCTGAGAATTCAAACGAATGAAATTCAAAATGAGACACGAAACAATAAATACGTACCTTCTTATCATCAAACTATTCACGTATAACCTACCTATCTTTATTCTCGTCCAAGAGTAATTCATTGCTCTAAGCCGTATTTTGTTCAATTGGACTAAATCACGCTCGCTCATACAATGGCGTGCCAAATACACAAATTAAATCGAAGATCCAAACTTTTTTATAAGTTTACTTTTACGAAAGACTTCTTGAACAAATTGCAACTAAACAGATTTAATTGGATTCATAAAGTTACTTAAATTACTGCTGTAGAACATCGATTTCCTGCGAGCTTCCGCGTCTGGACAATCTTTTATGATTCAGTATGGCTGACAGTCTCCAGTTAAGATATATGGTTTTTGCAGTTAAACTCCGTAACATTCTTATGCTTGGAAAGGCTTGAGTCGTAATGTCGCTTATAACTGTTACTGCAGCCGGCGGCAGCACCGGTACCAGGCCACTTATTGCATTAATTGACAACAGGAAGCATGCTCGTGTCTCGTGCGGAGCCGCCACACCCCTTGATCGTAGATCTAGCTTGTTTCTTAGCCCCATGAAAAAGCTAAAACTTAAAACTTACTCAAATACGAAATCAATTATAAAAGGAGCTTTCCATAAACGTTTGTTCAGACCTTTTGTTTTTGGCATTCAATGAGCGTTTTTTTTTTTTTTTTTAAATGCCGTTTTCTTATAACTCAATAGATGGCAGTAGTGTCTGTACGACAAACTGTCAAGCAAAAACTTCCTCTGCAATGTCTCCTATAGACTTAAAAACGTAGAGATTTCATTCTCTTTGGTTCGGATTTGGAAGACGTCATCAAAAAAATTTTGAAATTATTTTCGATTTCTTTCTTAGCCAAAAATACAGTCCTTTTTCGTTGTTTTTCAGAAAAACAGTTTGAAGTAAACTAACAAACACGACAAAGTAAATGCTACGATACGAGTTTGATTGACAATGACATTTGACAGCTCAAGTTTTCTTATTGCCAGTTCAATTTCAGATTTTGCCTTATGATCAAAGAGTTTTTATATTTATTTTAGTCAAATTGTAGTCTTGTATCACCTTAAAGAGTAAATTAGCATAAGAAATATAGTTAAATATCATAAAAAATATGTTTCATTATGTTCCAAAAGATTTTTTTTTTTTTTTTTTACTTCACTTTTACCCTCATTTCGGGGAAAGATAATTTTTCAGTGTTTGACATAGATTCGTATAGACCGTAGCGTCATCTATCGATCTACTATGAAACGAAAAAAAAAACGCTCATTGCATCAGATGTAGAAAGCAACAATTAACCTCTTAAGGGGTGTAGAGTTGGCACTAAACTGCAATCCTCGCCCACGCAAGCCTTTAATTGTACGTTCTCGCAACCTGTTATGCGCAGTTGAATTATCTGCAAATTGATACCGCTTTTACTCGGACTTAATGCATTATGTTCTTGTTTATCGGATCGCAAGGAGATCAAGGAGTCCTTGATTAATTAAAACTGTTTATTAAGTAGGTACTTCTACTCTGTAATCATTGTCATTAATGCTTCGAGCATCACACCTACGACCTAAAACGTTGCTATGAATGCTAAAACGAATTCCATTGAAACAAAAGCCTACACTGCATCTTAACAACGTGAAGCAACGTCGAGCACGTGCTATGCAGGCGACTGTTACATAAACCGCTGCATTAGGTACATAGAGCCTTTCACCATAGCACCGGTGATAATAATTTTCTTGCTCGCAAAACCATTATTGCAGTGAACCCGTCGCCGCTGCAACGGGATCCGATTAGATTTGCGGTATCATCGTTCCATTACAACGACGACACTTTGGACTGTTTGAACAGAGCTTACTAATACTGAGTAAGGTGCGGAAAATGTTTTTCTGTTGGCCCCAATTTCCCGGTGTGAGTTTCGAAAAAACCAAAACGGTTCGCTGGAAACATCTTCATTGTAACATTCATAATTATGCAAAGATGTCCATGTACAATCATACAAAGCATGTGAGTTCGACTCTCGAATTTCTCCATGACTTTCGCCGCGTGTGTGTCTTGTCTTGTATTCTTTTATTTTAATTGTGTCAGATCGTTGTCACGGTTTCGTGGACAAGACCGGTTGCGAAATCATCATTGTAGTAAATTGTTGTTGTGTGCAATAAGTTCTTCAAATCGCTTGCGTTATGCGAGTTCCATTAAACCGGTGCGGTGTAAAGACAGGAAGTTAGCTTGCTTTTATTTGTATTATAATGAATGTAATTGTCGCTAAAATTGCAGTATGTAGTAAATTGCGCAGTGCGCGTTCCGGTGTCGATGCCGGTGTCCGTGGGCCAGAGTGCAGGTCACCAGATCGCGGGTTGATCGCAATGATCGCATGAATGAGCCGATCGGGCAGGCCCCTATGCCCCGCGCGCCCGTGCTCTGCCCCGCCACTCGATTTGTGAATGAAGCCCCCACCGGCGCGTGCCGCCTCCTCGCCGCTCACGCTCAGTCGCGCCAACGAGCAACGCGCCAACACGCGAGCGCATGTTCCAATTTCAAATTTTGACGTTTCGAAATTTGAAAATCGTGCGGGTGTTGTGTTATCGTTCCTGACAATTGACACTTTAGTGAAAATTGATAGCCTGTTACCACTGTTGCGATGCAATATCCGCAGTGAGACGGGTCAGTGTGCTAGAAGAAAACCTGCCTTTGGGAAAGCCGTCATCGGCAGACACCGGTTGTCGTTATAAGGTGAGTGATTAAAAGCGAATTTTTCTTTGATTCTTTACGAGGCCGAGGGCTAGGCCGTCGTCTAGGTAATGTGACACGTAGGCTAGGCATATTAAAAACGAAAAAAATACGACAGTGGGTTGGGTTGTAGGTGGTGGATGCCCACGTAATTCTAAAATGGTAGGTGTAGTACGCCACCATGTCGTCTTCACTGTAACAATTTGTTTAAGTAATGAGCACATAATTATTGTTAATGTTCGGTAATTTGTAAACTAACGGAATCACACTCTAGGTACCATAATCACAACCTTTCTCTAAGAACAACTGTAATTATTTAGGTACAGTTATTAACTAACCCTAATTACCGGATGAATCCATTGAAACCGGAATCAGATAATCTTTATCAAATGTCTAAACTTACACTCTAATAAACAAATATTTTTTGAAGAGGCAGTCCATGAATATAATCAATGAAGATCTCGGCAATTTAAAAGCTTATCGACCTAAAATGTTAACTGCAATCATTTCAAACTGGACAGACAGATGCATGCTAGTTTTTGTTTACGAAATGTTTATAAAAACGGTCCGCAGCTAGGCGCCGTCGCTGCATCACAATAGCACCTTGAATAAGGCGCTAACCTGGCTCTACCTGGTTTCGATTCTTGCAAATTTTTTCACAATACCCCGAAGATCATGTCGGGTTGAAATTGATGAGCTTCCATTGTTTGCTTTGCGATATCGATCGTTACGAGGCACTTAATTTAACACCTTTATTTATTGTTTTTTCCAAAAAATCGATTGAGCGCTAATTTTGGTAATGTTGCTAATCGAATCTGAAATCAGAGAGAATTCAAGAAATCAAAAGGAATTATTTGCCTATAATTATGATTAAAAATGAATGTATAAAATACGTCTGCTACCAATCTCAAAGAGAAACGACTTATCTTGGATTATGTCCTCCCTGAGTATGAGTAGACGTAAATACGAGAATTATTTCATTCCTCCATGGGGGCTAATGAAACCGCCATCCATCACAGGCTACCAGCGGATATTAAATTGACACGCCTCGCTCGGACAGGACACTCCTCCATCTCATCTCATCCCATTACGATGATATTACATTCGTTATTAAGCACACTGGTGCTGATAGCTTTTTGCTAGACGTCGTTATGATAAATAGATGCAAAAAAGAAAGTACTGCTAATATCTCTTCTCATCGTAAAGAGCTAATCTGCTGTCTGTAGCGAATCGATTTAGCGCGAAGGAAAAGAAATTAAATTGAGAATCTAGTGAAGCCTTACCATGAAAAGCTTCCAGTAATGATAGCATTTAAATGCGAAGTGTAGTGATACTTCATATCTCTTTGCAAATACGCCTGCAGATTTCAATTTGTTTTAATAACGTTCCCTGGATTGATAAAGCTTTAAAGCAGATTCTTCGAAATCGAATATAGAATGGACGACATTAAATATTTTCAAACCACTAATTTTATTAAATTTATTAAAAATCTGGTTAAAAATAAACAATATACGTATTTAATGTTATTGAAATCGGGTAAGGGACCTTTGCCCAGCAGTAGGCCGAAATAGGTTAAAAAATTATATTTTTATGAATTTATATCTTAGCTGAAGTTGACGGCTTCTAGTCCAGTCATTTTAGAGTTTCCTTGTATGGACACCCTAACAATAATTCATCTATCGCTGAAACTTTGCAGTGTGATAAAGTAAAGTATACAGATTACGGTTGACAAATAATCTAGGACCGGAAAAAATGTTACCTAGATTATTTGCCAACCGTAATCTGTATACTTCACTTTATCACACTGCAAAGTTTCAGCGATAGATGAATTATTGTTAGGGTCAAACCCTAAAATGATTGGACTATTCGTTATACATTGTTATTTGGCCGGACAAATGTTTAAGAAAATTTTCAGAGAAATGTAAAGGAATGTCAAATGATGTTTAGATTTAGATTTAGGCAAAAGAAATGCATCTCATTCCGCCGTAACCGTAATTCAAATAAATCAAGAAATAATGGATAGAAAAATCTGTTAATTTTATATTAGCTTTCTTCTCCAAGTGCTTTTCGAATTTTGGTACATTTCCGAAAATGAAATGTTGTCCATTAAAACTAATGCTTAAGCTTTTGCACTCAAAGGGTGTTTTAAATGTTATCAAAATGTACTCAGTTAACATCGTGCTAGGAACATTGGTTAAACAGTAATCCATCACCGGCCCTCGGTCGGCTGTGGTCAGCGGAAATTAAATCGACACGCCCTCGTTTCTAGCCGGGCTTAGGGTTGCCAGGTCTTAAAACCGAATAACCGGACACATCAGCCAGTTTAGCCGGACATTTGGGTAAAAAGGCCAGACACCCTTGATTATTGACGGATTTTTGTCATAGTATTTACAGGGTGTAACAAAACATCCTAGTAATGAGGAGCAGGTGCTTCAGACCATCAAACTAACAACTTTCACTATGGAACTAACTTCGAAATCTCGAAAATTGTTTACGAAAAAAAAGGATATGTAACAAAACTATAGGCTTTTTTGATCAGTTACCATTAAATCTTCTTCAACTCTAACGAAATAACAATAAAATGGAATGAATCAGTCTTCTTTATTATAAATCATCCATTACTTACTTTCTAATAATTATATTTGTAATAGAAACCTAAATTAAGCAAAACAAAACTTCTTTACTAATTAACTAAATAACTTTTAAGGCAGTGTCCTTCAAACTGGAGTAGACTGGTCAAATGTAAAAAGCCAAACAAAAGTCGGACACATATCCAAAAAGCCTAACTATGTCCGGCTTTATCCGGATTCCTGGCAACGCTAGCTGGGCTCGCTTACATCAGTTCGCTTCTCCTTAACCCCTTTGAGTTTAATCCACTTTGTTTTTATTCACCATTAATATTAACTAGGTTGAGATGCGACAGCTGTGTTTGTTTCCCAAACTGAATTTGAGTTTGTATATCTGTTTCATTAGGATATTGATTTGATTCTCTTCCATTGATTCCTTATAAATCTGTTAAATACTCTTCTATGCGGGAGCTCATTAATATAAACTTCATTTTATATAAAATGTGTTAACCTTGTGGAAAACGATCATTATTGTTTTCTTAGAATGTTTCGAGTAAAAAATTTTATGATAAGACTTATGGCACATTGTTTTCGGATCATTAAATTCACTTGCGGAATCTTCGTGGAACTTTCTTGTGGACAGGTTTCAGTTCTTGCTCTCGAAGATTTCGTTGAACTTTGCACTGGTATTGTAGTTTGACAGTCGAATGATTCTCACGATGTTTCGTCGGGACTCAAAGTGCCATTACTCAAGCACTGTGTTGTTGCGACAAGTGAAAGAAACTGTGAGAGCGTTTCTCACGGCCGATGCTTAGAAACGTCCCGCCTGCTAAGTCTTAGCTGATTATTAATTGAGCTTCGACTTCGCTAAGAGAATTATGTCTGAACACACCGAAGTTTGCATTTCATACAGTATACAGGGTCCAAATTTTTATATACTAATGTTTTTTTAGAGGTTGATCCATTGACCTCATTGTCATATAAAATCTTAGCAAATTTTTGTCCACATTGACGCAAAAACCCGCACAAATTAATATGCATGCTGCTGGTTGTCACTAATACGTTGTATTTGATTCAATAAAATAGTCGTATTTCGCTTTTTAACTGTCAGCTTGTACAAAAAAAAAAGAGCATATCTGAGCTCCATGCCATTTTTCGAACGTTGATTGTGAGTCTAATTTGTATATATTGTATATAAGATGTTTATGGGTTGATCAGACCATCAGACTGAGTAGGTAGATTTCTGTATTGGACCAACATGGAAACACTCGGCTTATTTAGTTAAACCCCTGTATTTCCAATTATACTTATGTATTTGACCCGTCACGCAATTCAATGATACACGTTATTCTAACGATGATAATGTGTAATTCCGTCTTTCGTCCGATCCATGGACTCGTTAAAGCAAATTACTTCTTGACACGTCGTAAAGGCATTAAGTTCACACTCGGAAAGCGGTGTATTGTTGCTGAGTGAAAAACATTGAGAGGAAACTATAAATTATGTTCGAAGTTTATACGATCGCCCGGTAATGGGCTGTGCTTGCGATCGCGTCTGCGCTTGCGCAGCGTCACGACACGAAGAAGCGAGGAAATAAATTTCAAATTATTTATTAATCAGTTGCAGATATAGGTAACTTGATCCGTTAATAATGTTAACTACCAAGGCGATACTATTAAAACAAGGATTTGTTATTAATCTCACACACACTTCGAGTGATAATTATGTTATTGAAAAAAAGTGTGTAATTATGTACGCACTTAAGAAGTTATACTTTGGCGTGAATAGAAAATCTTTTATTAAAACTAACTTCATGGTGCACATGACGGTGGCGGGGGTGGTGTTACATTGGCGCACGTAACTTCTGTCACATGCTGAAAATGTAATCTGTTTCTCCTCTTTGGTTTCTCGTAACACGCCAAAAGAAGTATTAACTTCTATAAGCCAAAGAAAGAACCATCTGCATCTAATCAGCAGCTCAAAATTACACTCATACCAATATATAGCGCAGTAAATGTAGGTACCGACCAGGATATTTCGATATTGTTTTAAATTGTTCTTCTTCTACTTGGTTAAACGGTTAAAATCACAACGGCTACTTTAAACAAAACACCGGAAGCCCTCGGAACCGGAACAAAGGTTTAGTTGACTTTTAAGCGTTTATTAATATTTTGTCCCTTCCGGAACAGCCCTTGGCAGAGGGTGAAATTCACTCAGTCGAAAACGGAAGTAGCATGCGTCCGCCATACTTTGGTTCCGTAATTGAAGGCACGGGCTTCGTTTCCGTCCTGTCTAAGGGGCTCTAAATTTCTTTCGCGCGATTAAATATAAACAATTGCTCGTTACGACTATTACGCGAACTTCCCATAAAGAGAAACTCTCCAGAAACGTTAACTTTGATTGGCGTTTATAGGGTTAATAAATTATACCCATAAAGTGTATTCTATTCTATCTTCATTGATTTTAGTTTTAGAAATAACAACATACCCGAATTGTTCTCTGTACCTAATTGTTTTTCATTTGGCATTGTTTAACATGCTTTCAAACCAAGGAATTTGTGAATTTAACACATGTTCATGACCTATTTTCGTTCACAACAATGTCAGATTTCTAACACGTGGAGACGTCTGTAAATAGACATGCATTTGCGTCAGAAGGATATGCGGGATCGATGCGTGTTTAAACGTATAGCTACCATTAAGAAATGTCCTCAGAACGAACGCGCAATGAATACAAGTGCACTCATAAAGCCCTCTGCAAGGATATGTGTGCCCGGCAAGTTTTATTGCCCTCTTATCCATAGAAATCACATTGACTGGCCCTAAGCAGTGGAACCAAGGACGATCGCTTGTGTAAGCCGGTCAATGAAGTCACGTCTCCGAAGAATCGCTGCCATTTAGTTTCGGGGGACGTGACAAAAGATCTTTGCCGAATTCATTTTCCTAAGACCTTTTTTCTTGTGTCCATATAAAGATTAGTGAAGGGTAGAGGTGCTAATGCATGTGCGTACACACATCCGGTCCGACGACGGAGTCCGTTAATTGGTCCGCGTAAAAGGGATATCGTGTAGCTCCCCTAACCCCTTGCCCCAGCTTCCTGTGACATCAGGCGACAGGTCGCAATCGTGACGTTCGGTCACTTTAAAGAAAATACACCTTAAAAGGTTAGTTGTCCAATTAAACGTCGGGACATCACCCCCTGGTGCGTTTTGTCTTCGATCGATGGTCACGATTCTTTGTGAGTCCGACCGCTTAAATATTGGGAGAGTTTCTTGTCTAATTTCTTCGCCGAGTTGTGTAATGAAACTGGAAGAAATAATTGAATGTCATGAATTGTCGTTTATTTTCCTTCGTGATATGATTTGCTTAAATAGTAAATACCGGTTCTTAGAATGATTTTGTTTCTTTCGTGGACTTTAACGTTGCTTTTTTGTCTGTTGATGAACAGGTCCGCTTCAATTATCTTTACAATGATTATCCTTGTTTTTGTTCTATTTTCAATGGCACTAATGTTTTGTGATGTGGGCGTAAATTGTCAGTATACCGATGGCAGTAAAAAACAAACTAACTCCAAACTATCTATAATGTATATAGCATTCCATTCGAATTTGTTAGTGATGATACCTAATTTGTATTTACTGTCAAGATGTTTGATTACAATTTATATTTAACAAAGTATGTTCATGGAAGACTTCCCATGATCTTGCAATTATTCAACCTACGGAATCATAAAGCGTGGCTTTACATCTTCGTTACGATTTGTAATCTGAACAGTATGTCATGTTCCCATGACGGGCTTCTGGACTGTGACCGTCTCCTTACTATCATTAATGTTTGTGCTCTACGTAGCATGTAGCTCCCAATTACGCATTTACCATTCTGGCATCTTCCTTAAATGAAGCAGATTTGGATCACGTTAATATACGCTCACGCAAACGAATATCAAATAGCTAAGCCATTCCATAATCGATGTGCATCCTTTGCAATTTTCCTCAATTTGAGAGCTTTGTAAACGGATCGGAATATCTCTGACTACCCCCTCGGGGAATATAGTCGTGAGCATATGCTTATGCTTGTAAACGGATCTCAATGTAGTTTCGAAGAAGAAATTTTCACAATAAATACCAGGTTCCAGTAGGGCAAAGGTGCCGTCCTGGGAACTAAACAATCGGAGCTGTTCCTAGAATCACTCAATGGGCACGTTAGGTGTGGTGGTGAATGAAATGGCCGTGCACATCGGCGGAAACAATAGGTGTTAACTCGTGCATTAAGTAGCTTTGAAAAGTTGATGTGGACTGATTATAGACTAGGCTCATGTAAAATCGAGCTGGACAACAGCATCCATCGCACTTCGAGTGTAAGCAATTCAATTACCATTGTCTGCTGCAGCAATTTGCAATGAGTCTGTGCGATGACAGAGGCTCTGTCTGGTATTACGCGTGTTTATTGTTTGTAGCGCGTAAATAGGCGGTGGTTTTGAACCATGTTTTTGTTAGTGAGAAGACTGTATTGTGATCATTCAGTAGAACATTTAGTTTCGATTAGTCGTTATCATGTTGAAGGCATGAATGGTTATTGATTGACAGTGTGATTCACACAGATATTTTACATAAACGGGTAGAAAGTTATGTGATCAATTGTATTGTTTTAGTTGAATAGAATATAGTCTGAATTGCTTTGAATATACAATCATACTGAAAAATAACTTATGGTTCGTCATTGGTGAAGAATTTAGATATGCACAGTTAGTTTTGTTTATGAGTTTGAATGTACTCGTGAGATCGCTTGATATTGACAATCAGAAGCTTTATGGTGGAAACTGGCATGGTTTATTTATTACGAGTGGAGAGTAGCCCCGGTTCCGGTCGGGATTGGCGGCGTGTGCGCAGGAAACCCGCAGGATATATCAGATTAGAATCGCGAGCCGATGGACGGTGGACCACTTGCGCTATGTCGACCGCACTTCCCGTATCCGCTTATCAAAGTCAGGGGAAATAGAGCATTTAGGAAATTCGCATCGATTTGCTTTGATTGGAGATTACAATAAATCTAATTCCAACTTTGTACGAAACTTGAAACATTTGATAGGCTGTCATGCGTGTGTGCAAATATTTCGACGTTTATGCGAAGACGTCAAGAAAAACTAAATTGGCTCCCTTCACAAACAAATACACATGATATCAAATTTTGCGTTTGCACTTTCGATTCTGTCTGAATCAGCACGTTGATTTATTTTTCAATGTTTTTCGTTGTACGTCGAACGGAAGTCATTATGCTTTTTCCGCCGATCGACGTACCGCTGCTCTGTAAAAATTTATTCATTAAATCAGCGATCAGGGATCTTTGTTTTACATTAACTTTACATTGTTACTTATAAGTTTCCTAAACGGTTGACTGCTCTTCTGGTCCCTGTTTCTAACGTCAAATGTAATGCAAACGTGATGTCAATGATCCATGCGATGACGTCGCGTTCGTCGGGGCGGGCGGCCTCTTGCAACACTCGCGGGGGCATGCGACAAATATTGACACGACAAATATTTAGAGAGCTCCACAAACTCATCTCTTTTACCCACTACGTGCACCATGTAGGTGGTAGGCACAGATAAAACCTCGCCTGTAAACCTCGGATAACTATAATATTTGTATAAAGCAAATCATGTTTGCTTACTTTATGTCCTTTGGATTGGTGGCACGGATCGCTGGCGCGTGGATGGATGCGTCCTCACGTTCTATTTACATTGGCTTATGGTTATGGGTTTGATGTCACAATAAGTCGGTATTGCTGTTTGGCCTTCTGTCTAATCTGAGCTAGGTAGAGTTTGTTGATACCTACTGTAGGTACTGACGTAATTTTCAAACAAATAAGGGTATGTTTACAACAACAAAATCAAAATTATTAGACTACGTTCGTAATTCGTGTTTGAGTTCATTTGCCAAAACGTTTTACTATCCGTAAACAAGAATTCACCAAGGTCGCCGGTGTTACCGCTTCTCCTAGTGTTATGCTAGTGCTGGCACCAAAACAAACGTAAACAGTAAACACTCATCTATGTGAACTAATACTGGGATTTATGTGATCAATGTCGTACTTTATTAGACAACTGGTACCGTGCGGCTGGCGATAGTTTTAATAATCCGTCGGTTAGACGCTTGTCGCAAATCACAAACGGAAACGAGTGCCAGTAATGAGCTTCGGATGTCGCTCACCTATTGTGCCAAGCCGAGCTAATAGATATCGACTTCCTTAGTTCACTTATTGGTGGTAACAACATCGAGCAGTAACGAGGCATTGTTTCTGCTCGTCTGGAAGTCTCCGCATCTTATTCTGTCTTCAGATCGCAGATCCGCATAGTGATCCGTTAGCTAAACTCCCGGCCGCAAGTATTACATTACAAGCTAATTTGCGATCATATACGGTGCAGTTTGTATTTACGAATCCAGGTCAACGTTCGTTCACGGATCTGCAGCAGCAATAACCGACACAAAATGATAATGGCTCTGGCATTTACTCGATAGCGAGCGAGGAATCGGAACTCGTGCTTCGGATTTCGTTATAGACCGATACACACCGCAGTCAATCGGAGATCACGAATTGACCCTCTACCAGTTCAATATAATTTCCGTTCAATACCGTTTCTTACTGATCATTAGTTAATGAGCATTCGGATCGAACAACAGATTACCAGAAATCCTTATTTAGGTTTCAGGCTGAGCTGGTTAAATGAAACAGTTTGTCCAGGACAGGACAACAGATGAGAATTGGTTGTTTGTTTTGAGGAATGGTTGAACGAGCGCATCCGGAGTTTCCGGAGCGTTTCGGCTTGTCTTCCGCGCGTTCCGCACTTTGCCTGAGAACTTGCGCTTGCGTCGCGGGAACCTGCTATGTTTGTTTGAGCTCATCCGTGACGGTACACTGTACACTGTTCAAATGCTTAAATAAGACAGTATGCATACCTATATTGTTAATGCGGAAAGTTTAGCCTTGGTACTAGAAATTTACTGCTAGTTTCGCTATGCAATTGGCTCTATTCCGTTTTCTAATTTTAGTTAAATAGCGTTAAACAAGTGCAAACTGTAATATTGAGTTCAAGGTTCCTAAAGCAATTGGAACTTATTTGAAATTGGTAACGGTTGCCTAGTAAATTCATCAAGTAAATACATAGGGAAATAAAAGCACTAGCAGATGTTGTTAGCTGCATCATTAACCCTCGTAGTAATCCCTCGTCGGCAATGTCAGGCACGCCGCGCTAAGTGGGTTAGCATGTCGATCCTGGCCGAATACTCAAGGTCGGGCTAAGTCAACCTGCATTATTTGCATATGAATCGACTTGTCAGGTAAACTTAGAGACTTACTATATTAATCTCAGCGCAGCGTCTAAACCTTTGCTTGTTCCAATACTACGTCCTTGATGATAAAGTTGGTCTCGTTTCACTTCCTGCTGCGAGAATTGTATACCCGGAGCACGTCACTCATTCAGAATCAATCAAAGGATCGTGAATGAGATGTTTACCGCGTATGCTAGTACATAATTATAATTATAGAAGTATGTGCTCTATCGAGCGAGGCGTTTCCTGTTATAAAATAATAGTATGTACCTATGTGCGATATGGTGTGATGTGATCGTTTTTGTTTTGCATTCGTGTAAGGAAACCAGTCCAAGCTCTTAATGTGAAGTTGTCTAATTAGCTAAAAGGGTTTTGATGTTACAAGATTGTCTACAGATAAAATTCGGTGTCTTAAATGTATAGAGAGTTTTGCGATGAGGTTCTTTTTAGGTGAGTCAATGCAAGGATAAGAAGGCGCCGGATAGTTTGAAAAATATAAAAGGGATGGATAGACATCGATAAAATATGTATAGCAAGTCGCGACATGGCGGGAAGGGCTAGGGCCGTCCTGCCAAGGCCAGCGAGTTCGTTAGGGCCATTCATGGATGCCAACGCGCTACCCCCGCCTCGTCCCGCCCGCGCCGCGGCAGGGTCCTCTCCCCCGTGCTATGCTGTCCGATTGATCCGGCTCCTTTTAGAATCGAACTAACAGCAAAAAGACACCACGCGCAATCGTAATTCACCGGATGCACTAACGAGTGTAAAATTTTTTAAGACTTGCCAGGCAGCAATAGTTTGTTTTTGTTGAAGGCCGTGTTTCCGCTATGACTATACATACTTATACAGTACAAGTGCATATAACATAAACAACTGTTAATGAAAATGTTTTATTTCCCGTTTTTATCAAAGGAGGCTATGAATGAGTAGAGCTAGAGAAATAACTCGTTCGCAATTTCCTACTGAGGACTCAGCCGTCTGAATAGGCTGTAATAAACAGGAGATGAGGCTTTTGATCTGAATAGAACTGAGACTAGACTCAAAGAATGTTTGTCGTGGCAAGAAATGTATGAATATCGCAACTTCATGTAGGATGCGACGCGACGCGCCGTTTTATAGCCAGTCACAGTGGTTTCGGTAAAGATTTTTACGACCATTGCATTCCATGGACTGCCCACTGCAATGAAATATTAATGAGCTACCCAGCAGCCTTCTAATGCGCAACCTGTGTCAATTTCTGAAAAGCTCGAAGGATAATGTCTTCATTCATACGAGTATGGGTCTTATGTGGGAGGAAATTGGTAATGAATCACTTCGCGGTGTATGAAAATCTGAGGAGCTGCGTATTTCGGACGTGCATTGTGGGCAATTCGTCATGATTTGCGTATGTAAATCAATGGAGTTTGGTTGTGGGGGCGTAACGGTATTTTCGTCGGTCTACGGCAGGAAAGCGGATGCTATAAACACACTTTCAGTCTTGTTACCACCGTGGCTTACCGTGGTAATAGTTAAGCTGTATAAATGGTTATGATTGATCGGTGTGTTCGTGTGGGAGGGAAACGTGAGATAAGAAATCGCTTAGTCAGTGATGTGCGGGCACGTGCTTCTCCATTTGGTGGACGGATTATGGAGTTATGGACCCTCGCACCCGCTCGCCGGCCCCCCACGGCCGGACTTGTTAACGACTGAGGACTTGAGGGTATGCGTCAAAAGCGTCCTCTGTAATCTGTATGGTCACGTTTTTTTATTACGAGTAATTTTATTTCTGCCTTCGCCACATTACTTATTTTTGTCTCGAGAATGAATTATTTATAAAGTTAAATGTACAGAAAGGACAGGTTTTAACCCCTTACCGCATGGACTTTTATAACTAAGCGGGAAAAAAAAATGTTGTATTTCTAGTTTAAGGAACCTATAAAAAATATTTAAAAAAATTTAGCAGTCTTCTGGAATTTTTTATTTATTTGAGTTCAAACTGACTTTATTCTTTTTCCATCAAGGCTGCCGAAATTTCACCGTTACTAACGTCAAAAGTAAACATCTAGTCTATGGTTTTTAATGTTGCTACTACTCAAACTTGAAAATAATTTAAATTTTTGTCAAAAAACTTTGGTGTGCCAATATGGGTCGCAATGTGTACCTTCGTTAGTGTTGGTTGTTTATTTTCGTCTTAGATCAAGAATATAAAACTAGAAGAATATAGAATAGAATAGAATAGAATAGAACTCATTTATTTGCAAGAATATGGTACAATAAGGTCTTACTTACAGGTATAGCGCATAGACATAATCTGCCACACAGGATGGCGTGCAAATATTTAATAGCAAAACTAAAATTAAAAATTAAACACACAAATAAAATTTACATCAAGTCTGTTAGAACCAACGCTCAAAAACGGTAAATTCAAAAGTTCCTCAATACAATATCTGAGGGCACTTTTATCTTAGTGCCTACCTACTCAATTAAATACTACCTACTCCATTTCATTTACAGTAACATAACATTTAAATTCAGTCATAAAGCTAAGATTTCACATGGGACTGTGCATCTAGTTCTTATATTTGATCGAAGATTTGCCTATTCACTACGAAGAAATGAAACAAAAAGCCTATCGTGTAAAAAAATATCAATTCCTGTCATCGAGAAGCAAATTCTTAGATATTAACTTCAAGAGCAATGTAACCTGTTATCACACAAATTACATTGGACAATTTGTAAAAAAACTGACTTCCTCTCGTCTGTACATAAACCAGTTATAATATAACTTACAAGTGCTAGTGGTGTGGGTTTACAGAAGTGTTATTTTATTGACCATTCTTCGAGCTTATGTCAATGACGGTCGTAAAATCGGACGATGATCTTCCTTACTGACCAGCAAACTTAGTTTTCGTATGGATCATTTTAAAATTCAATAATCGACCAACAGAGTAATAACTAAGCGATTATTATCAAAGTCCACCCACCTACGTCGGCTTTTGGAATCACATTCAGTGGGTCACGCTCCATTCCACGCACATATTCGATGATAATTTTCGAAATCCTGACTGAAAATAGATTCTCGTAAGGTTATGATTGACGTCATCGTTAACCAAGTTAGTTGATGCAAATGACACATGCAATTGATATGGTGCGGTAAGGTGAAAGTAACAGTTCCATGCGGTCGACGGCCTTTTTTCTGCTCATATTCCTACAACAGCATAAATGTAGGTATAGGAAAGGAATGCTCATTTTTGTTATTTCGTTAACAAGTCAACCTAGGTTAGCAATAACTACGGGTAAAATAGCTTTCTTAGTGGATTTTCTATATAAAAAATCACATGGAGATTCACAACTCACACAACTCAACCTGGAGATTATTGCTAACCCAGGTTGACGCAAGTGGAAGCCCCAGTTAAAATAGCAATAGGGTCATCTTTAAATATTGAGTGTCCATTTCCCCCGTTCATTTTAGTTTCCATTCAATTTTATATGAAACTCTTAAGAAGCTTATGGATTCTAGGTACTTATTGGTACTTAGGAATTCTTAATCCAGCTTAAGAATGATGGATCCACATGATGGACGTCACACGGAGGCGGCTGCGTCGGTGTCAGCACTTCCGCGCATGCGCTTACAGAATACCGAGTAAGACTCGCACTAAGCCCCCAAGCTTTAATGATCATGCCATACGCACCTGTCGTTGTTTACGTAAATGCGAAAATTACTGACAAATCGTCTTTACATAACCTGTAACTGATTGTAGACTTCCCGTTCACTCCTGTTCTTGTTATACAATGTTATGGCTTAGCAAAGCGACTAATCATAAGTTCTGAACTAACTAGAGTGTTGGTAAAGGGAGCTCTGTCACCGCCCCCGGATGAAAAACCCACGTCTGCCCGTCGCCCGCCGGTGTTAGTTGCTATTGCTTGTGTCAGGCCTTACATACCTCCCTACGCATCGTTTCACAATTTGTAGAGTTTATTCAAGCAGGATAATAGTTGGGAGTAGACTTGACACTATTCGTATAGCTTTTAATATAAGTACCAATCAGAAATTCTCAGGACCTGCTGCTTATGCGTGGAACGCTGTCACTCCTACGTGGAGGTTTATCAATCAACAAGGATCGATTGAATGGTATCAATGAGTATATGTGGTGGGCGAACGGTCGTCGAACTGCGCGGGCGCCGGCTGCCGGTGGTGCGCTCTAATTCAATTTAACGACAATCCACTGCACACGGCCAACAATCTGCTCCGCTGTCACCGACGTTACCCAACCGTTATTATATTTCTTGCCCACCGTTGAATAACAGCCATCAGATTAGTTCTCCGATATTATATGACCCTTTAATTTAAAAACTCATATTGAGTAACGACGTCGTATTATTCTGGCGGACATCAGATTTTGATGTTGAATGGTTTCCCGTATTAAAGACCGGCGTAAAGTGTCGAATAAGTTGCGTTTTATGTCAAAGGTCTCATATTTTTTAGAATTTATATCCTATGGGTTTAGAGATCGTCTTATATTACTGTTGGCGAAGATATGAAACAATGGTTCAATTCTATTTTGTTGATTTACAATAATAGGAAGCATTTCTTTTCTCACGATGCGGACATGTCTATTGTTTATGACAATTTTGCCTTCTGCTGTAAGTTGTGACCGAAAGCTGCAAGAATGGGCCGAGTCACCTTGAATGCCGGATGCCGGCATTCTGAGGAGCTATCAACCGTCAATCGTGTGAGCGTCTCGCCATATATTACAGTAGTGTCTGCCTGTTTGTCTTTGCGGCTGCAGAGCCGTTTTTATTTTACGACCATCCACGTCCGCTCCGAGACCTCGTCCAAGGTCGACGTTTCTTGTAACCAATCAGTCGGTGCAGCGATTGGAATTATAAATCGACTGCCCGCTGTGATCGGCAACAAAACAAAAAGGTTCTGTTCATCTTGCGAGGCAGTTTGTCCAGATAGGATCAAAACGTTGAAGTAGGGAATATTTCTAGGGAAGAGTGTGTCTCCGAAGTCGGCAGCGGAAATGGATAGGACGTGGGCGACGCCTACAGAGCGCGCGACTGACCACTCCCGGCTCTCACAGAGACAAATTTAATTTATTTGTCTATTTCTGTCTAAATTCTTAACATCGTAAATAATTTTCTGCTTGTTTGTTACAGGTAATGCTTGTTAAAGTGAACACGATCTGCACGTCAAGGTCACACAGCTTCATTAATCATCTAAGGATATAAGCAAGTTTTATAATTATCTCCATCTACATAGGCGCTTGCAAGTTTCCTAATTTAGTTATGGATCGTATACATAGTTGCTATTGAAGGCTAATGCGATAGTGTCCATTGATAACTCAATAGATATTGTGGCCATTCACCGTTTCGTACGCACAGCACCAATTTGTAACACTACGACTTATTTCCGCATCCGCTTTTGTAGTGTCCACTGCAATTTAATCATCTCTTCAAGTGACAAGATGTATTAGGGCAGTTTTACGATCCGTGTTATCCATAACGGCAATACAGTCTCTTATTCGATAGATTTAAAGTTGATAATAGTATGCAGTGCAAAGTGAATGATTCCCTTTGATGTAGAACGGGAATATCGACAAAGACGGACGTCCGGTGCCGGTCAGGATTTGTTTCACACGAGTGCTGCGACTCCTCTGGTTCAAATTTAATGAAGACTGTACTATAATACTTTAAATCCTTATCGCGTTACACTTTTATAAAATTGAAAATTTTTTAAAGATCCCACGTGCTTATCCATCAGATTTACGAAACGCTGTCAAAAATATTGATTTCATACTCTGGGATTGTGTGCCTTGAATGAAATAAACCAGCGTTTGCTCAAAAAATTAAGTCTTCCGTGCCATCGCTCATAGGAAGCCGAAGGGGGATGTCCAAATCCTTCCGGTCCTTTTGATACAGCGGATCAGACGAAGCGGCATGCACGTTTTTCAAAGGGCTGGTGTTTGCGCCCGCGCAAGCTTGTGTAAATATCATTTGTTGCCCAGCCCGGGTGTGGGATTTGGGCTTTTTGTGTAGTTTTTGCCGCGTTTATAGTGACCGGTTTAATCTTATTACGTTCTTTATATCCGGAATTCGGACGTCAGCTGAGGCTGTTAAATATGTATACGAATCTTTATTTTCCAAATGTAACCATTGTGTTTCTTTCACACTCAAAATTAAATGACAAAATCCTTGTCTTTCGTCTTAAACGCTGATTGAGAAAACAATAGGTTGCATTCTACTTCTCACGAGCAGGACAACATTGTTACCGTTAGTACCGTTGGGACGGTATTTGGCGACGGGTGCGCGGGCGCAGCGTTTTGCATACAATGCCCATACTGGTCGGCGCTTGCGCAACTCGCGGTCATCGGGCCGGATGTGACGACGCCACTGCGGCTGTCGGCGTGCCAAATTTTCTGCCTAGATGTCTGGACTAGATAGGTCGTAAACTTAATTCAGGGTTTTAATGGACAATTTGGCTAGATTTAGCATCGGAAACTTCAACTTTAGTATAATTATTGGCAAAATGATTTCATTTCATTTATTTATTCATTAACAATATAAATTGCAAAGTTCTTTGTCGATATCAAGGCAATACGACCACTTATGGAAACCATTAACTACAAACATGTCAAAGGCTGTCAAACACGACATTACCATTAGGACTTCGTCACATTACGGGTGGTCCAATATCACGGCCAGCCTTGAAACGTCCAGCCCATGCCCAGAACAGGCGGGCCTTCTGTAATATCCAGTCCAATCTGCAATCAAGTACACACCAAGCAAACTTTACTCCTCAGTGATAAAGTTTATATTGGAACGGTTTTCAGACTTTAATGTAGGTAACAGACTGAACAACATGCACCGCACGTCGTTCTAACGAAGTCAGTGGACATCCGGTCGCAGGCTATGGAAATCAGAACCTCGGATGGACTTACAATCGTCCATGGCTGTTCGTGTCCGATGATTCGATTTGCTAATTTAATTAATTAAGACACAAACTTACGGCCTCTGATTGAAGTGTAAATTTGGGTCGAGAATTGTCAATTAATGTCTGGCCTTTTCGTTTATTGGTTTTCATTTGACCTAATATCTTTTTGCGCAACTCATGCATGTCATGGTTTAAGGCCTCCGCTCATTGCAGCGATATTATCGCTGCGATTTTGCGATAATTGTTCTCAGTACATTTTGTATGGGGACGCGCTCGATCCCACACACTGCCGCGATATTATCGCAACCTGACGCAATCTCTTTCTACTACATTCAGTGAAGGGCGCATGCGTGACGCAAATGGCGGAATCGCTGCAGTGTGTAAGGTGTCGCGATATCGCTGTCGATAATATTGCTCGATAATATCGCTGCAATGTGCGGAAGCCTTTATGTATAAGTTGCTATAGTTGTTCAGATTTGTCAATTATACCATTTTCCAAAGATCATTTAAATTGTCTTGGTCATAATAGTGTATAATCTATCTATAACGTCACGCCTCTTTCCCAATGGGGTAGGCAGAAACTAGGGCGTTTCACTCAATATGATCCTCATTCATTCATTCATACATTACATACCCGCTGGTTTCCGCACCTCGCCTTTTATAGGTTTCCTTCGTTGCGCGAGTCCGACTCGCACTTGGCCGGCTTTTTAAGCCGCAGGAGTAGATGCAATATTTGTCATTTAAATATGGAAATCCATACTTTATGCTTGGTGGCGCGTTGCGGCGAGGTATGGACTCTTAATCATGAGGTCCGGGTGCGAATCCGCACGGACCACATGCCATGTAGGTACCAATGAGTTTTTCTAACTTATGTACGTAATACCGACTGCTCTCAAACGGTGATCGAAAACATCGTGAGGAAACCTGCATCCGCTGAAGAAGAAATTCCGATGCGTGTGTGAAGTCTACCAATCCGCATTGGGCACGCGTGGTGGACTAACGCCCAAACACCCTCCTAGAGGGTAGGCCTGCGCCCTGCAATGGGATGTATATAGGCTGATGATGATGATGATGATACTTTATGAACCCCAGCCCAGTACCTACTTGTCGCGTCATACTTTAAACCTGCTCTAAATTCTCAAAATGTTCATCACGTACTTAATGCAGTTCATAGTACTTACTATTAGCAATAAAGAGACTATTCTATTAGAATCCATTACAAACGTTACATTCGCTGCATAACCAAGGTAGTAGGTAGGTAGGTACTTATAGTAAAGAATCCGCAGGGCTTATCTAAGATCGATTATTCAGTCCCGCATAACGCTGGCGTTCAGCGCAATGCTATCTCCAGTTCATCGGCCCATATCCTCACACCGCATGTCATTTGCAACACTGTTTTATGTAAAACTGAATATACAACCTTAAAAGTTTGAATTTAAAAGCGTTTGGTCAAATTAATTAATTTTTTACAAAAAGCGTGGACGCGAGCAAAAAGATTTTTGGATTGTTGCGTTGCAATGGTCAATGATTTATTGTAAGCAATGCCAGTAATAAATCAAAGTTTTTGCTTCGATTTATTGTTAAGATTTTAATTTAATGCATTGGTTTTGTTGTATGAATTACTAATTAGACTTTAATATGAATCGTGCACGAATGTCATATCAAATATGTTCCTACTTTCATAAATTGTTACTGACTTTGCACATCTACTAACCGTTTCTGTGTTAATTGATATAAACGTAATGGTTCTTGTATTAATTATTCTGCTTTGGAAGTATTTTTCTTTTATACATTTGATCTTCTCTGTCATCAATATTCTATACCATAATCTTCTATCTATACCTACATATTATCTAAACTATTATAAATTCGTAAAAATCGTGAAGAATAAAAAAGAAGCGGTTTAGGTACTTCATATAAACTCAAATAACACTCGATAGCGCGATTTAAATGACGTGAGGCGCCATCTATTAACAAGTTTGTTTGTTTGTTTGTTTGTTCGCGCATCACGCAAAAACTACTGAACCGATTTTGATGAAACTTTTTTGTGTCAAATGTCAAAAAAGAAATTTGTCAAGGTATACAAATGTCATGATATCGCACTTACTCAGAAATACTAAGGCTCGTATTATAGAACGACACTCAAGTGGAGATCTCTTCTTGAGTATAGATAGAAAAGGATGCAAATACATACAACGTATACATGCATACTTGGAAGAGATCTCCACTTGAGTGTCGTTCTGTAATACTAGCCTCAGAATAGCACATCATGCTTACATACTTCTCATTTAAAATATTTCCCATTTGTATGAAATATGAAAGCTTTAGGTTAACATTAACGGTACTCCCGTATTCTTAGTTGTTTCCTTAAGGCCTTCCTCACTCGAGTCGAGGACGTTTTTGACATTTTTGTCATACAAATTATGTCAAAAACGTCCTCCACTCGAGTGAGGAAATGTCAAGAAAATAACTAAGAATACGGGTGTTAGGCCTAATCGCAATCGGTTCATTCCAACGTCACGGGCGCCGCTAGTAATCCACTTTTTCAATTACGTTTCCATTAAAACCAAAGAATTATCTCTCAAAATTAAATACGAGTGTATTGACGAACTAAACATAAAAGGAGTTATTAAATCTAAGTCCGTTAAAGAAGGATCAGCTTTTTAATTTACTTTACGTTCGCATCGGAGAACTTGCGGTCATAAGTCGTTTATCCCCACATGGAACATAAGCTCGCCAGATAAGGTGAGATACAGAGGCTAAGGTGTCGGTAACACGAGCCTGATCTTAGACCGTCACGGCTCATACTTGACAGGTTTATGAACACTATACGATTAGCGCTAATTGATGTTACGACTGTATAAATTACTTTTTGGGCTACTCCCTGTCAGAGAAACAACTTACTGGATGATGGATGGATGTCTTGTTACCGTAAGGCTATTTTGGTTTTTGGATGCAGAGATATAATCAAATCTTTTTTGTTGAAACTTTGTGCGTTTGATGGTTAAACTGGTTGCATTTCAAACAAACAAGGATTGAATAAAGAATATTGGCTCCAGTTACAGAAGTCGGCCTAATGAAAAATGCAACGCGATCGATGCCACGGAAAAAACAAGTAACATAAAACTTGCAGGCCTTACGCCGTTCGAAATGTAATCATCATCGAAACTAAAATGCTAACTCGTCTCATTCACATATTTTATATCTCATGTGGGTTTCACTTTGATTTTGACATGCGTATAATTGCAAACCCGATCCGGCTGCTTCAGGTTTTCTCCGCGTGGGAATGGTTCGATGGCGATGCACGTTCCAGCTCGTGGGCCCTCCGCTGACAGAAAGATATGAACTTCCGCGACACACGCGTGGGAACACGCAGGATATCGATTATTGAAAGTTGTTGCAATGTTTGCTATTGGCAAACAGCTTACAACCAACAAATCGCCAAACAAAGTCAATATCATAGCATACGGATTATTAAAAAACTTTGAAGTGGTTTTGAAAAAGCCACATAGCATTTGGGAGCATGCAGTGATATTTTACATCAAAGGCTAAGGCTGATCCGGCCAAATACATCCCCTTCTCCCTTGCTAGTAAGTTATTACTTTTTAGATAGAGTCGTCCTACTTAGACCTTTTCATTTCTAGTTGAATATCACCCCATCCGAAGATTTATATCTGCAATTGCAATTCAAATTTTGTAGACGCTGTTGCTAAAGCAATGCTAATTAACTGCAAAGTAAGAGTTTCAATTGCCTTCGTGTTCGCACGCTCCATTATGACAATGCAAAAGGAAGTGAATTGCAGAATGATAAATCCGTTGTGCGTAGAAAACGCGAAACAGCGGTACTTATCATGTGGGAATGCAACGCTCCAATTACCGCTGCCTAGCGGTTACTTGAGCTTATCTAAATAATAATGACACTTAAATCTATCTGCATTAATGCATTCAAGTTCTGCTATAATGGAGATGAATAAAGCAACTTTGAGCTAGCAATAAAATAATGACAGGAATTGCTATGGGCTAAATCGCTAATTAAAACCCCATCGGGGAGGATCATTTTATATCACATGTAGAAAAGGCGTGCTTAATTGCATACCATATCTGAAGTCGAATTGAAGTAATAATCCTAGCGGAGGATGTGGCTTGCGGCAGATAGATAAAGATTTGTCCAGGAATGTGGACGGAGGGCGGCTGGTTGTTTCAACCTGTCGATGTCGGCTGTCGTGCCGCTATTAATGGCTCACCTGTCTACTTCCTCTCCATATAAAAAGTCTTAACTATACTTTAGTGACGTCCTCAGGCCTCTGTCGTAATGCAAGATTACAATTAACGACTGCTGCCATGAAGCTTTGCTTCTTTCTCGAGTAGGTAATTTTATATTATCTTTGTTTTAACAATATGCCGACCGTTCGTCCATTCCCACAACTTAGATCCAGCTTTAGAAAAAGCTGAGATAATGAGGCTGTTGAACACATTATTCCGCGAAACAGTTTTTGCTCAACCATTGTACATGTATAACAATAGCATTTTCTCACATCAAACAAATCTTATTCCGAAATTATAGAGATTGCCTCAGACGGTCTTGGTGAGGAGAGAAAAATTAGTTAAATATGATAATAAGTTAATAACACATTGGATTTATAATACAATATCAGGAAATCCGAGGAGATGACCTTTGGCATTTCTATGCGGATCTACGGTCACGCACGGCAAACCATATTGATAGCAGTTTGATATTTGCCCCTCTATTATGACCATCGTGTTTATGATAAGTAACCTCATCGATAATCGGCGTCCGTCGAGTTGTTTTTCGCCAGTTCTACTTATACAGGAAGTGCGTGAGGGTATTCGATTCATTGAAAGGCCGCCGGGCAGCGCCAAATATTTCGATTGGAGGCGCTTTCGTCGGACAACAGTGTCGATGGCCATATTTTTATACAAATAGAATCTACAGTTACTTCGCTCGTGTAACCCAGAGGTTTCAATCTTGCTGGTGTTTTTCCGTAAAGAAACATTTATATCTAGATTGATTCACAATTTATGAAAAGCACGACATCAGTTGTTCAAAAAGAAGATCATCCAAGTGCACATCACATACGTAAAGGTCATTGAAGCGTATAATTTTCTTATCCCGGTGATTTATATCGGTCGGTCGGGTCACATGTAACTCACATGCCGTTCGTTGGATGGACCATTTGTATTCGGCGTGCAGGCTTGGAGGTCGTTCGTCCCGGCTCTTGGGTCTCACTGTTGACGCTACCTTATTCTTTCGCATGCCACTAGCTTAGAGGATTCCGCGTGCGTATCAGTATTAGCACATTGAAAGCAGTACGCTAGGTGAATATTTTATCATGGCAATATAACTATTTCTGGGACTTTTAAAAGTTCTTTTGAACATCGTTCGATTGAACAAGATCAAGGTTCTATTCTATGCTAATACTTGTGTATCTACTAGTTCTTGTGGTTGATGCTCAAAATTATCTTTGATGATGTCACATTGTTCAATAGAGAATAAAAGAGCTTTCCCTAACGTCACCCAAATTACAGCGTTTTGATAAAAATGTATCTCCAAGCATATCTGCAAGGTGTCGCCAGAGACCAACTAGTCAAAGCAATTCAAGTCATCGAAAATATCAATCGAATTCGATATCGATCGAGGATGTCGCCGACTGGCAACGTTCCCATAAATTCCGTGGAATAACTCTAGATTTACAATGGCGTCGGTGCGGTGGGCGCGGCACGCATGCCGAACGCACGCGCCTACGTGACGTGATGACGCCCCCGCGGGCCAAGTGCGAAATTTAGATGATCTACGCTTCGCACCTCTTACGAAGTCTCGTGAATCGAACCATTTCCATACTTCCAACAAAGGCATAAAGGTTATGACATAGCACCAATCTTTTATATACTTACACTACATCAAAAGCGTTATATTTCAAATTAATAACCGCCGGTGTTTTTGCTTTACGAACATTTGGCAGTGAATATGATTTTTACCGCTACACCTACTTTCTAGATGGAATGTTGTTTATGAATAGAATCTTGAATCACAGTTCTTATGTTGGTCCAAGAAGTTACTTCATGTGCACTTTACACCTGGTGATATGAAACCCAAGCGATAGGTAACCTGTGGCTACTGATAATTATTATAATTTTTTATGTTGATGTAGGTACCTAAGTATGTCGTCAGTCAGATTATTGAATTAAAGATCATTCAACGCTACAACTTCATCGTCTGTCTCTATATTATGTGTACTATTCTGCACCATCGTTGACGGTCTATCTAAAGTGAAGCCTTTACTTTCTCTGCCAATGTTTAGAACCAAGCAAAGTTCCCATAAATTCATCTTTTACTCATTTCCGTACTTGCAAGTAGATGCAGGTAAGTGCACCCTTGAACTTTGCATTTGCCTGACATTTGTTTTCCATTAGCATCTTAGCGTTGTCTGCGCGAATTTGCATAAATTGCATATATTGTACAAATGCTTGTACAATGTTGTTTTATGCTATTTTGTTTAACCTTCCTTCGGATACCTATTGCGTTTCTACTTAGGTACCTACAAGAACCTATAATTATTTTCTACTTATTTATAATAAAAAGTTTTCGATCCTTCATCAACTCCATAAACATACCATTGTTATCTTCTATTCGTATGAAAGTTCTATAAATTCATGGTTGTTTTCCAACCGCAATATCCAAAGCATTCTATTTTGCTTTCAATAGCATCTTATAGTCGAACGAGCTATCATCAATTCATATAATGGCGGCAATATCTTTCTAGTTTAGTTACTCTATTTCGTAGTATTGTGTTAACTAGTATGTGTTGTGGGAGTTTATTGACTTGTTGATCTTCGGTGACCGGTCGGCACTCGGCACTAGGCATGAGGCAGGTTGGCGGATGTAGGCGTCCGCAAATATTAGCGCTTGCCTAATTCGCTGCCTGTCACATGTTTATTCTATTAGCTAACTGCTCAATTTTATATCTTACTTGTCTCCCAGTCATATATTGTACCTGAGCATTACCATTACTTAATTGCAGTGTAGGCGTCTGCTGATGTGACATTCGATTGACAACGTATGGTTCTTTATTTGAATAAAACAGCTTTCAACGGTGCTGGAGACGTTAAAATGATTGAGGATTAAAATATTCAAAGATAACGACCCAGGTGACGTCACAAATACTTTCATAACAAAGCGTAGAGTTCATCGACTCCATTTCAGTTCAGAATGACGAGACGTCAGAATAAATTTATGATGATGACAGAGGTAATGTGAAACATGCATTTTGCGGTCGCGGCGGCATGCGCTGGCGGCCGCGGCGAGGTCGCTAGCGTTGCGCGTGCGCAATATGAATGAATGGAGCCCCCACTCCTCCCCCCACAATCTTAACATCGCCGATCAATGGACCGCACGTGGCAATCAATGGTATTTAAATTGGATTGTAGAATGTTGAATAGTTTTAGTGACGGTCACAATGAAAGCGATAGAAGACACAATGAAAGCGATAGAAGACCTGCGTTGTAAAAATTGTGTAGAAACTATACGTGTTGAACTTTAAACGTATTTCCAACGTATACAATGAAAGGCCAGTTTGTTATACAACAAACCGGTAACTTTAATGAACCATATAAAATCCCTACGATTACGCAACAATCAGCAGTTGATCGTTGAAGTGTTCATTCATTGACAATGCTATCGATCCGTACAGCTTATCAATGAACAGGACCGATCACCGTATAATTGACAGCTAAATGCCCTATTAGTGGCGCCCAATGCCCACAATAATTGAGTGGCCAGTGCCATGATATGCTTGATGTTGCGCCCGCGCCGCCCACGTGTGCCCGCATACTTTCTTTTGATGTAAATGAAGTCGTAATATAAGATAAAGATATATACACTTTTGTGTCTTGTGCTCCGAAAACAGAACCTACACACTGTGCGGTTTTTAGCGGTTTTTCAGACCCAGAAACAGAAATAGAACCTAGGCCTGCTACATTTAGCATGGCACACACGTAACCGTGTCAATTGAACCAATAGAGCTTTAAAAGTAAATTTCTTTCATAATTGGCTGAGTTATTGACATACCATATCGGCTGGTCACCTTAGATGGCCATACGGGCGTCTCCATCTTTGACCGTATTCGGAAACTGGTACGAGTTGCCAATGTAGCCATTATGGGAGAGGCATGGGGCTTGCGAGCGCATGGGTGCAGGCTAGCGGCAACTCAGTGCACCTTATGTGGCGACAGCCATATCGTATGGTCAGATAATATCACCTGCCTTATTTAGTGTCGAGGTAACTCGAAGACTTTACAAGGTTATTGAGACAATAGATTCTTTAGATTAGGCATTGCTATGTATTCGTTAGAAAGATTTGACCGACCTTTAGATTTTAGATTTTAAGAGGTCTGCTTTTGCGTTCGTCTATGCATAAAGTCAACAGCTAATATTCTTGAAAGTCTCGCTTTCCTGATTGATTCACCTGCCCGATAAATGGCGACTCATTGTTGTCCTATGATCACCTGACGAGTTGATCACCCAGATATAGTTGAATCAACTTAAAAAAAACCGGTCAAGTGCGAGTCGGTTCAGTCGCGCACCGAGGGTTCCGTACTTCCGTACCACACCACCACACAACATATTAACATACAAAATGTATGGTTTTCTTATAGACCTTTATCGTGAGCCGGTTCTTATTATTTGTTATTTTAATGTAGAGTTTGCTCTGAAATCACACCAAGTTTGACGCTTGTATGTACAATTACCGTTTTTACGATAGTGACAGAAGAAAAAACGGTGATAAAAACTAGTTTCTGTAAGGAACCCCCTTAATTTTTAATCCACCATAATAAACGCACATTCTGTGAAAATTTCAACTGTCTAGCTATTACGGTTCAAAAGTTAGGTACAGCCCTAAATAGGTAGGACAGACGAACGGACGGACGGACAGCGTCGTAGGCGTATGAATAGAGTCCCGTTGTCAGCCTTTGGGTACGGAACCCTTAAAATGATCCCTGATGACGATGACCTGTGACCATTCCACGTCTTGTGGTCAAATTGAAATGAAATCTTTGACAAACATGAATGAACGATTTTCTAATCAAATGAATCACGCGTTCTAATGTCGTTGCATGTCCCGGGGGCCACTTGCTGCGCACGCGCACTAGAATTACGATCAGCTAATGAGTCACCCGGATTTACATACTCGAGTGTGTGGAAAAAAAGTGAAGGTCGAGTAAACTCAACGGGAGACTGAGTGGCTTTTCCGAGAAATCACGCTATTTAGTTAAAAACATGTTTGGAATCAATAATGGATTAGGTATCACTGTTTTATTCTCCATATTAACAGACAAGATGAGAGCGAAGTCCAAACATAACATAGTCCAAACGGAAGAGAGCTAGCGACTCAATAATGAGGCAGCGCAGCGGTTTGAATCCTGGCCTGTAACACTAAGTACGGAATTTATGTACGGTTGCATTTGTCATTATCATTGGTTCGGTGGTGAAGGAACATCGTCAGGAAACCTATGCAGGTCGAGAACGAAAAGAAAATACCATAAGTTCGGTCGGAGGTATGTGTAAATATGAACGAGCATGAACCCACCACAAAAGACCAGCAATAGTAGCAGTGTTATAAGTATAAGCATCGGCTTGCAATAACCCTCCCAAAATAATAAAATAACAGAAGATGCAAACTGAATAAAATCAATAAGGTGAATTTGTGCCTAGTCTCTTCTTTCAAAAAGTCCGTTGTCATCAATAGGTGTAGGTCACGATTTCCTATTACAACTAAACAAGCTTGACTTGTGCCATCGCTTTTTATTTCGCTGTCATCAAAATAATTAGGAAGTGAATCTTGCTTTGCAGTCGTAACTCCAGGTCGTTGACACAAATATTTTGACAGCAGCCTAGCATTTAACTGACACAACAGCAACTCATTTCCTATCGTAGAACGCATTCATCAACTATTGACATTTAAAGCGATAAGTGTCAACCTTGTTATCTCTGAAGGTGCTAATGGACGCTGTCGCATTGTATTTAACTTCCAATATCCGGTGCGATTTGAACCAACTACCCACAGGAGAATTTAAAGTGGTCTGCAGTCTGTACTCGTAAAATTAACCGGTCCTTAATGGAGTTTTGAAACGGAAAGGAATTCTTCAATGCATTTACATTTGAGGAGTTTTACAGGATCTTAGTGTCCTGTCACGACTCTGCGCATAATAAATTCTTTATTTGTTTTGATAAATATTTGATGGTCATTTTAGTGTGCGAGGTTATTTTATGATCTTGCAGAGACGGTGTTTTTTCTATGTGATTTAGCAATGTAAGATGAGACGAAGATTAACAAATACTTTAAAGTAACATCAGGTCATGGATCAAACAAATCTTAATTGATCAGCTCTCGTGCTTAAACTGGCTCTCTTTTATAATAGCTGTTGCCCGCGACTTCTTCTGCGTTGTCGTTTTGAAATCATCCCCAATATCTACCCCTTTGATTTAGCAATAACGCTGAACGCTAAATATATTACCAAAAGCCTTAATATGTATTTTCATATCCCTAACGCGAGAAATCATGGGTTCCCCACACAAACATTCATCCTCTTCTTCATATTCTTCAGTTTTTTTTTACAAAAGGTAACTTAATATGTCCTTATTCAGGTTGTAATCTATCGCCTTGTCAAATTTTATTGAAATCTGTTCAGCGGTTTAGGCGTTAAAATGTAAAAGACAGAAGACGGAATTACTTTCGCATTTATAATCGTAGTGTGGATTAGTGGTCTTTATTGCTTTTAAGTCGAACTACGTGTTATCAAATTAAATGAACGTCATTTAAATCTATCAATAAGTTTAACTGAGCTTATTTATCCAATGCAAAAAACAAGCGACTGAAAGTTTCACGGAACCATTCACCTTCAATAAAAAAATGTTACTCATCCTTCGACGGATTCCCGATGTTTAATTCGTTGAAAGCAAGTCGTGTGAAAGCTGGAAGCGGAGTACTGTCACATGTCATCGCATCCCAGCGGTGATGTTGTCAAATCGTCACGTCTTTAATGGAGGTCTGTCAACGCCTCGACCCCCTTAAACTCTCGTTTCCTTAATGTCATTTTGGAGAGACGGATACAGGTTAAGCAGTTTAAGTCTTTTTGTGGTGTAATGTCCTATTTAAGCCAATTTGCGACGATCTAAAATAGACCTTTAAAATTGGGTAGATGATATTTTCCCGTCGAATGACACCGTATTTAATCTCGATCATTATCCCTTTCTCTAATCCTTCCCAATTACAATCTTTACGATTGCATCACCCAAAAAAAAGAGGTACTCTTAACTCGTCGCCACATATTGACAGCTGACATTGTTTACTTTCGTCGAGGATGCGAGGTGTTGGTGTCTTCGAAAATATCGTGTGAAACCGAGGGGTCCACTTAAAAACAGATCAGGCTGTAAAAAACTGAGTTAAAACAAGAGCGTAGGCGTCAGACAGATGCGCTTGCGCAGGGGCAGAGATGACCGTAGTTTGGTTAACGACTAGCTTCCGCTAAAGTCGCTAAACGCTGGTTAGGATAATCTGATGACACATTGTATGGAATGCTTTAAGCAATCGTAATTGTAGGTGCACTAGGGGATCCGATTACGGTGAACCAAGCTATTTTTAATACCATTCGGTTTTCCGAGGGTGACGAAGATGAGATAGCAATATTATATATAGAAGTTATAGCAATTACTCTTTTGTGTGAGAGCGAAGACCAGATCAGGGACGTCATTAAAAAATGCCAGGTTCAAAGTAGCCTAAATCGAAAGGAATGTATGACAAGATGTATAGACCTAGAGGAAGCAACAGAGGTGAGTCAGAATCGCTCAAAGTAGAGATCCATAGTCTCTGCCTACCCCTCTGGGAAAAAGGCGTGAGTATATGTATGTATGAGAAGCGGAATTCTATTGCAGCGTAGTGTCACTGCTAATATACAGAGTCCTTCTTAATATGCTGATACTTTTTTAAGGGGATAATCAGAGATCAGACCATCAAGCTGAACATCTTTCTCTATGGCACCAACATCGAAATCGCTGAAAAAATCAGCTGTTCCATACAAAACTGCAAACCTACTCGAGCCAAATATATTATGGGACAGCAGATTTTTTTGTCGCGATTTCGATGTTGGTCCCATAGAGAAAGTTGTTCAGTTTGATGGTCTGAACTATAATATAGTTATGCTGTGGTTATACTAGCACCATTGAACTTAGTATTCTTGTTCGCTGACTCCTGAATATCCTGATTTGCAGTACTATTTGGTGTCCTAGCTATAGTTGGCTTAATCCCTTGTACAAAAATATTTCCTGTTAAATTTTATTAGCTGTATATTTGATCATGAACAATTTGTAAATCTAGTAATATTTAATCTGGCTTTCAACGCTATTTGGATCAAAAATATCTTCCCGTAATCCGTTTTGAGATGAGAGCTTTAGCGAATAACAGATGTTTCCTCTACATTTTTGTCAGATGTTCATATATTTTTGTATTAAGTGGATCTCCATTTGTCTAAGAAATGAAGCGGAAACAACTATTGCGCAGAATTTTTTCTCATCTTCGTCACCCTCGGAAAACCGAATGGTATTAAAAATAGCTGTAAATTCTACGTAGCTTACAAAATTGCCTGGAATTCATTCGTATTCATACTATTCATCAATTTCATCATTCATGCTTCTAACCCCTTTTGGAATTTCGCAGAACATTATTATAATGGGATAGGAGGTTGTGAATTGCATTGAAATTTTATTCAAGTTTATCGACTGCAGGAAACTGTAAAGTTCATGTGAGGTTCAGGTGTTCCTATGTGAGATGTTAAGGGGCCATAGGTCCCGACGAATATTTTCTATGAGAAACGCGATTGCCCAGCGCTCCGAAAAGTGTGTGCGTGAGCCGTATTTTCGATTAAAAAGAACTAACCAAAGTCCTTTTCCCGGATTTTTTTTATGATTTCACTAGTTAAACTAATGGTGAATATGTGAGTATAAATGCAAAAAATCGGAAACTACCTCAAGTTCTTCTAAAACGAGAAAAATGTTTAAAAATTCATGAAAATACGTCATCTTTGTGGACGATTTTCTATCGCGTGAATTAATTCCAATCGTGTATTCAGTTTATGATTTCACTAGATAAACTATCCAAAAATACTGAGTATGACTTTAGTTTCGGTAAATGGTATAAATCTAGTCGTAAAATGAAAAATAAAAGATGCCTCCGAGGTATTTCCACCTACTATTACGCCTTAAGTATCTACAATGTGGTAAAATACTAGGTGCTAACTGCACAGGTCCAAGATCCGACCGTAAAGTTATGCACCTATTTTTTGGTGAACGAAATGAGATTTAAGTGAATGTTTATACAGGGGTTCATACAACGCCGCCGGGTCGCCTAGCAAAATCTTGCCACAAGTACTTTTAACGTGATGATTTAGGGTACTTAAAATTTTTTCCACCGATCTGTTTGGGAAGTAAATGAGATGCCATCTGAATGAGACCAATTGAAAGAACTGGAAAAAATTTGGGTTACCTCTCAGTCTGCCGCAACTCTAGGGTTGCCAGGTTCAAAGAAGTCATTTTTAATAACCTTTCGTTCACCAAACAAATAGGTGCTTAATTTTGCTGTCGGATCTTAGTACATACGATATGTCGTATATAGGTAGGTCTAAAGTACCTATTCGAGAGGCCTTATGATTTACACGTATTTACATCATCATCTTCAGCCATCATGCCCCTCTTTCCAGTCGATTTAGGGTACAATTGGGCAAGTCAAGTCGCTCAAGCGGCTTTTAACCGCCCCAGTTTTGTTTTGATTCCTCAATTACGAACTTCCATAATGTTTTCATTGTAAATTCTCATAACATAACATAAATATTCTTTATTTGCACACCAAAAACATACAGCAACAAAACAGAATAAAAAGAAAGTACCTAAGGGTACAAATGGCGGTCTTATCACTAAAAGCGATTTCTTCCAGACAACCATCTCACTTATATTATATTATAAGGTTGTAAGGCTGGATGCCCACTAACCCTTCTTAATTCGTAAATTGAATTTTACCGTCCAATAACTTGATGACTTCTTGCTTCATCTAATGTATAGTTTCCCTCTTTTTCGCATAATTGAATAAGCCTATGCAATCTTCCTCCATGACGATTATGGTTTCAATAACTTATTTTATTTCACTCGTAATGCATAGTACTGTTAAAGACATTCTTATGGAAATAACCTAGCATTCTGGCTTTATCTTGAATAAGCTCCGACTGTATCGATTGCTTTACAATAGATCACCTGCTATGACCCTGACCCTTCTTGACACACCTTTATTGCGACTTCCTTATTTGTCATTGCACTCATGTTTGTTATCTGTCGACGTATTGATGTTGATGTCATAGCGTCATCTACGTGCTAGCTGTGTCGACTTCAACCATGCCATGACGTCCAAAAAATATACTTATACGTGTTAACTTGCTAATAATAATGGTCATGTGAGTAAAGTCACAATCAGTTAACCTAAAAAGTCGCGTGACAGTAACTGGTAAACCCCACGAAGCACCGGCTGATCCCAACATCGCGCGATACGTTGTATCTCTTGTATCCTGCGGACGGAAGCGTGCGGAAGTTGCGTCACCGCCGGAAATAGACGCCCTCTGTGTCACTCCTGTCGTCACCGCCTGCCGACTGCCGAGTGCCGACGCATTAAACAATTTACTCCACTAATCACTATTGTAAACTTAACTACTTAGCGGAAATGATGCCCATTAAACTATTCTGAGACTCCATTACACGTTCAACTAAAGCTTTGTTTCTTCAAAGCTTGAGAACAAATGAACAGAATCAAAAAACTAATGGTAACAATCGATCTCGCGCCGCTGCCTTTGAGAACGTAATTATTTCCGAGCGGATACAGGGTCGAGATAACACTGCGATCTATCCCGCGCTACGTGTATCCGTCCGTCTACGTCTTCTCGACGTGCCCTTTCTTTCCGCAACAAATATCGTAAATATTTTTATTGTCTTTCCATCGGCCGCCAGCGCAGTCGAAAATAAAGTCAAGTATTCGACATAAACATCCACCCCGCTGGAATCTTTACGACCGAATCGAACACTTAATCAACGGCAGGAAGATGTAAACCGTCCGTTCATATTTTAATCCAATCAAAATATGGTAATGCCAGAGCGGATCCAGCTGAATTTAGCTGCGGAATCAATTTGCTCCCGCGCAATTTATGGCCGTGTTTCCCCAATTAACTGGCAATTCGGTGGCTTCGATTATTTTGCGTAAAATGTGCGGGCGACTCCCGCATCCGGTGATTACGTCTGGCGCATAATTTGTGATGCGCCTGCGTCGAGTAGGGCCGGCCTACGCTTGATTTTTGTTAGATAAAAAACCGAAGGGGCCGTGGTTCTGCGGAGTGCAGGCAGCCAGGCAGCCAGGCACTGCTGCGCAGTTAGCTTACTTGTTGTTTGTTTTTACCGGCGCGAGTTTTGCACCTGCGCACGTTTTGTATTTCATGCTGGTAGCCGCCGGTGCATCTAAATGGGATTTTGCGTGTCACAATTCTTGCTTTTGTTTCTCACTTACATAAGTCTGCGTGATTTCCTCTCTTGTATGCTCCCGTATGTAAATTGCAAAAGAATAAAAGACAACTGTTATTAGTATTATTACCCACATTTGAACTGCATGAACTCGAGATAAGTAGTAGTATTGAAGATAATGCGTATTAAAGTAAAATTGGTGATTAAAGAGTTGATTGTTGATTGCAGGGTCGGCGGGCATCGCTGGTGTCGCCGGGCGCGTGCCCGCGACCGGATGCGCTAGCGGCAACATAATGTGGCTGCTTGATGAGCCCAATCAACCTTATGAAGGTGACCACACTTCTTGCATAATAATATTATGTCTTTACGTTTCCTTCCTTTTTGTGATCACAATTTTAAGAGACTGTTTTTTTTCTGAAATTCCAGATTGCGAGCAGCTGCTCTGCTTTCGCTACTACAATGGAGATGAAGAGGAGTGCGCGGCGGAGTCCGCTACTCTTCCACCTCGCTTCAAGGTCGACCTCAAGAAGCTCCCGCTACGCCTCAAGGAAGGAATGTCCAGGAAGCGGAGCGGCGACCACGTGTCACCCTTCTCATACAACAACGAGAGCTTTGAAATGAACTCGGAAAATCCACCGAGAATCGAGTTCGTCCCTGGAACGAGTCAGGATATCAAACATCTCAGCGAAAATGTTAACAAATGCTCAATTAGTGCTTTAGAAAGTAACGGGAACAATCTGAATCTCGAACAAACAAAATGTGATCCTAGCAAATCTCTAGTTAGCTTAAGTAATGAATCTCGTGTAAATAGTGAATCTCAAAGTGCTTTAGACTGTAAACCAACTTCTTCTGGAGTGAAGAAGAAGTGTCCTCCGCCGGTAGACACGGGCGGTGGCAACACGCTGAACGGTGTTAAAAAGAAATCAGTAGTCAACAGCGGCTTCGACTCCCCTACCTCACCGGGTACGGAGTACTATAAAATATGGTCACCAAAGAATCCCTGCAAGATAATGAAGTTCGTGTACGATGTAGAAGGTGCTAACGTGCCAAGTGATGCGGAAAAGTCGCCCGTGCCTCCGCTGCCGCCGAGACTATCTCATAAGCCGCTGGAGAGAATGCACGCATTATCTCCGCCGCAGGTGCCAAGACATCGAAAGCCAAAAAAACTGTCCAAACCCGAAGACGCGTTCACTTTTGAACTGATAGACACGGATGAACAGTTTTTTACTGACAATAATATCACTAATTCAGCAGCGTTGCAGGGTGAATTAAATGATTTCAAGCCTGGAGAATTTTACTCCGGGAACCAGGTAGCTATGTCCTCGACCACCAGTTTTTGGAGAGGAGGTCAAAACGTTGCTCCTCTAGCTACTCCTGAAACCGACGGCAGCTTATGTGAATCTACCATCTCTTCCATGAAAATTTCTAGATTAAATGAACAGAAGAAAGAAGTACCTGATGGCTCGCCTAGTATTAGTAGGAATAAGATTTTGTTTATAAAAGATATAGGTCCTGATAATTATATTACGACAACTTTCGCAAGGAAGGATAAGGTAGCAGCTCCGGACACCGTAGACGGTGTCAATATTACGCCAAACCATTCAAAGTCTGAAGAGAAAGCTCAACACACGTTTATAAACGATATAAGTAACCATTCAGAGTTTGAAGATGATAATAGGAATCAAATTGAAGAGAAAGAAATATCCACATTGAAAGGTCATAAACCACTCACGAGGCAAAGTTCAGGGCGTGCAAATACACCTACAATGATGACAGCATTCTTAAACTCGTCACACATAGACGCTCCAAGTAGAGAGACTGACAACAGCAGTTCAAATGCGCCAAGTTCTTGCAACTCCTCACATTCGACGTCTCCCGTAGAAGAAGCTAAACATTTTCCAAGCGTTGGTACTATGATAATGAATCGGAAATATTCATGCGATAGTCCAACGCCGAAACATTCCAGCTTGCCTCGACATTTACTAAAGAACCTTGGATGTGAAACTACTCCAAAACACTCTCCAAGTAAGACGAGTAATTTAGATAGTCCAGTTAGGCCGCACCCGAGGGTGTTGACCCGTGTGGCGGCACTAGCTGGTTCAGCTGTGCCACAATGTCCTCCCACGCCAACGCATCATAGAAGGCCACGGCCTACTCCCCCTCCAGACTTACATCCACCTCCGATTCAAAACGCCGAGAGCAGAGTGCACGAAAACTTCGAAATGGTTGAATTTACTAACGAACTGAGAACTACGGAGATCAGATCTCCGAACCTCGAGTTTGTGAACAGCAATCACTTTACGATAGTTCACGCTGGACCTCCTGAGGATGTTGTGCTCAGAAGGCCAAGGCCTGAAGACATTGATGACAATGACAACGCTTTGGCGTCCCCTACACCCTTAAGACATATGGCTGGAATAAGACTGCCTTCCATACCAGAGAGAGCTTCGAGGCAGATGGCGTTAACGGGAGATTTTCCTGCTAATATGATTGGCGGAATTATTGAATGTGAAGAACCATTACCTGCTGGTAAGTTCGAGAAATTTCTCAAAGACCTCGATGCTTTAATTTATGATTTGACAGTTTCCTTTTGTCGTCAACCAAACATTTATTACATTCCAGGATGGGAAGCCCGGATGGACAGTCACGGCCGCGTGTTCTACATCGATCATATAAACAGGACGACGACGTGGCAGAGGCCTGGTGTGAATGGATCCACGCCTCGATCACCTGCGCCCGAAGTGCAAAGGCGACAACTTGATCGGAGGTAAACAATTTAAACCAGAGTAAAGAACTCTAAGTTATTTATGATGATCACATAAACAAAATATTACTTTACAATTGCCTACTACAGTTATAATAATTTATCGAACTTGTAAACGGTATAATTGGAAACTTACACAATAGGTAGTAGTAGGATCAGTTAGTATAATTGAATACCATGGATTGTTTTCGAATGAAAATCACAGTAAAAAACTACGTCATTCCGATTCTAGTAAATCCACGATGCGATGGCTCATCTGCCAAAGATCATAGATAAACAAAACCCATAAAAAATAACGTAAACTTTATTAGCAATAAAACGACATAAGGTACTCGGCATACAAAAAGATAAGTTGTAAATTGTATATTACCATTGCTTATACATAGGTTCTCGATATTACCTTTCTGTTACTTTTGGTTTGTTATATCCTGAAGTCATGGGTGGGTTTGACAATAAAATAACATCAGTTGAACAATGTTAATCAATTTAATTTAACTATTGATTGAATGTCCGTGTGGTGTCGGCTAAGAGTAGCACCATCCCATTTCCTCCCGTGGGTGTCGTAAAAGGCGACTAAGGGATCTACCGGAAGATGGGCAGCAGCATCCTCTGAGTACACACATTCAATCCAACTGCGATCGCCAACCCGCCTGCCAAGCGTGGCGATTATGGCAAATCCCCACATTTTTGGGGAGGTCTATGTCCAGCAGTGGACGTTTATCGGCTGATATGATGATGATGATGATTGATTGAATCTGATGTTATTTTAATGAATAACATTTAGAGGTCGTTCGGAAGTCAGGTGGGTTGACGACATCGTAAAATGGGTCGGTAAGACCTGAATGCGAAGGTGCCTTTAGACGTACATTCAACCGCGAGGGATTTGGCGCGGGATTGCGCGTGGTAAAGAGCGCGAGTACTCATCACACATGCCTAGCGTTTGTAACAACTGCAATGTCTGCAATCCCACGCGAAAACGCGATGTTCTTGTATAGACGGTTTTTTTAAGTAATTGATCAGACTATAAAACTGAACAAGTCTCTATATGGGACCAACATCGAAATCGCGAAAAAGAAATCTACTGTGCCATAGGTACATTTGGGTCGAATAGATTTGCAGTTTAATTTGCAGCTGATTTAATTTCGCGATTTCGATGTTGGTTCGATAGAGAAAGTTGTTCAGTTTGATGGTCTGATCATCCCTTTGACTTTCAGTACGTTCAGCATATTAAGAAGAACCCTATGTAATTGCAGGTACCAGTCGATCCGTCGCACGATGACGCGCACGCAGCTAGCGGAGGAGGAGAGCGCGTGCTCGTCGCCGCCCCCCGCCGCCTCCACCTCCACCCCCCGCGCGGCCGACCCGCCCCACGCCCCGCACCCCGCCGCTGAGTTCCTGGCGAGGCCCGACTTCTACTCCATATTACATATGAACCAGGTGAGTGCATACTATTGTTTTCCTTTATTATCTGCTCCGCGGCAGTCTGAGCATAGCGAAAAAAACAATATACTTACTTAGTGATGAAGCTCAGCGGGCGCCACATGTCAATCAATGGCGGTGTACGGGGAGGAGGGGGTTCCCCCGGTACCGACTTGCCTGTGCGCGGTACCGACAAAACGAATTCAATGTCGGTGCCCCGTCTCCCGCATGAGAGGTACATTTTGGTTTTACTCTGCATAATTACACATACGTACAAAATGATGGTTCTACAAAAACTCGTAAAAAACCAAAGTACCTACTCTCGGGCAGTTTCTCCGAACAAACCTTTCTTTGCTAATCGTTTTTACTTTATTAAACTTGGAAATTCTCTCTTCCAGGAAGCGTCTTGCCTCTACAACGGCAACTCGACGCTGAAGCACATGATATCGAAGATCCGTCGCGACACGAGCTCGTTCGAGCGCTACCAACACAACCGAGACCTCGTGGCCCTGGTCAACATGTTCAGCGACTCCGACAGGGACCTGCCGCTCGGCTGGGACACTAAACTAGACCGCAATGGAAAGGTAATTGAGATCATTTTTGATTGGGATTGGGCTATCTCTAATTAAGTCGTTATCTTTGGTAGTTTAATGATGAATAATCATAGACAGAAATTCTTATATGGATAAGACAAGAGAAAAATAACTTACTTTATGGATAAGAGGAAGCTTTGAAATAGTTGAATTGGAAACTGAAAAAAAAAAGTTTAATATTAGGTAATAGATGAGATTGTAGTAATATATTTGACGCTATTACTAGATGTGCATTTGTATTATGCATATTTTTATCAAATAAGAGACCGCAGTCAATCAATCCGGTCAAACTGGACTCGCCAGGTAGAGTGTGGTCCATTCCCATTATATTTGTCTTATCCAGGCGATAGACTTATCCCCAAAGATGTGTTCAAATAGGAGCTATCCCGATCTGTCTCTATAGAAAAAGAAATAGAAAGCTACACCTTGAATACCTTTGCGGCTAAGTCTGGCGCGCATTAAAACTCTAACCTTAAGTACCTACTAAAATCACAAGACTACAGAGAGAAAATTTCATACAAGTGGGCGCTGTCGGTGCACTCTTTGAGCAATGGTTTTGTTCACATTTCGATCATTTATAATTCGTTCTCGACCAATTGGTGTTCGACTATTTAACTTTCGGTGTGATGTACTAAACCCCTCACACATAGCGTGCGTTAGAGGACGTACGAACAGGTGCAAACTATTACCTGTGACCTGTTCGCGCGTCCTCTAAGCTAAGAGGTCAAAAATTAACTAAATTGCACCTATGACATTGACTTTACATCACGCGTCGCATGCCCTACTAGGTGTTAAAAATAAAGCTGTGTTCGTTTCCCCGATAAAGACGAGACAGTTTGCTGTAGTCACAATTCGCGAGGTGTTTGTCTCCAGCGCTTCTTCGTGGACCACGTGATGCGTCGCACCACGTTCATAGATCCGCGGCTGCCGCGCGCGCCGACCGCCGGCCCGTTCTCGCCTCTGTTGCCGCAGCGGCGCAGGCCCATCTTGATTGAACAGGTTACTGGCCCTTTTGGGTTGCGTGCTGGGTTTTTTGAGATTAGCGAGATGTTAATTAAGTAATTGCTAGGGGTCGTATCACACAAGCTATTTTTGAGCGTAGGCGATGACGGGAAGATATCGCCGCGTTATCGCCCCGATTTTTCTCAGATCTACTAGTGGCCCTGCGCAGTCAACGCCTGTGCTTAAAAATGGCGGCGATTCAGTGGCGATGTCGCCTATGGGCAAAAATTGCTTGTGATAGGTGTCTTAGGCCAAAGTCAGAATAAAGATTCAAAGAGGTATGTGAGCTAAGTTTCCAGGATTCTAACTTGGTACCTGATATCATACATAATAGTTACATTGCAAACCTCTTTGAATATTATTTTGTGTCACCAATTTGTAGGAGGCATTATTCCGTGGTGGCCCATATTGCTTAATTAATATCTTGCTATTCAAGTGTTGTTTCTCATTAGCATTAAATAGATGGCGCTCGAATTGAATTAGGAATGTTATAGTAGCATGGTTTTATGTGATGGTTTTCTTTTCGTTTTCGATAGCATTTTTGTTTCTTTTAGCATGGTTTTGTAGTTTGTCGGTTTTGTTAATTGTTTACTGTTTGTCCTTTTCTTTGTGTGTTTTTATTTGATTGGATTGGTTATTTTATTACTTTTGGGAGCTATTAAAATTTTTTTTCTTATTGCACCGTTTATTTTTTTGTTTCATTATTTTCAGCCTGTGTTTTTTGCACACAAGTTTGCTTTTTATTCCCTACATAAACAGTAGGCCAAACACATGGCCTGCGAAAAGACTAGAAAGACCTAGTCTTTGTCGCTTTTCGTTCGTCAGATGGCTTTGTAATTTTCTAGCATTGGAAATTACCGCGAGCCGTATGCTGGTAAAAAAAGTATAACGAGAACAGGAAAAACCGAGTAGTGATGTTTTTAATTATTAAACAAATTTTAAGTGTGTATTCAGACAATAAAACTAAAAAACTTTCTCTAAGGAAAGTCTTTGCCCCCTTAGGGTCGAAAAACTATATTTTTTTTAATCTTCCATATAATGCGGATCATTAGATTGATTTTCTATTTCAGGTCCAAAAAGAATCTCATTTTCCTACTCATCTTTCTTAGGTAAAGATGTTTAGTTTCATTGTCTGAATACACCCTTAAAATGTTGTTAGTAATTAAAAGCTAGTGATGTAAATAAGCTTGGTTCTGACATTTATTAAAATGATTTGTATTTAATGATCGCGCAGGCGCCGACGCCTCCGCCGCGGCCGCCGGTGACAGCGAGCGATACCCACACGCACACCACGCACGCTGAAATACCTGTCGCCTACAATGATAAGGTATGAGTTTTATTTTGTAAATAAATTTAATTCTAATGCGTAAAAAAACCAATCGAAATAGGCCACGTGTTGTGGAACGTTATTCCGCACGTACTCAATGTGGATAATTCCTAATTACTTGACTGGCGGATAGAGGCCTATGTAGGTAACATGCACTGAGACGTATACATACGGTTTATTCGACTTTAATCATCTGTGTGATATCACCCAGTATAGGCGACTTATCTGTGTACTATGATCACCTGACGAAATGATCACCCAGCACAGCTAGCATGCCACCCACGACAAAGCGTTTAAACGAGAAAAACGTCATGCGCGCTCTTTCTGGCATACGTATAATAATAAGGATGGAGGCACATATCGATTTTTATCGTTTTCTCGGGGGTGGCATGCGAGCCCTACAGGTGTTTAAAGTCGACTCGACCTTCTGTTCAGTTTTTGGTGTCCCCAAATCACCTGTAAATTTTAGGTGCTCAAACGCTGGTAGGTAGAAGTAGTGAGGCCGTCGCCACATAAAATCTTGAAAGTTTCCTAGATCATTGAGATATTGTTCTTCACTTAAAAGGTGTTCTAAAAAGAACATTCAATCAATCAATCCAATCATTCAACCCACTGCCGGGCATAGGCCTCCTTTTTATTGCTCCACTCCTCACGGTCCTGTGCCAAATGATCCATGTCTGACCCGCAGCTCTTACAATGTCGTCTGACCAACGCATCGGTGATCTACCCACTGACCTCCCTTCTCTTGGCCACCATTCCGATATTGCCTTGGTCCACTGGCCGTCTTCTCTTCTAGCCAAATGTCCTGTCCATCTCCATTTCTACTATCCGGTCTCCAACGTCGTAGATAGACCTTAGTTCTTCGACGGATTTTTACGTTTGGTCAAGCGTGTCTAACTCCGCACTGTAGGTATAATAATGTACCAACGCGGTCGCGCCGCGACGTCGCGGCCTAATTCAGTTGAGTGCCACGCGCTCATTGCATCGCACGCGTGACCTTAGTATAGATGTAGGTACTTACGCTCGTTCCAACCTTGCGTTGCTGATATCCCTTACCATTCACGCACAGAGAGTCAATGTGTCCGTGAAATTCACCCACAGAGAGTCAATGTGCTAGTGTCAGTCACGCTTGGAACGAGCGTTCTTAGATAGTGAACCTTCTGTTGTACTCTTAAATATTCCGTGGTTTGGTACATGGTCCACATGTGTCCAGACAGGTCCTACACGCATCTTCTACTCTGAACTGCAAAGCGGCAAGCGGAAACAAGGCGGGCAGTTTTTGCGGTATAAAGATGTGCAAAAACGCCACATGAAGCTTTGCGAGATTGATTCGAATTGTTGGGAGGAGCTTGCTAAAGATCGACCGGGGTGGAGGCACACTGTCCAGAATAAGGTGTTCGACTTTGAGGCTAAGCGTAGGGCTGATCTCGATACCAAGCGCGATGAACTTAAAGCCAGACCACCCGCGGCCATCCAATATGACTATCGTAATGGAAAATTGACTTGTAGCCTGTGCGGACGCACTTTCAAAGCCAAGATAGGCTACAACAGCCACCTGAGAGCACATCAACGAAGCTCCCAAAGTCAACAGCCATAATCAGTCGCTGTGGTCGAACACGGCCATGAAGCATCATCACATGGTCCACAAGTCATTAAAACTAGGTGTACTTATAATGTATCCTCTCCACAGGTCGTAGCCTTCCTCCGTCAGCCGAACATAATGTCGATACTACGGGAGCGGTGCGGGGGCGCGGGCGGCGCTATAAGGGACAAGGTGAACGCCGTGCGGGTGGAGGGGGCCGCCGCGCTAGCACGCTACCAGAACGACGTCCAGCTGACCTGTCTGTTGAGGTGAGTGTGCTAGTCGTAGTTTATTCTACATCTAAACTATTATGAAGTGTGTCTATACATTGAAGATATTTACAAAAAAAAGATTACGATATGGTTTTTAGGTATCCCTGACTCGAAATCAAGCTTTTTTTAGAAATTTTGTCTGTCTGTTTGTTTTTGTGTTTGTTTATTTGTTTGTTTGTTTGTACGCGCATCACGCAAAAACTACTGAACCAATTTTGATGAAACTTTTTTGTTTGATACCTTATGATCTGACTTAAAATCTGGTATTAATTTGTGCTGACGAAGTCGCGTGAAAACTCTAGTACATACATAAAGTCATGACCATAATCCCTTTCGATGTGGTTAGAAACATTGCTTAAACTACCTTTAGGAATGTAGTTGTAGCAATGTTCCCATTTAGCAATTTAAGTTTCAGGATCGCATGACGTGTCAAGTGGTGAGAGGTGGCTTTTCGCCCACATAAAGACTGCAATTAATATTTAATCCCTTAGTCGTTCGCCACGGGAAGAATCGTGGTGGTCCGGAACCACACCGCTATTATATTATTATAATTTAAAAAAACTGCGTCCATCTTTTGAAAATAACTAGTTTAAATAGCAACTAAGTGCTTGACGTACGGTTTTAAATATTTGGTGACATCAATGGTTGTTTTTTTTAAACACTACTTGAGCCCCATACAATTGGAGCTTCGTTGTAGGCCATGGAGCAGGCAACCGAGGACTGACGCGACGCGACCACCCAATAGCAGACCCACAAGTCCCACAACGCTACTCCCGTAGTCGTCTCACGGTCTCAGCAGTTTAATTACATTTTATAAATCTAAGAACAACGCACCTCTATCGTTGTTTTTCGCTACAACAAACAACTTTAGGTTAACTGTAATAAGGTCGGATGTAGTTTGGATTATTTATTTCAGTGCAATTTAAAACACTCGCAACCGTTTGAACCTTCGATCAACAATATACAACTAGATAACGGGTCGCATACAAAACCAAAGAGAAATTCTGTCCTCGTGAATATACAATATTTTTTGCTAACAAACCGAGAAAATAGTCCGAATACATTATAATTTCGACCTCAAAGCAACCATAATTCCTAGTAATTTAAAAAAGGAACACTGCGGCATTGCGAGACGTGCTTACGTTGGCTTTGTTCGAACGCAACTAATTCAAAATAAGACCTCACTCCAATAGTGAGGCGTTATTTGCCGGGACATGTTTTGAGCGCTGACGCGTTATCTAGTTGGATATTGTTGATCGAAGGTTTGAACACAACGCCCTCTATTATAGATGTTTAACTATACTTTTACAATTCTTAAATGGATATAATCGGTCTGTCTTGCAGATGTCGCTGATTGTAAAAAAGTTTGTATTTTAGTTTAGGAAGTGTTCAAGCATGTATCCAAACTTATGTTTCTGGTGGAGGGGGGGTTATTCATAGAGAAACAATAAAAAAGTAAGTGCTTTAATCACTTTTCCATGAGCCGAGTAGGTACTGCAGTTTTGTATGAAACAGCAATTTTTTTGTCTTGAATTTGTTGTATCCATTATTAGTGTTCGACTATGGGTACGTTGATCCGTCGCTGTGCGTTCATTGTAACAGGTCGCTCCGTACTTTTTGACCTACCTCAATAAGTATAGAGATGAGGCAGTTAGACCATAACAAACCACTTTTTTTTAGAAAACCTACTGGTAATTTTGTTGTTATTTTTCCACCACCTGTTTTTATTGAAAAATACAATAGAAGGTTAAAAATAAGTGATACGTATTTTTCCGATTGAATTTGCAGTCGATATTTCTATTTTTAATTGTTTTTTGAATTTTCTGTAAAAGTTTGGATTCATGGCTGTATAATTCCTTTGGTCTGTAGAAATTTAAAAAAAAACTTCATTAATAGAAAAGGCAGCCAGGCAAAGGAATCCGTCTCATTCAACTTTGCATTTTTCAGTATTTAATCAAAAAATAATGGATTGAAAAATCTGATAATTTTTATGTAAGTACTTCAGCTTATTTAAACAGAATTAAATGTTGTCCATTGTTGCTGAATCTTTTCGTATGAAAGAAATCATTAGATGTCAGATAATATTTCATCATCATCATCTCAGCCGATGGACGTCCACTGCTAGACCTAGGCCTCCCCCAAGGATAGCCACAGCGACCACCGATCCTGCGCAATAGGTAATATTTAAAGATAATGTAATTCCGGTTCTATACAAAAAAAATCGTAGCCTTTTCCGCACCGAATTCGCATTATTTTAACGTATTTAGTATTACAGAGAACGCAAATTACGTTCCATTCACTGACACAGTTCAGCAAAAAATAAATATACACCAATCATGTCGTTGTCGTTCTACATAAAGTAGCTTATAATCAAATGGTGACCCAACAGTATTTTGTGTACAAGCATGGAATTAAATTTATATTTGTACCGTGCAAGTCAACTGTACCGTAGTTCTCATGTTCTGATTCGTATTATACCTAGGTACCTGTTGCATTGTGTATTGTGATGTATAAAATACATCAGACATATATAAATTCACGACCATGATCTCTTTCGGGATGGTTAAAAATTTCAGGCCGTTCAAAAACTTTGCTGCAACAATTGAGGTAAGTACTAGAGGCAGTGCCGGACTGGGACCTGAAATCGGCCCGGGCATTTTAGAGACAGTCGGCCCTCCCAACGGTACAGTAGTTTGGTATGGGACAGCTGTTTTTTTTCGCGATTTCGATGTTGGCTCCATAGTTAAAGTTGTTTAGTTTCATGGTCTGAAGCACCCATGTGATGACAGCAGTACTATCTAAGACCAATTGCGAGCGAAGCGAGCTCGAGATTTCACTGCAATATAATGTGATGACAGCAATACGATCTAAGACCAAGAGCGAGCGAAGCGAGCTCGAGATTTCACTGCAATATAATGTGATGACAGCAGTACTATCTAAGACGAATTACGAGCGAAGCGAGCTCGAGATTTCACTGCAATATAATGTGATGACAGCAATACTATCTAAGACCAAGAGCGAGCGAAGCGAGCTCGAGATTTCACTGCAATATAATGTGATGACAGCAGTACTATCTAAGACCAATTGCGAGCGAAGCGAGCTCGAGATTTCACTGCAATATAATGTGATGACAGCAATACGATCTAAGACCAAGAGCGAGCGAAGCGAGCTCGAGATTTCACTGCAATATAATGTGATGACAGCAGTACTATCCAAGACGAATTGCGAGCGAAGCGAGCTCGAGATTTCACTGCAATATAATGTGATGACAGCAATACGGTCTAAGACCAAGAGCGAGCGAAGCGAGCTCGAGATTTCACTGCAATATAATGTGATGACAGCAATACGATATAAGACCAAGAGCGAGAACGAGATTTTTTGCAATATTGTGAATTTGTTGTAATACTTTTATTTCAAACACTTGATTTTGGCGCCCCCTTTACCTGCCGCTCTTAGGCGTGGACCGGTATCCAAAGGCGATGGGCCGGCCGTCCAGAGCGGCGACCGGCCCACCAGAGCCGCGGCCCACCGGGCATTTGCCCGGCACGCCCTAGGGCCAGTCCGGGCCTGACTAGAGGCGACACCCAGACTGAATTTTTTGTAACACTCGTTTAGGCTAATTGGTGCAACCTTACTTAGCCTGTACCAGGCGCTCGCTACCCCGCGACGCCTCCAGCACGCGCACCGCTCTGCGGATGTGGAGCACAGATTTTGTTCGCCTTGTCTGCTCTATACATAACTATTCAAGGGCTGCAACTTATGAAAAAATCTATTTCTTTTAGGCCTTATTAGCAATGGTTAGTTAAAATCATTCTTGGCCTTCCACCGTTGTATGTTATTCAGCCTCACATAAGTTATGATCTACACTTAATTGTAAGTTAATTGCTCCAGACTTGTTCTTTTCATGTTTTCCACTTTTTATTTCGCCACAATTATTTTACTAATATTTTAACATTCACGCATATTTTTCCTTTGCATCTTTATTTCTTCGACAACAAGGTCTACAATTGTGTGGCAGATTTTAATAACAGTATGCGTTCCGAACACTGGCTTTGCGAAGATTAACCGCAGATTATGCGTCCTACAATGATTGTATTACTAATGAATCTCACTTTTTAGTCGCTCTTACTACTGGTCCTTTTTTATCTATTTTTATTTTATTTATTTAACTCTTTATTATAGAAAAAAACAATTAAAGTAGAGATGGACAAAGGGCGATTTTATCTGAAGACTTGAAGGAAATATAAATTCTTTGCTTTTCTTTATAAAAGATGGTAAAAATTAAATACATCCTGAATTGGAGCAACAATTCTTTGGGGTGGCTCATCTCATATCTGCCAAGGTTCGCTGGTATAGGGCTTCCGTTTTTCTGGACGTACTAAAGGTATTGCAAACATTATGAGCAACAGATCGCCACAAATCTATTAAAAAGCGGTTTCGTAGATGGGCACATGACCCCCGTGTCGCTTTCTGCCCTTAGACGCATGCTTCTTTATTTACAAAAATATTATGTTCAATATGAAATTGATATTTTGAAACCCATGGTAGGGGTGCCGTGCCGTAGTATTTATTTATCAGTGAACTTATATTTACGTCTTCTTTGGCGAGAAGTTTGTCTGGTTTTTGTAACAATTATAGTAATGAAGGTTGGACTGATGGATGTGATGAACGTTGTTGTATTGGGCTATCTACCACAAACATGTTTTTCCTTCATTGTTTAGAAATTTTTATGAAATCTCTTTAGTTTTTTATTCTTTTCTATTGTATTAAAAAATAACTCATATTCTTAAGGCCTCCGCATATTGCAGCGATAGTATCGAGCGATTTACCGAGCGATATGTCACGCATGCGCCCCAAACTAAAAGTGGTCTAAAGAGATTGCATCGGAACAAAATCGAGCGCGTCCCCATACAAAATGTACTGGAAACAATTATCGCATAATCGCAGCGATATTATCGCTCGATAAAATAGCTGCAATGTGCGGAGGCCTTTATTCTTTTTTCATCGAACAAGCAATGTTTTGTTTTCGGAGATTATGTTATAGTGAAATAGAGTCCACTATTTCCACGTAAAATACTTTTATTTGCCAACTTCAGGTTGTTGTGGAATTTGGCTTCATTCAGAAATTGGTTTGACCTCGCCTTAGATTTGGTGTTAGTAGGTAAACTTTTCGCAAAACGCCGAGGGTTTTTACGGGACCTAGAAGGAGAGTAATCTTTTTTTTAAATCCTGTTCTGGTTTTAAAATAAGAACTTACTTACTTGTAAATCTTAGGCTATACCTAAGTACTTTACATTCACATAAGCTTCTCGTCTCATCCATATTAATATTAGTCCTTTTGTTTCCGTTATGTTTATTTATTGAGCGCATGCGCCTGCGACGCACTGTAATCGCGAGCCAAGTTCACATGCCCTTTTATAGGACTTAACATCGTTTCAATGTGTTTTTGTAACGGAATATGAATGTTACTGTTGTTTTGGTCCAATTCACGATTACAGTGTTTTGTTTGGATCAAATATGTTTTCTCACCCTTATTCGCTTTTACATTTTAGAGGCTGATGATGATGAAATATACAGGGTGTAAGATTAAATAAATGTATGGAACAACTGATTATTTTTGCGTGAGTCCGATTTTGGCTCCTTCCTGTTTAGTTTGATGGTCTGAAGCACTCTTTAAGATTTAAGTAATGTAAAATGAATTATACGCCCTGTATGTGAGTATGAAATGAAATACCTTGAGCTGGTAACAAAAATGGTGCGAATGACTGTCCTTGAGTAGGTATTTATGTTGAAGTATCAACAATGTCCAAAGTTTTTCATGTTTATTATGTGAACGATTGGGCACCAGGGAATAAAAGCTAACCACCTGAAATAGAATGCTCGGCATTCTATTGTGACACGTTATAAACTATAACTACATTCGTTCTAGGAGCTTTTCTAGTACTGTTTTCATAGCATATGCACTGCATTCCCTGAAAACGTAGTCAAAGAAATTTAGAGTAAGTATCCTATTATGAATATGAAACATATAAAAATAGCTTTTAGGCTTTTTTTATTTAGGTTGTCTTTACTGAGAAATCTAAAATATTATGATTCTTAAAAAAGGACATCTTAGTTCTAAAACGTAGGAGAGTGTCCGTGGCGTAGTGGTACTACCGTATCGAAGCTACGATAAAGTGTTTTTAAAATGACGAATTAGTCTGAGAATCCTATTCGTAATGGTCGTTAAGATAAGTCTAAAGCCAGCATTGTAGCTTTTAAGTACCTAATACAATGTTAGACACTATAAGTATATCGACACGAAGTTTCACAGGTACAAGATAATACAGCTAATACTGTGTTATCTACTGAAAAAATAACACATTCGTAATTTGAGTACAATAACTATCTAATTTCATTTACTTACTTACTCATAGGTACTTATCTCATAACGCGACTTTTTATGTTGTGTTGTTCAGAGTTGCAGAAAAACTGACAGATACGAATGTAAAGCTTAGTTCCTGTTTCAACACTCCTAGATAAGTTATTGATAGATTATCTAACCAATAAACGATTGGTCAGATAAGATATCAAAAACTTATCTAGGAGTGGTGAAACAGGTGGACAGATTTTGTGTGAAAGATATGTCAAGACGAAAAACTGGTGAAACAGCCCCTAGAATCCTACAATTGCTTATTTAAGTGTTCGGTGGAGATAATAATACTTACTTAAGTACTGGTTTTTGTCCTGCTCAACGATCTTCTTCCATTTTGCTCCATCTCTGACCTTCTCCAAGATGTTTTCCTGCCCTTCCTTTCTTCCCTCAGGTCTTCCTCGACACAATCCTTCCACCGCTTGCTTCTTCCTCTGGGTCTTTTCTGTTGCGGGGTCCACTTGGTTTTGACAGCTCTGGTGTTGTTCATTCTTTCCAGTTTCCAGGTGGCCTGGCCCTCTAAGCCTTTGTGACATGCAGAACCTTATGATCGTTTCTTTATGTATCAATGCCTCCAGTTCGAAATTCATCCTTATCTTATCTTATCTTATCTTGTTGTGGGGGCTGGCAGGCCAGCAACACTACGACCCAGTGGGATCTTTTGTGTTAGCCCCAATACTTTTTGCTTTCCTCACCCTTCAAATACATGGTCAATGAAGGAGGCAATACCATTGAGGGGAAGAAACCTAAGATCTCCCGGTTTTGGGTATCCATCTCCGAGGAGGCACATACGTTTTTGAGGAGGCAAATTCATCCTTACGTGCCATCGTCTTCTCGCATTGATCCGAAGATTTTTCTTAAGACATTCATTTCGGACACGAACAGTGCCAGTTTAAACAAGCAGTTTAACATTTATTACACCACCTTCTACAAGCGACGACATAGAAGCGTTAGGTATGTTTATAAGTTTTGGTTGTTTCTTTTGTTTGAATTACAAATGTCTGTCATTACATTGTTAAGAAGTCAAAGTTCACTCTATTGTCATTCGAATGATGCACCAAAGGGTTTGTACGATAACATTGAATTTTAGTTATGTTATCAAAGAGTGGGTGAAGTTAAGAATACGTTATTCACACTATTTTTATCCTTATAACATTAGACAATTTATAAAGGGACCCGCCTCGCGTTAGCATTTCGCCTCTGCCAACGTGCAAGATCAAGAAATCTTATGCATCTACATACAATTTTATACCTTATCACTAAGCGAGACAGCCTATAATTGCGGAAGTTTGTATAAATGCACTTAACTGTACCTACAACATCAAACAAAATGTTTGAGTCTTTTCTTCAGTCCAGCAGTGGACTTTTTATAGCTGATGCTGGCATTATTGTAGACTTCTGTCTTCAAATAACAAAATACCATCTTTGGAACCTCACAACTCAAAAGCCACATCTAAAAGCCAATCGCGCAGTTGTCCAAATTATAAATCCAAACATACTAGACAAAACAAACACATTATTCAATCGTCAATGTTACCAATGTTTCAATTCAATAATATTTGCTTACCCTTGTATCGGTTTATACAGGTTGGACTTTTACGCAAGGTCCTCCAGTCAATATTGGGCTAAAAAGATAAGATGGGAAATATTTGTCTATGGTATTAACGTGGCTGATGGCTTACGTTAATGTGCTTGATAATGGAGCTACTGTGTTTCAGGGTTACTTGTCAGAAGATTGCTTTGTCTTTTCGTGTGTCTATACATTTTACTTTAGTATTGAACATCCGTGTATCATTTTTAGGGGGACAATCTAGAACGATACAATACTTTAGATACACAAATACATTATCATTTTTTGTCTGTAATGAATTAGTAATGACGCTATGTGTGACCACTCCGTTCCGTAAAAGAAACATTTTTCAGCACCTTGTTCTGTTTCTTGAATATTTGTGAAACTCTGTTCTGTAAAATTATAATAGATACGCGAAATAAAATTTTTGTATCTTGCACAAATGCGTTTATCATGACACGTATAGGTTCATTTCATAGGTAATCATAAAATACTCTCTTATTATGACGACGTCCAAATTTTAACACTAAATTAGTTACTTGAAAACTGCTGAACCGATTTTCATGAAATAAAGCTAAGAACACTCTCGCAAAAATTATCTTTCTATTTAAAAAAACCGCATCAAAATCGGTCCAACCGTTCGAGAGCTACGATGCCACAGGCAGACAGACGTTGGCGTCAAACTTATAAACCCCTCTTTTTTTCTTTCATACATAAAAAAATTCATCAAAATCGGTTCAGTAGTTTTAGCGTGATGCACGAACAAACAAACAGACAGAAAAAAATCAAATAATTCAGAGATACTTAACTTTTTTTTAATATTTTCAATGTTTCATGTCTCAAAATACCACTTAAATTTGACTATCTTTATTATGATAAAAGCAAAACATGGTGAAAATTTTCATGTAGGTACTTTACTTAGGCCCGATTCGACCAAACGCGAGTAAATTGTAAACTGATTTTGCGTTTTACCAACCCTAATCTATGAATACATTTTATACGGCCAGTTTTTACGGTACAGCTAGAGCGAGACTAATGAAATGACAATGTCACATAATTAAAAAAAATAATGAAAAGAAACCTAACAAATTAAAACTGTATAACCTCACATTGCAATAAGTAAGGATACAACGACCTCTTTCTTTACGTGGATTATCCATTCTTTCTTTTAGTACGGGTTAGTATGGTAGAAGGCAAATGGAGTTATTTCGGAGTAAACACCAAGAGTAAAATTGTTCCTTGTATAGTTACTCTTCTATAAATCGAAGTTTGGTCGAATCCGGCCTTAGTTATAGTTACTTTATAGTTAGTTGAAGTAATTTAACTAACAAAAATGTTACTATTGCGAAATTTTACCATGCCAAGGTCCATACCAGAATACTATGTTTAAAACGGCCACTAAAAGTTGTATAAGAAGTTATTTAAAGTTTTTATATTTATCCAGAATCCTTTTAATTAATACTGACGAATGGTTTCGGTCATCTTTCGATTGTGAGATGACATTTTGTTGATTAGCATTTTTTACGATCTCGTTTGCATGGAGGAATCTGTAGTGTTCTCGGAACCAATCCGTGGGATACCTTCGTGTTTAAATGTATTATCGGAATTTTGGTTATTATATGAGCTTCGTAATATTTATTCTTGTCAACTGGGCCAGGCTATGATTCATTGTTACAAATAAACGGTTTTTTTTTTTTTTTTTTTTTTTTTTTTTTTTTTTTTTTTTTTAATAATAATAAACGTTTATTTGACACATAACAGTTACAATACATCAATGAAATCCCTGCAGCATGTGAGAGCAAGCTGTGGTACATGCTGCAGTGGCTTCCCCAATCTTAGTGTACATAAATTAATGTTATGCTAAACTTGACAGCTAAGACACAAGTTGCCTTAGCAATAATAATAAAAACTAAAATGAAAAAGTTTACTTATTTTAAGAGAGTTGCAATGCAATTTATGTGTGTGTGTGTGTGTGTGTGTGTGTGTGTGTGTGTGTATGTGCGTGTGTGCGTGCGTTCATGAGGGTGCTTGAGAGTGAGCGGGCGTACTTTTGAAGAGTGCGCGGGCGGTTAGGGTGCAGGGGACGGATGGGAGGCGGTTCAAGTGGTTCTGGATAATGTGTGGATGGGAAGTGGTAGTTAGCCCTGCGAGTCTATCTTGGGATCGAATGGCTGTTATCAGCAGCCATTCACTAACATTAATAACGTTGAATGGTTAGCTTTCTATTATAAATAAGTTTTCGGTCAATGAGTAATCTAGGACAGTTAGCCAACCCAAAGTGATGTTTTTTAATTCATAATTGTTCAGTCTTTTAATTTTTATTTTATGGTTAATTTTATTATAAAGTCGTGGCGCATTAAACTCGTACTGTCTCCTCGCGAATTCACTGAAATAATATGGCATTGGTACACTATCCAGCCTTTTTGTGTTACTAGGCAGGGTAGGTACAGTTTTACGATGGTATCGTCGAATGGTTTGGAGAATGTATAGTTTCCTAATAGAGAGAACATCATTATCAGAATATAAGTCAGTGGTGGGATACCTAAACGGAAGTCGGTTAATGACCTTAAGCAATGCACGTTGGGCTCGCTCAGCTTCAATAAGAAGTGTCTTGGCAGCTCCTCCCCATGTGCAAATGCAGTAGGTGAGCAAACACTCCGCAAGGGCCTTGTATACTCTCATTAATGAGTTCTTGTCTATTACATCCCTCAATGATTTAAAAACATAAATAAGCTTTCTACAACGACCACTCATTGCCTGGATTTGAAGATTCCATGACAGTGTATCGTCTATAACAATTCCGAGATATTTGATGTTGTCGGTGCGCAACAGAACGGAACAGCTGCAGGTGGCAGGCACAACCGGAAGCCGATTACATGGAAAGGTATGTATTTTTAGTTTTAAGTCATCAGTAGGTTTAGATGCATTTGTTTTACTGAAGCACAAGTATTTTGTTTTAGCAGTGTTCAAGGTAAGCAGACTGTCTTCTAGCCAAGATGTCACATCTCTAAGTCCATTCTCAGACAGCACATGAACATCTGCCCACGAGTGGTCGTGAAATAGGAGAACGGTGTCGTCTGCAAACATCAGTAAATCTGCTCCTTTCACTTTTTTATTACAAAGATCATTAATATATAGCAAAAAGAGGGTCGGTCCCAAGGTGCTACCTTGGGGCACGCCATACGTACAGGCGGCGCCGCTACTCATCTCGCCACTGATTCGGACTCGCTGCTGCCTTCCGTTCAAGTAATCCCGAAACCACATGAGTGGCGTGCCTCTGATACCTACGTTTTCCATTCGAGTCAGAAGTATTGGAATTGAGACAGTGTCGAACGCTTTCTGGAGGTCCAGGAATACCCCAAGACATTTAGCACCACTTTCCAGGTATTTCACAATGGAATTTGTTAGGTGGAGAGTTGCATCTTCCGTTGACTTTGCGCTTCGAAACCCGTATTGGTTTTCTGATATCAATCCATTCATTTCGAGATACGCCATCAGCCTCTTATTAACAAGTCTTTCCAGAACTTTCGAGAGTGACGCCAGTAGCGAGATCGGTCTGTAATTCGTGGGTTGAGTTCTATCGCCTGCTTTGTAGACTGGAGTGACAATAGCGCTTTTGAATGTCCTAGGGAATGTGCCGGAGTTAAAACTGAGATTACATAAATAAGCAATAGGGTTAGCCAAGCTATGACAATTGTCCCTCAAGACCTTCATACTAATGTCATCCCATCCTGGTGCACTGTGAGGCTTTAAACTCTTAATAGTGAGCATGACCTCCATGGGATTGACTAAGAATAGCGAGAAAGAATGTATAGGACCACTATCTTTTGAAGCTTTAGACGTGAGTTCTTGTTCGGTAGTATTCAGTTCCTTGAGGGTGTTATTGGCCAGGTTGGATTGAGATAATTAAGAAATTAAAGATCAAATGTTTAAAGGTCGGTAAGAAAGAATGTAAGTATGACAAAATGTCACAAAAATACAAGGTGTAACAAAACACCCTAGTATTATTTAAAAGGGTGGTCTAATTAGGTAAGACCATCAAACGGAGCCACTTTCACTATGGAGCCAACATCGAGAAAAAATTAAATCTTCCGTTTCATACAAAACTGCAGTATCTACTCTACTCAAATGGTTCTGAATTCTCTAAGCTCAAATGTATGGGACAGCACTGCGGATGTTTTAAATTGAATTTCGATGTTGTCTCCATAGACATACCTAGTGAAAGTTGTTATAGTTAAAGTTGTGTAAGTTGTACCTACTAGGGTGTTTTATTACATCTTGTATATGAATGAATTTATAATTTTGGTCAACAACAAAAAGTCGTTTTTTTCTGTTAGGTAGGACAATATTAGTTGGATGAACCAACATTATACGCAATAGCCCTGGTTTAGTGTAAAAACTTTTCGCCTATAAAAAAATAAAAATAAAGTTCATAATTTTCAAACTTTTAGGGGTGATTGTTCTACTACTATATTAAAGCCCGACCAGAAATATAAAAAACCTCGCCATGTTGCGGAAAATCATTGGAACTAATTTTTGTACTTGGAACACTAACATTAAAGGTGACAGTCGATTGCAGCGCCCCCAAATCAGGTTTTTTATATTCCTGGTCAGGCTTTACTGTCGAAACATTTGTTTATGGTAAAGCGACATGCAATGTTTTTTTATAATTTTCCACGTGGGAAAAGTCTCTGACGAGCCCCTACTCTATGACATAATTACATCTATCAACAAACGGAACTCTTTAGCATTTAATGATAATGGTATAATCATATGCAATTTAGATGCCATAGGAGCAACAAGATAATTTTCCTTAGAATAAAACAATTTAACTCGTTCGTTAGCGATGAAGTGTCGTTACGTGTAAGTAAATATGAGTAATGCGTAATTACGATTGTTTGATTGATTTAATGGTAGGCTAATTGTATTCATTTGCATTGGTAAAGTAAAGCCTTTTATGTCTAGTCTCTAGCCAGTCATAGTTTTGAGGAACTTTTTAGTCGAGGTAAGGAAGGGCGCTATAGGTTTTACATTGTAGTGGATTATTTATATTACAATTACGATACAATCGACGTAAAGGATTTTTTTTAAATGTCATTGTGCCATAATTTAGTCACAGTATAAGAAAGAGTATAAGTACTACATACAGCAAGGACACTCTCTACCCCCATTATTTTTTACCTCTTGTTCTTTTTTTTACCTTGGCAGACGAAGCCAAACTAGTTCGCTCAAAGAATGATCCAAAAGCAGGTGTAGAGTGCGTGAGCTGGATCGTAAGAAATTTCTTCATAAATGTGTTCAGGATGCCTAGAGGGTAAACATACTAAAAGTCCTCGCCTCTAGGGGGGGCGCCGGGTGGGGGGGAGGGGGTTAAAGTTCCCACTTTTGAGTTTTTCGCTAATATCTTTAAAACGGTGCATCGTAGAGAAAAATTGTCTTCTACGTAATGAAAGCTAATAAAATTTCCTACAACTTTTGTCTTACACTTTTTTTCGAAATTCTAATAAGTTTTCGAATATCACGCTCCGAAATAGTGAAAATGAATGTTTTTTCAGCGTGACGGGCATTACCTGATGTTAAATGATATTTTATTGATAGCATAAGCTGGGAGTACCTCCAAGCGGTGAAGGCGGTAACAGTTTGAGATCGCGTTTTCGACCAAAAGCGGGTAATAGAGCGAAGGTGGGTCACCACTTTTCTTTCCATATCTCCGATGCCCACTGTCACAGAAAACGCGATCTTGCTGGCTAAAACTCCCATTCCCGTTATCATTCATGCCTTCGGGCTTATGTTGTCATCGTCTCTCATATCATTTTTACCTGATTGGAATTATATTATATTCAGTATGGAAAACCATCAAATCTGTTTTTTACAGCTTATTCGAGCCTACCAGTAAGGTTTTTGATCTCTCTCAAATGAACACAGTAGTAGACGGTGGATTTCTACTGCACAGAGTAATTTGGCAAAAAGGTGCCTGTGTTGCCACAATTTGTGATGGATATATCGCCTACATCAACCGCCACTATCCTGGAATCAGTCGTACTGTGGTTTTTGATGGGTACACAAACTCAGCAAACAGTACGAAGTCACAAGAACAGAAGCGACGATACAAACTGAAGAGATCGGCTGATATCAATTTGTCTTGGAGCACATCAATAACAGTGAAACAAGAAGATTTCTTGTCTAACCCTTACAATAAAAGTCAGCTCATTTCCTTACTGCAGACAAAGCTTCAGGAAAAAGGGATACAAAGTCTCCAGGCCACCGATGATGCTGATGTCCTTATCGTGAAAACCGCTGTGGAAAAATCGACTGATAGCTCTGTAATTGTCGTTTGGTGAGGATGTCGACCTTGCTGTGCTTTTGATAGCTTCCACTCCTCCCACCCAAGACATCCTGCTGCTGAAACCTGGCCGAGGGAAAACTAAAACCATCGTGCTATCCACCCAAGAGATGCAGCAACATGGATATGAACATATCCTGTTCTTACATTCATTTACCGGGTGCGATACAACATCTGCAACTTTCAGAAGAAGCAAAGTGGGTTTCTCAAAACTGTACTTGAAGTCAGATATCATCAAAGAAGCAGCAGCGACCTTTTATAACCCCGCCTCCACGCACAGTGAAGTTGATGACGCTGGGAAAATGTGCTTTCTTCAATGGTATGGAGCGCCAACAAGACTGACTTCCCTCAACCAGTATCGCTTTCAGTTGTTCATGAGATCATTGGCAAAGATTGAGCCTGACTTCAGCTCCCTCCCACCAACTGAGAACGCAGCTAAACAGCATTCACAGCGCACCTACCACCAAGTGCAACTGTGGCTTGGGAATGAGCTGCCTCCTCAAGAATGGGGATAGAAACATGAAGGAGGCAGCCTGGTGCCAATAACAACTAATGATTTGCCCGCACCGGAGGTCCTATTAAAAACAATATTTTGCCGCTGCGCTAAGGGTTGTGGTAGTGGCAAATGTGGATGTCGTTAAGCAATGCTCAAATGTTCTGCGGCATGCCTCCACTGCCAAGGGAAATGTCTTGGCGAAGACGATGGTGAAGATGAAGACAATGGTGAAGATTGTGAAGAGTTCCTCCAGAAAGAACCATCCACTGAAGATGAGTGACACTGAGTGCTTTGTAACTTTTGGAACTCTTGTCAGCGCCTTCACGACCTAAACGGATTAAAAAATAAAATTTAAATTAAAAATGATAAATGTTTCGATGACTGTATGGCTGAACAGATTTGTATGAAATTTGGTATGTAGGTAAATTAGGTCCTGGATTAACATGCCGGCTATTTTTCATCCCGAAATAACACGATTGAAGTAGCAGGCAAGAGGTAACGTTTGATAAGTCGGTTTTTTTTCGAAAATTTCACTTTTCCACAACGTGTACTTCAAAAATAGTTAGGAATTCTAAAAAGTGTATAAGACAAAAGTTGTAGGAAATTTTATTAACTTTCATTACGTAGAAAAAAATTTTTCTCTACGACGCACCGTTTTAAAGATATTAGCGAAAAACTCAAAAGTGGGAACTTTAACCCCCTCCCCCCCACCCGGCGCCCCCCCTAGAGGCGAGGACTTTTAGTATGTTTACCCTCTAGGCATCCTGAACACATTTCTGAAGAAATGTCTTACGATCCAGCTCACGCACTCTACACCTGCTTTTTTAAGTGGACTAAACAACCTTTGTTGATCAAAGCAAACAACAATAGGCGGTAGAGTATATTTTTCTTTCTCTCTCTCTCGCACTAGTTCGCACAAGCCTACCTCCTCTTCTTGTCAGTTTCTCCCATTTGTATCAAATGACAGCTAAGTGTCCAGGGTATCATCTAGTTTTTTATTGGCTAATGGCTAGTAGTCTAATCTTCAAATACATTCATCCTTTGTTTCCATAGTTGCTGCATAATTAAAACCGAAGAGATAAACTGGGAAAATAAGGAGGTCGGATTTATTCCTGCTTCAGGGGCCTTCTTGAACCTTAATCCGGCCCTTTGATATACGGAAAGGTACTAACAATCCTTTTACGGAAAGTCCAGTAATGCGTTGAATAGAAATTAATGTTAGGACTTGAATCCTATGTGATGCTCTGGTAAAATACAACAATCATTAAAGGCATGGCAAGGTTAGGTCGTTGCATTGCAATTAATTTCGTTTAGTTTTATTTCATTCTGTTCTTTGTAATTATGTTTTTCTCAAACATGCTTGAAAATTTGAGCATTATTTTGACAAACTTCTTCGAGATAAATCGAAATTGCTGTACTATGCGAGCAGCGGCCGGCAAAGTTGTATGAAAATCCATATCTGTCGTGGTTTAGCGGCCAAATAAATTACATAGTAAACTCATATCTGTCGTGTAAGTAATTTAAAAATGGAACGATCTTTTACTCCGAATCATGGCAACCAAGGAGGTGTAACTTATCAAAGGTTTTATTTAAATTTAGAACTGGCTGGCAAATAGAAAGCTTTATAATGAAAAAAATACGAATGGACACTTTAACCACAGATTAATAATAAGTTGCTAGCTTTAACGCAGGAAAAATTACTGTTATTCGTCATTGATTTTGAAAATATGATTGATTTTAATTTCCGCGCATTGTTTGAGAAAAGCGCTATACAAGCCTTGGCCACAACTAGGCATTGATGGACTTACGTATGTGTGCCTCGGCTTCGCCCACATTTACACGTTCGTCCATCAATGCCTCTTTTGCTGGCCACTGCAGTAATGTACTATTATTTGATATACAATTGATAAGTCAATGAACTCGTCCACCGCAGCGCCACTTGGATGATGATGATGATGATGAAAATTGATACTTTTAAATCAACGTTTTAAGATCAGTTTCAGATATAGGCCAAGCCTGTATGAGTAAGAATCTTTTAAATTTTATGTTTTGTGTGTTGCTTAAAATTATTGGTTTATCTTTCTAACTAGAAGTCCTTACTCCTATTAAATCACATACTCTACCCTTTATACTGAACATCTTTTACTATGGGAGTAAAACTGTCAGAACGAAAAAAAAACAGCTGTCTCATACATTTGGGTTGGTAGCTTTTTTTTTTTGCGCTTACAGTTTTGCTCCCATAGTAAAAGTTGTTCAGTTTGATGGGTAGAGTATGTGGTTTAAAGGTTAATTATACTTTTCCTTACACCCTGTATAGTATTTTGACTGTTATCATCATCATCAGCCTGTCATAGTCCACTGCTGAACATGTAGGCCTCGCCCAAGACACAAAATTCTCGTCCTTCGTCATCCAGTCATTACCAGCTACCTGTCTGCTTCATATAATCTTACAATTAAGAGAATGATGCATGAATGAGTTGTCGATAAACATATGTGACGTCATGTATTTAAGTTAGTGCATGGAAAATAATGTATTTCTTGCAAGCGATTCCGGTAAGCATACATTATCCAACGGAAGCTTTTCTGTTACAAATCCTTTTTCGTACATTGACACCTGTGGCCATATACCATTATGGGTTTTAGTAATTTTTCCACTTGTTAACTTCACTGGAAAAATCAAAGTCATGTATTTAATTGAACCGCATTAGTCAGCATTATACGTAGAATCGTTGTTTTTTATTCTAATTACCAAAAAATGTTTGAACCTTCTTTAAGATAGTTATAAGAATGAAGTTAAATAAATAATTTAAAAAAATACAAAATTGCGGATCAGCCCATCAATTTTCTATGAGAGGTCTAAAAATTTTTCTCGTTTTTTGATACACGACCTCAGGGAAAACTGTTTAGTTTCATCACAGGTTTCATTATCTGAATACACGCTTAAAAATTTGAGTAACTAAGTAATAGGGGTGCTTTTATATATTTATTAATTTAACTATAGTTAACCCGCGACTTCGTCCGCACTAATTATATACCAGATTTTAAGTCAGATCGTAAGCTATCAAACAAACAAAAATTCATCAAAATCGGTTTTTGCGTGATGCGCGAACAAACAAACAAATAGACAGACAACATTTCTATAAAAAGGTTGATTTTGAGTCAGGGATCCCTAAAAACCATATTGTAATCTTTTTCTTGTAAATATCTTCAATGTACAAGCACACTTCAGTTACAGTTTTATAATAGGAAACCACAAGAATGCCATTTATTGTCGTATTAGGTACTTACTTACGTCATGAACTCATGAATGAAATAAAAACTTACACAGTGTATAAAATTTGTGGGCCTACGTATTGACTTACCTATGTATTGTAATCATTCCTAATTTTGACCTAAATTAAACTCAATACCACATGATTACTATTACGTACGATAATTTTACGGTTTTGAGTCGATTAAAAGCAGGTCTTCCCTTACATCTTATATTGGACGGGATAGTAAACCACCAGTTTATATTGACCCCCAGTAACTGCAAAAAATGTAGTTGTCTTAAGGCTTTATTAAACTGGGATGTTTCTCGATACAGAGGAATGGACCAATTTATAAGGAGCTTTGTGGTTTAAAAAGAGGATAGTTCACATAGATTAATGTGTGGGTGTCTCGATTCATGTTGGTCTATCTATACTAAAATAATAACACTAATTAGTGAGGTCTGAGATGATTGAGCTACTTACCACTCCCACGATTATAACGTATACAACATTATCTTTAGACCTGTTAGATTAAGATCCTACACCGTAATGTATCCGTACCTACATATACAGGGTGTAAGGAAAAGTATCAACCTTTAAACCACATACTTTACCCATCAAACTGAACAACTTTTACTAAGGGAGTAAACCGGTCAGCGCAAAAAAAAGTCTGCTGTTCCATATTAAACTGCAATACCTACCTACTAGACCAGTGGTTCTTAACCTTTTAGGGATGAGGGACCATTTGACAAAATGTTTGTCTTGTCATGGACCACTAACTATTTGGAGGTACTTTTCCCAAGGAACATGGGTCGAAAAACGAGAAAATTTTTTGGACCTCACGATCCGTACTTTTATATGGGAGGTTTTATTTCGTTTTTCGACCCGTGTTCCTTAGGGAAAGTTGTTCGTATTCACGGTCTGAATACACCCTTAAAGTTTCGTTACTAATTAATAACTAGTGGTGTATAAATAAAGCACATATAAAATTATTCAAAATTATGAGTATCACATTGTTTACTTGCGAAAATTATACATTAATTATATTTTAGTGCGATTTTTGTGACTGCATAGTTTTCACCAACCGTCGAATCCTTGGTTCTGTGCTACTCAAAGCCAAACGCATGTCGGCACTGGCGTCCAAACGATTCCGATGTTTATTTTTTATGATCAAAAGCGCAGAGAATCCTTGCTCGCACAAATAAGTAGTTGAAAATAATGTTAAGTAACGTAAAGCAATTTCTCGAATTTTTTGGGAAAGAAATTGCTTTTTGACTCCAAAAATCTTCAAGTTTCATTCCTGTCTCGAATGTGGCCTTGCAGTTACTGTCGTGTTTTAGTTCAATTAACTCTTCTTGAACTTCATCAGGCACCTCAAAAACGTTCACAATGAAAGGATTGCGGATCAGTTTCCGAATACCTTTGTCCTCGCAGTCAGGAAAATAACGATTGAATTCATTTTTCATGTTTCTCAAATGGAGTGTAATATTCTTCTGTATTTTTCCTTTAATTTCAGCACACTGCCCTTCAATAATTGTATTCAAGGTATCAAACGAAGAAAAGTTCTCTCTCTCGACTTTGCTGATCCATAGGTCAATTTTAGCAACAAACGCATTGATTTTATCTTCGAATGCAAATATGTTGCTCGTGCCTTCCAAGTTCATATTTCCTGAACCTTGCAGCTGAAGATTCAATTTATTTAGTTGTCCGAAAAAATCGACTAAAATGAATTTGAAATTCGAGCTGACAGAATCCATTCAGCAACTCTTTGTTTTCCTTATTATTCATGAATAGTTTTACTTCTTCTCTCAATTCGTACAACCTCGATAGCATGTTTCCTTTGGAAAGCCAACGCACTTCAGTGTGAAAAAGCAGGGCTTCGTGCTCAGAGTTCATGTCAGAGCATAATTTTTTGAAAAGACGAGTGTTAAGTGCACTCCTTTTAATAAAGTTGACTACTTTTATGGCTGTTTGCATCGTAATGGCAAAACATTCCGGGAGCGTTTTAGCAGCCAATGCTTGACGATGAATAACGCAGTGCGTCGTTATTGCGGATGGATTCTTTTTTTTAATCAAAGCTGCCAGACCAGAGCGAGAACCGAGCATAGCAGGAGCACCGTCCGTGCAAAACCCAGCAAGCTTTTGCCACATAAGTCCATGTCTTTCGAAATATTGAGTTATTACATCCATAACGTCTGCACCTTGCGACGTCGTTTCTAGTTCTTGAGAAAATAGTAACTCCTCTTTAAATGTTTTATTTTCATTCAAGAATCGAATAAATACAAGTAGTTGACAACATTGCGAAACGTCGGTAGATTCATCACATTGTAGCGCAAAATAAGGACTACATTTTATTTCCTCAATAATTTGTTCTTCAATGTCAATTGACATTTTTTGAATACGGGACTTCACTGTGTCGTTTGACAGTGGAATCTCACGAATTTTTTGTTGAGCTTCCTGCCCTAAAAGCTCTTCAGCAGCTTTAAGCATACAAGGCTTTATTAGAGATTCGCCGATTGTGTGAGCTTTTTTTGATTTAGCAATTAATTTTGAAATTTCAAATGATGCAGCCAGTGTTTTTTCAGACACTGCATAACGTGTTCCGCTGGGACCAAGTTTCATTTTTTTTAGATTCGTTAGTTTGCCTTCAAGGAATTCTCGCGGACGGTCACAATAATTCGGATGTACGGTTTTTAAATAGCGTTCCAACTTTGCCGGCTTTAAAGCATCATTGGCAAGAACAGTTGCGCATATTACGCATTGAGGTCTAGTCTGCCCATTTGTTTCTATTGAAGTAAAGCCTAATTTAATATAATCGCCGTCATATTTTCGTTTCGGTGCCATTTTCCTGAAAACAAAATAAGTCTGTTGTAGGTAATTGTCTATCGTAGGTGTCGTACTTACTTAGATACCTACATAATTTGAACTCTAACAGTGGTCACTTAAAAATGGGCACTATAAAACTGAATAAACAGAAACCACACCTCTGTGGTCTTAATGGTTATGAGCATTGGGTTCTTATCAGTTCCCACGGGGGAAAACTAGTGAAATGTCACTTGGTGCGTTTTTTCTCAGTTGGTTAGGACATTGCAGGCTGAATAAACGACCTAATTGTCTGAAAAGAAACATGATTCCGTGCTCCAGATGGCACCATAGCCGTTGGTATCGGCTATTAACTCTGGTGGTAGTAGTCTTTATGTATAAACCACATCAGATGCCATAAGGCGGTTTGAAAACCTCTGACTTAGGGCTTGCTGCCCACACGATAAGAAAAGAACAAAAAACCGATGACACATTTATTGACATACTTATCCCTGGAACTGGATCTAACATTAATCGAAATTGAAATCATAGACACCTACCTATCTAGCAGATTTGCCAAAATGACATTGTGACGTGTGTGGTAAGGGCCTGTTTCACCACATCAGAATTAACTCCAAATAGCTTATCTGCCAGAAAAGACAGAAATTATATCTGTCAGAAAAGCTACTAAGAACTTATCCGAAAGTAGTGAAACAGGCCCTTAGTATACTATTACAGTACCTACTTAGCAGTCTTTACGTGTGACATAACAAACAAACAACTATTTATTTTACTTACGTGTTAAAATCAGGAGCAGGCAGTCGTAGTCTCTCACAATTTTTGACCAAATTTTGCTGTCTAACTTGAAAATATAAGCTAAGCAAGCACTCTTATCAAAGAACGTAGTTGAACTAAGTAAAACAAAGGCGAACGGAATGTCTGTCCTGTCTGTTTGCACAATAAAACTCTTTCAATTTCAATTTTTTTCAATTTCAATGGACCTAGCCATACAGCCCCGTTAAAAAACGCAAAGTTTGGGTCATACCTAATTGTCATAAACCATTATTTTAACTCGGATGCGCAACACATGTTTCGTTTGTCGATAAACTCTCTCTCACAGTCCGCCGACTGTCATCTACCTGCTGCTGCCCGTTGCAACTCGTTGTCATTTATTAAATAATTATATGATGACTTCGCGGACCACTGAGAGGGCTTTCAGGGACCACCAGTGGTCCGCGGACCACCGGTTAAGAACCACTGTCTAGACTCAAACGTTCGACAAAAAGTTGAGCTTCGCACGTGGTCCAATCACGGTTCAGTCAAGATTTATTTAGCGCAATCGAGGCCCTCATCAAATCGGCTACGTCTTACAGAAAGGTGAGGAGGTACTCGGGAGTAGCGGCGGGCGTGTATAAAGAGATGTATGGTGAGAGAGGCATGTAAGGATCGTAGCAAATGACGCGCCTTGTCTCTGCCTACCCCAAAGGGAAAGAGGCGTGACGTTATAGAATATAGATAGATGAAATTCGGGTATTGGTGCTGCAAGGTTGATAAATTGGGTCAGATTTTCTATTCTATTTTTAAGGTTATGGCATCCATCTTGGTGTAGATGATTTTGCCAATGTCGAGTTTTTGTAGCAAAAGTGCTTGACGTTGTACGGTTATATTGATATTTTGGTGACTTCAAGGGTTGTTCTTATAAAAGAACAATATCCTGAGCCACCACTGGAATTCCGCTGTAGGCCGGGGATGGGACAACCGACAAGCGACCGCCCATTAGCAGACCCACAACGCAACTCTCTGGGTCTGATTTACAGGGTGGTGAAACTGATGAATTAAGGGTATATTTTCGTTTGTGACGTCATCACTTGCTGTCAATTTTCAATAAAAAATGTTGATAATGTTTTGTAAGTTTTCCGTGACCTTTTGTTTGAGCTCCCACCATCGATAAGAAAAGTGTTAACTATTTTTTGTGAAGAATACCTAGTTAGTAGGTAGGTTTTTTTTCACACAATAAGAAATTCATTACTTAACTAAAACATTTTAAATTAACCAAAGTGGGAAGTTTCGGTTAATTTAAAGTGTAACCTACATTACCACTTTATTCAAACTAAATACGATCATCACTGTGGGCAAAAAAATTGTGTATAGAGATACAAAAATTATGATTTCACAATATGTAGAGTAACGGAATATGCCTACATAACTAATTAAATTTATTAAACACTTATTTTATTTCATATTTTTATAGTTTCAAAATTACACATGTGATATTTTTTCTATGATATATATATACCACCGGTATTCTAATTTTGAACATACTGAAAAAAAAATCACCGACATTTTCGTCAATTCGGTATGTCAAGTTTTTTTTGGGAGGACAAAATGGAAAACCATTTCGGGATAATTGTCTCAATAACAATATTTTATATGTCAGAATATTAAAAATGAAAGGATTAAACTAAATATCAACTTAAAATAACTGGTCATTCAGAAAAAATATTATGTTCAATGTGTCAGAATTTGACATTTCATGTTGCCGTTTCTGTTTCCAACATGGAGTAAGAAAGAGAAGGTCAATTTTTATTTTTTAAATTAAATTTTTACACAACAAAATTAACAACGTGGAGTTCGAATAATTTTTTCGAGCCCACTTTTGCCATTTACAGATAAACTTCATGAATTAAAAAAAAAATGTTTCTTATAATGATATCTTCTATCCGTAAAAAATATAAAATAAAGACAAAAAATGCTTGACATACCGAATAATTGTGTGAATAATATAGTAGATTACACACCGAGGGCAGGAAAGTAAGAAAGGTCTCAGATGTCATTTGATTGCTGACCGAGGTGAAGCCGAGGTCAACAAACATGTGATCTGAGGCTTTCTTATTTACTGCCCGAGGTTAGTTTACTATTTTTCTCCTCGACGGAGGTGAAAAGCGGCAACTTCGTTTAGCGCAACGGGAAGAAAATTTACGCTTTTCGTCCGGAAGGGAGAAAACAACATTTTCTATGTTAGAGATTTTAAAATGAAAGGATTACCTACGGATATTTAAAAAAAATATAAGGTCGTTTTCGACCAGGAGTGCGATTTTTGAATCTCATTCGGTGAGCTCAGCAGTTGAAAATGTCAAAATTACTATGGAGATTTGCATCTTCCTACTGCTGATGCGACTTTCAAAAATCATACTTCAGCAGTGCTATTTTTGAAAGTCAAATCAGCAGTAGGAAGATGCATATCTCCATAGTAATCTCCATAGTAATTTTGTCATTTTCAACTGCTGAGCTCAGCGAATGGGATTCAAAAATCGCACTCCAGGGCCCTATTCAATAAACGCGACAATTACAGGTGAAAGGCGACAGGCGAAAATTCGACAATTATTTACAGTTCAATAAAAATGTACATTGACAAAATTGTCAAGAGCATTGAGTTCTGCTTACGTAGGTCGTGGGTTCGATTCCCACGGGGGACACCTTGTGACATGTCACTTTGTGCATTTTTCCCCAGTTTGTTAGGATATTACAGGCTGAATCACATGATTCCATGCTTCGGATGGCACGTTAGGCCGTTGATCCCGGCTACTATCTTTGGTTAGGTACATAAAAACCACGTCAGAGGCCCGTAAGGCGGTCTGAAAAAAACTGATACCAGGGCTTGCTGCCCACACGATAAGAAGAAGTGTTTAATAAAACAAATACTTATGTCAAGTTTTTCAGGACAAATTGTCATTATGTCTATTCTATTTTTATTAAATGGCGTTTCCTTGTTAGATTTTGCCAGTGTCAAGTGTTGTAGATATATTTATTAGATATTGTACGGTAATAGGATATGGCGATCTCAAAACCCCGTTTTTAAACAAAAACACACACTTGAAACCACCATAAAACGGCGGAGCCACTTGGGCAATCAAATCGCAAGCCAACGACACGTCTACTTGTTACCTCCTTAGCCACGCGACTCCTCTGTCACATGTCACCTGTCAGGAGAAACATTATTGAACAGAAATATGTCAAATTGTCGCAACAATCCGACAAATTTCTTTTCTCAAACATGCTTGGAAATTTGAGCATTATGTTGACAACCTTCTTTGAAATAAATCGAAATTGCTGTACTATGCGAGCAGTGGCCGGCAATAGTTGTATGAAAATCTATATCTGTCGTAGTTTAGCGGCCAAATAAATTACATAGTAAACTTATATTATGTCGTGTAATTTAAAAATGGAACGATCTTTTACTCCAAAACATGGCAACCAAGGAGGTAACTTATCAAAGGTTTGGTTTAAATTTTGAACTGGCTTGCAAATAAAAAGCTTTATAATGAAAAAAAACGAATGGACACTTTAACCACAGATAAGTTATAAGTTACTAGCTTTATCGCAGGAAAAATTATTGTTGTTCGTCATTGATTTTGAAAAGTTGATTAATTTTCATTTCCGCGCATTCATAATTCATAATATTTATTGCATAATCATAATAATAACATAATAGCATTGTTTGAGAAAAGCACTATACAAGCCTTGGCCACAACTAGGCATTGATGGACTTACGTATGTGTGCCTTGGCTTCGCCTCGGCCCACATTTACACGTTCGTCCATCGATGCGTCTTTTGCTGGCCACTGCAGTAGTACTATAATACTATAATTTTCCACCATTACATTTTGACGAAATTATCAGATTTTCCACCTGTAATTGTCACGCTTATTGTCACGTTTATTAAACCTGGCCCTGTAAACTCCTCGGTAAATTTGAAAAGTACATAAAATAACTGGCCGATAAGAAAAACAAAATTATAATGTCAGAATTTGACATTTTATGTTGCCGTTTCTGTTTCCAGCATCGAAGTAGAAAAAGAAGGAAGGTGTCTTTTTTAGATTAGCAAAGTTTTTTCTACATGAGTTCGAATGATTTTCTTGTGACCACTTTTGCATTTAGAAATTACCGTTCAAATTCATTTAAAAATGTATTTGTATTGATAAACTAGCTAGCTTTTACGGTTCGCTTTCATTGCAACAAACTATCTTTCATAAAAAATACTTATTTTATAACTATCTCCCATAATTTGTATATTCTTCTGTCTAGGCACACCAAGAAATGGTGGTTGGGCAAAAAATCTCGAGAGAAATATATCTCAAGACAATAATTATATTACTACTATTGTATTGTATGGTATAGTCAAAGTGAATTTACGCTATGGTATGGTGCTAAGGGACCCTCCGTACGTGAGTCCGACTCACATTTGGCCGGTTTTCTTTAAATATAGTAGTTTACTTAACAACATTTAAAAAATATTGCTTTTTGTGGAGAAAAATTTGCCGAAGAATTTAAATATTTCCATTGTTTTGGCAGACGTGCCTAAACCACTGAACCGATTTTGATGGTTGGGATGTCATTCGACTGCAATTTAAGTCTGTGATTGAGTCATAATTGCAAACATGACGTGGATGTACATTGAAGATATTTATAAAAATGTTAATTGGCGGTGTTTGGAATAGGTACCTACGTAATGGAATACATTGAGACCATTTTTAGAATTTTTGTCTGTTTGTTTGTGCACACGTTATTTTAAAACTACTGAACAGATTTGGATTTCACGAAAGCATAGGGCTTAGTTTGGATTGGCATCAAACTAGTACCTACCTGGGTAATTCTATGATGGAGCCGATTTAAGAAAATAAAAGTAAAAATCTACTTTTCTTTTATTATTGTGTCATAAAGTTTTAATCAGAAGTAAAGGAACATTCTAAAAATAGCAACAGAGATCAATATTAAAAATTAAATCGAAGAAACCACTTTTTTAATTTTCATTACTAGACAGAAGTGACCATAATGTCCACAGGAATGACACTTTTGGTTATAAATCGTGATTTATTCGCAAGTTTGTGATAAAATAGCAATTGGCAATAGAAACACAAAGTTATAAGTCTAATAATCATATTTTTTGTCCGACAAATTATTAAAAACAGCAACAAAAAAATTAAGTATTATGTGTCGACAGTAGTGACATCACTTCTGTCGATCAATTATAAAAAATGTATCGTCACTTGAATATGGTCGTAAACGAATACGTTTTTGGCGCACGTGTCTGAAAAAACCACCACCAGAGTCTTGAATGTCTTGATCTGTACAGTTTCCTCCATATCGGCACCATTTTCTACGCATTATCTTCATTTCCATTGTCATGTTAGCTTCTTGCCACAGTAGGTGGTAAAGTAACATTGTTTACGTTATCCCTTTACTAATCTTAATCCTTATTCTTCCTATAATTTTATTTCTTATCTTTCTACCTTCTTTATTCTAATTTAGCTTGAGATAATTAGGATCTCTTTTTCTAATCCACTCCGCAGCTTTTCGCCTTCTATTTTATCCTAATGCCGATTAATCCGTTCCTTTTTTCTCTGTCTATTGATTTATTTAATTGCGTCTAAAAAAACGTAAGGCTTCGTAAGAATATACCATTTTAAGTATTATTTTATTAAATAAGACTCTATCCAGACATGACGCGTATTACTCGCGTTCCGAAGATAATAACATGATCCCAACACACTGCATTATGACCGAACACGATACTTGCAGCAATGTACTACAAAACACGTTGAAATTTGCGGCAAAACCACCTTTTCTGGACAAAATAATCATTTCTGTCGACAAACCATCGACAGGAGTGATGTCGACAGAAGTGGCAAAAATTGGAAAAGATGGCTTAGCAATTATGTTTTTGAGGCTTTGTTGAAGAAAATTTTGTCAGAGTGATGAGATCCTTCTTTAAGACAAGGCCACATGATAAAAATGGTTTATAATATGTTAAAAACATTTATGATGTTTCTTCAAGAAGTGACACGGCAACTTTTACATGCTGTAGAACCACTTTGTAATTAAAAACACCGAGCGCAACGTGCAGGTTATAAAAAATATTATCTTTGGGTGATGACAGGTATACTAGAGTGTTGCCAAATAAGTAAATACAACATACTTATCATACATTTTTGATATATCTCACTCCAAACCTTACGAGTCGACAGATGTGATGAAAATTTTGTAACGGTTGTATAATCATCTGTAATTTCCTATTTTTCGTGGTTAAAATTATAAAACTTAGTAAATAAGTAGTTGAGGATGTGCATGATTATGCAATCAGGGAATGTTAATCTGTTTACTGAACAAATATTTTTTTATCCATCCTTAAACTTTGGGAAGGCGTTTGCGAACAGTCGACAGAGCGTGACAAATCACGTACTGTCGGCTAAAAAAATCCAATAAATTATGTATTTATGCGTGTAATTTTTGTAGTCACCTGTAGAACAAGATACCTCATTGCTTGTAACAATACTAAGCTGGTGTGAGACTCATATTTATGGAGTTATTTTGCGCGAACAAAAAAATCGGACGTTCGTAGAATTACCCACCTAAGTAATAAAATCTTTTCTGTTCAATTATTCATTGAAATTGGTAGGAAGCAAGTTTTTAGTTGTTTTGATATTATTTGCAGTGATTTAATTTCAGAAGTAAATAAAAATTGCATGATTTTCTTATCAAGAATTTTATACTACGTAGGTAATTTAATCTTCTTGCTTAGAATTTATTTGAAACTGTGCGCGACTGTATTGGTAATTGTATATTTAAAAGCCGACCAAAGAGAATGGTCATAGATTTGGTATACGCTACTTAGACGACACTGACATAATTGAAGTCATTTCAATTTGATTGAACAATATGACAAAAATTATCCTAGAATTCGTTAAAATTTTTTGGAATACAACATAATTTTAGCTTTAGAAAAATACAAATAATGAATTATTCCATTCAATTACCTTTGTGTTTCAGTCATCCACAGACGGATCGAGAAAAAAATTGTCGCAAATTATTTTTAAAACATTTGACGCGGACGTGCTTCAGTAACGGCATTTCGCCGTACACATGCCTGTGCCACTCTCTTATTTTTGGTCGATCTAAAACTAAAGTATGGAAAGTAACTACATCTGCAGTACAGGGAAGGAAAAGAATGTTGTAGTTTCCACTATTTATTAACAAGATGTCAGTGCAAATCGTTTATCTATGGTAAGTGCTACATAGCCGACTTTTAAGATGGTCGTTTATCTATGATCAGTACTACATAGCCGACTTAAATGTAGAATCTTCTTGGCCCATAAACTTTTCGCTCAATTTATCTTTCAAATTTGATAACTTTCAAAACGATGTCAAATTATCGTGAGCGTCAGGATGTCTGGACCACATCGACAATTCGATTGTTAAGTTATGCACGATTAAGTACCTACCTATATTAGTACAATTACCTACCTACCTATCATCAAATATTTAATAGGTAGGTACCTCGCTACAAACGGAGAAAAAAAAGGAAAAAAGTGGTTCAGGCATTCTACGGTCTGAAGTGCGATTTTTGAGCATCATACGAGCACATCGGCAGTAGAAAATGTCAAAATTACTATGGAGATTATGTATCTTTCTACTGCCGAATCGGTCGTATGCTGTACAGAAATCGCACTACAGGTTGTCTTGATTATTTTTTGTTTATTTATTTTATTAATTTTTATAGCCAACTAGTAGTTTTTAATTATTTTCTACATCATCACGCATATTTTGTGCTGGACACAACGCAACCCTCGCTAGTTTGCGTAGAAACTCATAATAATAAAAACAATCGACAGCAAACTAGCTAGGATTGCGGTGCGTTCCTGCACAAAATATGCTGATGATGTCACCAATAATTAAAAACTAATAATTTGGTATGTCAAGTTTTTTTTGGAGGTCTAAATCGAAAACCATTTCGAGATAATTGTCTCAATAATCATATTTTCTATGTCAGATATTTTAAAATGAAAGGATTACAGATATTTTTAATAAAATAACGTCGTTTTACGGTCCACGAGTGACGTCACTCGCTGCCCCTGCAAACTCCTTGGTAAACATAAAATGAACTTAAAGTAACTGGCTAATGGCCATTAAGAGAAAAAAAGTACTTTCACAATGACAGAATTTGACATTTGATGTTGCCGTCTCTGTTTTCAGCATAGAGTTAGAAAGAGGAGGCAGGTTTTAATTTTTTTAAATATAGCAGTAGGTAGTTTTACTCCATGGAGTTCGAATAATTTTTTCTCCACCATTTTTGCACTTAGAGATTACAGATCAAAGTAATTTAAAAATTAAATTTATATCGATAAACTCGATGAATCACAATAAAAATGAAATAGGTGTCTTAAAATTATGTCTTCTATCCGTAAAAAATATAAAATGAAGACAAAAAAAAACTTGAAATACCGAATTCTGGGCTATAAAAACAAATGAAGTGGTAAAAGAACCAAAACGAGTAACTTTTAATGATCTTTGTAAAGTATGTTTTTTTTTACTATACAATTAAATATCTCCGTAACTTTTTACCGTAGGACAATTTTTTTTGCATAATAATGTAAGGTAATATTAGCCCTAAAATACCCACAACATTTGGTAACTGGCCATATCAGCGTAGAAACTCATACTAATTCAAAAGAGAGACCGCAAACTAGCGAAGATTGCATCGCGTTCCTGCACAAAATATGCGTGAAAAATGTCACAATTAATTATAACTAAGTAATTATTCTGGGCTTTAAAAACAAAAAAGTGGTACAAAATCCAAACGAGTAGTTTTAAATGACCTTTGAAGTCATTTAATAAAACTTTAAACATAAATATCTCCGAAACGTTATACCGTAGGAATTTTTTTTTTGCATAAAAATGTAATATTATAATAGCCCTAAATACCCATTACATTTAATAACTGGCCGCTTAAAAAAAATACGCCACCCACCATACACAAATTACCCATAGGCCTTTGTTAAAATATAAAAAATTTAACCAAAAATTATTTTAATAAATAGGTAGATATGAAACCGTGCATAGCTTTAAAATCTGATTACCGGTGTGGTCCAGACATACTGATGCACACCAAATTATTTTTCAAATCGCTCAGACTTACTTATAAATTTTATGATTTCAATGTTTTAATTACCTATTTATTTAATGTTCATTGTTAAAATTATTGTTAATTATCTTGCATGCCTTTAATTTGCAATGCCCTAATAAACAGGGCTCATGGACTCGTACCTAATCATATTATAAGATCTTTAATAGGTACTTTACATGAAAGCAAAAGCAATAAATGAATTTAATTATAGGTATTTTGCAAAAAAACGGTTTGGTTTGTTTCCTTTCAAAGATGCCCAACATATAATACTTAAAATGCTACTTGGATGTGTTATTGATGGTAAGCAATGTGTTATTAATTTTGTTGTTTCTTTTCATAGTTAATTTATACTTAAGTCCTACCTACTTAAATAACTAGGTATGAAAAAAGAAATCCGTTGCGTGGTTAAGAACAAGTAAGCGGAGAAACAGACAGACAGACGCGGATAGCTACCTACTTTGTTTTACACTAGGTACATATAAGAAATAGTGATACCTAGAGAAGAAGATAGAGATTAGAGATGAATATTTCAGGTACCTACCGACCTACCTACCGAGCTACGTTTTATCAAATTAACATTAAATTCCATTTTCAGGTCCTCTACATCATTTTCCTAAGCCGCAATGGCCTCGCATGGGAAGATTCAATTTATATACGCAAGCACGGGGTGATTACTATGAAGATTACGGGACTAGAAAGCAGTGCCGGACTGGGACCTGAAATCGGCCCGGGCATTTTAGAGACAGTCGGCCCTCCCAACGGTACAGTAGTTTTGTATGGGACAGCTGTTTTTTTCGCGATTTCGATGTTGGCTCCATAAGTTGTTTAGTTTCATGGTCTGAAGCACCCATGTGATGACAACAGTACTATCTAAGACGAATTGCGAGCGAAGCGAGCTCGAGATTTCACTGCAATATAATGTGATGACAGCAATACGATCTAAGACCAAGAGCGAGCGAAGCGAGCTCGAGATTACACTGCAATATAATGTGATGACAGCAGTACTATCTAAGACGAATTGGGAGCGAAGCGAGCTCGAGATTTCACTGCAATATAATGTGATGACAGCAATACCTACGATCTAAGACCAAGAGCGAGCGAAGCGAGCTCGAGATTTCACTGCAATATAATGTGATGACAGCAATACGATATAAGACCAAGAGCGAGAACGAGATTTTTTGCAATATTGTGAATTTGTTGTAATACTTTTATTTCAAACATTTGATTTTAGCGCCCCCTTTACCTGCCGCTCTTGGGCGTGGACCGGTATCCAAAGGCGATGGGCCGGCCGTCCAGAGCGGCGACTGGCCCACCAGAGCCGCGGCCCACCGGGTATTTGCCCGGTACGCCCTAGGGCCAGTCCGGGCCTGCTAGAAAGACCAAAAATGTTGCTGACCATGCACTGGTTTTTATGGTTAAGGGCCTAAAAGGCAAATTCAAGCAACCTGTGTGCTTTACTTTCTGCAAGAGTGCCACAAAAAAACCGGATCTAACAAATCTGATTAAAACTGTAGTTTAATATCCATTAAAAAAAGGGACTGGATGGAGTGCATCGTATGTAAATTATCGTAGCATAGCATTCATAGCATAACATATGCTCACGACTATATTCCCCGAGGTGGTAGTCAGAGATATTCTGAAACCTTAGAACATCCACGTTTCACCAGTAGTACCGAAACTCTACCCAGTGGGTCGGGGGGTGGGCCCGTCGCCACTTATAATGGACAGTGCAGTGGGTACAATACATGCCTCGAAATTGAAGCATGCAGGTTTCCTCACGATTTTTTCCTTCACCGAAAAGCCAATGGTGTTATAAATAGTAGGTACATAAATTCCGAAAAACTCATTGGTACGAGTCAGCCTGGACGGTGATCGAACCATCGCCTCCTGCACGGCAGGCAAGGTCTCACGCCAACTTGCCACTGGACCACCACGGCTTCTGTAAATTATCCTTGGTTTAAAACTGGTTGAATAAATAATTAATAAATAAATAACGCTCACAAACGAGCACAAAATACATTGTAATGATCCGAAGTAAGCCTTAGGATTACTATAGTAGTACTAATAAAATCGTTCAGGTGTAAAATATGTTAGGTATCTTTTTAGTAATAATCAGTGATCTGATTGTCGGGGCATTTTTTGAGCATACAAGTATGGATATGCCTTGAATTTCCCGGAAATATCCGGATTTAATAAATATGGATAAAAATTTCACGGGATTTTGTGGGATTACCTATTTAGATGTCAAGAGACGTTTTTTTAAATCACCCTTTGCAAACACGCCGACTGGTACTTTTGACATGTACCGCGCTTAGGTAAATATGTTGACCGTTATTAAACAATGATATTAATTAACTAGATTAGGTAGTTAGGGCACCAAAGCGTTGCCACTTCGAAGATGTCTGCAGGCTTCTTTGACTTCAGTTCAGTCGTTTATCTATGGTGAGTGGACATATCCGTGACGTTTAAATTAAGCTACCAAAATGGGGAAATGCGCCGTAAAAATTTGTAAATCACTGTTGGAAAATAATAATAAAGGAAGTGGTGTTACTTTTCACAAGTAAGTTTACTATAATATTTTTTACTATAATATTTAACCGACTGATTTTATTGAGATTTTGTCCTGGGTGATTTAATAACAGTGAGCTTATACGATACCAGAGGGATAGCTTCTTACAAACAATACTCAAAAATGCGTAACCACTTCAGACTTTCAAAGACGTAGCTTGGAAATCGATACATACGCCAAAGTAAACTATGTTTGTCTCGTTTCTTCTGCCGTCTAAAAAATTACGACGAAATGAGAAAGACGTTATTATTTTAAAAACGTAAATACGGCCACAGTTGCCAGTGGTTAGAAATAATTTCCCCAGAATTAATTACTGAATTTAATGAATTAATTACCTGAATTATTCTAAACTTGAATATATAGGCTCTGTGTGCTTTGAACAGATTTAAGTATAATTAAACTTTAAGTAATATTATCATATTATACAGGGTTGATGTTTAATTAACCCAGATCGGATAACGTCACCATATTGTATTCTCTTCACTTTCACTATGCAAATAAAGATGTTTATTATTTAGGTATTTATTTATTGTTATTTATGGTGTCAACTTCGAAATCACGAAAAAAGAAATCAGCTGTCCCATACATATGAGTCGAGTCGGTCGGTACTGCAGTTTTGTATGAAATAGCTGATTTTGTTTTCACGATTTCGATGTTGGCTCTATAGTGAAAGTTGTTCAGTTTGATTAGGGGAATGAATGGTGAAGTTATTCCGACTGATTAAAACTTAACCCTGTATGAAATAACGAAGAGGGTACCGAAACTCCCAACAGTGTGGGAAAATCCAAATCGTATTTACTTGAAACACTGATGAGAAAAACAATGCGTGAAAAATTTATTTAGTTTTTTAATGTTATTTTGAATAATCTTAACAAAATATTATAGTAAACTTACTTGTGAAAAGTAACACCACTTCCTTTATTATTATTTTCCGACAGTGATTCTCAAATTTTTACGGCGCATTTCCCCATTTTGGTAGTTTAATTTAAACGTCACGGATATGTCCGCTCACCATAGATAAACGACTGAACTGAAGTCAAAGAAGCCTGCAGACATCTTCGAAGTGGCAACGCTTTGGTGCCCTAACTACTAATCTAGTTACTTAATATCATTGTTAAATAACGGTCAACATATTTACCTAAGCGCGGTACATGTCAAAAGTACCAGGCGGCGGCGTGTTTCAAAGGCGCGGTCTCTAGTATGCGCTGCTAATACTCTTGATTTAAAAAAAACTTCTCTTGACATCTAAATAGGTAATCCCAGTAAATCCCGTGAAATTTTTATCATTATTTATTAAATCCGGATATTTCCGGGAAATTCAAGGCGTATCCATACTTGTATGCTCAAAAAATGCCCCGACATTCCGATCACTGGTAATAATTGTAAACAACTAGCTTATCTGGTAGTTACCTTAGGCATCTAAGTGATAATGCTATAAGTATCTAATATCTAAACTATTATAAAACTGTAACATATATAATATGTCTGTACATTGAAGATATTTACAAGAAAAAGATTACGATATAATTTTTAAGTGTCCCTGACTCCAACTCCACCTTTTTAGAATTTTCGTGTGTTTATTTGTTTGTTTGTTCGACCATCATGCAAGAATTACTGGACTGATTTTGATGAGACTTTTTATGTTTGATATCTTATATGATTTGACTTAATATGTACATTGTAATGATCCCAAACTAGCACTAAAGGCTTTTATTATGGAAACCATACAACAACGGCACGAACATATAACATCCATGACCGAACCGGGATTCGAACCCAGGACCCTGGTTTGGCAGTCCGGCGTGGTAACCATTACACCAACCGGGTCGTCTTAAAACCTGGAAGGTACGTAATTAGTGCGGACGAAGTCGCGGGTAAACTCAGTTATATTTATTTTACTATAATAATGGCCTCACGTGGCCCCACTCCCCGTCACCCTAGACAGAGTTTTGGTGAAACGGGGATGTTCTGAGGTTTCAGAATATCTCTGACTACCTCCTCGGGGAATATAGTTCATTAATGTTTTGTAAGTAGTGCTTACCCTAGAATTTTATGTTGGTAACCCAACATCCTGTGGGCACCAGACAATTCTGGGGTGTGCACAGCCTCCCACCCCATATATATGCCAATGTACTCAATCAACGTCTTTCAAAAAATCATGTAGCTATTTCTTGAAATTGTGTCGAAGACGAAGACGTGTATGTTTACTTTTTTTAATATTTTCTGGCAATTTATTTCTTATTTAAGCTTTTGATAAAATTGAGTGTCCATTTTGTCATGTGTAGGTAATACCATAGGTAATACTATAACGTATATAATACCATACTTATCAAAGATACCTAAGTAGTAATTTTTATTAAATATACCTAATTAACATGACTGTAACTGATATAACAGGTAGGTACAATTATACCTTTATAAACATATTTTAAACAATAATTTGTAGTACTTAGTTCATATAAGAAGTGTTAGATGCTACGCAGACAACGTATATGTAATAATAATAACTACAGATACTATAGATAAAGTAGGTAGGTATTTTATTTAATGAATCCATTAATTATGTTAATAAAATATACTACTTATTTCAAAAATTTGTTTTATACAATTACTTTTTCGTCTGCAATTGTATTGTTTTTTTCAAAGAAATTGTTGAAATAAATCTATTTATGTAACACTAAAATATTTTGATATGCTTTGCAAAGAATGATATCGTTTTATTTTAGTTAACTACAGTACTTAATAGATTTATTTTCATGCTCCCTTTGAAAAAAGCAAATTATTTTAATAAATACAGTAGTATAGTAGCTTTGAATTAAATAGCACGCCATCTAGCGAGCGCTCAAAAAGTACAGAGTAAAACGCCATCTTCTGAGTAGGGGCTGTCGTAAAAATTTAGTCTTGTTAAATTCGAAACAAGAGTGGCTTATCTATTCCTGTATAATAGTAGCTTATCTATGGCCGTACAATGAAAAAAATCAGAAACAAGGATAATTTTGCAGTTGTCACAGGATGTCAAAAGCTTGAATTTGTTCGCCATTTTGTATGATAATCACAATATTTGATTTTAAATAATATGTTTTCAAAAATATTAGTGTTTCAGACTTGTATTTCAAAAAATCGATTCATTATGTTTTTTAAATTTATATAAACTTTCTTTTTACGTAAACTGTAAATTCAACCGTGTAACGTAACCCTTCTAAAAATGTTCCTAAAGTAACCCCATTTTTAGCAATATTTCGACGAACAGTGTCCGGATTTTATGCGATTACTAAAATAAATTATATGAAACATACAGAAAAACGATTCATTACATTTTTAAGTAAAGGCAGTTCTTTCATAATAAATATAAAACACTGGATATGCAATAGCATATCACTGAAAACAATGTTCCTAAAAGTAGGGGTTTTAGAAAATATACCCGCAAAAAACGAACCTCGAAGTAGAAAATTTATTTTCGATAGCTTTTTTCTGTAGTAATTGTGGTGTAATATTAACCCGTGAATTTAGGTCGCGACCTAAACTCAATCACGTGACGAAAAGCTAAATCAAATTAATTGTATTTGTATGGCTTTTTGATTTGATTACTTCTGACTCCAAATTGATGTAGGTGTTATAGTAATGATAACACGTGTGCTTGGTTTATTTGTTCAATTATAATCTTGGGTGTTACAAAAGTAAAAATAAACATTTAAAACTTTAAGCGGGTTGTTAAGACCATCAAACTGAACAACTTTCACTATGGGTCCAACATCGTAATCTATATATCTATATATAATAAGCTATCCCATACATTTAGCTCGAGTTTATACAGGGTGAAATTGATATCATTAGCATCCTTTTAATCTAAGAGTCTACCCATCAAACTGAACAACTTTTACTATGGGAGCAAACCAATAGGAGCAAAAAAAAATGCTGTCCCATACATTTGAGTCGTGTAGGCAGCGGCGGGGCGGGTGCAGTTTAGTATGGCTGATTTCTTTTTTGCTCCGATTGGTTTGCTCCCATAGTAAAAGTTGTTCAGTTTGATGGGTAGACTCTTAGTTTAAAAGGATGCTAATGATATCAATTTCACCCTGTAGTTCCCACCGCGTTCAACAGGTCCTCGGTCCACCGCGTGGGGACAGTCATGTAGTGATTAAAAAAAACAAACACTCGTGGTTGTAAATAGCTATAGAGCTATACGTAAAAAAGTATTTGCTACGTGTAATAGCGTTGATGTTAGAAGATTACTCCATAATTACACGCGAATCAATAGTTATTTTGAGCTGTTTACCTCGGTCTGAAATAAATCGATCTGCTGAAGCGCATAATTACGTTCTATCGACGCTGTATCAGATGGCAAATAGCAATTATACTTCCAGTGGTAATTATAGCATTAACTCTTCGTCACAGAACATGCTACATATCATCCTGCTACGAATAGCTTTTGCCTATGATTTTCGACGCAGATATGTTACGTATTTGGACCCTATGACATTATTATCTAGGTTTTAACCCTTAATCAGGCATAGTACGATTTATCGACCACATAAAAGTAACTGACAATGTACCTACTAAAAACTTACAATAAGGTTCATTATTGAATTTAAATATGGTGGCCAAGGCCTGATAAAGGGTTAAACTGCATGTTCGGTTCGTCGGGTTTCATCCTACCTAATCCATCCAGCCGTTTTAGGGTGTTTTTTTGTCCGTTTGGAAAAGTCATTTGTAAACTTACTCGGGTGAAACAATTACCAACCACCACTAATCACCACCAACCACCAACATTAACCACCAGCCATCACCGCCACCGCCACTGAATATTTGGTTGGGGTTTAGGAATGTTAACAACAAAGCTGCAGTTCATATGATTACAATTTTTTTTAGGGTTCCGTATTTGTAGGGAAGTAAGTTCTTCTTCTTCTTATCGTGTGGGCATGCCCTGCAGTGCGATTTTTGAAAATCATACGAGCGGTTCGGCAGTAGAAAATGTCAGAATTACTATGGAGATTATGCATCTTTCTACTGACGAACCGCTCGTATGAGTTTCAAAAATCGCACTGTTGGTGTCAGAGTTTTTTCAGACCGCCTAACGGCCTCTGAAGTAAGTACTATAAACATACAACTCTTGAATAAACAAACGTAATAAATCATTGAGGGCTTTCGCAATTGATTAAATTAACCAATTAATAGCACTGAGGGCAAGTAACTTGTGCTGCGCAAACGCAAGCTGCCGCAAGAGCACGCCATGCGGGCATTTGCATACAATCGTGAACGAATGAGTTCTAACTAGGGCTGCCCCCTTTAGAAACTTTTTACTCAAAACAGTTTGAAATATACATAAAGTAGTAACCCAGGAAAACTTAAATAAAAACAATATATTTTTATAATAATATTTAATAATAACAATTATTTTGAGCATTATATATATGATAAATTTATTATGCATCGGTATTATTTGAGTTTCTAGTGCTTTTGTGAATTTAATGATTTTTGACAATACATAGCAAATCAGAAGACAACAAAATAGATATTTACCTTCTATGCTAAGGAATTGAATCCTACAGCATGGCAACCAGGAGGTCGCTTGTCAATCCTGGACAAGCGGCAACCCTAACTAGCTAGGTACTCGCCCCCTAACCCACTTGCCGTAACGATTCAAAATTAAACATTCAAATCTAACTCTAAATGTATTTTTAGTTCTTAATTACGATTTATAGATGCTTAAGCCTTAAGGTGAAACGTCACGATTTGTGCTCTTGTACCTATGCATAGACCAATTTATATACCTACCATCAAAGATAATCAAAACCACTGCCACTTGAGTAAATAATTAAAATAAATGATATTTTTGAAACCGAAAATACATAGCACAAATTATAGCTTTACTATATAATGAAAATTAGTAGTTTTACGCTTCAAGACGTGTTTTTTATTTTTGTATGATACTCGACTTTACTTTGATCGAAGGAATTGACCCGTGGCATTCCACCTTAAGATGATTGGGTGAATTAATTTATTTTTTCCCATTGTTGTTTCCATTCCAAATTCTAAGAAACTAATTATCTGCTAAACGTCTTGTATTATGTCAATTCTATTTTCGTTTTGTCTACTTATATTTTTCACACAATGATGCTCTATTATATAAATAAAGATTATTATAGAAACTCATTTAGCAACAATTATGATAAAATATAACAACATTTTGTAATTAACACAACAAGAATTTAAAGACATGGCTGTGAAGGATTTACTACCCCCTTATCACTTAAAGTGATTTCTTTTAGACAACCATTATTAATTAGATTTATGCTAAAACAGTCTGCAATGCAATCGCAAAAAAAAAAAAAAATCTCATAAGTTTTTCTTTATCTTCTAATCTAATCCTGTTTTAGAAATCTTCTTGCATTGCATCTTTTCGTTTGAATGTTGGTCAATATTGCTTCTAATATAGTAGATTATAGATATAGATAAATAGTAGATTACACACCGAGGACAGAAAAGTAAGAAAGGTCTCAGATCTCATGTAATTGCAAACATGTGATCTGAGGCTTTCTTATTTACTGTCCGAGGTTAGTATACTATTTTTCTTCTCGACGGAGGTGAAAGCGACAACTTCGTTTAGCGCAGCGGGACGATAATTGACGCTTTACGTCCGGAGGGATGAAAAGTGAATTACTGTGTTGTGTATTTATATTTCTGTAGTACCTACATGAGAATCTGCTCTTCATCAACTTGAACTGATTCCCAGTCACCACTTCAATAAACATTTAGTTATTGATGGATTTCTAAACGTTAGTAAGGAGATTATAATTTATGGCCACTCCAAGATATAACTTTTAACATAAGTATCAAGTTTAAGTGTTCTCTTGTGTAGATTTATGTGACAACTTATACTTTTAATTGTTTTCCGTTTAATATGTTAGTGAATTGTTTTTTTGACCACACTTTGACACATCATTATAATCGCAGCAAATAGTTTTAGAGGAACGATAAAAACAAACTCAGATTTTTACTGAGACATCTTAATGTTGTATACAGAATTAAACTTAAATGCCTTATATATTTTAAGGTGTGCTTCTGACTTTGTAACCGAAAAACTTTACGGAACCAACATAGAAATCGCAAATAAATTTACGGCTGTTTCATAGAAACTGTCAATGACTAGGTAGGTACTCGACCCAAATTTATGAAAGAGGTTTTTTTCGTGATTTAAATGTTGGTCCCACAGTGAAAGTAGTTCAGTTTGACGGTCTGAAATGTAACGCATTTAAGTTTACTCCCTGTACATCAAATTGAATTTTAAAACGCTTCCTATCTGATCTTATCTAAGACCGCTTGAAAGTTGGTAGTGGAGTATAACCCACTCCGTCTCACCATATTCTTGAAAGGAGGCCTTGGCCCCTGAAGTGGTTGGTTCTACAGGCTAATAAATAATTACTAACTTTTTACCCATGGGCATATGTATGTCATTTATTGATCATTACTTTTTGTGATAAATTTTCTATCCCTTTTTGACGAAGGTATGCCAATATTGCTTGCTTGCAAATTCACAACATGACAAAGAGATGCGCTGGCGCCGCGTTGGGCGCTATTTTGGCATGCGCCCGCGACGACTATTTCCATCCACCGGCCAGTCAGTTCGTCGATCCTTCTGCACTTGTACTAAATAAAAAAACAAACATTTGTTACACTTTTGCATATGTATTTTGAACTTTGAAGAGGTTTTCTAAATGTTTAGTTTATTTCGTGAGAAATAAATCTTTTCTGTTTTTGTTTCAGGTAAGGAATTAATAAACAATGAAATTGTGATTAGAGAATGAATCACAGGTAAGATATGGCAGCTCTATCGTTAATTTATTATCTATGCTACACAACAAAAAAGGAAATTACTTAACTTCTAACTTTAAGTATGAAATATTAAACAAAGTTCTTAAATACAACATAGAGAGACGATCATATCTTAGCCTCTCCTAAGGCTGAAATAGTACGTACGTACAATAGGACTAATCTCTGTGTAGCTGTATCTCTCAAGTAGATGCTGGACATTCACCCAACATTGACGGCCCGACAGCACAGTCTGTAGTGAACCTGCCTGCTGTGCCGAGGGTCGCGGGTTCGAATCCCGTAAGGGACAAATATTTGTATGATGAATATGAATATTTGTACCCGACTCATGGATGTTTGTATCTATATATGTATTCTATATCGTTGTCTAGTCATCATAATACAAGTCCAGGCTAGATTCCGGAACTTTAAATGTGACTAGATAATTTGTGTGACAATGTCCAAGATATTTATTTATTTATTATTTATTGAACCTAATAAAAAATCAAGAAACTAAATCTCGGACGTGCGACAAATCTATAATTTCCCTTGATACATCCTGCTGGCTGCGTTCGAAGCAAAAATATTGGCTCTACAACACCTCATCAATACCTAAGTAATGTAAACAACAAAAATTGATTAAACCCCCCGTCACCCAACCCTTCGCAGCGAGTGGAATTCCCTCAAGTAATTAACGTAAACAAACAACCTACGTTTCAGCTGAAATGGGCTCCTATCCTAAAGGTCACACAGAACCTTTGTCGTCACGTGATGATTTAGGCGAAATTAGACCTTAATGATAATTGTATTTTTGGTTAATGGATTGGTAGAAATAGCGGTTGTAAGATGAGAAAAACAATTTTTATTTAGAATCAGGTTGATAGGCAATAAACTTCCCATGGATTATACATAATACAGGGTGTAAGGAAAAGTATCATTAAATTCATTAACCTTTAAACCGCATACTCTACCCATCAAACTGAACAACTTTTACTATGGGAGCAAACCTGTCAGAGAAAAAAAAAACCGTTGTCTCATACATTTTAGTCGAGTAGGTATTGCACTGTAGTATATGTATGGGACAGCCAACTATATAAATGTGCTAAAGTACGGGACAGCAGACTTTTTTTTTGCACTGGTAGGTTTGCTCCCATAGTAAAAGTTGTTCAGTTTGATGGGTAGAGTATGTGGTTTAAAGTTTAATAACACTTTTCATAACACTCTGTATAATCATGTCGGAATATGCAATGTCAACAGTAAATGAATTAGGAAAAAATTTTTGTAATGTACCTACTTTAGAAGGGTTTTATTTGTATTTAAATTCAACATTTGAATTTATCTTTCACATTTCTAATAGAATATAGGTACTTTAGTTGCTTTATTATCATAATGTCTTGAACACTTAATAAGTAGAGTAATTAAATTACAAATTAGCATCACGATTTCTTCCTGTAACGGATCCTAACTTTGTAATATCTAAATTATCTGATGTGATAAAGATTACAATTTTCAGTTTAGGTAATTCGGCTTACATTGTGATCTGTACTGGTTTCATTGTTTAAAAAAAATAAAAAAATGTTTTGACCAAACAATAAAATTTAAAAAAGGTCTTAAAGCTAATTGGTACAAGTTACTTAATTCAAGGACCTCTGGTCTCTAATCTAAATTACCAAAATATATTGGTAATGTACTAACTAATCTCAAAAGGATTAGCTTTTGTTTACTCGTTCTACAAAATGAACCAAAACCTATAATAAAGAATGCAAATTTTTATCACAATAACATCTGGAACCGAACTAAAATATATTTCTAAACCTATTTGTCTCTACGTCCTGTTAAAACAAATAAGAAATAACTCAAATCGCTTATTAGCGATAAGACTGCCTTATTTGTACCATAATCAGTTTGTTTCCTATTGTGTGCTTTTGGTGTAAATAAAGTATATTTCATTCATTCAAATAACAAAACCGTACAAAAGTTAATTACTCCAATAATTATCGGGATTACACAAAAGACTTCTTTATCTTTATTCATAATGTATGTTTTGTTTTGATGTGCAATAGATTATAATTGAATGAATTATCAGTTAGTCGAAAATAAACTAACAAAATGTCAAATCAGAAGAACATTATCATAATCATCCACATCCGCAACATACTTCGTCAAAAGCATTGCTCAAAACAGAAAAAATATCCGTTAATTAAATTTATCAGATGAAAACAAAAGAGATCTCAAAGAAAAGGAAATCTTAAAGGGTTTAATTAACGTAATTATTTACAAACAAAATAGGGAGGAGGCTTATATTATAAGAGATAAGTGTACTTTTTGCAACCATCAGCAGCAAGGCTGGTTCAGTGTTTATGGGGTGTAGAGCGTCTCTGTGATGGGGATGGACCAGGTCTGCCTGCATAACTTCAGTCGGTTTAGGAGTTACAGACGAGAGGTTTAAAGGTTAGTAAAAAATTAACGGCCAGCTGCAAGGCTGATCTGGCAATTAATGGCATTAATTAGTTGCAAGCAAAGTTTACATTTTGTAATAAATAAATAATAATAAGTTAATTTAAATTATACTTACTCAAGCACATTACACTCGCCTACGTAATTTCAGCTGAAAGCTAAATTTACCGAACGACAACAATACATTAGTGGGAAAGGTCAGGGATAGAACAGCCAATGAAAAGTCATCATATTACGTAGCGTAGGTAGAAAGTGCAGGCTGTCTGTCTGTGTAGTTATTCATTTACGCTATGTATGACGAACGAAGGTGTGTATGTATGAACAGGAGGAATAGCAATTAGATTTGTATCTTTGATTATCGCAAAAATCTTCGTGATTCTTTTTTCATATAGAAACAAATTAAATTTAATATAGTAGGCGATTTAGTTCAATACAATCGGTTTCCTGTAAGAAAGCTTGAAAAAAGGATGTAAGTAGAAATATTTTAATATTTTTTTTGATGTCGTATAAATCGCACTAATCTGCTTCTTTTTTTTCCATGTTTTGCGCTAGTATATTGTAGATATTCTTTACATGCTATATTATATACAATTTTGTCTGACTAATCTTTCGAGTATATAAGTATATTTGCTATAGACTGTGCCATCCTTGTGTAATTATTGTGTTCCGCGGCCGTGAACGAATCCAACACGGCTTAGTTCAAGCAGGCAAGGGTTAATTATAAGTTTACAAGTTAACAAGGCGTCAACAGCTCTTCAAGAATGCTTGCTAAGCAAAATACCTCGCGCGAAACTGCGGAATATAGAAAGTTAGAGCTTTTATTAGGTGCAGCCATCCGAGAAGTAATATTTTGTAACACGCGTTAGGGTGCACGCGCTCTAACCCACTTAGCCTGTGCCAGGCGCTCGTCGCAGCCTGACGCTCCCAGCACGCGCCCCACACTGCTGATCATGGTGCACAGATTTTGTTCGCGTTGTCTGCTCTATACATAATTACTCAATGGGTGCAGCTTAGAAAAATCTAGATTATATACTTTGCGTTTTGTTTACTAAAAGTAATAGTTTTATTGTGGTGTCATCTCCTAGCAGGGATCTGCTATCATTAGGCCTATCCGGAGCCTGGAGTAAGAAGCCCTAAACAGAGCGGTAGTGTTAATTTCCAACCATGCCACTTAGATATACCTATACAGTTTCCAACTTAATATGCTGACAGTTTTTAAAAGGATAATCATACCATCCAACTGAACAACTTTCTGTATGGGACAGCATGGAATGTACAGGACATCAGATTTTTTTTTCGCGATTTCGATATTGGCTCCATAGTAAAAGTTGTTCATGAGTTGTTAGATGAGTAGAAAACATGCTGAAGTTATCCGCAGTGATATAAAATTTACCGTGTATAACTGAAATTAATTAAACACAGAAGCATGTTCACGCCGGATGAAGCTTAGCTATATTAAGACTAATCCCGCTGGTATAGTGTTCTTTTTGTCGTATCCTTATAGTGCGATGTAAATGTGACATGCCGCATCCTCTTCACGTCCCATGAAATACACATGTCTTTGTTAGCAAGCACGTTTTATAAAAATAGTTAAATTCAATTTTAGGCATTTATTATGCTTCTGGAGAATAGAATTACGTAAGTTTTATGCAGAATTTGTCATTGAAAACATGTCCGGGTCATCTAACGCCTGGACTCGCCGTTTGCCTCATTGCGTAGTCTTAAAACGTCTAAACTTGAGCTCATGCTGAATAAAGTTCACCTTGCCCTTAATGTTATATCTGCCATGACTGCCATCGTCTTTTGTCATCTGTAGATCTAAAGGTCTACAGGGTGTGAGCAGACAAAGTGCAGACAGATGTAATAAGACAGTTGCAGTACTCACGATGATACTGAACAACTTTCCTAAAGAAAGAAAAGGAAATTCGCAAAAACAATCTAAAACCTAGTATGGAAAGTCTAACATTTTTTTGCTAATTTCCTATAGGTTTCTTAGGGGAAGTTGTTCAGTATCATGGGTACAATCACCTTAAATTAATGCAACTGTGTACCCTTAACGCCCTGTAGATAGACCCGCCGCCGCCGCCGCGACCGCTGAGCTTCACCAATAGTAGTTTTTTTACACTATGGCACCACCTTGATCTATCATCTAAGGATATCTGAAGCTGTAAAGTTTACTAAGTCAGCTGTTAAACTAATGCCAGGATCATAAAGGCGAGAATGGCTAGATTCGCGGTACTTAACTTACGTGGAGACATTAATTAGTCCGCAGACAAACAATGGTGACGAGATAACATCTAATGATGAGTGAACTAATGGCTGCGCTTGCGGTGATAGCTCGGCCCTTCAACATAATAGGTAGTTGACCTGGATGTGAACAGGGACTCGTGACGTGTCGTGAAACAGCAACAGAATGCGCAACAATGTTGCAGAAAGTCATTTTTGAAAATTGACGCTGATGAATTATGCCTTCGGTAAATTATGTCGAGTTTCTTTTTGAAATGTTGTCCATATTGCGAATTCCATACCTATTATCCTACATATTATCCACCTGATTGGTTGAGGGCAGGAACCGCTTTTTATAGCGATCCTTGGTGGAAGCATATGTCCAGCAATGGACGTCTATCTGCTGATATGATGATTATGATGTAAATTATCAAAAAATTCCGAATTGGACTCACCAAAAATTATCCAAAGATTGTCAAAGTAACCCCTTAATCCTGTAAAAGAATTTTATCAAAGCGTCGTCGCTAGAAAAAATCTTAAAGACGTTGGAGTAAAAAAATTTATACGTTCATTCCCATTTCCCACGCTACAAATAAAAGATTTGGCAAAATGGCGTCTTACCGTAATAATGTACGGATCGCGATGCGCCCGCGCAGAGCAGCAGCACCAGCACGCAGGTGCGTTCAAGGCAAAAAACGACAATAGGCAAGTCTGGAGTGCGCGTTGTAATTGCAGGAATCCGTATTGTCGATCAAGTTTAGTATAACGGAATGCTGTTTTGTTCATCAACATGTGTTTTTTTTGTATACAACATACAAATAGACTGACAGTAATTCCACATGGTCTCCTACTGTGTAGTATTTCTGTTTGTATTTAAAGGAATATTGTAATAAGAGATTATGATGATGGGATAGAGGCTGATGTCAAGAATTCATTAGGTACTTAGGTCTATTAGGACATTTGGTACAACCATTATTGGAGTACTAAAAATAGCCAATCAGATTGCTTAAGTAGGGCGGGAAATATTTGCAAACATTCAGAGTAAAATCATATGTATTGCTTCCAGTTTATAAATCGCACTGGACAAATATATCTAGTGACATTCAGCTAATTCCAGCCGAACGACTCGCCTATCATACCACCTGAACTCCCAGTATACATACGGGCATAACTTGAACTTTGCAGGGAATAATAAATAGAAGATCAGTCGGCATCGATGGGCTATTTTCGGCCTGATCTGAATGCGGTTGCGCGCTGACGTTGACTGATAAATTGGGGCGTAGCAGCAGTGCCAAAAATACTCGATCGTAATTAAAATGTTAACTTAAACCGTCAGCGTTTTAATCAGCTATAATAAGCCTATCATGACGCAGTTGCAGAAACGCTCATTAAAGTTAATCCTTCATTAAATCTCTTGCTGTCACTTTTTGTCTTGTTGATGTGGTAAAAGCTAGCAAGAGATCTAATGGAGGATTAACTTTAATGAGCGTTTCTGCAACTGAGTGTATATCTCCTATTATGATGTAGTATTGCTGAACATTGGTCTCTCCCAAGGCGCGCCACATAACTCTATCATCAGCCTTCCTCATCCAGCAGCAGCATTGTTCAGTAGTAGACGATGACAGGCTGATGATGATTATGTGTTATTGAACTCTGTAAAATCGCCCATGCGTAAGTAAAGTACAGACAAATACCAACTTACATTCAATGTTTATCTTCTATACAGGGTCCTTCTTAATATGCTGACACTTTTTAAAGGGGATGTTCAGACCATCAAACTGAACAACATTCTCTATGGGACCAACATCGAAATCGCGAAAATAAAATCGGCTGTCCTATACATTTGGCTCGAGTAGATTTGCAGTTTTGTATGGAAGAGCTGATTTTTTTTTGCGATTTCGATTTTGGTCCCATAGAGAAAGTTGTTCAGTTTGACGGTCTGATAATCCTCTTAAAAAAGTGTCAGCATATTAAGTTAGACCCTATATTTTTGAGGAACTGACCGAGCACATTGGACAACCTCCAAATAAAAATTTCTCTTTAATCTCGATAATCAGTCATGCTGCCGTCTATCCCATTATCCCTAACCCTTACAACCTAATAAAAAGCACATTTCCCAAAATTATCTACTTTCCAATTGTATTCTTAGCATGTCAAGCACAAATCGCGCAGCTGTTCTCATTTCACGCACTTATATTATTTCTTTTTTCAAACAACAGGTCAGCCTACTAATCGTACCCCTTGCCTGGTAACAGTCTGCGGTATAAAACTTTTTTTTCTGGATAACGGTAAGGCAGTAGTACGGTCGGCTTGACGCAGGTAGTCGCCCGCCCGACCATCCAGGATTCGAGGGACCGATTTCTTTCTATGATTTACTATTTTTTGATGAACTTTCTTGGAGATTCTTCTTGACTATTGAAGATTATATCGAACTTATAATTTCTTGGAGATGATTTCTGTAATGGACAGGAACTCGAAGAAGATAATTTCTAGCTAATGTTGATAAATTAAAAAGACAGCGTTGTGTTGTTTTGTCTTGCAACATAACCTCATGATTAAGACAATAATAATGCATATTAAGTGGGTTTTTTTTCTAATCGCTTCCCATACCTTAACCTTTGATTGTATTGTATTGGTAATATTGACATGATCAATGCTAACATAGCTTGATTCGTTATTTGCCTATTAATATTTACTTATCCCTTTCTTTAAATCCCTTTTATTATACCATCCATCCAATCCAGACCATCTGTTTTAAGGCATCTGGAAGAAATAAAAATATTCTGGCTATTGTACCAACCAACATGTAGGTAGATAGACAATGATTCAATTTAAAACTAAATGACGTCGTAGAACCATGTTGAAGGGACGCGTGGCCCAAACAAAGCCGAGCGTGACAATTCGTCCGCCATAAAAAGGCTTTTCCAACTAATGGCACTGTAATTAGAGGACAAAACGAAATAACGTTACATTGATGGCCTGAATAGGCCAACGTGCCCTTGCTCCTTTGTCAAAACATCGGTGAAAGTAAAAGTTGGATAGTCACGGCGCCCGTCTTTACGACCTTCAGAAAACGGTTTGGTCCTAAATGTCCTCGAAGCTTTTTGTTCTTTTTAGTTTGATGAAATCATTTTGGTGATCGCAGACCCAAAATGTCTACAGATAGGTGAAATCATCTCATTTTGTTTTCTAGAATCATAAAATCCATGTATGAGCAATTCTTGACATTTCATTACTAGTAAATACTGTTCGAGCTCAGCGTTATGCTCAATGACTGGACTATTGATGACATCAGACAGAAAAAATAGCGAAATGAACTATATTTATTAAAAATTTGTTTGTGAGCCACTAGGCTCGTCTGTGCTGGTGGTCTCCTCTACCCTAAGGTTGTCTGAATGAAATTGCTTATTAGCGATATGACCGCCTTATTTTGTACCTCTTGTATTTTCTCCATACTTTTTTGGTGTATATAAATAAAGATTATTTGATTGATTGACTGCCTGAGACGGACCTACTGATTCAGTAGTTACAATGGTCGGAAAGAATGATGAGATAATGCCAGAAAAAAATCTAAATTAGCATGAACAGTTGGCTGAAACCTGTCTAATTATTCCAAACCACAGCTAACTAAACCGCAAAGAAAACCCATCGTCATTCTACTTAACTCCTACCGTGTGGGATCCATGGACGCTGCATCTTATTAAATACTCCTTTTAAATATTACAACTGACAATAAAACAACAGCGTTTGAGACGAGTATAACTTGATAGTATCCAGTCAGTGTACGCATGCGCACAGAAGCTGGACCGGTCGCTCATAGACATAGGCTTCTGGATGATTATTCTGAGACAGGATTATTGATAGGTCATCGAATTCCATGGTATGTAGGCAGTGTAGGCTTTGTAGCGTACCTTTACATAATTACGAAAGTAAATATTTCATTTTAATAAATACATAAACAATGTTATTTTTTGTCAGCTGTTCCCCGAGATTTCGTCTGCGTTGAATTTTCTTCTATATTCAATCTACCTCTGTGTCAAATTTCATGAAAAACGGGTCAGCGGTATATCCGTGCGTGACATAAAGACAACTTTCGCATTTAAAATATTTTTACTTATAGATTTCACAGTATTTTGTATTTACTTGGTGTATTTTTTGGTTCCAATAATCGGTCCTACCAGTTTTGACTGATGAAATTTTTTCCCGAAATTCATAAAGCTGGAATTTCTACCGCTAGATATACCTCAATTGTAAAACCAACGCTAAAGCAAATTTTTGCTACGTTATCTACGGACCTCCTTGTGACATTCAGATGATCTTGTGATGTCGTTAGGTGGACTTTCAAAAACGTACTAAAATCGTTTACCATCATCTTCCTGCCCTTATCCCATTACTTGAGGTCGGCACAATTATGTCCTCTCCTCCATTCATCTCTTTTAGCCGTCATTTCGGCGCTCACTCCTTTTTTAAACGTGTCATCTTTCACACAATCCATCCATCTTTTCTCTAGTCGTCCTCTCTTCATGCAGCCATCCACATTCATATTTAACACTGGTCTTGTAATATGACACTCATCTCTCCGCATCACATCGTAGGCCGTGAATCTAAAATTTCGTTCCCAGAAACAAATCGAACACGATAGCGTGAAAAGAATCGAAGAATAGGGAAGCGTTCTCATTCCTTTTGCCCGATGACCCATTTGGTGCGCCGGAGCGACAGCGACACATGAGATGCGCGTGCGCCGCCACCCGTCGTGTGCTCCCACTTCTGATCTTTTGAGTGATTAGTTACATGTTTGGATATTGTTTTAATTTTAGAAAAAAAAAACATAAGATTGGGATACCTATGAAGGTACACATACATACACGACCGTAATTCCTTTTTTGGGTAGTCAGAACCATTGGTACAACTACCAAATTTCAGTATATAGGGTCCTTCTTAATATGCTGACACTTTTTTAAGGGGATGATCAGACCATCAAACTGAATATCTTTCTCTATGGGACCAACATCGAAATCGCGAAAAAAAAATCTGCTGACCCATACATTTGGCTCGAGTAGGTTTGCAGTTTAGTATGGAGCAGCAGATTTTTTTTTGCGATTTTGATGTTGGTCCCATAGAGAAAGTTGTTCAGTTTGATGGTCTGACCATCTCGTCTTAAAAAAGTGTCAGCATATTAAGTTGGACCCTGTATAATGGCGTGTGAAGATATTTTTGGTATAGAAATAATAGGTTGTGAAGCCAAAAATTAAAAGCTGAGTACTGCTAAGTTACTCTTAGCAGCTTAGTAGTAAAAGTATGTAATACGATATAGCTCTTGTAAATTTTCTAAATGTAAAGTTGTCGAAGCCAGGTTGATCGAAGTATTAAAGGTTTTTTATCGTGCAAGGTCCAATATTCCTTTGTTTCATCGCCTGATCTTCAGGTATTTAATAGTCTCATCTTCACTAGGTCATGGTTGTGAACCACTTTGATTACAACAATACCTACTACATTAAACATTATGTACTACTGGTACAAGGTAAACACAATTATGTTTACAACTAGCCGAATTAATTATGTAAGATTAATTGGTCAATCAATTATTATTTTGATTCTACTATCCAAACGTCTCTCAATAAGAAATACTTTGATTAAGTTATATGTCAAGATTGACAGTCGAAGATACGAAAGCGTCGAAAAAAATTGGAACCAGTACTGGTTCCTAAACCATATACATATACACGCACACATACATATTTTGTATGGCGCCTCACGCACACCAACCTATGAAACTTAGCCCCTTTTGTTTTATACGGGATATTCGTGAGGCTCATTCTAGACATATACTTTTTCTAAGAAGAAATATAACAAAAGATAAAAATACAATGTTTCGTTTGACTTTTTCTCCATACAAATCAGTTTATTTTATTAAATTAGGATCGTCCTACGGAGCGTAACGCGTGCGTACGCGCATGATTCATGTTCTGTATCGAACTGTTATAAAATAATAAACACTCTTCAAACATTACACTGACCAAGGTGACAGCTGCTATTCTCGCAAACATTACCAGTGCCTTTTACACAGTGGCTTTTATTATTCAAATATTAACCGTACTGCCGTGGTGAATTGGTCATTAAGTCTGTAGATATTTTATTTTCCTGTAAGTTTTGTCTGGCAAGTTTAACAAATTATGTTTTTGGTATCCGTTCCTCAGGCTGTTTCATAATTCATTTAGATAGTCAGGGCAGAAATCGGAATTCATAATTGGATTTTTTTTAGAAACTTTATCAGATCTATTCAAATGTCGAAATGTAAAATGGTATCTGTAATGAGCATTTGACCCGCGACTTCGTCAGCGTGGTTTACCCATAAAGTTATTATAAGTACCTTACAGGAATAGAGGAACTGCCATGAGTTGGTTGAACCTTTTTTTGATGTTTTCAGGAGACTATCGGAAGGCAAAAATTCGAGCACTGTCTATAATTCTGAGTCTAACGTGAAATAGTGGATAAATTAATGTAGTAGTGTCACTATATTTCACAAAATTATCTATGATTTCACTTTCGATTCGCAATTATTCACGGAAACCGAAATTTTACCCTGCGATAAGATCCTGAAAAACGGTTCTATTGCCTCGCGTCACGTATCTCTTTCTATTATACAGTGGTGCCGCTAGGTACCTCTCGCTCTCTCAGCTATCAGTAACTCTATTAGTAACTTTATGGGATTACCCCTTTAGGGGTCGATTTTCGAAAAATCCTTTCTTATTATACCCCATCCTCTGTAGAAAATATATTCCAAATTGCATGTTTCTATCTTCAGCGGTTTGGGCTGTGAGTTTTCTGTCAGTCAGTCGGTCAAGGGACTGTTTTATAAGTATAGAAATAGGTATGTTTTTTAAATCTAAAAAAAATGGGAGTCTTCCATTTCGATATCGGTCTTCAGTACTGTAAAACTACAACTTGTTTTAAAGTTTACTTTCGTAAACACTCTCTTGTCTCAACTTTGATTAAGAGTTAGATGGAGTGGTGCAATTCCCAAAGGCAAGATTTCCCTATTTATCTTGTCGCCCCTTTAACTTAGATCGATCTGGAACTTAGTTACCTACGTGATCATGTAACTTTAAAATTCAGTTCATGAATATGAATAATATAAAGAGACGGGTTTTTAAGAGGATGATCAGACCATCAAACTGAACAACTATCTCCATGGAACCAACTTCGAAATCACGATAAAAAATAGGCTGTCCCATTCGTTAGGGTTTGATCAAAATTGCAGACATACTCGAGTTTGCAGTTTTGTATGCAACGGAAGTTTTATTTCACAATTTTGAAAAAACCGTCGTTATATTAAGACGGACCCTGTATAATCAACAGACTGAACTGCTGTAGGCTTAGAAATATAACATTTGGAGATTATCGTCTCATTAGTACGCGGAGGGAGGTATATAATATACGGAGATGCCCCCTATTAAAACGAGGGGTTGAAAACTGTACTAACCGGCCGAAGTCACTAGAAAGCCATTAGTGCTATGACATCGATATGGTCGGTAATTGCGAGCCAAATTTTACAATATGTCTACAGGAAAATTTGTCATACGTCTTGCTCTTTTCTGTTGATAATGTGACAGCCATTACTGTAGCCATTATGCCATTCGTTTACATGTACAAGACTAATATGTTTCTTGCTTATATGATTATTGAAATGCTTCCGTGATATTTGATTTGTTGACAGTTTATTTCTAGTATTTGACTCTATATTCATGGTAGGTTATTTTAGTATCTTTCTATTTATCTTGGTCACTTGATTCCTTATCTGGAAGACATCTACAATCGATATGTTTTGTTACTTTATAGCAAAGATAAAATCTAACGAGGCCATTATAATGAGCGTTTTTTTTTTCGTTTCATAGTAGATCGATAGATGACGCTACGGTCTATACGAATCTATGTCAAACACTGAAAAATTATCTTTCCCTGAAATGAGGGTAAAAGTGAAGTGAAAAAAAAAAACAAAAATCTTTTGGAACATTATGAAACATATTTTTTATGATATTTAACTATATTTCTTATGCTAATTTACTCTTTAAGGTGATACAAGACTACAATTTGACTAAAATAAATATAAAAATCTTTGATCATAAGGCAAAATCTGAAATTGAACTGGCAATAAGAAAACTTGAGCTGTCAAATGTCATTGTCAATCAAACTCGTATCGTAGCATTTACTTTGTCGAGTTTGTTAGTTTACTTCAAAATGCTTTTCTGAAAAACAACAAAAAAGGACTGTATTTTTGGCTAAGAAAGAAATCGAAAATAATTTCAAAATTTTTTTTATGACGTCTTCCAAATCCGAACCAAAGAGAATGAAATCTCTACGTTTTTAAGTCTATAGGTGACATTGCAGAGAAAGATTTTGCTTGACAGTTTGTCGTACAGACACTACTGCCATCTATTGAGTTATAAGAAAACGGCATTTAAAAAAAAAAAGAAAAACGCTCATTGTAATAGAATAAAGGTGTACTGTGATGTGATTACGGGGCATCGTGCCACTTTGATTCGTTTTTTTTTTTATAAAATCACGAAACAGGGAATATAATTTTGCGATATTGAGTTAATTAAATAAAAAAAGGAGCTTTACATGGCATGAGTGATCGACTGATCGTGTACAATAAAGTGTTGACAAATAAGTCGTCGTAATTCAGTGTTCTCAAACCTCCTTTAAAATGTGGTAAAATTTAGAAGAAACAGAAAGTCGCTATAAAAATCTCTCTACGGTTAAATTTAGATCCGCCCTTTCGTAATTATATCATCCATAATCTAATAACACGTGCGTTTTTTTTTCCGAATTGCACGTTACATTTGACCTCATCTCACCTGGTAGAAAGTGATAATAAGTTTAAAGATGAAGCACGCCAACTCTCAATCTATTCAGGCCCGATTCGACCAAACGCGAGTAAATTTTATTCTTAGATTAAGTTGCCGGTTACTCTAGAGTAAACTGATTTTGCGTTTTACAAACCCTAATCTATAAATACTAATCTATGAGACTAAGGAAATGTCAATGTCACGTAAATAAAAAAAATGTTATAATAAGAAACCTAACAAATTAAAACTGTATACAGGGTGAAATTTATATCATTAGCATCCTTTTAAACTAAGAGTCTAACCATCAAACTGAACAACTTTTACTATGGGAGCAAAAAAAAATCCGCTGTTCCCATACTAAACTGCAATGCCCGTTCGACTCAAATGCATGCAACAGCAGATAAAAATCTGCTGCAATTGTTTCTCCGATCGGTTTGCTACCATAGTAAAAGTTTGATGGATAGACTCTTAGTTTCTAATGATGAATCTGCACTTTTAATTTTTACCTACTAAATGTATAAAATAAGCATTATGTTCCTTTTACGTCTTTTGTCGCATCTAATAGTGTCAAATGGAAGTTCGCTGAGGCTTGGGCTCAGGAACGATTTCATCGTATCCTTTTCCAAGTTCAGGCGGCGACATTCTCCTTGTATAACTTCATTTTTTCTGTCGAAATGTTGCTTATATGTAATAATATTTTTGTTGTTGTTGTTATTCTGTTATTCTGAATAAATAATTTACTTACTTATGCTAATGATATCAATTTCACTCTGTAGATACATTGCAAAAAGTACGGATACAACGACCTCTTTCTTTAGGTGGATTATACATTCGTTCTTTTAGTATGAATGAAGTTATTTCGGAATAAACGCAATGAGTAAAATTGTTCCTTGTATAGTTACTCTTCTATAAATCAAAGTTTGGTCGAATCCGGCCTAAGTGTTGAAGAAAATTGTTTATGCAAAAGAGGGGCACCGTCGTATACGGGTCTGAGGGTTCCACAAATAATGGGATGGGATGAAGATATGCGAGATATAGGTCACGATATGAACACGTGTGCGAGACCTCGTCACATTATACAGTTACTACGATTGTTGAATTACAATTATTTAACTATTGTTGTTATACGAGACTGCTGTTTTATTATCTTGGTTATTTGCGTTCTATTTGACTCTTTAATAATATCTTGTATCGGGTAAAACTTAATTCACTGTATTAAGATAAATAATATATTCTTTAGATACTGGATAATGACCGCATGTCGCTAATTACGGCTTGCGTGTCCAACCAACACCTACTTTGCTAGGTCTTAGACGCCAAGGACTCATTATAACAATTATTTCAGTATCTTTCCCATCATTTTCTGTTTCTATAATTTTATTATTACGTACTGCAGAAATATTATTGTTAGTGAATAGTTTAGGTGCGTAAGGGTGACTAACAAGTGAGATCACGCTGACATCAGCTATCGTCACTGCGCAGGAGAGTTTACTTGCATTCGGTTATTTTAGATCGGCGTGGGATTGTTTTATGCAGTTTCACTTATTCGTATTTTCGGTGTCCTTGGTCCACTTATCAAAACTACGGACTACCAATGCGTCGCCTTGCGTTTTTAAAGTTTTAAATAAGATTGATTTTTTTGTTACTGTGGATAAATGAATGAATGAAACCCACGGCAACGGACGGCACGGAATGAATGCATTTTTAAGGGCTCTGTTGGCTAAGCTGAAGCGGTAATACTGGGATTATTGAGAATCAGTTGCGTATGTACCTTGCAGTGCCAGTAGATGCCAAAAAAGAGGAGAAGGTGGTATAAGTGGTGCACCCCAAACGAAGGGACTATAATAAAAAGGAATATCTTTGTTAATAAATTTATTTATTTATTTATTAATAAATTTATTTATTTATTTATATGTCGACGGATTTTAAGGGGATGATCCGACCATCCAACTGAACAAATAATTTCTCTACCAAGGTCGAAATCGCTAAAAAAATATCATATAAAATTGTAATCCTTCCCGACCAAAATGTAAAGAAAGCAGACTTTTTTTCGCGATTTCGATGTTGGTCATCTGGTGAAAGTTGTTCAGTTTCATACTTTGATCATCCTCTTAAAAAAATGTCAGCATATTAAGAAGAACCCTGAAGAAGTGTTGTATTGTCTACATCTAGACAAGATAATCTAGTAGTTTCAATCTCAATGTCCTCCGGCAACTCTCGGGACGAATGAACTGAATAAAAGGAAATAAAAGATAAATCCAGCATCGGGTAAAGTAAAGATAAATGGAGTGCAAGGATGTTTGATCGAGGTTCACCAGCGGACAACCGTTCACGCAACACACAGCTCCAGGCGCCTAACGATCAGAAAGCGAACACCGTCGGCGAATTGCATGTAATGGTCGCGTGCGCAGTTGATACGAGTGCGACACCATCGCCACGGGCCACTTCCGCTTCAAGATTTTCCATTTAATGGAAACTGTACAAAGAATACAGCGTGATATATAAAGCGTATATGTTTACGCATACGGTTGGATAGATGATTCACTCGAGCTTACGGCCGCACACCCCCGTAGCAGCCGTAGCTTTTGTCCCTTCTACGAAGCTAAAACTAAACCCGCCATCAGTCAGTGTAGTCCGCGCTTCGCAGCCGCGCGCACGTCGCTGTCGCCCCCACCACGATACATCGGACATCGAGCCTCCCGTGACGCTCACCATTTGACATTCAAATTGGACCATCGAATAAGTCGTCGGGGAGTAACGATTGTATTGTAATGAGGGTCGGCAGCCGAGGGCGGAACAATAACACACGTGGACTCTAACATGATGGACTATGGAGCATCTGCCCAGTGATTTGCTAGTGAAGTGACGGATAGTGATGGGATTTGTCGAAGGATCAGCAGGAAGCCGGCAAAATTAATTCGTACGCGGAGTTGGAGGTGCGTGCGGCGTCGCCCCGAGGGGCACGCCGCCGCCAGTTCATCAAGGGCTGGAAGAAGACCATGGGCGTCATCTCCAAGACCTTCGGCGTCGTTTTCAGTCTGTAAGTTCAATTAAATTCATCATCATCATATCAGCCGATAAACGTCCACTGCTGGACATAGGCCTCCCCAAAAATGGGGGGATTTGTCATAATCGCCACGCTTGACAGGCGGGTTGGCGATCGCAGTTGGATTGAATGTGTGTACTCAGAGGATTCTGCTGCCCATCCTCCGGTAGATCCCTTAGTCGCCTTTTACGACACCCACGGGAGTAATTGGGATGGTGCTACTCTTAGCCGACTCCACACGAAATAAACTAAATTACTACTAACGACTAAATTTAATTACTCATCAAGAAATCACTGCAACTGACCATAATTAATTCATAATCTAAATTTGATTATTATTTCTTAAATAGGTACGAACAAGCTGTTAACTATTATCCATAACACATTTTATTATATACCATTTAATTTATCGCCTCCCATTATAGTATCATTGTACCCGACAGTTGTATCAACAAAGTACATTTTTCCAATCTAGAAAATTACCTCTATCGCCACAATTTATCAGTTGAAGGTAACTATAGTGGAAACAGTGGTAATAAAAGACTATTATCCGCTGGTGCGGCCGTCGTCGACCCGCTGCGCTTGCGCAAGTGCTCCTATTCGCACGTTCGTCAGATGCGTGTGCGCTTTTCGTATTCGTAACGACTGCGTCTAATGGTACCGTGTTGTCTTCATTCATCTTATAGCAATCGGCTGGTTTCCGGCTCTCACACGCACGAAGCTTATTAACAATTCGGTTATGCAAAAATTACGTCTACTTCTCTATTATGCTGTTTGAGATCATTAATTGTCGTCTACTGATTTCATTGTGTTTGTGTCTCACTGTTTTGGTTGTTTCAGAACTTTCACTGTCGCTAATATTTTCAGAAGTGACGTCAGATCTAGATAACCTTTTCGTTATCTTACAAAGTCATCTTTTTGCTTTAACTTTCAGTTACAATGTCTTACTGTAGGTATTACGCCTCGCGTACAAAGTCATGTTTTACTGTATAATTATTTACTTCACACTCGATCAGTTGAATTTCTAAATGCATACAAAATACCCATTTGAACTAATAATCGTGAATGATGATGACCGGATGCTTAATGATATCAAGAGATCCAAAATGATCATTTGGATAATTTGAGTCATCAACACTTGCGAGCTCCACATAATTGTGCTAAACATGAGCTTTGAGTCGATCCGTTTTTAAAAATACATATTATTATTTTGTATCAAAATAATTCTGTATTCGCATTAAATTGGTATCAACAGCGGTTTTGGTAATTTATATTAATACAATCACAATTTAATTGACTCCAGAAATTAGATCTACAAATCAATCATCATTATAATAAGTCGTTATACAACTCACGATTTCGATCGGTCTCTGAATAAATGGTGCACCGTGTTATTTGTATCGGGATATGCAATTATGATGACGTCACGAGGTGTTGGCCAACCAGCACCACCATCGGTCCAAATCTAAAGTTATTAGACTGCAGTTCCGTAAATGTGGAAAGCTTTTTGCCTTCACTTGCTCTTGATACAGCGGATATTATGCTATAATTGTTAGACGATGACTTTAATAATGTGTTAGAGAAACTGAAGCCAATTAGGTAGGAGAGGAAAGGAAATGTGTTTCATTTGATGTTATTTACTGTAATAGTTGTAAAGATACGATTATAGATTACCGCATCAATAGAAGCGCGAAGCCTTTATCTTTTGATGAACTAAAATCCTAATACATAATTAGTATTAGGTGTTTATCCGTTACTTCTTCACATCTGAAATACCGAACCGATTAAAAAAGTGTTGCAGTGCTATTTTGTATGAAAAAATACGTTTTCTTCTGAAAACCGAAACACATTCTTAGTAGGTAAATCCGCAGTAAAATTGTAGTACCTTGGTTAATTGATAGGATTAATTAATGAGAATAAGAGCTGGTCGCTCTTTCGAACTTCGATAATGTCGGTGATGGCACGGATTAATTAAGAGTACAAGTGATGGTTTCATAGACAAATCTGCAATTTATGTAAACGATCCCTATATTATCATAACTCTTAGTAAACCATATCTAATTAAAAACGGATAAGAAAATGAAAAAACTATTAAACAAATAAATGAGAACGGTAAATGTCCTAGAATCGGTATCATTAGTACAAGCTCTGAATCATTACGAACAAAGCGTTTCACCAAACATGTGTATAATTTATATAAAACATTAAAGTACGCCAAGGTCAAAACAAGTTAATCGTTTACTGAAATAATCTATTTTGAAACATCAAAGACTTTGTAAATAAATAACGCTTCGGGGGTCATTAACTCGACTTGCAGACATATGGAGTGACACTCAAACAAACAAACATTTGACCCAATTTTACAGCAAACGTATGCGGCAACAAATGTTTCTGAATAATAATGATAGTCTTAAATATTGGACATAACGTAGGCGTTCTATCTATTCACTTAAAACTTCTAAAGGAAAAGGTTCCAGCAGATTGTATCCCAAAATGCAATATGGGCTAAAATCCAGCGTATTCTTGAAAGAGCTTGTTTATATAGAAAGGTTGATTGTAAGGGATCTAAGGGTTTAGTACAATTTCGGGAAAAGCGGCTATCTTCAAAGGACTACCCTTTGTTATACGAGCAAAGGACGAGCGAGGTAGATACCCGACAGATTGTAGAATAACAGTTGATTCCTTCCGTGTTTTAGTGTTTACTGAAACTGCTTTAGAGAAAGTAATTGTAGAAAGCTATTGTGTTGTTTCGTATATTTTTGCCGGCGCGGATGTTACACAAAGTCGGCCCCGAATCGTCTTATCAAATTAAAATTAAACTTCAAAGTTATGGCATTTTATCTTTGAAAGGAAATGAGCAAAGGTTGCATTAACGGTCACTCTCCTAAAAATATCATTAACGACAACGTTATCTAGGAAGACAAAACAGTCAAAATAATTACCGTACCTACTCTAACATAAATTCATTAAGTTAATGCTTAAAACAAACTCGGTATTTCACAAAGGTGTGATTTATTATCTTATATTGGTTTTAAATTATCAACAATGGGAGGCGACTTACAATTTTATAACGATCGTAAATCGTATGCTTTTTATGTGTAGGTATCCAAGATTCGTGCACCTATATCGTTAGTCGCGCTCCAATCAAATCGTCGTAAAGGGTAATAGTTTGGGCCATAATCTTCTCCTTCGATATGGGAAAGACTGTTCCGAGATCATCTCGATACGTTGTTGATAGCAAACGTATCTTTGTTGCCAACATTTATAATTTCGAACTCTAAATCTTTAGGAATAATGGTTTTTGGTATGATGATGTAGTTTTGTATTTGCAGGATTTGTACGTTAGTGTCGGTCGTAGCGTTTGGACAAACACCGTGATATGGATTAGAGCGTGTGTGGAGAATTACTGTTTCTATGTTCATTGTGTTGTAATGATCGGTTTCGTTCACAGTTTTTATAATAGCGTATCGGATCGTATCCTTCCAATTAACTATAAGTAGAGTAGGTCGTTTGGGTTTGATTAGATTTGAAATTACCAAAAAACAATGTATTGCGAAACATATCATTATTTTCTTTTATTTAATCATGATGAACTAATATTTTATTAATTCAATAAGGAATTGCAATTTAAGTGGAAATTATTTTTACGAAAACAAATAGCCTTTGGTTTTGATACAAATAAAGGCTTCCGCACATTGCAGCGATTTTATCGAGCGATAATATCTTTGCGATATTTATTTCCAGTACATTTTGTATGAGGTCGCACGCGATCCTACACACTGCCGCGATATTATCGCAACCTGACGCAATCTCTTTAGACTACATTCAGTGGTGGGGCGCATGCGTGACGCGAATCGCGGAAACGCTGCAGTGTGTAAAGTGTCGCGATATCGCTGTCGATAATATCGCTGCAATGTGCGGAGGCCTTTAATCACGGATATTGACAAATAAAAACGAACTCTAAAAAACTTTTAGCAACATAATCCCCAGAAAAAACGTTTGTGCATTCAGTTTGGTAATCCGAACGTTTAACAAAAGGACTTTAATAAAAAGTGTCTAGTTTAGCGAAGGTAAGCGGGACTGGTGAGTCCCGATCCAGGCGTCCAAGGTAGACCGGCAAGGATACTCGCACAAGGACTAGCCTAGACTCTCAGGTTATAACGATTGTAAAAGTTTGTGACGATATGTTTGGATTATTGTGACTTACACACAGTTGCAGAAACGCTCATTAAAGTTTTTTTATTTTTTATTTATAATTAATGGCTTTTTGCTTGTGCGTTAGCACTGCATTTCCGCCAGTGTCAAGTAGTTTATGGGAGTACTATCCCAATCTCAGGGATTGTTTTTGTTCAAGAACAAGAATAGATTGAGGATTGCGGAGCCTCGTGGCAGGCAAAAACGCGACGCGCGAAAACCACGCGAGACGTGTGCTCGGGTCAATTCCTGCAACGTGACTCAATTAAAGTTAATCCTCCATTAAATCTTTTATTACGTCAATAAGACAAAAAGTGACAGCAAGATATTTAATGGAGGATTACTTTAATGAGCGTTTCTGCAACTGAGTCTGAACGGATTTGTATGAAACGTGGCACATAGATAGAATATGTTCTGGATTAACACATCGATAAAGTCCAGGCAGACGAAGTCGCCCGTAAAAGTTAGTTACTAATAATAATGCATAATAAACATTTTCACATACGAGTAATACACGCCTTTTCCCAGAGAGAAGTTTTTCTCGTTCCTTTTTTATCTTCATTTTATCGTTGCATCGAAAATTAAATAAGGTAGGTATAGTATGATTATGTTTATTGTTACAAAAATATATGAATAAATCTGCTAGGTACCTACTTTTTAAAAACGAAGCATGTAAATATTCAGCTTTAGTACTCCTTCTAGGATAATTTTAGCATAAATATAAAATGCACATGTATAATGCATTATGCATACATAGCAAATGTGATATCGATATGTCCCTGGTCGGGTAGTTGATACAGCGATTTTAAAGTGCGATTGTATCGATTGCAATCATTGTAATGCTTTCCCTGTCTACACGAACGCTATGTTGTAACAACAGTTACACGCAGCAAGCTTTTGAAAATATTTAGTACCTAACGCTAAGGGCCTGTTTCACCACTTCTAGTAAAGTTCTTGTTAGCTTATCCGACAGATAGTTTGACAATTTTGTATCAAATTATGTCAAAATATCTGTCGGATAAGCTTACAAGAACTTATTCAGAAGTGGTGAAACAGGCCCTAAATATTTTATACGCTTCCAAATATCTGATATACACTCAGTTGCAAAAACGCTCATTAAAGTTAATCCTCTATTAAGTATCTTGCTAGCTTTTACTACGTCAACAAGACAAAAATTGACAGCAAAAGATTTAATGGAGGATTAACTTTAATGAGCGTTTATGCTACTGAGTGTTACATAGATATTTGACCTGTGTATTTGACGGATCGACTGACGTAGGTATACCTAATGAGTTCGCCAAAATTGTAGAATTAGAATTGAACTAAAAGTGACTATTTTATATTATATGTACTAGCGACCCGCCAGCGATAGTTTCGCCCGGGTGGGATCTGTAATTTAAATAAATAATAGTTATTTGTTATGCTAGGCTGCAAAGTTGTTTTTTGCCGCGAGTACTTATATTGAAACCAGAGCAAGCGAAGGATTCTAGGATTGAACCACGAGCGAAGCGAGTGGTTCAAATATAGAATCCGGAGCGTAGCGAAGGTTTCAAAGTTACGAGACGCGTAATAATTTTGCAGCCGAGCGAAACACACAACTTTTCACCTCACAACAGCGAGGAAAATGTTAGGTGCAAGCTCTGAGTTTAGATGTATAGAGCGAACATCGCGCTTTATGACGTTGTCCCATTCTATTGCGGCTATATTACTCTTGCATTTAGTCACTGTCTCACTGCGGTCACGTGTAGCAGTTTGATTGAAAACCAATTGATCAGCATAAAAAATGTCCTGGTGTGTAGTGTGTACTGAGACACTGCGCAAATAATTCAGGAAATGTAAGGAAATGTAAAGGAATTACTTCTCATAGGTAAACAAGATGAATTAATTATTAAAATGCATTTTAAATAAGTATTATTTTAAATGATGTTTTTATCCCACACTGGAAAAATAATTATATGCAAATGCAAATAAGGACAAATATATACGTGAAAAAGAGAAGACAAGAGATATTGCTACTCAAAGGGATTATATTTAGTTATAATCTCTTTGTTGACACTCAAATATATTATAGTGAAGGACAAACTTATACGCGAAAAAGAGAAGACAATAATATGCACGCATATATGCATAGTTCGTTATGTTAGCAACATAATCTTTTTGTCTTTCTCGCACGTATGGTTTTACTATCTTTTTATCTGGACTCGAATGGATTCGAATTTTAAAAACTCTTTGCACGCTAGCGGATAAAATGCACTTTTGCACTCAGATTTCGAATGATAAACAGAATCTTTCCGAGCTTGTGAGGTGAAAATTATATTATGTATAAAAACCCTCCAGAAGACATTTTCTAAATGACAGTAAAAAACCGTATCGAAATCCGTTGCGTCGTGGTTTAGAAGAAGTAAGCGGAGAAATAGAAATGATGAAGACAGACGCGGATAGCAACTTTCTTTTACACTATATGTATGTAGTAGTTGTAAAGTAAATTAAGTGAATCTCGGCATACTCCCCAAAGGAATCACAATCTAAGGGTTGAACTTCGGAAAAATGCGATGCGGTGCTATTAAATGAGGTTCAACCCAAAGAGATTTAATTATTACTACTTATAGAGAGGACATAGGACAGGTTTTCATACAAAAATATTCATCCCGTTGTTTTGCAATATTGAATGCATCATGTCAGTGCGACGTGTCAAACTAGAACGACTTGTTACCTCGACGTAACAAGTCATGGATTACGATTAGGTTCGCGATGTCCTCTCTATAGTAATAAGTTAAAATCTCTTTTGTTCAACCCTATGCTGACTTTTAAAATTATTTCATAACGGCTATTATGTTCTTTCACATAGTCGCGGCTGCATGACAGATTTACGAATCTAGAGAAGCTCTCTGGGTATACATACCAAACTTACGACCGTTTTCCTTTCAGAGTAGTCAGATTCTTGGTTTAGTGACTTCTGACTATGCAATGTAGCTTTTAGCATGGTTACGATTTTTTATTGTGTCTGAACGAAATTGACTAAAAAAATACAGTAACGTGTCTTTAGTATCGAAGCGCAGGAGTGCCTCTTCAAATCGGTCATTGTCCCTTTGTTTCCTGCCATTGAGTAACTTTATCCAATCATTATCTTTTATTTTGTTTTAGTATCAGTATCTGATTAGAATTAGAACCATGACCGATTACGTAGAGGTCACAAAATATGTGTTATATTCCGAGAGTCCGATAAGACAAATTAATGTTCTTATAGATTCGAATGCAAAAGTCAACGACTGCAATATTATTATTTTTACCTTTTTAGTTTTGAAGTCGGTTTTAATTTTTTGTTAAAATTTTTTTTTATTTATAAATACTAAAACATGACTTTTCAGGATTTATGTGGCTGAATAACAAGAAAACTCGTACAAAGCTAAAACCTGCATATAGTTAAATATAAACTTGTAAACATTGCTTTACAAAATTAAAGCAAATAATAATGTTGTCTTTGTTAAAGCTAAGCTTGTCTGTTCTTTTGTGAGTCATCATCATCAGCTTACAAATTATGCTTTAAATAAGCTGCTGCGATGTAGTAACATTAGTATGACCTAAAATCCTTTTAATAGACTGATGGTTTTATTAAGTGCTAGATTTCTTAAATACGAGTACCTACTTATCTAGAAATGAAAGAATCTTTAAAAAGTAAATATTTGTGGATGCATTTCGAAAGTCTGCTAAATTGCTTTCCTTTCCCGTTGTACATTTTTAACCAAGCTTTTTGTTTGAAATCTGATATTCTGTAAAAATAATGGTCTTACGACATTATATTATTACGCCTCTCAATTATTAATGTAGGTAATTCAATATTTCACATCGCAGTTTATTAGGTAAAATTAAAAAGCAAATATTTGCCACTTACTGTCTGAAAGGACACTATTTTGATGATACCTGACTATACCTATCTAACTAACAGTCAAGTTAATAAAAAGTTAGTAATTAAGTGGTATGCATATGTGGGGGACAGGATCCCCCCTCATGGCATTGTGTTAACTTCCTGCCCAGTCAGTGAGTACTGTATAAAATGAATGTTAATTTATAAGACATTAAGGGCATGCTTTCATTAATAGTATGCCGGCACTATTTTTGATGTGGGAAATTTAATTTTGTGCCTGAGTTGGTCTATTGTTTATACAGCGTCCTTCTTAACATTATGTCACAAGGGGATGATTGGACCATCAAACTGATCAACTTTATCTATGGGAGCAACAATGAAATCATGATAAAACGTAATCAGCTGTTGTCGAAGGATCCTCCCAATTGAAGCAGAACAGAACTAAATTAACTCCCCCACATTTGTTTGTGTCATTAAAAGCCGTGCAGTGGATAATTGAGCCCCATATTTTTTATTCTCTTATGATGATTTTTTGGTCTATAACTTACTCTGCCTTTGCTTTACCTTTTTACAATGAAGAGAAGGATCCTCTCTATATCTGAAGTGCGATTTTTGAACATCATACGTTCAATCGAGCAGTAGAAAGTGTCAAAATTACTATGGAGATTATGCATCTTTCTACTGCCGAATTAATCGTATGATGTTCAAAAATCGCACTTCTGATCATTTAATTTTCGTGCATCGAGTTTCACAAAATATTTTTTTATTCACTACAGACTTTCCTTCGCATGGGCCTTAAAGTAGCCAAGTAAACAGACCCGTACGCCATATGTTGTGCAAATGTAGCTCATTCATACATAATACATTCTGTTGTCTGACCGTTTGTGCCAGTAACGGAAGTCCTTCGTAATATCCTAATTGGCGTGACGTGGCCATGTAACATAGTCTACTATTCGATGCACTTACTATGTTCTCGTTAATGTATACCGACCTTCTGAACGTGTAAAAACAATTGTTTATCGATATGCTTGAAATAGTTGTCTTGTGCTATAATTTGGACCATAACGGGATGACCATGGTCAGTTTTGTGACTTTTGTGTCTTTTTAACTAAAATATTTGCTTTGTTTGTTTTGGATGTTTTCGTTTTCGCTCTTTCTGTCTTTATGTATTATATTATTATCATTATCAGCATCTATTTGTGAACATACAACATAGGCCTTTCCCAAAGCGCGTCACAAAACTATCCTTGACCTTGCTCATCCAATCGCTCTCCGCTACCTGTCTCAGGTCGTCTGTCCAGTGTTGTAGGATCCCACATTACTTCTACCAGTTCCATGTCTCCATTCTAGAACTAGAACTTCCTATCAGTTGACAGTTCTTCGGCAGATATGACCAGCCCATTATTACCACTTCAGCCTGCTAATTTTCACAGCTATTGTCTATTACTTTTTGACATGCCATTACATGGCGCAAAATAACATCTCTCTCTCTCTTTCTTTCCTTTTGCTTTCCATTCATCACAATCAGTTTTTTTTTAATTCACTCCTCTCTTCTTTCACAAAATCCGTCCACATTTTTTTCGGTCTTCCCCTCCGTTTATAAATCTCAGTGATTTTCCTAAAAACTGCAACTTAAGGACGAACGTCTTAATCTTAAAGCGAATTTAATTTAGGATACCCTGTTATTATATCACACATTAACTGTGAGAAAAATTTTCAATTTATTAAATTCTCGAAGTTCTCAGACCCTTAATTGGTAGGCGAAACAAAAAGGATCACTGAACGGTTTGAAACAAAAAAGTTGTAACGTGATGGATGAATGGAATTAAAACAAAAAACTTAGGATTTAAAATATTAACCAAAGCTAGGTTAAGAAATACACGAAATATGGGTTATATTTTTTGCATTATTATAACATTAAATAAAATACAAAGTGAAGCGAACAAAAAGGGAACAAACTGAGGCTAGCTTTGACTACAACAATTTTAATAACGAATCTTCTAGTAAATATTAAGATTTCGAATTCGATTTTTCGTCTTCTTTGCTGGTTATAGAACCAACAGCGGCCATGTTGAAGACACAGAGCGGTGAGCTAAGGCCCCTTAAATAGATTCTCTGTATTTTTGGTAAAAAGTTCTTCGTCAATTTGCTTTATAGTCGCGAAGTATTAGTAAAGCAATCCAAAATGTTATATAAGTAACTACAATATAACTACCAACATTGTAGTTAATATTGTTTGCCTTGAACAAGTGTTTGTGTTGCGGTTAACAAACGTATTTATCAAAACAAACTAACAAAACAGGGTAAAGTTAAATACAGAAATAAATAACACCACAATGATACTATATTATGTATTTGGTGGATAGGTACTTTTCATAAATTGCTGTGCAGTTTGGCTTGGTAATAGTAAGGCATACCGAGGCGTACCGACTAAAGTCAATAAATAAATGAAAAATCTGGTGAACTTTGTTGGAAAATGAACAGAAAATCTTGAAGTAATGCTAAACTGAAAGGGATATCCATTGTTCTAAACGAAAGTTTTGAAACTTGGGCTTTATTATAGGCATCAGTAAAACGACATAGAACTTTCTTAACCAAAGAATCCAGATCCACGAGTTGGGTCACACACACCTAACCTAACGGATGAAATGAAATGACGATATTATATAAAAATAACTGTTTTATAACGTAACGAAGGACCTAGTTTAAATACGTTAAAAACTGGATTTAACCAACGCAATAGATATAAAAGGAAGTTGCTAAAGATAAATGATAGTGATGTCTTAAATTGTCTTTGCACATTTCATAACCATAAACAGACCTAGTAGTTCGGTAATTCTGTGTTTTTCAGACCAAAAAATTAATAAAGTTTTGAAACTTATGTGGCATGATACCTTTGGGTGTGGTGTTCAAAACTGACAACCCTCCCTCCCCCTCCACCTGACGCTTCACCCCCCCTCGCCTTGAAGTTTGTCCCCGTTAACAGTTTTTTATCTTTTTTGCATAAACTATAATAGATACAAAAAAAATGTCAAAGGTACAAATTATCCTCATTAAATTTTACACGAAATAAGTGATATGCACTTTCTTCATAGGACTTAACCTTTGAGGGCTAGAGGGACGAGAAAGTAACAACATTTCAAAAGTTATGAAATTTGTATGGCGACCCTCGTGAAAGTTGAAGATAAAAATTAAATGATTCCATATTCTTAATAAGCGACCCCCAATACCCTCGGATACAAATTTTCAATCGGATCGGTGAACCTTTAAAAGCTGCTTTGGCGTTTGAAATTTCCATGGCAGCCATCATATCTATCATAGTTTCCGCGGGCCGTTGACCTCATCCTTCAGGATTCGACCTTCTGAGGAAGTCAGTTTTCCCTGTATCACCAAAGCATCCATGTGATGATCCCTAAATTTCATCCTTGTACCGAAAGGGGAACCCGGAGATCAATTGGAGGTATCTGGTTGATCCCCACCACTTTCCATAGAGAGTACATAGATACCTACTCGGATTGTTCACCGGGTTTCCCTCAACCAACGTATAGTAAAATTATTTTGGGGATCATCATTAGGATGTCTTGGTGTTAAAATGAATATTTCTACTTCCTCAGAAGGTCGAATCCTGAAGGATGAGGTCAACGGCCCGCGTAAACTATGATAGATATGTATGGCTGCAATGGAAATTTCAAACGCCAAAGCAGCTTTTAAAGGTTCACCGATCCGACTGAAAATTTGTATCCGAGGGTATTAGGGGTCGCTTATTAAGAATATGGAAACATTTCATTTTTATCTTCAACATTCACGAGGGTCGCCATACAAATTTCATAACTTTTAAAATGTTGTTACTTTCTCGTCCCTCTAGCCCTCAAAGATTAAGTCCTATGAAGAAAGTGCATATTATTTATTTTGTGTATAATTTAATGAGGATAATTTGTACCTTTGACATTTTTTTTGTATCTATTATAGTTTTTACAAAAAAGATAAAAAACTGTTAACGGGGACAAACTTCAAGGCGAGGGGGGGTGAAGCGTCAGGGGGAGGGGGAGGGAGAGTTGTGAGTTTTGAACACCACACACAAAGGTATCATGCCACATAAGTTTCAAAACTTTATTAATTTGTTTGTTATCCCCATACATTGAATACATAGAATTACTGTACTATAGTATTATGATATGACTTAAAAACTTAAAAATTTAATTATTGAAAAAAGAAATCCGATAACTAAAAATGCATACATGGCTGAATTGAATATTAGGTACCTACTAATACTAACTACAATTAAAATTTTCCTTTATATAATTCTGTTTGGTTATTATTTCGAAAATAATTATATACACAATTATATATCAGTTTTGTGGTCACTAGAGTAGTCTTGACTTTTTAAATGACAATTCGAATCATTGAAAATACCGAATGATACTGTACGGTCGCAACCCAATTACATAATATTACATTATTATTTCATTGTTACAATTTGGCTAGCATTCCAATTGGCCTTTAGATTTGTTTGTAAACAACTGCATTGTTTATAAGGTACCTAATCGACGCACATTCATCATAGGAAGTAATTTGTCAGAAATATTGGACACGTATCGAGCTCCGTTCCCACTGAGGTCGCACCAATGTCGAGCAATCATTAGAAATAATTTAAAAACCTTAAAATGTGCAGCCATTGTGCTTTGAACAATTGGATTTCGGTTCAGCGTGTCAATATTTGAATTATTCGAGGAAGTAACTTGATACTTTTTCGGGTTCTCGAAGCGTCGACCGTTGCGTTGGTAGATTGGATAATAGTTATTACCCAAACTTTTGTCGTTATATAAATTAAGTTAAAATAGAGAAGATATTTTGGTAGTAAGTAGGACTGCTGTTATATAGACTTGGGTAACAACTGGCCCTCTGAAATGTTGGTCCGGAGGTGAGTTGTCCATCATTTGAAATCTATGAATACGAGTATTATTTTGAGAGTGATCGTGTCCACATCTGAAATTAATTTGGGATAATAGATTATTCTACAGAGCAATGGGGAATGTCACGAATAGATAAGGGTTGAGAGCGAATTTAGTCGTCAAATATTATCTTGTAATTCTTAGTAATTTCAATTAAGTAATGTTGTTATTGAAAATGGATGGTTCTGGTTGAAGATGAGATCATGGACTTTGTGTTGACGTTTCTTCTACATCTTATGATATGAGTTTATGACAGTCTTAGTGTTGCCATGCCTGTTGCCAAATCTGCGTAAGTCGAAATTTCAGACTGGCGTTTCGTAGGTTAGTAATTGAAAAAGACAGCGCAGGTATGTCCCTACAAGCTAAATAACTTCAAAAAGAAAACCATGGCTATCAACAGCATTAACCCTAAAAAACGTGACAAGAAACTTAAAAAAGCAGCCCATACGCACAATAGTTAGATCTATTCTCCACCATCATTACATAAGCATCCGGCACATCCCACACATATATCATTGAATCCCCGAAAGTTAATGACTATCGGAGGCATTCCCCCGGAGGTGCGCACGCGCACGCGTCCGAGCCGGCCACTCCGGCCGGGTGTACGTTACACCCACTGGATCACCATTGATATTTATGGAATTTTATCACTGAACTGTGACCATTCATTTATGATCAGGGAGCAAAACTAGAATTTTTGCCTTCTCAAACATATTTCTACTGTCTATAAAAAACAAAGATCAATTGATCACGTTGCATGAATAGCCTACACTTTTCTTGGACACCATTAACAATTATAGAAGGTGTGCTAAAGTAATAATCTCAATATAACAGTATTATGCTCTTCTTCTATCGAGACGATGGCATGTCGTTTAAATTTTTTCCATCCCAGTATTTTGCCACACGGATAGCATTATCGGTAGCGTCCATAAGCGCCGTTCGCATGCAGATGTCCAGGCATGAAGGGCAGGATACAAGATGGGCCATAGTCTGAGGAGCAACACCGCATTCACACCTGCGGTCCGACCCGTCTATTTCTACTTGGGTTCGGAGTCAATTTAAGCTCCTCCAAATTGGCCTAGGCAGCTCCTGTCCTGGATGAAGGTCTTCTACAAAAGGGAAAAACGAGTCAGGAAGTGTGGTGCCTTCCCGCCAGAGCTCGCGTCTAGCTTGAGAAGCCTCCGTTTGAATATTATGTAGATCCCGCTGTTGTAACGTACACGGTCAGCGAGCGGCTGAGTGCCCGAGGCGGCGCGCGCGCCGGTCACGTACCTCCAGCCCCCGGTGCCAGACAGGTGTGCGAGGAGGTCCCGCCCTCTGGTGGTGCTTGTCCAAGATCGCCAGATAACCGGCGACAGTGCTTGACGTCTTGATCTTCAGTCAGCGTCTGCGATGGTATGTGAACTGCAATGATAAAACATTTGAAGCTGCAGCGAAAAACATAAATGAGTACAATACATAATGAACTTAATTACGACCATAATCCCTTTCGGGGTGATCAGAATCTTTGCTACAACTACAAATCATCCTAGCCCATCTACCGATAGTTGTACCAAGGTTGACTTTTAGTGTATTAAGGTTTTGGGATGGGATGAGTTAGTGGTGATAGGCATGGGGAAGGGAAGAGACGTGTAGGGATAGTAACCTTATCCGTTAGTCGCCTCGTACACTGGAAGAAAAGGGTACGGGTACGTTATAATGATACTCGTTTTCGATCAAAGAAGAACATGGTGCAGAGAGTCAGTTCAAAGCCAAAACCATACGTCTTAGCGATGAACTATAAGATTATCATAATTACAGTCGAAACACTTTCACATAATTTCTCTGATTTTGTATAGCCTATCTACTGTTGTGGAATTTTCATATTCTTAACTCCTAACCACAAACAAATTTACAGTAAATTCATTATGAGTATCCCAATTCCAAGTTGTTCCAAAAGACAGTTAGTTCATATAAAGAAAAACATAAAGATAACATCAAATGTTTAGGGCCACAAACTAGTAAAGTTAGGCGGTACTTTCACCGCAACGTGCGCCCGCGCCGCCGGCCGCCCGGCCCACAGATCATAATTCATCGACACCACCTGCTTGATCACTTCGAGTTATACTTCCAAATCTATGCTTTTTGGTATTTTAAAATGTTACTTATTTAAGTTGGAGTAATTATGCATTCACTGCGCGGCAACGACACGTAAAGGAAGCAAGACATAAGACCTATCAGTCAAATATCATTGAAAGCAGTTCCGCAGTTTAGACGTTGCGTTGTGGGCATTAGACTTCAAAATACAGTTTCGGATTCTTAATATACCCCTTTTTTTTATTACTAGTACAATTTAAGAAGGGTAAACGCACTTTCCCTGAGGAACCTGGGTTATTGAAAAAAGAGAAAATGTTATGGACTTCTCATAGAAAATCGATCGGCTGATCCGCACTTTTGTATGAAAGGTCCACAAAGTCTCGTTTTTCGACCAATGTTCCGAATACAACCTTAAAACATTTTTTAGTAAATAAAAATAGTGATATACCAAGTCCGTCTATCCTGACATTTCAGAAACTTGTATCCTACGTGAAAAATTACCGAATAATGTTCTACTCTCTGGTCTAAAGATTAGGGTAGCAGAACATAATCGTCCGTAATGACCCTCGCCCAGGGCTGTAGGGGCAGAGTAGCTGGAGGTGACGGAGCAGGTACCCTGGTCCAACACCCTAATTATAAGTGAGGCTACAAATATGCGCCTGTGGCGTGTTCGCTATAAAATGTATGAGGTTTTTTGGAAATTAGTAGTTGTTCTATTTTAATGTTTTCGACTCCGTTAATTGAACTCTGCTACAGTTTGTAGCATTTCAAGTGTTTACAGTCACTAAATGCATACAAGTTTATAAAAGACTACTCAACATTATTAACAAAATTTCTTCTTCTTCATTGCATCATTATTCATTACAAACTCCGGATCGCGGATGGCGATCGCATACCTACCATATCTATGTCATATGGACCGCTTTATAAGACTCTTCTAGCTAACATCAATCCCGTCCAAAAATTACTACCAACTCTTTGCACAGCCAGAGCTTTTATAAACACACAAAGTTACGAGACTGACTGGACTTTGCACGAGTTCAGTTAGTTTACATGCTTATCGAATCGTTTGCAGCTAAACTTTTTATAAAAAAACAAAGATACAATTCCAATTTCCTGCGGTATTGCGTGCTGCAACCTATTTTCTCACCGCGAGCATAACAAACCGTAGAGCATCGACACATCTAACAAGTAATATCTGTTTCGTTGCCAGTACCTCCGTAATTTTAGGTCATTCCCATCGATCGGGGGCGGGAGACGGCCTTGTGGACTGTGGTGCTCATACGCAACGCAACAACTTAATGTTTCCTCAATTATATGCGTTATTGTCATTCAAAACGATCTATCAAACAATGCTGTAGGCTTTATTAGACACGTATTAAACAATATAGCGAAGGTTCCGGCCGTACAAGGGCCGGTGGGCAGTATCAACCAATAGGTCGAACGTGATCGTTAATACATTACAATTCGCCGAATCCATTGTTTGAGCTACCTAATGCCGAAAATTAAAATTTGTTATGTCTACGTTGCTATGGTACGAGTGTAGAATACGAAAAACAAATATAATAAATTCGAGCCACATACGAAGTTTTATCTGACACTGATCAGTGCGCTTGTGCGCAAGCGTATCCTCACGTATAATTCTGGTCCAAATGAAATTATTATACTAATTACCGAATCTCGATCTCTTTGGGGGCGGTGCGGCTCTTAAATCTCTGACCGGTCTAAATCGATTACGGGTATTAGTGGCCTAGAGCACCAACATTTTGTCTCTGTCTTATGGGGGCCGACCTTGCGCTCCTCTTTTTGGACATAATCTTCTACGGTTCAACGCACCGGGCTTAGCTTAGATTGTGATTATTTTACGGGAAATAGGAAAGCGTGCTTTGGATTACATAAGCTCTAGTTTTGTAAGCTTTTAGCTGGTGTTTTGTGAGCTGTTACAAGGCGCGAAGTCGTGTTGTAAACCTCCCACGCTAGCACCTAGGGTTTTAATAACACCTTTCGGAAATATCGTGGTTAAAGTTACTGTTATGCTTGTGATTAAAAGGAAATGGTGGATTTCGACACAGTTAAAGAATTCCGATTGGTTTCAAAGTTAATGTCAAAAGCTAAGCTTCATCATCCATCACGTCCTGTCTTCACTGTTTGTCGATCCAGCGCAGTCTTTTCTAGATCATTCCAGCTCATTTTTTAGAGTGGCCGATTTTTTTTACAGTTGCCTGTAGCTTTAAGTATACAGACATTCAATTACATATCTCACTAGATATACATTATACATTCAATTCAATTCATTTATTTATCCAAAAGACATGCGTTCGACATGCCAGCATAGTTAAAGCTGCAGCCTAAACCTAATGAGCGATGCGAAATGATTAAAAAGATAGCCTAGTTTCGAAAAAAACGGTGTAATACACATACATATAGGGTCCTTCTTAATATGCTGACACTTTTTTAAGGGGATGATCAGACCGTCAAACTGAACAACTTTCTCTATGGGACCAACATCGAAATGGCGAAAAAAAAATCAGCCCCTCCATACAAGACTTCAAACCTACTCGAGCCAAAATATGTATGGGACAGCTGATTTTTTTTCGCGATTTCGATGTTGGTCCCGTAGAGAAAGTTGTTCAGTTTGATGGTCTGATGATCCCCTTAAAAAAGTGTCAGCATATTAAGTTGGACCCTGTATATACTTTTTACGTGGTCTATTATTTCGTTCTATTATAATTTAATTAAAGTTTTTGTTTAAACAAACATTGTTTTAAAATTACGGCTCGTTGATTGCTGTTAGCTATCACTTTTTGTACAAGTTTTTGAACGCTTCAAATTCAGATATACTACGCTTGATACTAATAATATAACCACTCGAACGGGCTAAGTACAAGATTATTATAATTTTTAATAGTTCACGCTCTACTTATTATTCAACGTAAAGGAAGACTTCACTTTCACACACTGCAATGCTTATTGTATTGTATATTCCATTACAAATATCTTAAGAAAAAAAAAACCTCACAACAGCATTTTAGCAACGAACTTTCTAGCAAGGCCAGCTATCAAAATGAATAGTTGTCTGAGATATACCACAACATTCTCGGCGGGATGGTGCAGACTGCAGGCATCAAATGCAGTATCGTTCTTCCGTATCAAACTCCACCGAAACCGTCAACACACACTCTTTTGTCAGATCCCAATAAGGCAAATTACTTGGTCACGCTCTACTTCCCAAGAATCCATTTTTAAAACGCACCTTAATTGTATATCCTTCTCTTTTGTCCACAGCCTGTTCGAGCAGGAGATCATGAGCTACGTGCCAGCTGGTGGGTGTACTGCCGGCGCAGGCGCATCGCCCGCGGCATCTCCGGCGGCTGCGAGGAGCACGCGTGCGCCCGCGCCGCAGCGGAGGGACTTCGAGGCCAAGCTGAGAGCTTTCTACCGCAAGCTTGAGAGCAAAGGATATGGGCAGGGGCCGGGGAAACTAAAGTGAGTTATTTATTAACGAATTAGGGCTTTAACACATTTCAGAGTTGGATTTCGCATTCAGATGTGGTATATATTCAGAAATGTTTATAAATGTGGTCATTTGCAGCGAAAGTGTTTCAGATTCATGTTTTATTCAATAGTTTCAATTATAAGAATAGTACCTACCTATCTTATACTGGTGTATAATTATCTCATCTCCTAGGGCGTAGCGAAGCCAGGATTTAAACCAAACCAAATAATTGAAACCTTAATTGACCTATTAAGTTTTATCGAAGAACATGTCTTGATCTGATCAATTATAAACAAACTATCGAAGGAATTGGCTAAATCTACTTGAACTTTACTTTTGTCAAATCGCGTTATTTACTCTTTACTCTAAACATACGCGCTCACACATTTGCGTAAAAACTACATCGTTTAAACTACCCTCTTATACAGCTTCCAAAACCCCTTATACAGCAAATCTTAAATTACAATGAGATCCATGAAATTTCCAGACTCCACATTCGCCGAGAACATCTCCTAGAAGACGCATTCCGTCGCATCATGTCATGCGGGAAGAAAGAGCTGCAGAAAGGGAAACTCTGCGTGCTTTGGGACGGGGAAGAAGGGCTGGATTACGGCGGGCCAAGTCGAGAGTTCTTCTTCCTACTATCTCGAGAACTTTTCAACCCTTACTACGGACTGTTCGAGTACTCAGCAAATGATACGTATACTGTCCACGTGTCGCCCATGTCGGCGTTTGTTGATAATCATCACGAATGGTAAGTGTTGGTTGTTTATTTTTGTTATGTGCGAGGTGGTTTGTTTACAGAAGTCATAGAACTTCTTTAAAGTCGTTGCTTCCCGTCTGATTTCGTAAACACTTTTCAAATCAGAGGTGTTTTAGACCATCAAACTGAACAAATATTACTATGAGCGAAAAGGGAACGAAGTTAAATTCGCAAAAAAACAAAAGCTCTATACCATACTAAAGCGCAATGCCTACTCCACTTTTTACGATTCAAGGGTTTGTTCCCATAGTAAAAGTTGTTTACTTTACAGGTCTGAACCACCCCTGAAAATTTGGAAAGTGTTTAAAAAATAATCACCCGGTATAATAAGGGAATAGGGAAGATAAATAACCCTCCTTCTGGCGCAGTCGGGTAAAACAGAACACTATTTCATGTTCTACCAAATTATTTTAAACTGTTACAACAGACTATACCTACTTAATTATTTTTCCATATTCAACAATATCTAGTTAAATGAGCTGAGCAATAAAAACGTAAGTCCACTCAAGAACTAGGAAATATTAAAACAAATATCAGTCCAGCTTCCTCGTACATAACAAGAGTAATTATTATAATACAAAATATCAATAGTAATGACAAGTGTAAAATTGTTATCTCGCTGTTGATTAGCTACCATTATGTTTATTATACAGCCGTAATTACGAGATACCTTTGTGCGTTTGTTTGTGTTAATTCCGCTTCTATGGTTTCTTGGGGATTAAGACTAATTTGTGTAAAACGGAATCGATTTTGTAATGGAAAAATAGCACGTGTAATTATGTTCAATAGGATGCCAAAATACCCAATATTTTGGCAAATGTAGAATAAAAGCAGCGCGCTGTTTATAATAGTAGTTTTTGAAAAACTTCTGCCCATTCGGAGAATATAATTATTTTTTATCATTGAGTTGGGATCACAAATAAATAAAATCATAAATATGTTGTTCTTTACAACGCATGCATCTAGTGTGGTACACACGGCGACAGATCAACCTACCCATAGTTGAACTCTATGTTCATGGACATAAGGTCCAACTATGGGTAGGTTGATTTGTCGCCGTGCGTACCTAACCGAAATATCAACGTAAAACAGCACTTAAGAAAATCATAATTGACAAATGCACCAAAAAGAACGTTAACTTGCGCTTTGCCTCTTTCTCACTTGAATGGATGAACGAGACAGAAGGTGGAACACGCTTACCCAGAAAAAGAGTGTACAATTATAAGATTATTACAGATAACCTATCGAATAGTTACTATGGTAAAGCAGTCTTCAGACGGGCAACTAATCACTGCTTCCTGTGAAGGCCAAATCGCAAATTTTTTTGGAGGGGAGCAGCTCGCTTTTCCTATTGGCTGAGACCGGATTTTAAATCGGGCTTTCGGCCTTTAGACGGGCAATTTTGCTGCTGCGCGATTTAGCCTTGGCAGAAAGTACGGGATTAGTTGCAAGTCTAATGGGTGCTTTACAGATACTGATAACTCGATTTGGCGCGCTTTTACAGCCAACCGCGATGAATGACGAACTAAACGCGCCAAAATGTCAATGCACGACAGCCTGTATCGTATCGTATGCTATACGCGGCGCCCGCCGCTTTAAAGAAGACTCGATTACCTCTTAGCTTATTCTAAAAAATACATTTACTTACGTTTCTTTAGTATTACATTAGTAACCGAATATTAGGTAAGTACTTTGTGGTTTTCTTTGTTTCTTATCAGTTTATTTTACAACACAAAATGGTACACATCCTGCCATGACGTCAGACAGACAAAAATACTTTTCGTTAATTGTAACATTTACTATGTTATCGTTATAGACTTGGCTACCTTTTGTATTAGTTTACTGTTCTTCCACTTCGTTTTAAATGTTGACTGAGACAAAGTTACTATTTTATAGTACGTATATCACAAGAAAGATCACGGTTTCTTTTTTAATGTGAGAACATTAATTCTGTGACATAACATTATACTCCACACACATACTACGAGTATATTGGAATTTTATAAAATTCAAACTTTATACAGTGTGTGTGTGGACCGATTTCGAATTTATTGGCAGACATTATGGTGTAATATAAGCTCATCTTAAAATAATCCGCTTCGACCATTTATACAGTGAATGCTGCATAAAGATAATTTAAATTAAAGGGCTGTATTCTACTTCTTTTTCTTTTGTGTCAACATGAGGGATATCGCGTGACAAGCAGTCTTGTGCTGTATTCTACAGATTCTGTACAGGGTGTAAGTGACAGCCTAGCAAATACGGAGATGGTGAACACAGACCATCAAACTGAACAACTTTCACTATGGAGCCTACCTCAGGAAACGCGAAAAAAGATCAGCTGTCCCATACAACAATTCTGTACCTACCCGACTAAAATGTACGGGACAACTGATTTTTTTCGCGTTTCCTGGGGTAGGCTCAATAGTGAAAGTTGTTCTGTTTGATGGTCTGAGTTCACCATTCCTATATTTGCTAGGCTGTCACTTACACCCTGTACAGAATCTGTAGAATACAGCACAAGACTGCTTGTCACGCGATATCCCTCATGTTGACACAAAAGAAGAAGAAGTAGAATACAGCCCTTTAATTTAAATTATCTTTATGCAGCATTCACTGTATAAATGGTCGAAGCGGATTATTTTAAGATGAGCTTATATTACACCATAATGTCTGCAAATAAATTCGAAATCGGTCCACACAGTTTAATGAAATAATCAATAGAATATAATGATTATAGTATCCATTTTAGATTCTTCCGTCGATTGTATGTTTAACATGGTGATGTTTTGATTGGTCTTGTCATGGCAACCACACCACACCTGCTTTAAATATAATATTGATTGTTTTACGAACAATGCGATGAGTAATATTTGTTTTATAGGCAGTAAGCACATGAATAAATATCCCTACAGAACGAAAGGTTCATACAAGCGCCCGCTGTCGGCGCACTCACACGTAGCGCATAGGAACAGCTCACCTCTTCCTACACTCTACGTACGACTCTACGCGCGTTTTATGTGCGTGCCCCAATAGCGGTCGCTTGTATGAACCTTTCGTTCTGTAGAGATATTTATTCATGTAGTATAAGTAACGGTATTACGCTGTATAAGCAACCCTTTTGGCATCTCTATACCACCTTTTGTTAATGACAAATGGAATGCCATAAATAATTAGGTCGTTAACGTGTAATGATCGGAATAATGATAGTTGGTAATGTGTACGCTCTTCATTGTTGTTAAAGTACTTAAATAAAGGAGACATTTTGTGTTACACAAAGTTAAGTTAAGTCGTTTTTAGACCAAAAAGCTTCTAGTTATTTATTAAACAGGTGAACTCTTAAAAGGTCAACCTAAACTGTTGGAACTAATGGAACTAGTAATAAGACATTTTGTGATGTAGGCAATATTTTTGACAGCTAAACCAACTGAATCCACTACATCCACTTTGCGTATGCGGAAGCAAGCGCGCATAACGGTTTTCTCGTTTTGTGGCTTTGTCGTGCGTGTTTTGTTCCAGAACTTCCAGATAGCAATACAATTTTAAGGCTTTTTCGAATTACAGAATACCTTTTCAGTAATAAAGCTGTTCAGCTTTAAAAACGTCTATGAAATGTAACATTCTGATAAATGAATATTTGCTCACGGACCTGAAAAAAATACGGACGGAATGTGACACTAAAAAGATGTGAAGCATGCAAGGTCCTACATTTTCGTTTGTTTTACAAGGGACCTACACTCACACAGATGCACTAGCTCTAGGCGCAGGTCCGACACCTGTCACCATTATGTACCGCGTGACAGCACGCACACAAAAGAAATGGGTGCTTCACTCGTGATTAGACGAGATTACGTCCGTCTTTTTTTCAGGTCCGTGTATTTGCTAATCAGAAATGGCCAGAAAATCCATTCATCCTTATATAGACTGAAGTATAGTAAAGTAAGTCCTATAATTATTGATAACCATACCAAAAAACTTAGTAATTCATACATAGCAATACATAAAAAGGTCGTCACACATGAATTCAATCCTAAGATAGAATTACAAAATATTTTTCGAAATACGCACAAAAAAATTGTACAGCTGCGATTTTATGGTGACAGTAACCTGACACTGTTTGCCGTAATGTTTGTAATTTGAGAAGTTTATTGAATAGCTGAACTACTTATATTTTATGTGCCTACGTCGATAAGTGTTTATAACAGGATATTAGGCAAGGTCGTTCACAAAAACAATTTATTAAAAAGACACCCATGGCTTACCTATATTTTAATCACTTTGAAAAAAGATCTCTGAAAACACAGCACCCTTATTTTCCCTCATTTGAATCAAAATCATTTTTTCTCCCCTCCAGACGGAAAACGTCAATTTTCGTCCCGCTATCCACCTTCGTCGAGGACAAAAATAGTATACTAACCTCGGGCAGTAAATAATAAAGACTCAGATAACATGTTTATAACTGTTTATAACAGATTACATGAGATCTGAGACCTTTCTTACTTTCCTGCCCTCGGTGTGTAATCTACTAAGTATAACAATGTTACTTATGTATGTAATGTAATGTACCTATGTCCAGAAAAGTAAAAAAGCCTATTTTTATTGTGCCAGACGTTTTAAAAATTCAACTCACCGTATCTGGAACTTAGATAGGTTACAGTAATAAAGTAGGCAGTATAGCGAACTTACTAAGGTAGGACAGTAATTAAGTAAATTTAGTAGGTACTTATTTTTTCTGCAACAGGTCTGTGGGGTCACTGTTTTTATTAGGGTAAAGCTAGCCTAGCCACCTATCACCAACACCTTGGCAATAGAGAGTAGAAAATGGTGACAGCAAGATCTAAATATTTCAGTATAACATAATATTAGGCGGTCTTGCCAAGATATGAGTGATTTTGTCGGATAGCGAAGAAAGTGTCGCCCTAATTTTTTTTCTTCACTTTATGGCCAAGAACATCAGATTTTAACCATAATATGTATTTGTCCGCAGGTTCCGTTTCTCAGGCCGCGTGCTTGGCCTAGCGCTGGTTCACGGTTACCTCCTGGAGGCGTGGTTCACGCGCGCCCTCTACCGGGCGCTGCTGCGGCTGCCTCCAGCCCTTGAAGACGTTGACGCGCTAGACGCTCAGTTCGCTGCGTCGCTGCGATGGCTGCAGGTGAGATATTGTATATTAGTTGTTACCCGCGACTTAGCCAGCTATCTTCATGCCAAATTTCACCAAGATCGGTTTAGCCGTCAAAAGGTGAACCTATAGACAGACATAGTATTGAATGTATAGTACATTAGTGTGCATTTTGATACAAAGAACGTAACGCATGGGTAATTCTCGAATTTCTCCCCCTTTTTAGATAGAAGACGAGCTTTACAGCTTGGCAAAAAAGAGTTTGGAAAATACGGGGGCGCCATTGTCTTTGCAAGAACGTCGAAATCCGCCATAACCTGGCAAGACCATTCAAAATGGTGTACTAAAATAGTTCCACCTGTCACCACGTCAAACTCTTTTTTTTTAATGAAAATTTTATTTTGCTACGAGTAGCGGTGTCTAGATTGCGTGTAAAGTATGTAAACGATTACTTGTTTCAACTTAACACAAAACAAATAAGTTATTTGTTTACTAATTGCTTATGTAATCCATTTTCAATTACCTACCTACTTTTCTCAACCTTGGCCTCTGTCTGTTTATCTACTATATTCCATTAGTAAAGTCATAAAATGTAGACAAATAACAATCAACACAGGTCAGGGAGTTATTTATCATCATCATCATCAGCCTATCATCGTCCACTGCAGAACATAGGCGGTTCCATACAAGGTGCGCCATAAAACTACCTATATCTTCAGCCTTCCGTAGGTACCACACAAAAATGTGTAATGGTTAAATAAATATATTGGACATAGTCACACAGATTATCTAGTGGCCTGGAACACCGGCGATTGGTCGCATGTTTGTCGGTGTTTTATCGTTTACAATACAATTCGGCGAATGTGCTCAGGAGCTACATGACCTGATTCCATCATCCCCCTTCCACCAACGTTTAAAAAACGTAGTTCGAGACTGCATCCTTACGTAGTAGATATTCAACAATCCACACAAAAAGATTCGCATCCTAATTAAATAGCCCCCAAATTTATTTTCCTCCCTTCGTGGAAGACGACAGCAGGCAATGGTGTATTCCTCTCTCACTCGCACTTACTCAGTAATGCACGGGCTGTGCGAGCTCGTTGTATGAAGTGCTTACAAAAGTAATTCAACTTTACGTTAGAATTATTATCATAATCCCTTTACTAAGTATAAACATTTAAAATTCCAGTCGGCTCGCTGCGTGTCGTCCCTAGAACTAACATTCGCGGTATCAGAGCGGCTGGCGGACGGTCGAGTGTTGGAGCGGGAGCTGAAGCCCGGCGGCCGCGACCTGGCCGTCACCGAGCGCAACAAGAAGGAGTACCTGGAGAGAGTGGTGCGGTGGAGGGTCGAGCGGGGCGTGGCCGAGCAGACCGAGTGGCTCGTCAGAGGCTTCCATGAGGTGAGCTAACATTCGCGGTGTCAGAGCGGCTGGCGGACGGTTGTGTTGGAGCGGGAGCTAGCAGTCACCGAGCGCAACAAGGAGTAGATGGAGAGAGTGGTGCGGTGGAGGGTCGAGCGGAGCGTGGCAGAAAGACCGAGTGGCTCGTCAGAGGCTTTCATGAGGTGAGCTAACATTCGCGGTGTCAGAGCGGCTGGCGGACGGTAGTGTTGGAGCGGGAGCTAGCAGTCACCGAGCGCAAGAAGGAGTACCTGGAGAGAGTGGTGCGGTGGAGGATCGAGCGGGGCGTGGCTGAGCAGACCGAGTGGCTCGTCAGGGGCTTCCATGAGGTGAGCTAACATTTGCGGTATCAGAGCGGCTGGCGGACGGTAGTGTTGGAGCGGGAGCTAGCAGTCACCGAGCGCAACAAGGAGTAGATGGAGAGAGTGGTGCGGTGGAGGGTCGAGCGGAGCGTGGCAGACAGACCGAGTGGCTCGTCAGAGGCTTTCATGAGGTGAGCTAACATTCGCGGTGTCAGAGCGGCTGCCGGACGGTCGAGTGTTGGAGCGGGAGCTAGCAGTCACCGAGCGCAACAAGGAGTAGATGGAGAGTGGTGCGGTGGAGGGTCGAGCGGGGCGTGGCAGACAGACCGAGTGGCTCGTCAGAGGCTTTCATGAGGTGAGCTAACATTCGCGGTGTCAGAGCGGCTGGCGGACGGTCGAGTGTTGGAGCGGGAGCTAGCAGTCACCGAGCGCAACAAGGAGTAGATGGAGAGTGGTGCGGTGGAGGGTCGAGCGGGGCGTGGCCGAGCAGACTGAGTGGCTCGTCAGGGGCTTCCATGAGGTGAGCTAACATTCTCGGTGTCAGAGCGGCTGGCGGACGGTAGTGTTGGAGCGGGAGCTAGCAGTCACCGAGCGCAACAAGGAGTAGATGGAGAGTGGTGCGGTGGAAGGTCGAGCGGGACGTGGCCGAGTAGACCGAGTGGCTCTTCAGTTGGTTCCATGATGTGAGGATACTAGGTCTCATCGACCTTCGCATACATTCGTGGGAATACGGCGTCTTCTTCAGTGAAGGTGATGGTTAGATCGATTGTGTAACTTAGGAATCATACTCTCGCGAATCTAAGCTGTTTAGCTTGTGGGAGCTTACCACAGATGGCACCATATCAGCCCTCTGTCACTCGGCCTTAAGGTACCGAGATAAGCACCTACACTTTGGTGTTTTATCGTTTTCAGAGGAAGTTATGTATCTGTAACCTATCTGTAACGTAATAACTAGTAATCTGTGACCCAATCGTATCTTCGGCGACTTATTGGCGGGTTTGGTTCGGTGTGTAGACACCATAAGACCAAAGTGCCCAGTCAGATTCGTTTATCGTTTGAATTTCAAATCTACCATCTTTGGAGCTTTCCACTGAAGCGGAGTTATGTGTGAATTAACCAATTGAATTTAATTCAAGCTATTTTATTGGTTAATTTTACACGTCTCCCCACTTCAGTGGCAACGCACCCGCATCGATAATTTGCCTTCTATATAACCATAATGTAATGTTTGTCACAGGTGGTAGACCCGCGCCTCGTGGCCGCATTCGACGCGCGCGAGCTGGAGCTCGTGATAGCGGGCGCGCCGGAGCTGGACGTGGCGGACTGGCGCGCCAACACCGAGTACCGCGGCGGCTACCACGACGCCCACCCCGTCATCATCTGGTACTGGCAGGCTATTGACAGGTAAACACTTTGCTTTACCTTCGCAGTTTAGAAATCGTTTGCTCATCTGACCTGATAGCGGGTCGCTGGGAGCCCAGAGCTTACATAAAAGTGAAAAGACTGAAAAGGAACGCAGACGTGCAAAAGAGAAACAACGTTACCTATCCAGATAGCTGTTTTCTATCTACATACTGTCATAGACATCGACCTATCTATGTTCACAAATTACCTACATACATTAAAAAGGACGCAGTGCACAAAGTCAAAGTCGCACAAAGAGCAATGGAAAGAGCTATGCTAGGAATTACACTTCTGGACCGGATTCCGAATGTCGAGATCAGACGACGAACAAAGGTTGTTGATATGGGCAAGCGGATTTCGACTCTGAAGTGGAGGTGGGCGGGACACTTGGCCAGGCGGAATGATGGCAGATGGACGAGGGCAGTGACAGAGTGGCGGCCGTGGGAGGGGGAACGGTCAGTGGGCAGACCAGCAGCCAGGTGGTCGGATGACATTTGTAAAGTAGCCGGCAAACAGTGGATGAGACTAGCGGGGGACCGTTCTAGTTGGCGTGAAAATGAAGAGGCCTATACCCAGCAGTGGGGTTTACCGAGCTGATGATGATGATTAAAAATAGCAATCATCATCAGCCCTGTAAACCCCACTGCTAGGTATAGGCCTCTTCATTTTCACGGCAACCAGAACTGTCCCACGCTAGTCTCATCCACTGTTTGACGGCCACTCTACATATATGTCATCCGCGAAATTACGGTTGGCAAATAATATAGGTTTAATTTTTACGGTCCTAGATTATTTGTCAACCGTAATCTGTATACTTTACTTTATCACACTGCAAAGTTTCAGCGATAGATGAATTATTGTTAGGGTGTCCATACAAGGAAACTGTAAAATGACTGGACTCTAATAGGAGCAAGCAAAATTAAAGAGTTTGTCCTGAGAACTATTGCCTTGCATTGGTTTGTAAAGAGATTATTAAGTCAAGATATTTGATATAGTCGTAACTACGATATTCTTAAAAGTTATGGATAGACGGAGCCAGTATTTTAGACTAAGTACCATCTCTTCGCGTCGTGTCATGTAATAACCTCAGAATCTATTTAAACTTAAAAAGTTACATGAGAACATGCTAAAAACAATTTCTTGGCATAGTTGTATTATTAAAACTAGGTCATCGTTTTATTGTATAGAGGTACTAATAAGATGGATGCAATGGTCACCTTGCCAACGGTCGTTTTATGAACACGTGGCACCGCCATTTTGTTTGGCGCCTCTAGTAAAAAAAATATAATATAGTTATATATTTTTAGCTAAAACTATTATTTAATGGGATTATTGTGATTAGGGATGATCAGACCATCATGAACAACTTTGTCTATGGAACTAATGTCTAAATCTTGAAAAAATCTTCTGTCCCATATCTACATTCGGGTTCAGTAGGTTTGCTCTTTAGAATAGAAAAGCTGTTTTTTTTGCTATTGGTCCCATAGATTAAGTTGTTCAGTTTGATGGGCCGATCATCCCCTTAAAATAGTTTCAGCTAATTTTGTAGGACCTAAGTCATATAACTAGGTTTTTTATTTTACTATACCTACCAAATTATGGTTGATGTTTGATATTTATGAAGGCACTTTTGAGGTTGTTCTATTTAACCTGATAGGCTAAATAAATCCTGAGGACACCACAGACGAAATTAAGGCTTTAGAAGTAGGTCACATGCGACCCGCCATTAACTCCGTTGGTTATAACTTTAGGTAGATACTAATTATTAATACCTATGTAGTTAAAAAATATATTGATAACACAGCGCAAGTGGCAATGAACTTCATAGATAGGTGGATGCATTCACCTACGTGCATTCAGTTTTTTATCTCAGGCGGCAGCAAATTATTTACTACGTAAAAAATACTACGTCTCAACTGTCAACTGATATGAAAATGTATTTCCAACAGATTTACAAACGAGCAACGTCTGCGCCTCGTGCAGTTCGTCACTGGTACTTCCTCCATCCCTTACGAAGGCTTCACGGCGCTGCGAGGCTCGACGGGCCCTCGTCGGTTCTGCATCGAGCGCTGGGGCCGCGTGGAGTCCCTCCCCCGCGCACACACCTGCTTCAACCGCCTTGATCTACCACCTTACCCTACGCCTCAGCTGCTCCACGAGAAACTACTCCTGGCCGTCGAAGAAACAAACACCTTTGGCATCGAATGAAGCGATTTAGAATCATGATCGGTTTTTATTTAACCTCGTACGCGAGAGGCTCGGATTTATGACTCTTTATGACGATGCTTTGTAAGTTCCAGCTTTATTTTCAAGTTAGCTACAAGTTTTGTAGTTTTCAGTTTTCTTATTGGCGAGACCCTCTCAATCCTTTAAGTGAGATGTATTCGTCAAAAGTAGATTCGTATTTACGCTTGGCTGAAGGATCAAAGTTTAAGCTATATTTCATTGAACGCGCGCAATCTGCATCATGCAGCTGATAAAATTGTAAGTTCAATAGCCGTGGATGTATTTAAAAATCCATTAGTAACTGTAAATTATCGAGACTAATTACGATCTACAGTTGTCAATGTAAATAATAGTCAATTGATAGTGTAGTCGGACAAACAAAGATAGTGTTATGTTAGTAATAATAATATATTGTCGAAATTGTAGGTAATGTAGATGTGCCTAGACATTATAACTAGCCACTTATCCTATGTACTGTACCGAGGTTTGTACTTTATTAACGCTTTTATTGTAAGTGAAGTATATTGTGGCTGTGATCGGGGCTCAAGTCCCGTGTTAGATATTACGCTTTTACGTCACTAATTTATAATTACGTATTTGTAACCCGTGATATGGATCGTTAACTATATCTTGCAACAAAAAAGGTAATTCTTGGATAATCATTATTTAATGTTACTGTTTATTTCACTAAATATTTGAAATAAAACTTGATTTTTCGTTCAAAAACGTATGTATGTATGTACCAATAGTTTATTACAAGATTTAATCAAAAATACAAGCTATTGAAATATTTACAATCAGCACTAGTCAGCTATTTTATACCTACATAATATTGCCAGATAAATTCCTGTCGAATCACCTGCTCTCCTGCTGTAATCATTACATTCTCCACATTGTATTTTTGTAATGTATGTAAAGTGAATCTTAATATAATCAAGATGTGAATGTTATTCGTGATTCATTTTTACTAATTCTGTTCCATAGTTAATTATAAAGTATTGGTACTTTTAACAATGTAGTTACAAGCTCAAAAGCAGCAGTAAATTTTGTCATCAATAAGTAAGAACAATCTTTTTCGATTCCAGTTAGAAATGTGTAAATATGTTATTTATTACATTCATGTAGTTAGGTACCCATTACACTCGAGTGTATGGTCATGTTTATTTTTGTAAGTAATAGTTCTATTATGTTGAATATTTAACTTCTTTGTGTATTGTTTTATTGTGTAAATTTTAAGTGAATTGTTTTTGTGTGAAAGTGATAAAATGTGTCAATATACAATACTACTTACAAACTTTTGTTTTATTTAATTATGTTACCAGCCGCCTATAGTGTAGATTGTGGTCAACCACATATCATTGACAGGGAACTATCTGATATCACCACAAGCGAGCCAAGACGACAAGGGCATTTTTACATTACAAACAGCCATTTGAACAGTTAACTGAATTTTTATGATTAATTGAATGTCCCATTGAATAGAAACCATGAATAATTTCCATTCAGTAGATTCTAATTAAAATTAAGTAGTTGACCACATACACTTAACTTTCTCAAACATTTAATCCAAATCAATTACAATTTAGTAAGTCAACATTTAGCTGAACAAAATTAAACATCAGTTGCAGTATGATGAATATCAAATACAAACTTGAAGTCATCATTATTATATCACAGTACATGTAAAGTAATCAACTATTTATTGCTTTCTATTACTTGAATGTTGTCTAAGTAAGTTATAATTCCTTGACCAAACAAAACTACACAGACTTGGAGATGATGTTGAAGATTAATTCAGAACATAATGTTAAATCACTAACATAACTGAAGATGAGTGTTGGACAATGGTGGCAGGCAGGAATTGTTTTAGTAAGGGGAGGAACAGTGGTGTTAGATTTCTAGTCGGAACATGTTAAGCTAGCTGCAACAAACAGCGAGATGAGAACAATGAACAACAAATATCACACATACAAAATGTTTATTTTTCAAGAAGTTTGTGTAACAACAAAAATCAACCTTGTTAAGACCTTATCTTTTAAACATATATAACTATTTACAGTTCCGAAGTCTGCATTTGTCAACACAAACTCATGATATATAAAAATGCAACAAGGGTTATTTTCTTCACAAATGCTCTACACTAAGTTGTGACGGAGTTAATTCATTATAGTATGTCACAGTCTGTAAGTTAAAACCTTCATCCATACAACTCATAAGCTGACGTGATTACAATAATATGATAAAAGCTACTGTTATGTATGATAGATAAATCTGTATGCGTTACTGTAGCTATAAAGTGTATTCAAAATTAAAACTCTTAAAATATATCCTCCCCCTCCGTAACATCCTGCGCGACACATGAGCATGATTAGTCAAGGCGACCCCATATCATGAGAATCTAAAAGCGAACCCAACGATGCCGATCTATGGATTCGGAGACGGTCAACGTCCAAATAGACTAAAATTCAATGTAATATAATACACACTCGTGTAAATATTTTGTATATTTACTTCAAAAATAACGGTACATACAATATTTAAATTTGTATCTCTATCGTACTTTCGAAAGGGGAGAAGAGCAAAGGCTCACTGTGAGTCTAGCCGAGAGAGGGGAAGTCCTTGCTGTCGTCGACCTTCGGCGGGGCGACCTGGGGGCGCGGCGCGGCGCGCTCCTCCGGCACCTCGCGCTCGTCGCGCACCTCGCGCCCTCCGCGCCCGCGCCCCCCCCCCCCGCCCGCGCCCGCGCCCGCGCCCGCCCGTGCCGCCGCGCCGCGCCGTGTCGCTGAACGTGAACTCTATGCCCAGCAGCCGCTTCTGCCGCCCCACGCGCTGCGGGTAGTCCGCGATGTCGTACTCGTCGTCGCTGTCGTCGTCCTCGCCGGCCGCCTTCTTCTTCTCCATCAACACCAGGTTCTTCCACTGGGTGAGGTCCTCGCCCTCGCCGGCCTTGCGCAGGTTGTACTGCGGCGCGGTGCGCTGCGCGTTCCGCAGCGCCTTGTACTCGTCCAGCGTGAGCTCGCGCGGCTCCTCCTCGGTGGGCACGGCGACGGTCTCGCCGGTCGCCTGCGCGTCTCCGCCGGCGCCGGCGCCAGCGCCTCCGCCGGCGGCCGCGTCCGGCGCCTTCTCCTCGGCGACCTCGCCCTCGGAGCCGGTCTTGTTGAGCTCGTCGAGGTCGTCCTTGATGGTGCCCCAGTTGTGGGGTCCGCCACCTTCGCGCTTGTCGACCGGCTTCACTCCCGTCTTGTCGGAGCCGGACCGACGGTCGAACTCGCGCTTGCCGCGGCTGTCGTAGGCCGGCCGGGGCCCGCGCGGGCCGTCGCGGTCGCGGGTGTCGCGGTTGTCGCGAGTGTCGCGGGTGTCGCGGGTGTCGCGCGGGTCGCGGGGCTCGCGAGGCTCACGAGGCTCGCGAGGCGGTCTCGGTGCACGCCGCTCGCCACCCTCGGGGTTCTCGCTGAAGTTGCGCCGCTCGTAGTTAGGCCTGCGGTCACCGAACTCACGCCGAGGGGGCCTCGGCGCTCCGTCCTTGGGCTCGACGGCGCCATTCTGCGGCCTCTCCTCGCGACGTCGCGGGGGCGGACGCTCCGAATTGCGCTCGTTTGGCCGTGCGGGACCTTTGCTCTTTTGTTGTTCACCGCTCTTAGTTTCTTGAGACTTCACATTTTGGGTTTCCTTGATTCCTTTCCTAGGCACGACACTGGGGCCCTTTGGTTTGGTTTCAGGTTTGCCCTTGTTCTCCTTCTCGGCCTCTTTGGTCTTCTTTTTGAGCTCCTTCGCTTGCTCTCGCGCTTTTAACGCATCAAGAGGATCCGACTCGTCGTCCAAGAAAAGAGCATATCTGTTCACAACTCCCACACCGTAGGAATTCTCCATTGTGATCCTCTTGATGATTTAATCACACAAAAACTGGATGTTGGTGGATATTTTTCATGCACTTAGTAGGGCGACATTTTGTCTTATTTTATTGATTTCATTTAATATGGCCGACAAACGCGAACGCACTTACGCCATATGACGAAAGGAATAGAGAAAAGAATGAAAATGGCGGATGTAACTTTTTAATTCCGAAGATTGTTTATGATCAGTGTTGCAAACGTGACTTTAATAAAATCGACAAAATTCGCGACTGAAAATCAGTAGGAATCTACTGATTGTCTTACCATAAGACTCTTATGGTTAAGGAAACAGAAATGTTTGTAATATGCTGGTTTTAGGTCCTTTTTGACGTGTTTTATAAATTGATGAACCCCGGCTGCACGGACGAAAAAGTGTCACGTTCCGTCCGCGTGACATCAAAGCTAGCAGTTCTCTTCAATGTTTCTCTCAATGTTTCTTTATGGCGTTATCACGACCATCGTCCGTAAACCTACTTTACAGCAGAAACCTTTTTTTCCAAACAGTGCTCAATCGCCATTAAACTTAATTATTTTGTTCCCATGTCAGTTGCGTATTGACTAAAACATAAAATTTGGGTAGGAAGTAAAGTGAAAGACTTTTAAATACTTATGTAATTCTAGTAGTATCGAAAAATATAATTCTCAAAGATGGATGGACGCATGGATTTAAAAAGCATGAACTCTATTCCAAAACATTATCGGGAAAGTATCAACTTTCTAATAAGGTATTATAAGATTCATAACTAACCCTTATTTCTTAGCATTTGTGATTTGCCCCACAAAAAGGCAATATACTTCGAGAGAACATCTGCTGTAAAATAAATCGGTAGATCACAGCCTAAAATCGTTATATCGGTAGACAGTACCCGAAATCAGAGATGGGCGATTGTTACTGATTCTAATATTCGAATGGTTTGATAGTACTAATATTAACAATCGAATACAAAAACAATCGATCGCTAGTTCGCAAATTCGAATAAAACCGCTAGTTCATTCATTCACTTTGCACATACAAAATTGGGCTGTTTCGTCTTACAATAAAGTCTACTTTTAATTGATATTCGTAGTAATAAGTAAATAGTTACTGATTTGCGAACCGCTAGTTCATTCATTCAGTTTGCCACACAAAATTGAGCATTTTTCTCATATTGTTAAGATTACTTTTAGTTGATAACAATAATTAGTTACTAATAAAGCCAGGAATGTCTCCGTACGAGGGATCTCCTCAACGGGTAACAGCATGGACTTGATTTTTTTTTGCATTCGTTCAGTTTTGATAGCAAAACACATATTTAACCAGAATCTGGTGCTAAGCCAGGAATTTCTCGTCGTCGTCCTCCGTTCTCCGCCCACGCCCGCCCGTCCTCCGCCCGCTCCCGTCGGTCTACGTCCTCCGTCCGTCCTCCGCCCGCTCCCGTCCGTCCTCGCCCGCTCCCGTCCGTCCACGTCCTCCGCCCGCTACCGTCCGTCCACGTCCTCCGTCCTAGGCCCGCTCCCGTCCATCCACGTCCTCCGCCCGCACCCGTCCGTCCTCGCCCGCTCCCGTCCGTCCTCGCCCGCTCCCATCCATCCTCCGCCCGCTCCCGTCCGTCCACGTCCTCCGCCCTATGCCCGCTTTCGTCCATCCACGTCCTCCACCCGCGCCCGTCCATCCTCGCCCGCTCCCGTCCGTCCACGTCCTCCGCCCGCTCTCGTCCGTCCACGTCCTCCGTCCGTCCTCCGCCCGCTCCCGTCTGTCCACGTCCTCCGTCCTATGCCCGCTCCCGTCCGTCCACGCCCTCCGCCCGCGCCCGTCCGTTCTCGCCCGCTCCCGTCCGTCCACGTCCTCCGCCCGCTCCCGTCCGTCCTCGTCTTCCGCCCGCGCCCGTCCGTTCTAATGTGAATAGCGCTAAGTTCGATGGTTGAATGAATGATTAAATTTGCCACACGAAATTGGGTATTTTTGCTCAGTACATACAGTTTACTTTTAGATGATGTTACGGATATTCGAATAAATAAACTAGTAATAATGAAATTTGAATCGGGAAGAATGAGACGACGCAATACATTCTTATTTACATCTCGCTTTTTCTTCAAATTCGAATGAAATGTAAGGTTATTCGAATAAATCGAATGACTTCTACAATCGAATTATTCGAATAATTTCATTCACAATCGCCCATCTTTACCCGAAATCGGTAGATCTACCGATAAATCGGTAGCTTTTACAACACTGTTTATGATCAACCAAAGACAATATAATTTTCAGCTTTGGAAACACGGCTTTTGAGCCCATTTCAATGGGGGCTTTTCTCACAGCTAGTTTAAAAAGCATAAAACGTTATTAAACTTGCCTCGACGAGACATGGCTCCGGATCTACGCTCCGGATGTAGGAAATAATCATTTTTTGACTTCATATAATATATTGGACAAAGATTGGACTGGCTTAATGGACCATTAATTTTTTGCTAAGTATATCATAATTTCTGAGAAAAATGCATGTGACAGACGGACGAACGGACACTGAGGCCGAGATTCAGAGACGATTTGTAAGTCATAGTTCGAACTCCCGTATGTCAAAATCCATACATTTCTACCCTACTTAGCTCGAGCTAAGCCAAAAAAAAATCGTCTCTGAATCTCAGGCTGAGATTCAGAGACGATTCGTTAAGACGTGCTAAGCACGGTCTAAGCCAAGACAGCTAAAGTAGTACTTAACGCGAACTAACTTTTTGGTATTCACAGTCGCGTTTCAACCGGTGCTAAGCCACTGCTCGGCTAAGCACCGGCTAAGTAGTAGTATGGTGTTGCCAAGGTGTTCAAAACTGCTACATGAAAGAATGAAGTGATAGAACCATAGGAAGTCGTCATAAGAGTAAAAGAGGTAGAATATTGTGTCAAAGATGGCCCGATGCTAATGGAACACAATGGAAAATTCTAAATACGCGGGTGATTTGAATTGCTTTTTGCGTAAAATGGGGTCCGGACCCGTGCTCCACCTAGGCTCTCCACCTGGGTGAAGCATGGAATACTAACAGGTGAGTCCAGACCCGTGCTCCACCTAGGCTCTCCACCTGGGTGGAGCATGGTATACTTCCAGGTGGGTCCGGACCCGTGCTCCGCCTAGGCTCTCCACCTGGGTGAAGCATGGAATACTAACAGGTGAGTCCGGACCCGTGCTCCACCTAGGCTCTCCACCTGGGTGGAGCATGGTATACTTCCAGGTGGGTCCGGACCCGTGCTCCACCTAGGCTCTCCACCTGGGTGGAGCATGGTTTACTTACAGGTGGGTCCGGACCCGTGCTCCACCTAGGCTCTCCACCTGGGTGGAGCATGGTATACTTCCAGGTGGGTCCGGACCCGTGTTCCACCTAGGCTCTCCACCTGGGTGGAGCATGGTATACTTCCAGGTGGGTCCGGACCCGTGCTCCACCTGGGCTCTCCACCTGGGTGAAGCATGGAATACCTACTTAAAGGTGAGTCCGGACCCGTGCTCCACCTAGGCTCTCCACCTGGGTGGAGCATGGTATACTTCCAGGTGGGTCCAGCCCGGACGTCATCAGTTAGAGCACAAGGACCTGCAAGTATCCATGCTCCACCCAGGTGGAGCACGGGCCCTGACCCGTAAAATGCATGTAAAATGGTTGAATAAATTCATGAGAAAAATCACAATCAAAATAAAACAAGGAGGTTCGATTTATGGAAACTTTAATAAAAGGGGTTTATTTACTCAAAAATATATATGGTACAATGAAGTAAGTAATACCTACAAAGAAATAAAATAAATAACATAAAAATAAAATAGCCTTTATTCACCGACTTCACAATATTTTCCTTATTCTACACTTTAATCCTGCATTTGGTCGGGTTGTCCTGAGACATAGGCCTCCTCCAACCTTTTCCACTCTGTTCTTTCCTTTGAACTTATTCTCCAACCCTTTGGGAAATCATCCTCCCACTGTCGCACCGGTCTGCCTCTACTGCGTATGCCGTCTCTTGGATACCATTCCGTTATTTCCCTTGTCTTAAGGGGCACATCTGTCGCTTTTGTTCTCTTCCTTATACGGGTTAGTCACCACCTATCTCTCAGTTTGATTCCTAACATGCTTCTTTCCATTCCTTGTTGAAATACTTTTAAGATAATAATAAGAAATAATTTTAATAAAAGTTAATAACTAGATATTATTCAATAACTTTGCAGTTGCACACACAATGTTGTTGTTAAATGCACAGACCAGCAGACGGGCTTAAAGAGAAGCTTCTTCTCCATACTCCTTATCTTCTTTCAGCACTTTACTGGTGTGCAACAACATTTCTGGTCTGAACTTCCACAAAATTATAATTCTGTTGTGCTCTCTAGCTGGGATTCAAAAAGGGAGTAAGCACATACAGTGTGTGGCCCGGCACCTTCCACTCTCCCTAACTAAAATTATCATTATTTGTCCAGCCTTTATTTGGTGATCACTCTGCAACATCAAAAATTGTCATCGTTGGTGCAACAGCGAGCGACCTGAAAATAAAAGTTATGTTTATACTACATAAAGCTAGGTATTTAATCTAATCACTAAACTTTTATTGCTATGGGATCATAAGACTTGTACATACTAATATTATATTATAATTATACATTAAATCAAGTTTTCGAGATTGGTGGTGCGATGCGGAGAGGTATCAACAATTAACCATGAGGATTTGGGTTCAAATATAGGTGGGTGGCTTTTCACCCACCAACCAATACACTGCAGAAGAAACCCTAATCCTTTCGTCACCTTGTCAACACCAACAGGGAGAAATAAGCCAAAATCACATGGCCATCTTAACACGTTGGCGGGCAGTGAATGAGACACAATCGAACTTTTACTATCACTGCTATAGCCGGTCACTTTCCACAAACTTCCACTATTACTTACCTATTTAGTAAGAGATAAGATATGAACATTTTTGCTGAAATAACCCTGGATGTTGAGTGTTGAGAAAAGCTTCAAATTAAGAAGCTACATCAAGCAAAAAGTATGGCATCTTCACAAACTCTCCGGCACAGCCTTTCCGTCAAGGAGGGTGTTTAGTTCACCATGCATAACCAATGCGCATTGGTAGATTACATTACACATCACAATAGTTATTGGTAGGTATCCTTTGTAGAATGTCGCTCCCCGTTAATTAAAGTAACAATAATGTTAATTTACTTTCGGTATGGAATCGAAACGGTTCTTCATTCTTGCTGACTGACCATGCTGATGCTGGCTGACGAAGTGAAACCGAACTTGAACCATTTCGTCAAAATCATAATTACTTACTCCAGAAATTTGACAAAAACACGGCCGCCCGGCCGATATTGTGATATTGTCCATATTATTTATAAACCACTGATTTAGTTATTTAGTTCTGCAGTTCCAAGTGTTCTGCAATTCCAAAATTGTGTTTTGCAGTTCCGAGTTTTCTTGTTTCAAACAAAATATATTTATGTTATAATGAGGACTTTGACATTGACATGACCATTATTATTCGTTTTGCTGGCAAATTTTAGGCATTATGGCCCGATTCCTTGCTGAGTAGGCGTCAAGTAGGCGTTAAGTCGCCGATTTCGGGAACTAACGCTCGGCTTAGTTTGAGTTCGGTCTTAGCTAAGTTTTACTCGACTCTGAATACGAAAAGTGACGTTAGCATCGGTTTTGACATACGGGAGTTCGAACTATGACTTACAAATCGTCTCTGAGGCTGAGATTCAGAGACGATTCGTTAAGACGTGCTAAGCACGGTCTAAGCCAAGACAGCTAAAGTAGTACTTAACGCGAACTAACTTTTTGGTATTCACAGTCGCGTTTCAACCGGTGCTAAGCCACTGCTCGGCTAAGCACCGGCTAAGTAGTAGCATGGTGTTGCCAAGGTGTTCAAAACTGCTACATGAAAGAATGAAGTGATAGAACCATAGGAAGTCGTCATAAGAGTAAAAGAGGTAGAATATTGTGTCAAAGATGGCCCGATGCTAATGGAACACAATGGAAAATTCAAAATACGCGGGTGATTTGAATTGCTTTTGCGTAAAATGGGGTCCGGACCCGTGCTCCACCTAGGCTCTCTACTTGGGTGGAGCATAGTATACTTCCAGGTGGGTCCGGACCCGTGCTCCGCCTAGGCTCTCCACCTGGGTGAAGCATAGAATACTAACAGGTGAATCCGGACCCGTGCTCCACCTAGGCTCTCCACCTGGGTGGAGCATGGTATACTTCCAGGTGGGTCCGGACCCGTGCTCCACCTAGGCTCTCCACCTGGGTGGAGCATGGTATACTTCCAGGTGGGTCCGGACCCGTGCTCCACCTAGGCTCTCCACCTGGGTGGAGCATGGTATACTTCCAGGTGGGTCCGGACCCGTGCTCCACCTAGGCTCTCCACCTGGGTGGAGCATGGTATACTTCCAGGTGGGTCCGGACCTGTGCTCCGTCTAGGCTCTCCACCTGGATGAAGCATGGTATACTTCCAGGTGGGTACAGACCCGTCCTTCACCTGGGTGAAGCATGGTATACTTTCAGAGACCCGTGCTCCACCTGGGCTCTCCACCTGGGTGAAGCATGGAATACTAACAGGTGAGTCCGGACCCGTGCTCCACCTAGGCTCTCCACCTGGGTGAAGCATGGGATAATAACAGGTGGGTCCGGACCCATGCTCCACCTACGCTCTCCCCCTGAGGAGGCGTGGTCAGCAATACGGATTTTGCAGGTGCCGCATTGACGGATGCGAGTGCAGTGGACACACTTCCATAGAAATCCATACAAAACAAAGCAAGAAATTTGTCCGCTGCGTCCGCTACCTTGCGACTCCGGTGCGCATTTACCTTAATATCATCAGTTGGAGCATGAGGACGTAAGTATCCCATGCTTCACGGACCCACCTTTAAAGTATACCATGCTTCACTCAGTTGGAGAGCCTAGGTTGAGCACGGGCCCGGACGTCAACGATTGGAGCACAACAACCTGTAAGTATCCATGCTCCACCCAGGTGGAGAGCCTAGGTGGAGCACGGGCCCAGACGTCATCAGTTGGAGCACAAGGACCTGTAAGTATCCATTCTCCACCCAGGTGGAGCACGGGCCCTGACCCGTAAAATGCATGTAAAATGGTTGAATAAATTAATGAGAAAAATCACAATCAAAATGAAACCAGGAGGTTCGATTTATGGAAACTTTAATAAAAGGGGTTTATTTACTCAAAAATATATATGGTACAATGAAGTAAGTAATACAAAGAAATAAAATAAATAAAATAAAAATAAAATAGCCTTTATTCACCGACTTCACAATATTTTCCTTATTCTACACTTTAATCCTGCATTTGGTCGGGTTGTCCTGAGACATAGGCCTCCTCCAACCTTTTCCACTCTGTTCTTTCCTTTGAACTTACTCCAACCCTTTGGGAAATCATCCTCCCACTGTCGCACCGGTCTGCCTCTACTGTGTATGCCGTCTCTTGGATACCATTCCGTTATTTCCCTTGTCCATTTTTCTTTTTTGGATCGCATCATGTGGCCTGTCCATCTCCATTTGAGCAGTCTCGTCTTACGGGTCACATCTGTCACTTTTGTTCTCTTCCTTATACAAGTTAGTCATCACCTATCTCTTAGTTTGATTCCTAACATGCTTCTTTCCATTCCTTGTTGACATACTTTTAGTTTTTGTAGCATGATGCTACAAAAATAATTTTAATAAAAGTTAATAACTAGATATTATTCAATAATTTTGCAGTTGCACACACAATGTTGTTGTAACATGCACAGACCAGCAGACGGGCGAAAGCGAGAAGCTTCTTCTCCATACTCCTTATCTTCTTTCAACACTTTACTGGTGTGCAACAACATTTCTGGTCTAAACTTCCAAAAAATTATAATTCTGTTGTGCTCTCGAGCTGGGATTCAAGCGAGTAAACACATACAGTGTGTAGCCCGGTACCTTCCACTCTCCCTAACTAAAATTATCATTATTTGTCCAGCCTTTATTTGGTGATCACTCTGCAACATCAAAAATTGTCATCGTTGGTACAACAGCGAGCGGCCTGAAAATAAAAGTTATGTTTATTATACTACATAAAGCTAGGTATGTAATCTAATCACTAAACTTTTATTGCTATGGGATCATAAGACTTGTACATACTAATATTATAATATAATTATACATTAAATCAAGTTTTCGAGATTGGTGGTGCGATGCGGAGAGGTATCAACAATTAACCATGAGGATTTGGGTTCAAATCCGCACAGATGATAAGCCACATACATATACAACTATCCACTGTCTTGCAAGCAGTGAAGTCGTAGCAAAGCTCTTTTAGCATATTGTAGGTGTCAACATTGAATAATGTGTAAAGCGGTGATAGGTGGCTAGCCCTTCACCCACCAACCAATACACTGCAGAAGAAACCCTAATCCTTTCGTCACCTTGTCAACACCAACAGGGTGAAATAAGCCAAAATCACATGGCCATCTTAACACGTTTGCGGGCAGTGAATGAGACACAATCAAACTTTTACTATCACTGCTATAGCCGGTCACTTTCCACATTTTTCCACTATTACTTACCTATTTAGTAAGAGATAAGATATGAACATTTTTGCTGAAATATCCCTGGATGTTGAGTGTTGAGAAAAGCTTCAAATTGAGAAGCTACATCGAGCAAAAAGTATGGGATCTTCACACACTCTCCGGCACAGCCTTTCCATCAAGGAGGGTGTTTAGTTCACCATGCATAACCAATGCAATGCGCATTGGTAGATTACATTACACATCACAATAGTTATTGGTAGGTATCCTTTGTAGAATGTCGCTCCCCGTTAATTAAAGTAACAATAATGTTAATTTACTTTCGGTATGGAATCGAAAGGGTTCTTCATTCTTGCTGACCATGCTGATGCTGGCTGACGAAGTGAAACAGAACTTGAACAATCTCGTCAAAATCATATTTACTCCAGAAATTTAACAAAAACACGGCCGCCCGGCCGATATTGTGATATTGTCCATATTATTTATACTTAAACCACTGATTTCGTTATTTAGTTCTGCAGTTCCAAAATTGTGTTTTGCTTGCAGTTCCGAGTTTTCTTACAAAGAGTTTTCTTGTTTCAAACAAAATATATTTATCGCGTAGATTTATCGATATTTATGAAGTAGGTATTTATGTTATAATGAGGACTTTGACGTGGACTTTGACATTGACATGACCAATATTATTCGTTTTGCTGGCAAATTTTTGGCATTATGGCCCGATTCCTTGCTGAGTAGGCGTCAAGTAGGCGTTAAGTCGCCGATTTCGGGAACTAACGCTCGGCTTAGTTTGAGTTCGGTCTTAGCTAAGTTTTACTCGACTCTGAATACGAAAAGTGACGTTAGCATCGGTTTTGACATACGGGAGTTCGAACTATGACTTACAAATCGTCTCTGAATCTCGGCCTTAATCTCAGCCTCAGGCTCAATGTGATTCTATAAGTATTCCGTTTTGTCAATTTTCGTACGGAACACTAACAATCGGGATTCAGTCCAGCAGTGCGATTTTTGAAAATCATACAAGCGGTTCGGTAGTAGAAAATGTCAGAATTACTATGGAGTTTATGCATCTTTCTACTTGCCGAACCGCTCGTATGATTTTCAAAAATCGCACTGCAGACTATTTGAACGAGAAGTCGGTATGTACAGTCTGTCTATAGTCTTGGCAAAAAATGAGGGCGCTGTCTCCACGCAAGAACGTCAAAATCAAGAATAACCTGGCAACACCACCATACTAAAATGATTAGTTCCTCAAACATTCGTGCCACGACTTTATAGACAGACTATACGGTTCGGTACATAACAGGGTGCAGGTGAACCCATGCCCATAAATTAATAGTCTTATGGGTTTTATATTTTTATTCATAATAAAACATTATCAAAACATTAATAGGGAATTTGTATTTTTTTTATATCAGACAGTATTAATTTAAAATACACTCAACATGGGCATGGTGATGGACATTGACCTTGACCGTCACCACCCACGGGCCCCAGACAGGTTTCCAATAACAATGCACAAACTTTATATGGGTCACAATCTCCGGCCGGTCTTCTATCTTCCATAAATCCTTTACCGTTTTCTTTTATGTGCCTTTGGAGTCGGATTGATGCTTTCCTATTTGCAATTCCCCATGAAAATTTATCGAAAGGTGCAGTTTCAAACTTGCCCGATAGCCGCATTCTGTTGGTAGCTTCCTCAGCACCATAGTTAACCATATGTTTCATGTGATTATCTTCTAATCTTTTGATACATTCCAATATGAATTGATATCCACCATCCGACCGCATTTTTTTTGTACTAAAGTTGTGATGCATGCCTACTCCAGGATGCTGGTGGCCAAATGGCTTGGGATGGTATGTTATTTGAACTCCGTATTCTTCAGCCACTCTGGCCATGATGTATCGAGACAACCACATATGATCGGCAGCTTTTATTCCTAATGTAGTACCTATTTGCCATTCCCAACAGCCGAACATTACCTCTGCGTTCGTACCTTCGAAATCAAGTCCAGCATAAAGACAGGCTCTCGTGTGTGCTTCGCATATATCTCTTCCTCCTATATATTTAGCGCCGACACCGCAGTACGAGAATTCATATTGCGTAGCTACAAACCCTCCACCCTTAGGCCAACCCAGACCCCACCCATCTACATCCAGCATTGTGTATTCTTGTTCAAGACCAAACCATGGTTCCTCATCTTTATGTTTTATACATAAATCGTTGCAGAGTTTTCTATGATTCGTCACAGCTGGAATTTTTTCCCCCCCCTGATATACTTCACACATCACTAGGACGTGCGGGTCCATCCTAAACGGATCCTTACATACTGCTGCAGGTATCAGACTGGTATCTGAGTTATCCGTTGAGGCTAGCCCACAAGAACTACCGTCAAAAGCCCAATGTGGGGCTGACTCTGCGTTATGAGGAGAGGAATTGAGAATTCTATCCTTACATCTAAGGTTGATACCAGACCCGTCGATCCAAATGTAAGTAGCGAGGACCTTACCACTAGGGAAAGGTAGCCGCAGGTATCGATCTAGTACTTTACTGCTTAAGATGTGGTTTATCGAATTTTTCATCATGTTTCTTTCTGGTATTGTGACTGAAGGTGAAGAGTAATTGTTCTTTCTTCTCGGTAATATTTGTAATATGCGTAACTTCGTCAGTATACCCGCCATTCTCGTTCCTATCACAAACAATTTTTTGCCAAAATTTGTGTTGTTTATACGTTTGAATTGTAAATTTTTAAATTTTCTTATCAAATATGGACTGACAAAATAACTGACACAGAAAAAAATTGAACTGACAACCAAAATTTGTTCTTCTTATTATTCGAATTTCCGTTTTTCCAAAAAGTTTGTAATTTGAATGAAGATTTGGGAAAGAGTTTCAAACTTTTACTGACACGTCTCTGAAATAAGTGCACAGACTCTATAAGGGTCACAGTCGCCTGCTGGTCTGCGGTCTTCCAAGAAACCCTTTCGTTTACTCATAACACTCCTCTGAAGTCTCACAGAGGCGCCTCGATCAGCCACAGCCCACCTACATGAATCGTAGGCCGCAGTTTCAAATTTTCCCGTTAATCTCTTCTTGTTTTCTTCTCCATCTCCGAGACCATAATTTTTTATGAAATTATCATGTTTTTCACATAAAATGTTACACACTCGTTCTATTTCCGTTATCCCTTCATCGCATCGCATTTTGATCACACTAAAGTTATGATGACACCCAATTCCTGGTTGTTCTTTACCCATTGGCTTAGGGTGATAGCTGATTATAACTCCAAACTGCTAGCTCTGCTGAGTAAATACCGACCCATCCACAGGTCATCCGCAGCTTTGATTCCCATAGTGGTTCCAACTTGAAATTCCCATGATCCCTTCATGACTTCAGCATTTGAACCCTCATAATCTATTCCTGAATAAACAGAAGCCCTAGCGTGACTTTCGACAATCTCTCTTCCAGCAACGTATTTTCCAACGCCACAATACGAGAATCGGGATTTAATTGTAGGAAATCCTCTGGATTTGGGCCAGCCTAGAGGCCACAAGTCCGTGTCGAACATTGTATATTCCTGTTCTATTCCAAACCACGGTTCTTGATCAGAAATTTTACTTAGTACTTTTGCACAATGTGCCCTGTGATTTGTAGGCGTCGGGGTCCCATCACTATAATAGGTTTCGCATAGGACGATTACATGTGGACTTTTACGAAATGGATCTCTGTATATCGCTGAAGGAATCAGTAACGTGTCAGAATCATTTGTCTTAGCCTGACCCGTGGAGCTTCCATCGAATGACCACTTTGGCACCATTGATAGATCACATGGTATTTTATTCAGTATACGGTCTTTTGAGCGCAAGTTAATTCCGCTGCCATCAATCCAAACATACGTCACAAAAACTTTATTTTCTGGCACGGCTAGGTTCAAATAATGATTGTAATGAGCAGTGATGGGTAATTTAACATTTGAAACTCCACTAGAAAAACTCTCTTGACATGAATTTCTAAGACTGTTTGTTATCAAGGGAGTGACTTTGCTTATGATAGTTCTTGGATGAAACATTTTATAAGTTTTAATGCAGATAAATATGACAAATTAATGAATAATTGAAAGACAAACCAAACTAGATGGCTCAGATATTAGAACAGCTAAACTAGTAGGTGATTAAGCGAGCGCGATAAATGAAGTTTAGTCCTATTTTTTAATATAAAACTAAAACAGTTAAAGTTAAAAAAAAAGTTTCTTCATCTTAACTAAATAGAGTACTACTTTTCTGTTTTTGGGTTACTGCTGTTATGAATGTCTTCACTCTTGATATCAAATTTCGATTCAATACGTGCAAAAATGAGCTAGTTAAGGCCGGGGGCATACAGACAGAATGGACGAAAGTATAAGGTTTCCTTGTTTAGCTACGGAACCTTAAAAAGACTGTGTGGCCACAAAACGCGATCGTCCCGCATTGTGGTCGCGTAGGTGTGTATGACACCATAAGATAACAATATGGGCTGCGTCCACCGCGACGCGCGGCGGGGCGGCAGCCCCTCTAGCATGCCAACGCCGAGAAAACGACAAAATCGAGACGTGCCAAAGTCAAAGTCTAAGTCACGCTTTGTCGTGGGTGGCATGCTAGCCGTGCAGAAGACGTCACTACACAGTTCACACTTCGTGCTTTGGTCGCGCAGGTTTGGCCGAAGCTTAATAGTTCGTATGCTTGCATCGTCATGAAGGAGTTCCTTCCAAAGGAGAGGGACGGAAGCTTCAGACATTATACTTTTGTCTGATGCTTCCATCCCTCTCCTTCGTGATGGGAGCGAGATAAACTTATATAGTAATATGCCACAGACCTCTGAGGTTCAAAGATGTAAAGACAATGGCTGTAAGGGCTAGTTCCCATTGCCTTTCCGAAAGGATTAAAAAAAGGGGTTTTTGAGGGTTTTTGGCGGAAATTTGTCAGATATCTTAAGACATATTACCTAATATACTTATATTACTCTTTGACTTATATTACTCTTTGCATATTACGCTAGAGTTTAAGGCCGAGATTCAGAGACGATTTTTTTGGTCTTAGCTCGAGCTAAGTAGAGTCGAAACAAGAATATCAAAATTTTTGAGTCGAAATGTATGGATTTTGACATACGGGAGGTTCGAACTATGACTTAAGAATCTCGGCCTGAGTCTATGTCAGATATACATATACGTTTATAGCTCTTTGGTTTGGAATCGAATGCCGCCAAAATCATACGATTTAACTTGCACCAAAACTTTTGTTCTTTCTTCGTATGTATTTGAGATTCCTGTTATGTTGGTCGATTTACGCAACTTTTTGGCACACAATCCGCACGAAATTATGTCACAAATATCACTAAAACCAAATTTTCACGAATATCAAATACAACTTTGGCCGAACAAATTTAATGGCGGGAAGCCAATCCCCTACGCCAGTTTTTTTTTTATTGTTGTTGTTACATTTATCCTTGCGAAAAGGCAAAGAGAACATAGCCCATGCAGCCAAGTCTGATTTTGTCTTTTTTTATAAATTCGTTGTAAAAGGGACTATGTGCCTGATGTGCCTAAGTGAGAAATAGAGTAAGGCGCGGCCGTTCGATTCGGATTGATATCCCCGCGTAAAACTTCCGTAAACATTGCAATGTGTGAACCACCCTCGCATTTCAATGAGTTAGGTTTAAGGGTTTAACGGCGATTAACGAAAAACTGCTAAAAACTACGGATTCCTGTCAATATTGAAAACTTATTTTAGACATCGGCAAATAGAAACTTAATCTCGGAAATGACACAAGGAAATGACAAAAACCACAGAAATGACATTATTACTGAAAAACGACAATTTACTTGAATTATGAAGACCATAATTTTAACACAGATCAGGCATATAGTGCCTTTTATAATGAATTTATAAAAAAAGACAAAATCAGACTTGGCTGCATGGGCTATGTTCCCTTTGCCTTTGCGCAAGGATAAATGTAACAACAACAACAACAAAAAACAGTTTTTCTTACGTTTTCAGGTGGCGGAGCGTCGTAGAGTGTTGCGGATTGTTAGGACACTGAACAATGATACACGATACCCTTTTAGTTATTTATTTGGATTAGTTTGACACACTTGGTTTTACAGTTTTTTAACGAGTGACATGAGAGATGATAACAGATGGTAGCCTAGCAACCGCTCATAGAGATTTACACTGGTGCTATCCAACCTTATTAGTCTTAATACTTTCCCTCACTAGTTGGAAATGTCTTGCATTCCCAAGTCAGCTCTAATCTTCACGAGTCTGGGTCTCGGAACTGCCTTAGTTAAAAGGTCAGCCAATTGTTCAGCAGAGCTTGTCTTTTGTACATTGACAAGATCTTCTTGAACTGTCTCCCGAACGAAGAAATGTCGCACTCGGATGTGTTTTGTCCGCTTGTGGAATTCGGGGTTGTGAGCAAGGCGTATGGCCGCTTCATTATCCACTTTCAATGTGGGTGTGCCATCTATCGAAGTAAGTTGGCTAAATATTCTTTGAAGCCAAACCAGTTCACGTGCGCCTTCACTTGCCGCTACAATCTCCGCTTCTGTGGTTGAGATCGCAACTGACGCTTGACGTTGGCTTAGCCACGAAACTGCACCTCCAGCAAATAAACAAGTGACTCCTGTAGTGGAGCGTCCAGTTAGCTCATCACCAGCATGATCTGCATCACTATAGCCTTCAATAATGGCTCTGGTACAGTTTGCGTCGTATTTGATGCCATAGGATATTGTTCCCTTTATGTATCGAAATATCCTTTTGACTCTCAGCCAATCAGTTTCCGTTGGATTCTCCAACTTTACTACCCCCACAGCATATGCTATGTCAGGGCGCGTGCCTGTCATAAGGTACGCAAGAGCACCTACAGCCTCGCGATATGGGAATTTCTTCTCCTTAGGGTCTCCGTCTTGGACTTTCCCTGGTTCAGAAGTAGGATTCCTGTCAATAGGTGTGGAGACTGGATTGCATTCTGACATGTGGAAACGTTCTAAAATCTTTTTTGCATAAGATTCTTGGTTAATCAAGATAGAACCATCCTTGGATCGTGCAATTTCCAGTCCTAGATAGTAGGATGCTGCTTTAGTCGTAATTTTTAGCGTATCTCCTAACTCCTTAAAGAATTGGTTCGCTAATGTTTCGTCTGTCGTGGCCACAAGTCCATCATCTACGTACAAAGTGATGAGGATCTTTTTGTCTTCCACTTTCTTTATGAAGAGACAGCAGTCGGCTTCATTCTGTACAAAGCCTTTTTTCAGCAGGATATCTTCAAAACAAGAATTCCAGCAACGAGGGGCCTGTTTTAAGCCATATAGACTTCTTTTTAGACGACAGACTTTTGATGTGCCATCGCTGAATCCATCTGGCTGCTTCATATATATCTCTTCCTCAAGTTTGCCATTTAGGAATGCAGTCGACACGTCAAATTGCGTAAGATGCAATTTTTCCTTAGCGCTGACACTTAACAAGGCTCTTATAGTAGCCATCCGGGCAACAGGACTATAGGTCTGTTCATAGTCGATTCCTTTTCGCTGTTTGAATCCCTTTGCGACAAGCCTAGCCTTGTATTTGTCAACTGTCCCATCTGGGTTGTGTTTGATTCTGAAAACCCATTTGCATGGAAGCGCCCTTCGGTTGGACGGTAGCTCGCACAACATCCATACCTTATTATCTTTTAGAGACTTCATCTCATTTTCCATGGCTTTCTGCCATTCGGCCCTGTCCTTTCTTTCGATGGCTTCTTCAAATGTTTCGGGAAAGTTCTCGGATCCTACGACGCACACATGGTCTTCATACTTCCTTGGACGTGATATTAGTTGTCGATCTCTTAGATTGTATCGAGGCTCCACTTCTCTCAGGGGCTCAATTACATCCACTGGCTCTCCATTAGCATCGACAAATAATTCATAATCATCATTACTACAAAGTTCGTCGTCAGGTTCGTGATCATCTTCGATCTCAGCGCTGTCACCATCATTTTCATTCACGGGATCTTCTTCCCCTTGAACTTGGTCTTCTTCACCTTCTGTTCTATCTCCCTCTAGAACATGTTCAGGGTTGTCCTCATGGTTATCAGGCTGTTGGTCGGGAATATTTCCGTTATCATTTACATCAATTTCTCCCTCTGAACAAATAGGAATACTGGTAGAGATCTTAAATTCAATATCCGTTTCAAAAGTAATATCTCTAGACCGCAGGGTCTTTTTTCCATCCCAGACACGATAACCATCATCGTTCTCGTAGCCTATAAGAATGCCCTTAATAGCTTTCTTATCCATCTTTTTTCGATTTTGTTTCGGAACATGGGCATAGCATACACTGCCGATAATTTTTAAATGTTTAATCTTGGGCTTCTTGCCATGCCATAGCTCGTAAGGTACCTTATCCTCGACTTTAGTAGGACCTGTTCGATTGAGCACATAAGCCGCAGTATTTATTAGCTCAGCCCAGAGTACTTGTGGCATTTCCCTTCTTGCATACTTTATTGATCTAGCAGCTTCTACCAGAGTACGGTTTTCCCGCTCACTACAGCCGTTCTGCTCCGGCGTGTAAGGCATTGTCAGTCGATGCTGAATACCGTGCTTCTGCAGTATGTTACGGACTGCTGCATTATCAAATTCGCCTCCATTGTCACTTAAAAAAGTCTTGATCGTATGCCCAGCGTTTTTCGCTTCTTGTAGCATTTGTATGAGTTTGTCTTTAACTTCTGACTTCTGTCTGATAAAGTAAACTAAGCGAAAACTAGAATAGTCATCTTTAAATAGTACAAAGTACTTATCTTTTAAAATGCTATTTGCGAAGGGACCACAAACGTCGGCGTGTATCAGCTCTCCAGCCGATGTTGCTCTTTCCCGTGTTCCAAACGGTTTTCTATGTGATTTTCCATAAATGCAGCCTTCACACTTTACTTTGTCAGGGCTTAGTTCGATGCCTAGCTCACGCTTTACCACGCGAATGACATGTCTCTTGTCCTGATGAGCGAATCGTTCATGGTACAGCTGCAGCATATTGGAGCCAGTCACAGCATTAACTTCAATAGTCGTTTGCTTTGTCGGTACTATTGTCTTCAAATCTAACTTGTAGAGTCCACCATACGGGACCCTTCTACCAATGACTCTAGTTGTGCCTGCTATATCAAGTTTGCACTCTCTAGTCGTTGCTGAGAACACGCTGTTCTGCATTCTATCTTGCGCTGCCAACGGCGAAAATAGATTTTTAGTTAGCGATGGCACTAACCACACATCTTTAAGAGTTATTGTCTCCTTGTGTTCACTGACATATGATTCAACCACAACGGAGCCTTTTCCCAATGCAGGTATAACAGTTCCGTCTGCCGTCGTTACGGTGTGATCCGAATCAAACTCATGAAAATCTTCGAAAACATTCCTTCTTACTGCAATGTGCGTTGTTGCTCCATTATCAACATACCAGTTCTCCCGGTCTTGAGTTTGACTAATTGAGCATGCGTTTACCATCAACGAAATTTGTTGCACTTGATTGGACTTTGGTTCAGGACCTGAAGTGCCAGAAGTTGGTTTGGGTGGCCTCCCATCCTTTATCCACTTCTTGCAATTGCGCACTCTATGTCCTTTTCCAGAACAATAATTACATTTTAACTGGTCGTCCTTCTTTTGCATATTTCGGCCTTTTGGGGTTGTAGTCATTAGTGTCTCCTCCTGTTGTGAGTTCTCTTGACTACCCAAATCTCTTTCGAACGCGCAAAGATGACTCGTTAAACTGTCTATAGTCTTTTCAGACTGTTTTAGCATTAGCCAGCTTGATTTAAAGTTGAAGTACCTATCGTCAAGCGTATGTAAGACCTTGCATAACAAAAACAACTCTGGAAGCTTAGCTGTTGTGTCAATCTTGGAAATCTCGACTTTTAAGTCATTCCATAAGTTCTTCAGCTTTGACATGTGAGTGGGAATGTCATCCTGTTTGCTATGTTTCAGCCCAAAGAACTCTAAGCACAAATTATAAGCTCTGTCGTCTGTTTGTCCGTCAAAGAGTCTATGTAGCTCTTGCCAAACTTCATGTGCCGTCTTATATCTCATAACTTTATTAAGTGTCTCTTCGGTCATGTTCGTAGTTAGCATCAGCAGAGCGCCACTTTCAGTCCTCTTATTTTTAGCCATTGCGGCATTATAAGCGCTTGTTGCAGCGTCTCCTGCTTCTGCAGCAAGTATTGGTTTCTGGAGTTTCCCTTCAACTGCTTCCAGTGCACCTTCTGTACCTTCCAGCATTATGGAAATCTTGTATTTCCAGGTGGACCAATTTTTCTTGCCTTCGAGTTTACCTATCTCAATTTTTGTAGAGAAATCCATTGCAAATTTCTATTCGTTCTTTCTTCCTGTCAGGCCCATAACCTCTTATGTTTTCAGGTGGCGGAGCGTCGTAGAGTGTTGCGGATTGTTAGGACACTGAACAATGATACACGATACCCTTTTAGTTATTTATTTGGATTAGTTTGACACACTTGGTTTTACAGTTTTTTAACGAGTGACATGAGAGATGATAACAGATGGTAGCCTAGCAACCGCTCATAGAGATTTACACTGGTGCTATCCAACCTTATTAGTCTTAATAGTTTTAAGTACAAAGAAAAAAAGACACTAATGACCAGGCAGTAAGGGCTAGTTCCCATAGCCTATCCAAAAGGATAAACTTAAAAAAAAAAAAAAAAAAAAAAAACAGTGTCAGTTGAGTTGAGTTAAAATTGGATTGGGTCCATAGGCCAAGTATTTCGCTTACGCTGATAGACGGAACATCAGTGTAACCGCGTATGAGACAGCGATAATTTCATCCAGTGATACCATAGGAAATCAAACTCCCATAAAAATGGGTAAATGAACTATGCTATATTATGCACACACGGCGTGTGTGTACACAAGTGCGATTTTTGAATCTCATTCGGTGAGCTCAGCAGTTGAAAATGTCAAAATTACTTTGGAGATATGCATCTTTCTACTGCTGATTTGACTTTCAAAAATCATTAATCATACATAGCGATTTTTGAAAGTCAAATCCACACTATAAAGACATTTACAACTGCTGAATTCACCGAATGAGATTCCCGCGCCGCTCGTAGGGTGAATACTTACAGTCCTTTGAGTCTAGTACGATTTCACTACATGTGCGCACCGCGCCTTCGGCTGCTTAGAAAATAACCAGGGCCTCTAGAAAAAGTACTTTCGATTAGCATTAACGACAGTAGAAAAAAAAAATAAACGTATGGACTTGACGTATGGTGGAGAAAGAAAACGTCAAAATGTTTTGATCGCCAATGTCAAATCCCATACATTCTGTCATTTCTACTAGCGTCTACGCCAAAAGAAATGTTACCTTGTCTATAGCCCCTGTAGTGCGATTTTTGAAAGACACCCGTAACTCGCTGTAAACAGCAGTAGAAAATGTTAAAATTACTATGGACATTATGCGTCTTTCTACTGCTGATTTGAACGTGTGACTTTCAAAATTCGCACTGCTGTTCTCGCGCTTTTCAGAGCGTCGCGCTAGCTGCGACAAGTACTTAGTATGGAAAAAATAGAGTCGGCACGCTAGTAGAGAAATCATACTAGACGGGCTGGTAGACCCATTGAACATAATCCGCCTCCGTGGAACTGCCTCCGTGGTCTAATGGTTAAGAGCATTGGGCTCTTGACACGGAGGTCGTGGGTTCGATTCCCACGGGGGGCACCTAGTGAAATGTCACTTTGTGCGTTTTTCCCCAGTTGGTTAGGACATTGCAGGCTGAGTCACCTGATTGTCTGAAAAGAAAGATGATTCCGTGCTTCGGATCGCACGTTAAACTGTTGGTCCCAGCTACTATCTCTGGTGGTAGTAGTCGTTACATAAAAACCACGTCAGAGGCCGTAAGGCGGTTTGAATAAACTCTGACACCAGCACGGCTAGCATGCCACCCACGACAAAGCGTTTAAACGAGAAAAACGTCATGCGCGCTCTTTTTGGCGTACGTAAAATAATAAAGATGGAGGCACGTCTCGATTTTTGTCGTTTTCTCGGCGTTGGCATGCTAGAGAAGCAAGGGCTTGCAGCCCACTCGATAAGAAGTAGAAGAACATAATAATAGCACATTATGCAATATGCAATTTTCAATTTATTGTTACCTGTTGTGTCATTATAATAACGAGAATACATTTTAATAAAGTTATTTATTTGTATCAAATCATAAATTATGTTGTTAACTTATAGAACATTATCATATTTTAATGTAAGATATGATACACACCTTTTCTGGTAAGCTATAGAGGCTCATATTCTGTACTATAATTGTAAGACCTTGCTAAAACCTACAGTTAAATGTCAAAATCCATACATTTCGACCCTACTTAGCTCGAACTTAAGCATCAATTACATTGAACAATTTGCAGGGAGCGAACATTTAGTGTATGGTAGGTAAGGTAACCTAGTTTAAGGTGAACAGAATCAAATGAGATCGAAACCCGAACCTGATTTTTAGTAGGCTTAAGTAGGTAAACTGGTTTTCGCTTCTTATATGAAAACAATCATCTCGAAAACATTACTAGAACTAAAAAAAGAAAGCAATGCTACCTAACATTATTTAATAAAGAATCTAACCAGCTTAACCGACATTGCCCAATTAGGACAATGCCTTAGGGCCTGTTTCACCAATTCTGGGTAAGTTCTCGTTAGCTTATACGACAGATAGTTTGACATATTTTGTATGAAATAATGTCAAAATATCTGTCGGATAACCTAACAAGAACTTATTCAGAAGTGGCCTTAGTCTTCCAGTTTACAAATAATAAATGACCTATACTCTTTCCTAGCTAAACTAGATATACCTACTTTGACTATTATAATTATCTACTTGTGTAGGTACTATCTACCGACATATTGAATTTACCTTTATATACCGTGTTGGAGTGTCACTGTATTCCATTTCTCTTATACGTATATTTTCAATAAACAGGATGTTCTTCAAATACGCGAATTTATAGTAGGTGACCAATTGAGTCTGCCAGTTGTGAAGACCCATATATTTTTAAAATATTCGTCGCTTGGAAAACTGAAGAAAAAATACATCACTTAAAAACGCAAAAAAGCTACAACTCCTCACCCTACCTATACGAAAAAATTGGTAAAGTCGTTTTTACGTGATGCTCGAACAAACAAACAAACACACAAACAATCAAACGAATAGACTAACAGACATAAAAAAAACCTCACTAACTATTCTTTATGATCCAACCTTAGACGATTTATATAGGGACCGCCTCGCCTTAGCATTTCCCCTCTGCCAACGTGCCAGATCAAACAATCTTACGCATTTACATACAATTTTATACCTTATCTATCACTAAACAGCCTTTAATTGCGGAACAATAATTTCGAAGCTATCGCGTTTGGGGTTCACACGACACAGTTTTTCATGAATTTTAACATTCAAAATTAAAATCTAAAGTAATGGAATAAAGTCCAAAGTTGCGGATTTCATACTGCCTCAAACATCCTCATGCTACCAAAAAGTGGCAGATAAGTTTGTTAGTAGAATAAATAAATACTCTAAGGGCCTGTTTCACCACTTCTGAATAAGTTCTTGTTAGCGTATCCGACAGATATTTTGACATAATTTCATACAAAATATGTCAAACTATCCGTCGGATAAGCTAACAAGAACTTACCCAGAAGTGGTGAAACAGGCCCTAAGGATTCAACTCACGTCAACGACATCTATCATGGTATGTTTTACAGGTTAACCTAACTAAAGCTGCTGGCACGTTCACAGACACATACAAATGAGTTCGATGAGACATTCTGCGTGCAGTGAGACAAAGGCATTGCGTAAATGTGTGGCACGCGCCAGCTTTAGTTAACCGACCTCTATTTTTAATGCTGTTTTTTGTTGGAGCTTTTAACCCTGAGGCAATGACAGCTATCCATGGTATGGTATGCTTAACTACGTTTAACTAGCGGTTACAAAATACCTCATGAAACCTCTTCCGGCTTACCCTTGGCACAGCCCTTGGTGTACCTTATTTTCAAGGTGGAAACAGGGTAATTTTAATATGACATCTGACCACCCTTATTGAGATTACAAATCACAAAATTTAGCTTTAACTTTTAAATTATTGTCTTTAACACTTGCCCGATGAATGAAACTATTAAAATGCGTTTTATTATTAATGTTTCCTGCAATAAAACGTGAATTAATGTTAACATACCCGTGGAATGAAATATTTTCTTTGCAACGTTCAGTGCGGCTCTTGCATCCTAAAACGCTGCACGCTACCATGTTGTGAACTTAAAGTCACCCACTCGCAACAAATTACAATGAATTAAATTATTACGAAATAACTATTCATCGAAATATAGAGCAACAAACATTTTTATGAAATTTTTGTTGTCTGACTCCGATGTCAGACCATAGAGGCTAGAGCAAAAATATGGCTACGTCAATAAGGACAGCAATAAGGTAGCGATCTCCTTTTTTAACTAGAGTGAATTTGTATTATGCATCCCTCAATGAGTAAATGAGACAAAACACGTTCTTCGTTCTATTACTTGCTCTTTCTACGATTGGGTCTGAGGATTGGGTTCTAATTTTATCAATTTTTATTATCGTTCAATTTCTTCTTTCTTCCGTTCAGCTGGTAAACTAACAATTATTACCTACTTCCAAGTTTTAGATTTATACCACTAACTATTGTTACCAGACACATTGACTAATGGAAACGTAAGTCTACAATAATGTTTGTGTTTTACTCCTGCCGATTTAGGTACTTTGAATACGTAAATATTTCTTCGTAATTTCTAATAAGCTGTGGTGGTCTAGTGGCGAGTAACCTTGCCTGCCTACCAGGAGGCGATGGTTCGATCCCCGTCCAGGCCAGGCCGACTCGTACCAATGAGTTTTAGAAATTAATTTTATGTTCCTACGATTTGTATAGATATAGACTAGCACAGCCAAGTTGTATCAGAAAAAACCTTTTTTTAATTTGTTGCCACTTACACGAAACACAATTCTGATCACAGTTCTGTCAAGTTTTAAGCTCGCTTTGCTAGTCTTGATTTAGATGTAGCTCGTGGCAGTACTGTCGCGAAATGACCGACAACTAACTTGTGTAATATCTTGAAATGTTATACTATCTTTTGTTGGCACAACTCTTGGCTATGGGCCCGCCACCGCCGGCATCTTGTAGATATGGGGGGGCGGTCAAACATATTCACCCAGGGGTGCAATATTTGTAAATACATACCTGAATATAGCCGTGAGCATGTGCTAATTTTTGAACTCTTGAATTTTAGGATCAAAGCAAATGCTGCTTTCCTCTGCAACTATGAAGTGATGCAAATCCTGCAGCAACTTAAGGATAACACACAGAAAAAACACAAGAGGGAAGGGTCTTTGGCCACCGTCACATACGAAGTAAGTACCTTATTGCACCATGGTCTAATGGTAAGAGCATTGGGCTCTTGACACGGAGGTCGTGGGTTCAATTCCCACGATACCCACCCTACCGATTCCCACCTAGTGATATATCACTTTGTGCATTTTTCCCAGTTGGTTAGGACATGGCAGGCTGAATCACCTGATTGTCTGAAGAGAAAGATGATTCTGTGCTTCGGATTGCATATGCAGCCATTGGTCCTGGCTACTATCTCTGGTGGTAGTAGTCGTTACATAAAAACCACATCAGAGGGGGTGGCAAGAGTAGTCATTCCCACCTCACGCAAAATAGGCGCTTCAGTCGTCGAGTTGCGGAAAATTTGCCCGCTCAACCAATACCAATACCACATCAGAGGCCATAAGGCAGTCTGAAAAAACTCTGACACCAGGGCTTGCTACCCACACGATAATAAGAAGAACTGCACCTGCACTAGGATAACTGCACTTCTGTGATAGATAACCACACGTGGGAATAGGCTTTGGGAACCTACAGCCAAAAAGACCCACCAGCCACATTCCACTTTGGCCCAAGTTTTGGCCAATACTTTGTATTCAGCCACCCTTTGTTACAATTTAACTGTTTTAAATAATTTTAATTATTAATTAGCATATGCTCTATATTCCCCGATAGACTATATTCCCCGAGCCCCCGAAGATATATTCTGAAACCTCAGAACATCCACATCCATCAATTATTAATTAATATGAATAAAAAGTATATTTTAATAAAGAGTAATTGAATCCTTCCATCAGTTCGGTAGTTTACCGTCCTTAGGATGGCCACCAAATTAAGCATTTTATTATAATTGTAGTGTTTGGATCTTCTTTGAGTTCGTAGTTGACATTGTGGTTTATGATTAGCCTTCAATAAACGTCTAAGGTGACGGTCGTATTTTATTTAATAAATAGCGAACGAGGATAAAAATAATAAAGAAATAATGGAAATATAACGGAAATTATTGCTATCTGGTGCGTGCAAAGCTAAATAATAAAGGATAATTTTGATTTGGTCGGCGAGATGTCGGTCGGGAAGATGGGTGAGTTCGATGTGAAATCGGGGGACTGGACGCTATACGTTGAGCGGTTAGAAATGCTTTTTAAAGTAAATGCCGTTACGGATCAAATGCGTTTGCCGATGTTAATTGCCGGTATGGGTGACAGCGCTTACGAACTATTGAGTAATCTGACCAGCCCCATCAAACCCTCGGAGAAGACGTATGCGGAGGTTGTAAATATACTGCGGGAACATCTTCAGCCTAAGCCTTCGTTCATGGCGGAGAGGTACCAGTTTCGGCAGAGGCGTCAACTAACTGGCGAGACAATATCACAGTATTTGACGGAACTCAAGAAGCTCGCTAAGCATTGTGAGTTTGGTTCGGTGTTAGAAGACAATTTACGCGATCAGATGGTCTGCGGATTACAGAGTGACGTCATCAGGCAGCGTTTATTCGCCGAGGAGGAGCTTAAGTACGCGAGTGCGATTAAAATCGCATGTGCGCTAGAGGCGGCTGAGCGGGACGCGGCCGCGGTGGAGCAGCCGGACGGTGCCGGCGTCAGCGCGGGCGGCGAGCCAGGCGCGGTGCATGCGGTGTCAGCACGAGCGGAGACGGCCCGGCGCGGCCTGCAGCGGGGCGGCTCGGAGCAGCACCGCGAGGGTGCGCAGTGCTGCAGCGGGTGTGGAGGCCGGGATCACGGACGCGATGCGTGCCGTTACAAGAGATTCACTTGTAGCAAGTGTGGTCAAAGGGGGCATCTACGCCGGGTGTGCCCTAAGCAACGAGGTAGTGGCGGCGGAGCCGGGCGCAGTGGCCACGGCCGGCCTGTACATCATGCGGAGGCGCCGGAGTCGGAGAGTGCGGACGACTCGCGCTCCGATGTAAGCGAACTGGAATCGGAGGAGATAAACCACCTTTGTTTTAATGGCTATAAGCCGGTAAGCTTATCATTAAATATTGATAGTAGTAAGATAAAGATGGAGGTGGATACTGGGTCAGCGGTATCTTGCATCAGCAAGGGAACTTACGATAAGTTTTGTAAGAATAGACGGCTTGAGGATACCGATTTGGTTTTGAAATTCTATGACGGTAGCCGGGTTAAACCGGTGGGTGTTATAAGACCGGTAGTGAGATACGGGGATATGGTTAAAAAGCTGGAACTGTATGTTATCGACGGGGGAACGACATCACTGCTCGGACGACAGTGGTTATCGGAATTAAAGATAAGGATTCCAACATTTGTAAATAGCTTGGACATGAATTGCTCTAGTAATAAGGCAGTTGATAATGAGTTGGATGTTTTGTTGGACAGATATAAAGAATTGTTCTCGAGCGGGCTGGGTCGGTTCACGGGGGGCAAGGCGACGCTACGGGTGCGGGAGGGTGCGGCGCCCGTATTCTGTCGCGCACGGCCGCTGCCGTACGCGCTGCGCGAGCGCGTGGACCAGGAGCTCGACAACATGCTACGAGACGGAGTCATCGAGCCGGTGGAGTCCTCGGACTGGGCTACCCCGCTGGTACCGGTGCGTAAGGCGGACGGAGGGCTGAGGCTCTGTGCAGATTATAAGGTTACTTTGAATCCCGTCTTACTGGTCGATAGGTTTCCTCTGCCGCGGATTGACGACATTTTGGTAAACCTGAATGGTGCAAAAATATTTTCGAAAATTGATTTAACGCAGGCTTATAATCAAATTGAACTAGATGATTCGAATGGTTTGACGGTCATTAATACCCATAGGGGGTTGTTTAAGTACAACAGGCTAGTGTTCGGTCTGGCATCGAGCCCGGGAATTTTCCAGAGGATCATGTCCAATTTATTTAATGATATTCCGAATGTGGAAGTCTTTTTGGACGACATAATTATTGGGTCTTTGGATAAGAAGGAGCATTTAGCCACATTAGAAAAAGTTTTCAATCGTGTGCAGGCTAACGGAATGAAACTAAAGAGATGCAAATGTTCCTTTATGATGGAGGAAGTAAAGTATTTAGGCTTTATCATTTCCAAGGGAGGGGTCAAAGCCGATCCTGATAAAATCGAAGCCATTTCAAAAATCCCACGGCCCAAAGACGTATCAGAGCTGCGATCTTTTATAGGTCTAGTCAACTTTTACGCAAAATTTGTGAAGGGTCTGAGTACTATTCTAGCTCCGCTTTATGATTTACTAAAAAAAAAGGTGACTTGGAAGTGGGACCAAGGTTGCGAGGCGGCTTTTAAAAAGGTGAAATCAGTGCTAACGAGTACGGAAGTGTTAACGCACTACGATCAGAACAAGCCTCTGACACTGACATGCGATGCGAGCTCGCGCGGCATCGGTGGGGTGCTCACACAGACGGGCGCGGGAGGTCGGGAGCGGCCTGTGGTATATGTATCGCGCGCACTTAGTGAGGCGGAGAGGCATTATTCTCAGATTGATCGGGAGGCACTGGCGATTGTGTTCTGTTTACGGAAACTGCATCAGTATCTGTATGGCAGACGTTTCACACTGCGCACGGATCACAAACCTCTAGTGAGCATTTTTGGTCCGAAACTCGGCATACCGGCGATGGCAGCGAGCCGCCTGCAGCGCTGGGCTGTTATACTGTCGGCGTATTCATATGATATTGAGTACATAAACACGAAACTGAATGGCGCAGACGCCTTATCACGTTTACCGGTACCAGGCGCTCCTACATCGCAGGTAAAGGTGCCCGAGCAGACGTACTTGCATTTTGCACAGGATGATTTGCTAATAGATTATCAAGAAATCAAAAAACAAACTATGAAAGATCCCATTTTGGGACGAGTTTTATTATACATTAGGGATGGTTGGCCGCTTGATAATGAGATTAAATCTCTGCAACCGTTTTTTAACCGACGCAATGAATTGTATGAAGAGTTGGGGTGCATAATGTGGGGACATCGGGTGGTTATTCCTGATGCTTGTAGGAGGAAGGTTCTGGAGGTGCTTCACGAGCCGCATATGGGCATAGTGAAAACCAAAGCAATCGCTCGCAGTTATGTGTGGTGGCCTGGCGTGGACGAGGCGGTGGAGACGATGTGTCGCGAGTGTGCGGTGTGCGCAGTGGAGGCGGACGCGCCTCACCGGCATGCGGTCAACCCGTGGCCGTGGCCAGGCCGCCCCTGGTCACGGATCCATGTTGATTTCCTGGGTCCCATTTTTAATAAACTATTCCTTGTGGTTGTCGATGCCAGAACGAAGTGGTTGGAGGTTTTTCAAGTACCTAGTACGGCCGCTAGCTATAGTATTAACCGATTAAGTGAACTTTTTGCCAGGTGGGGGATTCCTAAGCAGTTGGTCTCTGATAATGGACCGCCATTCACTAGTAAAGAGTTTTTAGGGTTCGTGTCAGGGTTGGGGATCAATCATACTTTTTCGGCTCCATATCACCCCGCATCTAACGGGGCAGCGGAAAATGCGGTGCGCACGATTAAAAAGGCGATTAAAAAGGGTGTTCGGGAAGGCCAGGATATAAATTTGTTCTTAAATACCTTTTTGTTGCACTATCGTAACACGGAGCACGGCACAACAGGCGAGAGTCCGGCGGCCCTGATGCTTGGTAGAAGATTACGAACTAAATTAGATCTCTTGAAACCTGACCGGGAGAATAAGGTCAATGAGATACAAAATAAGCAGAAAGATAGTGGACCCAAAGGTTCCCGCGTTTTGATGCCCGGAGAAGAGGTATGGTTGCGCCAATATCAGGGTTCTGATAAGTGGTTGCCTGGGCACGTTACACGACGGGTTGGTGAAACTGATTATGAGGTTAGGGATTCCGTGGGTAGAGAATCGCATAGGCATATTGACCAGTTGAGACGGCGACATAGAAGTTCCTCAGTCTGCCCGGATCCTCAAGTAGTTGGGGAGAGAGGAACCTTGCGTTCCGTGGCAGGAGGGGATCCCATCGGCTTGAGGGCTCCTTTGGCAGGTACGGACGGAGGAGGAGTTCCGAATTCTCCGCCATCACCAACAAGGCTTCCGCCATCACCAACAGGACTTCTGCCAACCCCGTCACCGCCCCGGCCCGCTCGACCGATACGGCAGTGCCGCATTTTAAACCCTCCAAATTATAGATTTTAAGTGTATTTGATATTGTAGTATTATTGTGGTTTAGGAGGGAGGACTGTAGTGTTTGGATCTTCTTTGAGTTCGTAGTTGACATTGTGGTTTATGATTAGCCTTCAATAAACGTCTAAGGTGACGGTCGTATTTTATTTAATAATAATGTAGTTAAAGCACCTTAATAAAATAGTAATCTTTCTAAGTGCTGCACTTTTGGTGGTTTTACAGATAGAAAATCCCTTGAATAAATGTCTCAAGTCTTCGTCCAATAACCCAAACTAACTTTTAATTTCAACACTGACATATTTCAGACTGTACACTACTTGCAAAACACAGAATGCAAGAGCCAGAGCGCGCAGTCAATCCACAAGTTCCTGGAGGCCATGAAGAGGTTCAAGTTGACTAAGACGGAGAAACTGATGATGCTCAACACACCGCCGAGGACGGAACTTGAGATTCAACTGGTACGCATAACTTTAAGGCCGGGTATTCATTAGGCACGGAGTTTACCTCCAAGATCGAATCGAATTAGTAAAAAGCCATTTGGTTCCGGCTTTTATTATTATTATTTGTGGTTCGGCTATTGCAAGCAAGGGTCGTTATGTAACACTTAGACCATCATTGGTACTTTGTGTTCGCCCCAAGCTCACCCATATTTTACACACACCTCCAAACTTATGGTATTTGCTTTTCATTCTCGGGAATGCAGGTTTCCTCACTATGTTTTCCTTCAGCCGGGCTAGTAAATGGTACATAAATTCCGAAGAACTTACTGGTACAGGTCAGGAATCGGACCACCCCCTCATGATTTAGTCGCAAGCCCCAATTCTACCCACGGGTGTCACAAGGCGACTAAGGGATTACAGGTTTCGTTGTGCAGTGTTTATTTGAGCGAAAGGCTAGCTGCATCTCACTACTTGTACGTCATTCCATCCTGAAACTTAAATTGCTAAATGTGATTGATAGTTACCTCCTCCAGCGACATTCTAGCAACAACTGGCTGTGGGTAGGACAGTCAAAGTTTTCAGAATCTTGTTTCGGAACATTGACGAGTTAAAAATGTTGCCTAACGAATACCCATCTTACGTTTGTACGACAGGGTTAATAGTATTTAAAGAATTGTAAAAATATTGCAGATCGTACAAGAAAGTGAAGAGAGATTGTCAGAAGAGGAGGTGCGCAGCATTATAGAAATTGTAAATGAAATACTGCCGCCTTGTGATAGCAGTTAACAAAAATCTTGATTAGCACTAATTCTAATAATATTACCTACATATTCAAAATAAATAATTTAAAGTTATGATTAAACAATACAATTTTATTCTGCACAACAGTGCCAACTGCCACAAAAACAACAACAACAGCTACTTGCAACAGTGCCACTTGACACACGGCGCGATAACTTGAATGCGGCCGCCCGCCGCCGCCGCGGCGCGTTCACCGCGCTCTCGTGTCAAGTGTAAACTCTATTTACTGGGCAACAACATTCAAATCCTCGCAATCACCAAACCGCTGGTCTAAATTGTCCGTTCGGTTGCCGCAATTTTAGTCTTTTTTGTTAGCAAATAATTATTAAATATCTTACGTCATAAATACTGCAAAAGCGTTACGCGAAAACTACTGATCCGATTTTGATGCGGTTTTCAATATACTTTTTATCCCGATATTATATTGATCAACACTATCGGTTGTCGATTGTTTACAATACATACTCTCGTATTGAGTTTCCAAAAGTAACGAGAGGTACGATTTTTATGATGACAATTTTTATTTATTTCAAGCCACTTGTGTTGCAAAAATAAATTACCGATATATGCATTAAAATGAAGTACAGTGCCTGCATTATGTGCAAGTTTATTTAGCAAGTTAGCACGATATGTTCGCGAATAGTTAAAGTTATTTAAGTAGCAAGGTAAATAAGTTAGTTAGTTGCGGTGTATGTGAAGATTCATTGATCGTTGGAATTTGGACGTAACCTGCGGCTGCGATTCAAGGCATTCAGGGTAACAGCTCAAAACTGTAAGTTATATTTTTAATCTTTAGTTTTTGTAAGTAGGTCCTCACTTTTATTCAATCAGAACTCACTTTTATTCTTTTTTTTCTTCAATTCGAATCTATTTTATAATTCTTGCTTGTTATAAAATGTCTGTTAATTGACTGGTTTGATGGTTTCAATAATAAGAATGGAATTGAATAGAATGAACTATGTTTGCCGGTATCAATTCATCTCTGTTCCATTTTATATTTACAAATCATGCTTTTGTTAGTTAAATTATATATTTTTCAATTTCGGTACTTCCTCGTGGACCCACTAATTTGTCCCACTGGTACTACATTCCGATGCAAAAAATAACAATTCGTTATCAGACTTTAAAGGACAAACCATAACGGAATTTTATTTTTAATATACCTAACCCATGGACCCACTACTATGTTCCGGTCAGGAACAAAGTTTCCTCGTGGACCCACCAGTGGGACAAATTAGTGGGTCCACGAGGAAGTACTGTTTAAATTACTCATCACCGACCTTTACAATACCTTTAAGTAGATATAATTTTTAATTATTATGTTCTACTTTTATTAGCTTGACCCATATATGTGCCCACTGGGTGGAAAACGATCCAATACAACTATAGGATGTACACACGACGACTGCTCAGGCTACCCTGTTTGGACTTTGAACTATTAGAAGTTGAACGCTGTGAATCGTGCGAGAGGGTGTTGTTTCGTCTCACGGCACGCTGCGCCCCGCAGGCAGCCGCGTCTATGCAGGCTCTCTACCGCACTATTTTGTGTTTTGTACTTACGTAGTGTAGTTATGGGTATATAGGGTGCGTAACCTGATGTGTCGCCGTGTGTACTGGGTCGTTTGTGCATATATAATGGGTTAAATTTAAGAAGGACAATTGATTAATTAGAGTTAATGAAAATACTATCAAACATAGCATAAGCATCATAAGCACTAAAACACTATCAAATGATAGACAATTTTTGCGATTATAATTTCCGATACGTACCAAATATTGTGCCGACATTTTTAATAACATCTATCACAACATACATTGAAGCTCAAGTAATCATGTGTCAATATTACGTTCCTAACGGCTATGCAATGGTGATCTAACAAATTAATAACATTGGAATAAACAGGTTTCTAGTTTTGGAGGCCAATGGGTGGCCACGCACTTGATCAACTTGTGGGTTATCATAATTTATCTTTATCTTTATCAGTTTGTTATGTAATGTTAACAGTAGATATTGATTTCATTTTGTAGAGAAGCATTATTTACTTTTGTAGTAGTGTTCATCTGTCTTTCATGTAAGTAACCATGGTTTGTGTTGCCGTCTCATACATAACTAGAGTAGTAGGTAGAGTTTGTTTATATGTGAGTACATATAAGGACAGGGACATACATTGACACATTAAGTTTTCACCACTCGACTGCCACTCGACCTAGACCTTGAGATAAAACATCACTGTTCCTATTTTTACATTTGCATATTAAAGTGTGGATTCGAATTAAAATTCTTCAAATGTTTGCATAAAATCGATGTTTTTTTTTTCAAGTTTAAGTATGTACTTATTTTAATATTTACTGTAGCACCTTCGTGGGCCTGAAAGCCACGATTGGATAATTGTTTTCTCGCCCTTTTCGCTGCTATCCGACTTTGCACCCTTTGATTACTAATTGACTTTGGGTTTGTCGAAGACTCGGGTGCTGTGCTTAAACGAAGATTGCCGAGCGTAATTATTTTCCTGGTCGTACTGTAATACATTTTCCGGGTGATGGTACTCATTATAAAACCTTATTGGCACTAATACTTTGTGAATTGACCTCTAACAAGCCTCCAAACTGCACTAGTCCGCGAGGTGGGGTTTTGGACAGTGTTCATACCATAGAGAAATTACACGCTCCTCTTGGAAGAGATGGTGTAACAAAGTGTGCACAGTAACCACCACAGACTTAGGTATTATAGTAGGTAACCACCAACTGGGCATGACGTCATCTAGTTTGTTCTGCGATTGTTGTATACCATAGAGAAATTACACGCTCCCCTAATGCTTTTTGTCTCCCCTCACCCGTCCCTCACCCCCTTTGTCGGCGACATAATATTCTATAGAAACAAGCCGATACATAATAATATGGTCCTTCTTAATATATTCTTATGCGGTTCTTTAAGGAGATTATCAAACCATCAAACTGAACAATTCTCTGTGAGACCAACCATCGAAATCGCGAAAGAATACATCAGCTAGCTGTTCCATACAAAACTGCAATCCTATTCGAGCCAAATGTATGGGACGCAACTGTATACTCTGACCCCAATGTTTTTATTTGGTCTTCGCTGCGTCTGACCTATATTACAGAAAGGCATGATGTCCGTATTTTCTCAGCAAGAATAAATTATTTCTAATCCTTCCGCGAGTTTCCAACTTGGTAGTCAAATTAACAACTCTTTGTCAAACGTCAAAATGCGTGATTTGTATGAAATATTATACTTGGGCAATTTCGTAAAAAAATATCCCGGTTACAAAATGGAATACAAAAAAATCATAACTTTATTATAATTGGAACAACGTAGAATGATTCGCACTTATTTGAAATGCATAATAACAGTTGCAAATTTGATAAAAAATGATTATTTTTTTTAAAGAAAATGTGATTATTTTGGGAAAAGAGAGTGGTTCAGTCTTCCATTTTGTAACTTTTTTGGAACGAAATTATATAATTATACAGTTTATTCTTAGTAAATGTGTCTTTAATCTTTAAAAATAACAATCAGTGAACCTTAACAAGGCATCAATTACTTGTAATAAACTAAAATATATCAATTTTGTAACTTTGTAAACTAGGTCGGTCATTGTGGGACATTACTAATAATGGGGGTTCAAAACTAACTTTAGTCTTTTTTTTTTAATTTATTTATAATAATCGACCTATAATAACCTGCTAATTTTACAGATTATTAATTAAATATTGAAATAATCAAAACCTTCATTCAAAACGGTCTTTGGTTTCACTGTAAATTGAGTGCAAACTGATAGACAAGACAAAATGTGTGCGGATATATTTAGAAAAAAACGCCCACTTAGTAAACGAGAGTCACGTTTCAGGGTTTGCCTCGAACACTTGTCTCTCGCGTGGTGCTCGCGCGGTTCGCGTCTCAGCCTGCCACGAGGCTCCAAAATCCTTCTCAGTTGTTCTTACTCAAAGACAATCCTCGAGATTGGATAGACACTCCCTTAAACTACTTGACACTGGCGAAATCTAACAAGGAAACGCCCTTAAATAAAAATAGAATAGAATACTTACTAAACATTGAATACTGACGTGATTGTTTTTCGTCGTCGTTTTGATACTTTTTATAGTTAATCCAGTTATTAAAAATAGTATTCAAGCAACAGAATTACTGAAAATGAAAATGAAATGAGTTTAGCGTTATTTTGAAACGATTTATTTACTGAGCAGTTAAAACTAAAATATATTTTATGTAGTCAACTCCCCTATTGTTCCCCGTTCACAGCATAAACAATGTCGCAACTGACGTTATGGAAGATGGCGGCGAGCCCCCCCTCCTGGGCCGCTATGATGCTCGGAGATATCCTCGGTCTGCAGATTCAGACTAAGGACATTGACTTCCTGGGTATGGAACACAAGAGTCCTGCTTTTAAAAAGGTGGGTTATCGATGCCGTGTGGTTCCGGCATAGAAAGGACCACCCCAATTCTTCACTAACGGTGTCGTACGAGACGACTAAGGGTTTAAGGTTTCTTATGCAGTGCTTTTGTGGACGAAACAACAACAACCTTGTGACAACCTGGGTTCTAAATTATCAAGATAATTATTTTCTTTGATAATTATCATAATTATCCAAGCTGATTCTTAGTTTTGAGAGATTTTTTTGGTCCATCCCCATCACAGAGATGCTCTACATCCCATAAACACTGAATCAAAAAGTATACTTATCTCTTATACTATCAGTAATTGTTGTGTACAAGGATTCTGAGAGTTGTGTTGTGTTGGTTTTCAAAGGGTTTTCTATTAATAATAGATTTTTATAATTTCCAGTTAAACCCAATGGGCACTGTTCCAGTCTTGCAAGACGGTGATTTCATCATCTCTGAAAGGTATTTGCCTAATTCTCTTTTGTTAATAAAAAGATATAAACAAAATGTGGGCCATTTTATGTTTAGTCAAAGTTCACCTCTTGTTGTTGTTTTTGCTTTTTTACATTAATTAATTAGTGTAAGAATCGAAAATGTCAAATTTTACCGCCCGTTTTCAGACGTCCAGTAAACAAATTTGACGAATATAAACAAAAAAATCAAAATACACGGACATAGCCAGTCTTTCTCATATTATTTTTGAAAAAAAATATTAAAATCGGTTTTATTTTGGAGGAGGAAACGGGAATACGAAATGCAGGTTTCGTCGATTTTTTGTATATAAAATCAGTCCGAGCTGCAGTTGTCTCTTTCGCACTCTTGTCTGCGGGGTGTATGGGTGGGGCAGATCTGATAAATACGTACAGTCGGAAAAGTTACCTATTCTCCAAAATAGCATTTCAGCCCGCATATCCTCTAAATCTTATTCAGACAATGGATGTGACGATATGCGAGAAACAATATAAAGTTTTCATGAATCACTACTCGAAACATTGTGTAATTGTAATCCACAGTCACACTATAATGAAGTACTTCCTGGAGAAGTATGGCGCTGAGCATCGCGAGGCACTCTACCCCAGTGACGTCAGAGCGCGTGCGCTCGTCGATCAAGCTATGTACTTCAACACCGGCATCGCCTTCATCAGAGTCAAGATTGTTGCTGTAAGTACATATACATAATGAAGTGCCTCCCGGAGAAGTATGGCGCTGAGCATCGCGAGGCACTCTACCCCAGTGACGTCAGAGCACGTGCGCTCGTCGATCAAGCTATGTACTTCAACACCGGCATCGCCTTCATCAGGGTCAAGATTGTTGCTGTAAGTACATATACATAATGAAGTGCCTCCCGAAGAAGTATGGCGCTGAGCATCGCGAGGCACTCTACCCCAGTGACGTCAGAGCACGTGCGCTCGTCGATCAAGCTATGTACTTCAACACCGGCATCGCCTTCATCAGGGTCAAGATTGTTGCTGTAAGTACATATACATAATGAAGTGCCTCCCGGAGAAGTATGGCGCTGAGCATCGCGAGGCACTCTACCCCAGTGACGTCAGAGCACGTGCGCTCGTCGATCAAGCTATGTACTTCAACACCGGCATCGCCTTCATCAGGGTCAAGATTGTTGCTGTAAGTACATATACATAATGAAGTGCCTCCCGGAGAAGTATGGCGCTGAGCATCGCGAGGCACTCTACCCCAGTGACGTCAGAGCACGTGCGCTCGTCGATCAAGCTATGTACTTCAACACCGGCATCGCCTTCATCAGGGTCAAGATTGTTGCTGTAAGTACATATACATAATGAAGTGCCTCCCGGAGAAGTATGGCGCTGAGCATCGCGAGGCACTCTACCCCAGTGACGTCAGAGCACGTGCGCTCGTCGATCAAGCTATGTACTTCGAGACCGGCATCGCCTTCATCAGGGTCAAGATTGTTGCTGTAAGTACATAATATACATATAATACCTCAGAGGGGTGAGAACAGTATATTTGTCTCCTAACTAGTCCTAACAAAGTTCCGTAGTCAAACATCCTGCTTTCGACTTTTCCATCTAGAATCATTCGTTGACTGAACTATGAGACCTTTCTTACTTACCTTCCTTCGGTGTGTAATCTACTATATTATGATTATTATCAATTGTTGTATATTTATAAGATAATTAGCATGATAATTAACCTTTTCTTTTACCATTACAATATTATCTTATTTCAGCTGCCAACGATATTCAATGGTTTGGAAGGCTTGACTCCGGAGCTGGTGGAACAAATGGAGGAGGCCTACAGCATAGTTGAGGAGTACCTCGCTAGGAACCGCTACGTCGCCGCTGACCACCTGACCCTCGCGGACCTCAGTCTAGGGTCCACTGTTCTAGCTCTTAATGCTATGTATAAACTTGATGCTGGCAAGTGAGTGGGGATTTACATCTTTTTACTAAGCCGACGCTATCTGTTCATATTTCCTACCTAAAAGGGCTGTATCTTTCAATAACTGGACTATTGAAATGTTCACAGAATATGCGTTATAAAAATTAAGAGTCCTTGTACCGTGTGGTGCCCTCGTCATAATACAGGGTCCAACTTAATATGCTGACACTTTTTTAAGGGGATGATCAGACCATAAAACTGAACAACTTTCTCTATGGCACCAACATCGAAATCACGAAAAAGAAATCAGCTGTCCCATACATTTTGCTAGAGTAGGTTTGCAGTTTTGTATGGAGCAGCAGATTTTTTTTTTTCGTGATTTCGGTGATCAGACCATCAAATTGAACAACTTTCTCTATGGGACCAACATCGAAATCGTGAAAAAAAATCGATATCCCATATACATATTTTAGCTCTAGTCGATTTGTAGAGTATGGAACATCATTTTTTTTTTCGCGATTTCGATATTGGTCCCATAGTGAAAGTTGTTTAGTTTGATGGACCTTAAAGGTTTATTTGTATTTTTGTAACACCTTGTATAGGGTTATTTTAAATTAGTTGGCAAAACTGTACCAGGACTGGACCAATTTTACAAAGATGATGATGATGATGATGATGATGATGATGTACAATGTTTAATCTGTATAATCAAATGTTGATGCAATTTAAAGTTAGTGGTCTGCGCGTACGGTTGCGGGCGCCGCTAGTATCAATGATTTTTGAAGTAAAACTTCTTCACGTACGCTTGACTTGGGGAGTAAGCTGGTGAATGTGTAACGAGAGCGTTACGAAAAGTGTGATCGGGCGAGGCGAACGGAAGTTATACTTCAGTCGCGTGGTCTAAACCACACTTCTCTAATTTCATCTGCAATCGGCCAAGTTGCTTGTGAGTTTCTTCTATGGGTGATTCTTCATCAAGCCTCAAGCCCATTTTTTCATTATGCCACCTCTTAAGTCGTGTCCTTTGATTATGATTGCACAGGTTTCAGGCCAATCTATTAGCGTGTCCCTTGAGCCTTTTTTTTGTATCTTATACAGAAATTGTTGACCTCCTCCTTGATAGTTGGGAATACTGGCAGAGCCCCAGAGTTGAATGCCATAATATGTCCAGATAGGTTTGATGATGCTTTTGTATACAAGCAACTTGTTGTTCAGTGAGAGGGTAGATTGTCGTCCCATCAACCAATTCAGTCGCCTGATTTGTAGATCTGCCGCGTCTCTTTTTTCCTTTATTATTATTATTATAACACTTTATTGCACACAAAGACATAAAAATATACAAAGTTGAGAAAACATGTACAAAGGGCGAGCTTATCTCTGAAGAGATTTCTTCCAGCAGACCCGCAAAAGAGACAGTTAATAATTACAAGGCAAACTTATTGTGTACAAACAAACAATAAATAAATATATTATACAATATACAACCTACAAAAATACAATATATATCAGAATAAATAGTAGGTATGCATAGTGCAGTAATATGTAAATATTCATTTATATGTTTTTCCCATGTGAATCTACTGTCCAGATAGAACCCGAGGATTTACGCAACTTTATTGTCTTTATTGGTATATCCGCACGAAATTATGTCACAAATATCGCAAAAACATTTTTTTCCACAAAAAGTGGAATGAAACATGCATGGTGCTCCTTCTTTTTTCTTTATTCTTTTTCACCCCTTCCCATACAACGAAACTTCCTAAATAAAGGGCAAGAACTCTGCCGAGTCACAGATTATATTATAATACTATACAGTACAGATGCCCAACGTCAAACAATGGAACGCGACTGCCGTAACGCGGGCAGTCTTCGGGCAAAGTAAATTGCTTTATTTTCCGAGGCTCATGAGATTTTTTTGTAGTCAGATCATGTATTTTTAGTAACAATTTACACTTTTACGTAAACATTAATTACAAATCGATACCATAACGCCATATATTGCCATTTTTGTAACAAAAATTTCATTTGTATGGGATAGTACACCAGCCGAGTGTAATTGTGTTGAAAACATATTTGCATATTTGTTGCAGGTTCCCTCGCACCGCTGCCTGGCTAGCTACGTTAGAAAAGGAGCCATGCTTTAAGAAGATTGCTATCCCTGGCTCACAAGTATTCGGCAACGTTATACATTCTTTCTGGGAAAAGAATAAGAAAAAACAATAAATAAGATATGAAAATTAAACATTGTTTTTATTGACACACAAAAAGAACAAAGTGAGGGAAACATAAACACAGAGGAAAGAACTCTGCTGCGCCTAGAAGTCGCGTTTAATATTATTACTTACTTATTTATAAAATAACTGACTTTTATTTTGCGATATTTTAAGTGAATTGTATTCTTTCTTTCTTGAGAAATAAATAATATAAGTAAGGTCAGGTGGGGTAAGACAAACATACTTTATTTTATATTGAATATAACGCTTTAACTCGGGGTAAGACACTTACTAGCTAGCTCTGTAAATACCCTACATATAGGAGTGTTATGGGGACAGTTACAAAAGAAACAATTTGTTTAATTCAATATGAGTCTGATTTAGTTAATTCTTCCTGTTTTTGATCAAACCGGAAGTAATATTAAGTTTATGGATCAAACCATAAAGTTTGAGTCAGTATTTTACTAGAGTTATGTTAGTGTGTTTGAAATACCTATAAGTACAGAGATATTTTCTACGACATTTTAAACTTCTTGGCCTTACCCCACCTGACCATATCTATCTTCACTATAACAAAACTGAAACCTAAACCAAGTGGTTCCATAAGCACCCATTAGACGGGCAATCCATTGTGTGCTTCATGACAAGGCCGAATCGCGCGGCAGCAAAATTGCCCGTCTAAAGGCCGAAAGCACGATCGTAAATCTGGTCTCAGCCAATATGGGAGCGCGCACTGCTCCCCTCCAAACATTTTTGCGATTTGGCGGTTGGCCTTGACAGAAAGCAGCGATCAGTTGCCCATGTGTGCTTTAGACACTTATCCTGTGTCTCATAACTCCATCGAGATTTTTCAGCCTATACAAAAAAACAGAAAGTGGAAGAAAGAATATCTTGGTCTTGTCATTGCAGCGCAGGCCTGCCCCCTGTCTAATAAACGACTTCTTTGGTGGCGCGGCCGCGCACTCTACACTACAACCCATAAACATAATGTAATATTAGGTTTATGCTACAACCCTATTTGAACGAATGGAAATGAATGTAATGAACGAACATAATAGGTAATAATTTAAAAAATGGGGACTTTCCCGAGCTTCCCGTGGGCATAGGCCATAGCCGTATACTCTTGAAGAGGTAGCGACATCTGCTTCCGGCATCAAATAGCCTCTGTACATGTCAGAGTAGGAGCCTACTCGAAACAGTGCATTTGGATAACACCAAGATGCAAAATAAGCAATGTTCCACGATAGATGTCACTACGATACCGTAATTTCATAGCCTGAATAGCGCCATCTATTGGAAGACGACGAAACACAGTTAAGTTACCGTGTGAGGCGCGGCCTTGCTTTGCAACTTTCGAACTTAGAACAACGGAAAACGGCAACATTCGCCGGATTCGGAATTTGAATCGTATCGGCAGCTTCGGGCGAGTCCGTTGCAGCTCGCATCTAAACGGCAGAAACGAACGTGTACGGCGAAGTGCGGTCGCCTCGTCGATGCGCTGCTGTTCCGCCGCGCTTGTCAATTCTATCAGTTTATCCGAAACGCGTGTGTAAATAAACAAATTATTACTTTTCATTGCAAGTACATGATGAAGTGATACAAATGTTTGTTGTTATCGTGTATATTTACAGTGGAACGTTTGAATGAAACCGTAACCGCTTCTCGCAATGACAAGGGAGAGCACTCTGTTACCTTTTGAGTATCCGGAGGCATTAAAATGTTTCATGTGGCTTAATTGATGCCTCTATTACATAAATAAGTGTATTATTTGCATGTAAGGATTACTGTGAATCGTTTTAGTGACACTTGGAAGTATATAATACAGTCGTTTCTATTTGGTCGTCAGTCGTCTACACGTTGAAAATGAGTGTTTTAAGTGGTTTGAGCAAGTCTGACTTCAAGATGTCGAGCGATGGACTGCTCGAGCTTTCCGAAGAGCGGCTGCGAAGCATCATGCGCTCCGAGCCCATCACAGATTTCTACCACGTCGAGCAGACTCCCTTTGCAAGGTCAGTTGAAGCTGTCACGTGTCGTATTTGAACTTGATACTCCTGTCCAGTAGGTTATTTATAGGGCCCAGTTAAATCTTGCAAAACCTGAATTCTTTTTGGCCAAACATAACCTGCACCGTTTTGAAGGAACACTAAAATAAAGCTTGACACCTTTCAACCACCTGTTTGATGATCCCCCAACACATTTTCTTTTCATTCACTCAGGTTAGTTTTTTTAACTTTTTAAAACTTAATCATTCGGTCAATATTTTATGAGCATGGTTCTGGGTTCAATCTGCATATAACCTGCTTAAAATTATTTCATGGCCAATATTAATTAAATTAATTAAATATCTATTTTACCTGAATTCTTTTTGGCCAAACATAACCTGCACCGTTTTGAAGGAACACTAAAATAAAGCTTGACACCTTTCAACCACCTGTTTGATGATCCCCCAACACATTTTCTTTTCATTCACTCAGGTTAGTTTTTTTAACTTTTTAAAACTTAATCATTCGGTCAATATTTTATGAGCATGGTTCTGGGTTCAATCTGCATATAACCTGCTTAAAATTATTTCATGGCCAATATTAATTAAATTAATTAAATATCTATTTTAGTAAAACAGGTTAAATTATTTAGCAAATAGGTAGGTACTCCGCTATCAGTGTTGTGTGCACACATGCTTAGGTATTTAAACTAAAGCATTAAAAAGACACAATTGCCAATGAAAACATGATAAATTCCGCAGTACACTTAAAATTTCCAGATTATATTGTTTATCACATTCAAGATAAAGATGATAGAGTGTAGGTAGAGTAGATTGATAAAATTTGATAAAGACTTCTACTTTACAAGGCTCATACAAAAGTTTTACATTTTATAGATAACAGGTAGCTCATCTAATCAGTTGATTTACTGTATCATTTACTTACCTACTTATATTTTTATATTACTAGACGCACACACTATTGCACTTAAAAATATCCTGCAGTTTAAATCTGCGGGATATTTTCATTCATTCATTAGTATTTAAAAAGTTGTTCATCGATTTTAGCCTTTCAGGTCTTCTTATCAATATTTTAGCTTTATCCTTAATATATGTCATGAATGTTGTCCTACGGTTGAAATTTGTTACTTATCTAAGTACTTATATAATTTTGATCCATAAATGACCATAAATGTAGGTTGGTAGGCAGGACAGCAAAGGCTTAGTAGTAGGCTTCCGTTGGTACCCTTTGGGTACAGTACCCAAAACAGTAGTCTTGCAGCTATTTGTTAGTCCAAGTTTACTCTAAGTCAACAATCTGAGTTGATGAGTCGATTTAAGGAGATATTTTTTGTCATTTGGACAACACCTACGCAATCTGCTAAATAAATGTTTTATTTTTCTCATATTATAAACTTTTGAATAGCTCTTTATGCCTTGTCTGTTTGTCTTTATGCAGTTCCTGAAATTAAAAAAGTTATTGCAAGAATTCGTCAGTCATTCCGATAACATGTTATCAACTGTGCACTTGATAATGTTTCTCTTTCTTCACACTGTTCATATATACTTATTAACAGTCCCGTGACTGACTGATTGACAAACAATGCACAGCTGAAATAGAAACATGCAATTTGGAATACACAGAGTGAAATAGAAACATGCAATTTGGAATATACAGAGTGAAAATAGAAACATGCAATTTGGAATATACAGAGTGAAATAGAAACATGCAATTTGGAATATACAGAGTGAAATAGAAACATGCAATTTGGAATATACAAGGTTTAATAGAAACATGCAATTTGGAATATACAGGGTGAAATTGATATCATTAGCATCCTTTTAAACTAAGAGTCTACCCATTAAATTGAAGAAATTGCAAACCAAAGGGAGCAAAAAAAAAATCTACTGTCCCATACTAAACTACACCCGCCTCCGTCGTGTAGGCAGACACGACTCAAACATATGGGACAGCAAATTTTTTTTTGCTCTGATTGGTTTGCTTCCATAGTAAAAGTTGTTCAGTTTGATGGGTAGACTCTTAGTTTAAAAGGATGCTAATGATATCAATTTCACCCTGTAGATTCTATGAAGGATGTTGGGGAAGTGCACCGAGAAAGGATTTTTCGATATTCTAATTTCACGCGGACGAAGTCGCGGGGAAAAGCTAGTCTTTATCATACAATTTTAAGTAGTTACGTCCTTGTATGTACTGCACTTAACAAGTTAATAAATAGGTAATAATGTTATGTTTAGAGGTCAAACAAATCTCGCAAAACTAATGTAAAACAAAAGCTTGTAATAAAACAGTACCGTAAAACGGGGTGAATAGGCACAAAATCGGACTTCACATTGAAATTAATCAATGTTGTAGGACGACTATAACCTTGGTTACTCATTCAAAATCTTTCCGGCTATTCATACTCTCCCAAAATGCAAAAACAAAAACAAAAACCATATAAATTCCCAATGATTTCTACCAAAATATATGCTGTCCCTATTTATACTTGAAGCGGGGTGAACTTGGACGGAACAGGGGTGAATGGGGAAAAATCTGTAGGGTTGTCCAAAACTTATCTAAATAAATAGATGTTCAGTTTTATGGTCAAGAACATCTCAATAAATATTACTAGGGTGTTTTGTTACACACTCCATAAATAAATAAAAAGAAAACAACTAAGGGGAATTAAAATTTACAATAAATAACGAAGAAAATAACAAATGACAAGTGACAACCCTGTCCCAATACAAACTTTACCGTTCCAATTCAACTTTCATTCGTCCCTATTGACCCGGTATCTCGTTCCTATTCAGACCACAGTCGTCTCTATTCACCCCTCAGCCGTGTCTAATAACCTCTTAAATAATTCAAAATCACCGAGCTTTAAATATTTTGCTTTCTAAGTAAAAGTACTTAATATCTAGACTTACCTGCTTTTGTGTAGCTCCGCCAATAACTGATTGTTGGATTAAACCTCTCTTTACTATAAAAACACTTTAATTTTTCATAAAAAAACCGAAGTTTTGAAGAACAAAATAACCACCGCTTTCGGTACTTCAAATGAAAGTAAAATTTTGACATCTGTAACTAACTTAACTGCGGATTGGTGTTGCCAGTAAAAAGATCGAATATTCTTCTACACATGAAAATAATTCACAGCAATTTGACGTTTTTTAATTTTCGTCTGGTCAGCTTCAAATGTCGTTCCCGTTTTTGTCCCTATTCACACCCCGATCCCTATTCACCCCGTTTTACGGTAATTGATATTTGTCACTGTCACCTAACACTAATTTAGGTCAATTTTGCCAATAATTTAATCAATTGATTTTAGTTCTTGAGATTCTGGTTTACAAGCGTTGTTTTTATTTTATTTTATCATAGGTGTTAAGGAATGATAGTGTTAACAATTACACTTGGATTAGAAAAGTGAATTAACATAATAGCCAAAACAATTTCCATTTAACAAAGTAGTAGGTAAGTACTTATGTTGCTCAAAATACTTAATACTATTTTGTTTCCATTGGTCGCTTTGTTGCTAAGGCCTCTAAAGCCATCATACTTCCGTTTCCTTTAGTTAAAAAAATCCTTACCTACTCAATTATCAAAATACAACAAAACAAAATTGATTGATATTAATTTTGAACAAAGATATTAGGTATATTTTTATTGAAGTCTTTTATTCATGCTTGTTATCAAATAAGTTACAGAGTAAACAGAAACATATAACACTGCCATCAGTATCTTAATTTCTCAACTATGGTCTTACCAATTAGTTCAGTAACATTGAAATTATCATAAATTATGTTTGTAAGCAGTAATTAATGAATACTGAACACTAGTAGTATCTTTCCATGCGCCTGCGCTCATGTGCTGTGCTGTGACGTGCAAGGTCGCGCGCCACTTCAAAGTCGTACTTCAAGTAACGTCGATGACTCCTCGGCTAATTACGCGTTTTGTTTCTTTACTATTCTGCTATTTTCTTTAGATTAGAGCCATTGTTTTTATATTACATTGGTTTACGTTTCCTAATATAACTTTAGGATATACATTAAATATGTAAATGTCAAAGTAAATGTATATCAAAGGGGATGTTTTAGACCATCAAATTAGACAACGTTTACAATGGAGACAACGAAAACGCCTTTTCGTTGAAATTTTTTTTTTCGTCGTCGTCACCTGTCAGATTAACAGTATCGGAAATTGTAGTTATAGCTCCAGTAATCTTCTATTATTTATTTATATTTTGACAGTTCTCACTTCGAAAAAATTAATATCAAAATTGCTGAATTTTGCTGTTTCGTAGAAAACGTAAATTACTAGACTGGACCCAAATGTATGGAACAGCAGTTTTTTTTGCGATTTCGATGTTGGCTCTGTAGTAAAAGTTGTTCAGTTTGATGGTCTGAAGCACCCCTAAAGTATACAGATACACACATTTGAGTTTACACGATGTACAGTAATTTTTAGTAAACCTGTGGTGGTCAGGCAAAGACTATGCACCATACAGCCTGGTCTTAGATTTCTTATATATGAAATTCGTTTTTTAATTGTAGCTAGTTGATTTAATATCCGTAGCAAGGCTATAATTTGGAGGTGTGTGTAATTTCCACCAGGCAACGTGCAGTGGAGCGTAGAATTATGTAGGTACCCCCTTGTGGTCTGTGCCCTACAGGCATTAAAATCATGAGTTGATAATTAATCCATTAATGACGGGGTTTTAGGAGTAAATGTAATAAATTAATAATACATTTGAAGTGTTTTAGCTTTTTTACTTTTTTTTAATACAACAGACAGGATTGGTAAACTAATAAAACACTAGAAGTCAAAAATAAATGTATATGTATATGTACTTACCTACTTATTAAATACTAACCTATTATAAATATTTATTGACAATTGATTGGATTTAAGTATACTTGAATTGGTATTTAGTTAGGTATGTAGGTGTAGGTATGCACCTAATTAGAGGAATGAATATACTACGAACTTCATTTTGTGGTCGATATCAAATTAGGTTAGTCTGTTACACATTAGCATTACCTAATTAACGAATTATTACCCTATTTACTGTGAATGTGGCAAAAGAGGTATGCAAGGATCGTAGTAGTTGGCGCGCCCTAGTCTCTGCCCACCCCACTGGGAAAGAGGCGTGACGTTATAGATAGATAGGTAGGTGTACCTACCTAGTTTCTGGCATAGCATGGCGTATTGCTCCCAGGGGGCGTAGCCAGATCACTACATATTATAAAACAAAGTCGCTTCCCGCTGTCTGTCTGTCCCTATGTATGCTTAGATCTTTAAAACTACGCAACGGATTTTGATGCGTTTTTTTTTAATTGATAGAGTGATTCAAGAGGAAGGTTTATATGTGCATTGCACCCGTGCGAAGCCGGGGCGGGTCGCTAGTATATTATAAGAGTTGTTTCACACTGGCGTCATAAATTAACTTTTACTATGGGAGCAAATATGTCAGAACTATTTACTATGGGAGCAAATATTGCAGCTTAGTATGGTACAGCCGATTTTTTTTTTGCTCTGATCGTTTTTCTCCCATAGTAAAAGTTGTTCAGTTTGATGGCTAGAGTATGTGGTTTAAAGGTTAATGACAATTTTACTTACACTCTGGATAGGTAAGTATAACATACCATCTCAGAATTTCAAAATTTCTCTAGCAGTGCCAATACTTTGGTGCTCTAGCATCAGGTTGTAAGGAAAAGTATCTTTAACCTTTAAGCCACATACTCTACCCATCAAACTGAACAACTTTAAGTATGGGAGCGAACCTATCAGAACAAAACAATATCAGCTGTCCCGTACTAAACTGCAATACCTACTCGATTCAAACGTATGCGACAGCTGATATCTTTTTGTTCTGACAGGTTTGCTCCCATAGTAAAAGTTGTTCAGTTCGATGGGTAGAGTATATGGTTTAAAGGTCAATGATACTTTTACTTACACCCTGTATTGCGATCAGCATAATGTAGCATGACACCGTAATAAAGCGCTATCACACCTTCGCTCTCTTTCTATTTGCACGTGAACGAACGAGATAAAAGGCGTGATACAGCCGTATCACGTGTAGCATACTGCGAGTGCTGGTCTGCAAAGCTTTGCATTTTTGAGAAATGTTAATTGTTCTATACCAATTATGTGGTATGATGCATTCTGTTACACCAAGTTACCTACTGGCCGGGCTTCCACGAGGCTCATTTCATTACCATGCCTACTAATGACAATTTTAGCATTAATTCGAATTAAACATGCAAATTATGTTTATATTATTGCGAAATTATACCACGAATGTTTTCTATTATGATAAAATAAAGAAGCGGCTTAACAAGGCTTTCTAGGTCTCTAATGGTATAATTTATATTATAACAAAATCTGCGCAACCGGATATGCATATTCTTATAACAAACAATGTGCGCAATACGATAGAATATAAGTTAGATAATGTTGACGATTACACCAGCAGTGATTTATTTCGTTTATTATAATTATAATACTTTAAACAGCCTTGGGTCATAGTAACGGCTGGTTTAAGTGAAATTCAACGTTTCATCGGTCCGTGGCAGCCGTTTGAGTAAATGAAAGGAATCGTTTAGCAGCCTCGGGCAGTTATTGGCAATTTCTCCGCGCGATGTCGCCCCGGGCGCCTCGTTTCCCGGGACCCGGTGTAGAGATAGCAGTTTTTGCTCGTCCGGCGTCGCCCGCGCCGGCGCTGCACTGGCGAGATGTAATCGTGGACTTTCTACAGCTGAGCGGTTGGTCGCCGAAGCGGTTTCACTTTCATGCGGCGGCGGAATGCGGCCGGACCTCCGACCCGCGCCTGTCGTGTCACCGCCGCGACCAGGCGGCTCTCCCTGCCCCGCGCCTGCCCCCAGCCCTTGCATTACTGTATGCACATTACATAGACTGTCTGAACACGTTTTGCATATCAACGTCTTCTTAGAAACGTTCCCATAGAGAATATTAATTTGCCCCTTACATAACTCTTAACTATAACGGTGTTTTAAAGAGTCTTCAACTCGGTGCATTTTAACGCCAAGATCACACAATCGGCCACGGGTTAATTTTGATTCAACACGCGGCCCGAATACCTAAGGCGTATGCGGCGTCAGTGGGCGAACTATCCGCGCTAATATCTTATTCGTGTCATTAGTGCGAAATGCCAGCGGCTTGGCACCGACGGCGCCGGCCGGCCGCGGCGTGCCTCGCGGCCGATGCACCGGCGGCCTGCACGGCCTGCACCAGCTAAATCCGACCCCGTTGCATCACGCATCACTTTCGGTTTCGTTTGTCACGAGACTATTTTAGATCGAGTGTCGATTATTAGAACGCTGCTTTTAGCCGTAGCGACCCGCCGGCCGCTCGTCCAAGTTAGCCCTGTGACTAACCATCTTCAGAATGCGACTCCTAACACACTAAGGAAACTCGGATTAATTAATCATTATGAACTTAACCTCGCATTTCTTATTCAAATAGGACGACGAGAGCTAAAAGAGGATAGAATAAGGCAAAGGTTAGATTAAAAGTATGCAACGAGTCTCGGCAGCGTGCAGCGGTTATCTCGAGTTTGCGGAACGAAACCCGATCCGCGCGGTGGCATGCATGCAGGCGAGGCCGGCGTGTCGCTTGCGCCCGCCCGACACCACGACACGTTATCTGCGACGAAGAAAGCGCCTGTCTCCTTCACCTGTGGCTCGCTTCGTTGCTCTTTCCGTTCCCACGTTTACACACTTTTTTCTAACGCTCAGTGCAAAAAGCTAGGCGTAGCGTCCGGTCTCGCCGGTTTCAGTGTAAAAATACCGGATCGGGCGCGCGGCGGTGTCTCGTTAGTGGCAGTTAGTGCGGCATTCAGCCGTCACGCTCCGCGGACATCCTGGAATGGGCTGTCGGCGGTCGGTCGTGCCCTTCATCCGCAAGGCCGCGGTGCGCGGGTGCTCACCTGCGAGCTGATGTCGCGGGGGCCGGCACCAGCCGCCGGTTGTGCAAGCTCGCTGCGACACCTCGCCGCACGTGGGCGCTCGCCCGCTCGAGAACAATCGCGCCTCTCATTTAACAAAACAAACGCTGGAATGCGGGCTTTTGATATCGTTACAAAAGTAAACGCTGTAGGCCAATGTCAACACGGCTCCTGTGTTGACGTTGGATTGTTTCTATGGTAATGCGTTCACCGTACAGCATAATTATATACTGCGCTTGTATTCGCCGCGCATTCGTGTAGGCGACTAGATTTTCCGACTGGGGTTGGGCCACTCGCATAATGTAGCCACGCAGAGCTGCGTAGCGAAAGTCTGGCCGACCTTCGGCGTCTAGATATGGGCGGTAATAGGTACCTACGAGCTCGAGACACCTAATTATGTTTCGAGTATGAAACTGATTTAAGATCAACATGTTCGGTTTATCTGAGAGCTTAGACGACGCAGTTGTTTAAATTAACGAAGACTGCACCTTAATTTTGATAAACCTAATGCAATTGATTGATGATTATAACAGCTCGAAAGTCTGGCCTTTATTTTTGTGTCAACTTTTCCATTACTTCATTTTCCAAAGTTGGAAGGATGTCGTTCGTTTGGAATCAGCCGGATGGATCGCGTGCTTCAAAAGATTACCCCGTCGATACCATCGGCTCGTCGAGTCGTCGGCCCCGTCTCCTGTTGACAATATTTAGTACTAACCATCCGAAGCATCCATGCCGAGATTGCATCTTTTATCAGCACTCTGACTAATTTTAGAATACGATCGAAGGAATGTTGTTAGGTCGTCTTTTTAATTCCATCTACAAGACCATCCATCTGCAGCTACGTGATGTTTTAGCTTTTTTTATTCCCATAAAGCGTCTGATCATAGTTGAACGACCACCGTACAATGTATCAGAGTGCAGACGGAATGGCCCCGTGTGCTCGATTAAGCCACTGAATCAGGGGCATGTGAATCACAAAGATTATGAGACTTAATGATGTAACAAGAATGTGACGCCAGGCCTTCCCTCGTTACGGAGAAATTCGGACGGGGCAGGCTGCAATATGTGTCAACTCGCGTAATATTTCAATTAGGTATGACGCTTTTGCATAATAAAGATATGAACGAGGTTGTTGCGACAGAAATTCTTGAATTTTTGCGGGATGTAGTTATTGCGCTTGAGTTTTCAAGTACTCTTATCACTACAGTGTCCTACGTTGCAAATTCTCGACTATCTCTTTGAGCGGCCTCGCTGCGAGCTAATATTGACGTCTCGGTAACATTGTTTGCACTGTTGATGGATGCGGTCGGCTGTCAGATTGTTTACTCCACTCCCTTCCCTAACCTTGAGCGGGGTTCACTGACTTAGCCGATCACACGCAACGCGCCGTCTTTAATTGTACGCTTCCGGAGTATTTTCGTCCCAACAGGCAGGACCTAGGATATGGTGCGTCACGTTCCTACCGACTGTTTACACGTACCGATCGCTCTATAAATAAGTCTAATTGAAACACTCTATGCAAACGAGCTTGATGGATGACAGATTCTTAACTAAAATCGTCGAACAACCGTAGGGTAATGTCTGAACGTATTAAACTTTATCGCTCCCCGCCTAATTTGGAACTAATACAAGTGTCAGCGGTGATGGATCTTATGAGCGGGCGTCGTATTGGCCGTAGACGGCGGTGTTATTCCAGCATTCCGAGAGGATTTATCGCGCGTCGACTGGCGCTGCGTAAATATAATTAGAGAGGCTATTTATCAGCTCGGCGGAAGGGCGCTCGCTATCGCCGCTGTAAATCTTGCTGCACTCCTGACGGCTCAATCCGGAGAAGAAATGGAATATTATAAGGACCACGGCGAATTTGTCGCCGGATCTATCCTCCATACGTTACAATCAGCCTGGATTACGAGGGCCCGTCTCATTTGCGCGCGCCTGCTATTACTCTTCAGGATTAGAATGATTAGATTTAATTTATTGCATATCTTAGCTATGGGTGGTAAATTTAGAACCATGTCTACGTTCCGTAGTCTATGTTTGCTTTTTAGCCGCGTTTGGTTATAAGATGGCATGCGGGGTAAGCAGCGAGTCCAAGGGCAGCGTCAGCGGCGCGTGCGCAGCGGGCCGGGTAATCGGAGCCGTCGCCAGCCGCGTCGCATCCACACACCTCGTACAAACTAACGCTTAACCGTTCCCTTCAGTGAACGCAGAATTAACATGCTAGGTAGTTAGAACGTTTCATGAATCACGATAAGTATAGAACCTTGTTCTGAGCGTTATCATAACATGTTTGTAATCTACACATTCCATTCTACAGTATGTGTAGTTATAGTAGTAACATTGCTTTGTTTCAATTGTTTTAGATTACCTTCTAGCGTGGCTTTTAAAAAATAGAAACGAAATAGAAAATGGTGACTGGAGTTGCACATGTTCGCATGAGTAATGAATGCGGTGGTGCAGCGTGCAAGCTAGAGGGGTGGTCAGGCGCAGGCGCATGCAGGCACCACAATGTATTAGCATAAACCGTGCTTTTGCGCACCGCCCCGCAGCTACACCACAAAAGAGATAGGCACAGAAGGACGGCTTCATACAAACGAGCGAGACGCGCACTTTCAGCGATCTCGTATCAAGTCGGTCGAATGCCTACTGCCATCTGTTCATATTGTGTACGTAACGCGCGTGTCTGTGTGCGCCTGTTTCGCTTGTTGCGTGGAGCCGCCCTTCCAAGTCAGTCGTCTGCCAGTACTATTAGATCTATCTATTCATTTTGTATCCACATTTGCGCGTCTATAACAGCGATTACATTACCCTACATGCAGATTCCGATTTGGCATACATTGCTTGCATTGATCACTACAATTTAAAATAGAGAGAACAAATCTGGCAATGCATGCCGAATTCGGGCCCGACCAACTGCAAGTGTAATCGCTTTAGTATGCGCGTTTACGCACTTTTGGCGATCTCGGATCAAGTTTGTAGAACACCAGCACTATATTCTATGTATTCATTTTGTGTCGCGTGACGCGTGTCAAATGCGCGTCTATGTGTGTGGCTGTTTCGCTCGTTACATGGAGCCGCCCTTCTGTGCCTGTCTCTTTTGTGGCTACACCATGTGCCTTGGCGCATGTGACTGCGAGCCAAGACCAACTTCCTTTGTATAATATCCTGCAGGGCTTTCAAAGATTCCTTCTTATAACTATTTTTATTTTTGACGATTTATATCCGACATTGCAGTACCGAAATGCCAAGGCGTCAAAGTATCGGTTTCTGCCATAAAAACAGCAATATTTTAAAAAACATAAAGAAATGTCCAAAAGTATAAATATCCAGTTTCCTTTTGTTCGTAACTAAGTATAAAATTTCTCGTGTGCGCAGAAAAATCAAGCTGCTCAATGTCACCTTTTATTTTATGATTATTTTATTTGTTGTTGGTCGGTTGTTAAGGCTCTGTTATTGTACCAGACGCATTAAGTATTTCCTTTGTTGTACTGTAGGTACACTATGCGAATGCATCCATGAATGTTTAATGGGACGTCGCCACAGCCCTGACCTTTATTTTGGCCTTTCTCTGGCCATTGTTTCTTAGCTCTAGGCCCTAGGTAAGCATTGTTAAATCTATCTAACGTTTTGTTTTGTTGCAGGTAAGAGTGGACACGTTTTGTATCAAGCATTGTTGTTGGTACGTACTCTCGACCAGATCTTCTCGTTCCTTCGAACATTAATTATAATAGTTCTCTGATGTTACCGCTTTTTTGTTGCCTTCATGTCGATAACTTGCTATTGTTTAGCTAAAACTTGATCTTCATCTCGTCGGTGACGTAATCGACGACCGATCTACAGATTATCCTTTCGGCTGACTCATTCGCCTCAGGATAACGAACGTTCTATTAAAATATGCCGAATGAATTAACCTTTTCCTGATGACTAACGCTGCAATCATTTCGCCTGTAAGTTCGACGTTCTTTACTCGTGGTTCTGAAACTGGAGTAGTGTGGACAGGTTCATTAAGGTGTCGTTTGGATCTCGTCGCTCAATTTTTGTCACGCGCTATCTTCCTAGTCGGCAGTCTTTGATTAACGACCGTAACTTGATAGTGCGTGTTTTCGTCTCCACAGTTCGTCCCACATGAATAAATTAATCTGTAGTTAGACGCCCACACGTGGGACAAATACGGACGCGCGTAATGACAAGAAATTAATGATGTAGGATACGTGTAAATTAATTTGGTGCGAAGTTCGAGAGCAAAAACTTGCCTTCGTATTGTATTGAGGCACAGAAATAAGTTTTGGCAGTACAGTTTTGTTTCCCGTTTATAAGTGTATTTATTTGCTAATGTTATTACGAAATGGGACTTCCTCGACAGTCGTGCAGATTTCAGTAATCATGTAATCTAATGGATTTGAAATTATCTCCGGAAATTACTGTCGATTATGTAGTACCGTACACGAACTTTATGGTAAGCATGATGATGCTATTGCCAACCAAATGACTCCGTTACGATTTCCTTGTTGAGTAATCAAACAATATAATTTGATAAATTGGTCCCCGTCACATCTCCGGATTCCAGTTAGCGTCCGGAATCCAGATGTGTGAGAAATAAACAAGCCGTGAAGCGTTTCGCCGATGCCGGCACGCCAAATATGCGACTTCATTCTCACACAATGATCCCCTGTCTTGCTCCCTCTCGAAGAAAACCCCTGGTTCCTTTCACGCGTCCGTTTGTTCGGTTTTGGGCGAATGTTGCCGATGACAAAGCGTCACTTTCTACATGAGCACGCGCAGCGGCAAATGAAGTGTGTCGCGTACAGACAGCTGCGCGATAGACTCTGCGCTGTAATGTGCGCCGGAAACCATCAATTTAGATAGTGCGCCGGATTGCCGCCGCGAACCATCGGTGGGATGCTACTATTATACGGAGGAAACTGTGATTTATGACCTTCATTGTTTTGTGTCCGAGATCTCTTACTACGTCCTCATTTAATTAAGCTGACTACTTCCACCCAATTGTCAACCCCCACATCACCAAGGTTCATGCCCTAGACGTCCTCATCTCTAAACTGCGTCATTCTAATATATTCAGTGATTACAATAAAAGTGACAGTCCCCATTCCGCAGCCCCGATGACGTGCGTAATTCATTCGACAATATAGAGACAGCGACAGTGGACTGAGCGTCGTGTATTATTATTCGATTCGTGGAATCCGATCACATAACCAGATGCTCTAACGCTAGGAACCTTAACATCTGCTGCGTCATTCATTCCCCATCCCGAAATCCACTTATCGTCCTACTCCCCTCGGAATAGATAAAAATTTGTCTCTATTAAGTGCAGTGGAGCGACCGTAAATATATTACCTACGTGGCTGTTGTATCGGCTCCGATTATGTTTTGGAAAATGGCCGACTGTTTCGAATCATTTATCGTAATAGTTCTCACGGTAAATTAAACTGGATTCGCAATCTGATACCAATTTTCCATAGCAAATCTTGTGTTTTGCGTACGAGAATTAATGCAAGCGTTGTTTCTTGCCGCGTGTTATCTACTTTCTCGAGAGCGAGCGGCACGGAGAGGCCTTGCCGAAGTATTGTTCATGAAAAGCGGGTCAGAAGAAAGCGATAGAGGGGCGAGAGCTCAACGCTGGTCACTCGATGATATCTCCCGGTGAAGAGGTCACGGCCATTATACGAAAATAAAACTGAAAATGGCGAGCGAATCGAGCGCCGCTACCGTTTTGTGACAACGGTTTTTGTTTGGTTCCGTGAATGGGCCGATAATGGAACTGATTTCTCTTTTTCTGTTACGCTAATTGGTTCTGTCTTGAGTTTATTGATTGTTTCTTTGTTGTTTTCATGTTTGGTTTGACTTTCGCATTTCATTTTTTATAAACCCGAGAAAAAGGAAGAGCGAAAACTTTGCCAGGGGGGAGACCAAATGTAAAGATTTTACCATATAACGTACGTACTTGTTTACTGTGTAAGTGATGGTGCGCCAGCGCAGTGCGTCGAATCAGGAATGCGTTTGCTCAGCATGCAGCAGTGTGCGCGGTAGGGTAGACAATGGTCGTTAATGTTGGTATAAGTGCCGTGGCATCGTCGTCACACCGCAGCAGCAAGGTCGATGAGTCTGTAATGATTACTTTTACAATACTTTCCGATCTTTTATCATCAAGTTTTATCAGTTCAAAGTAAACGTAAGTAATTCATAGAAGAGGTACAAGAAATGTTGTTGAACAACATTTTGTGATGTCTTTGCGAACCGAGGGTTCGGTTCGCGAGAAATAAGTTCACAATTCCGTTCCTCAAATTGCAAATCTGTTTGTTTCTTCATAATTATTATACTCGTACATACTTTCTTATCTGTTTATGACCCGTTGTATGAGGTTTAACAATGGGACTGAAAAACCAAAGAACCTATCAACTTTGGCTTCAAATCCTTGTTCATGTTCAGTACTTAGGTACTGGAAACGATGTCATAAATTGCTTCTGATCCGAATAATGATCCTGAACAACATAATTTCCGACTAATTAATCTATAGAGATCAATATTTTTCGCGCGTTTGTTTTGATTATTCTAAAACCCGTTGCGTAAAAAACCACAAATCAGTAATTAAAACACTATTCGTAGGTAATAAATGTGTTTTTTATTGGAATTAGTGGTTACCGTGTCCTCGAGGTTGGAATGGATGGATTAATGGTCTTCTCTCATTTAATTAATTAGAATAAACATCAGTTAATTGACGCTATTAGGGTAATGTGCTAATGCCGGATTCAGTTGTGTGTAGTTTTACTGCCTATACAGGCTGTGCTAAATTTGGTGTTACTGCGGATACTTTGACCATGCAGTCTACTCATCAAACAGAACAACTTTCACTATGTAGATAACTCCCATCCTAATAGCAGTATGTACTCGACTAAAAAATATGTTTTTTTTTTGTGATTCGTTAGTTGAACTACAAAAACAAAAATTGAAGAATAATTAATTCAAGCTAACAAAACCTAAACAATTAAAGTAGTCGGATACAAAAACCCAATTAATATTCAAAATTTGAATACGCGTTTGAATATTGTACCGGGAATGTAAGTTAAGAGCATGTAGGATGCGCCCACGCAGCTCTAGGCCAATAAATCACGAGCCCGTGAAACGTCCGCGATCTTTTCGCGCCATTTTAATTTATTAGTTAATTGCACAAAAAAAGGATTAGACATTGTTCGTTTTATAATAAGTATAAAAATAACATCAACATTTTTGCTTCTAGGTAACTTATTTTTAGATGCCTCAAAAAAGCAACAATGACTCATTCGTTTACTTCTTGATTACTTTATTTTAATGTTTTACCTAACTTTATTTTCCATATCACATACATTGATAACTAAATATATGATACATGATAAGATAGGCAGGCATCCTACGGGCGGTTTAAACTTTGTCAAGTTTTTATGTTTTTCGAAATGAATAAGAAACCGAACAGAAGGAAGAAAAACTGTCTCCATAGTAAAAGTTGTTCAGTGTAATGGTATATTTTACCACCACTTCCCTTTAAATATTACCAGGGTTTTTTGTTACACCTTGTGGCGACGGGCTCACCCCCCGTCACACTGGACTGAGTTTCGGTACTACTGGTGAAACATGGATGTTACGAGGTTTCAGAATATCTCTGACTACCCCCTCGAGGACTATAGGCGTGAGAATATGCTATGCTTGTATTGTGTATTTTACCCAAATGCACCTAATTCTATAGTACTCAACTCAAGCATACATTCTGTCACGACAATCTAGGATTCAATGGAAAATGGGAACATTGCCAAGTGGGATATAGTCACAAAGGCATTTAATACCGCTGTCTTATTACATTAGCTGCATAGAAATTGCCTTATTTTAATGACTAATGTAATATCGTCAATTCGCAAAGATTGTTTACATAAGTATTTCCATACTGAACTCAAACTTTATCAACCGTTTATCGACACGACTACGACTTTTCAAAACGACATTTCATTTTTAAACTTCTCAATTTCAAGACACCTGTTCCTTATAAAATTAAATGGATAGACAAGATATAACCGGAACTTTTTCTGAACTAATATCCTTCCAAATATGGCAGAGCCGTTGTTAGGAAACATTTAGAGAGATTTGCATAATATAACGTTCATAATCCTTTCAAAGCTCAAACCGAAATAAAACAAGAAATATTTCGAGAGAATTAAAGGCGATCATTAAGTCTTCGTAATAACGTCGAAAAAGTTGCTATGTTAAATTGAAACTCTATAATTGACTGTGGGACATGTTCTTAATTAAATAAACGCCATAATTATTTTGGAAAAAAGTATTATAATTCGCATTCGAAGCGCAGTTACCGATGACCAAATCCGGAGGGCTTGGGATCTTGACATTGAACCGACAAGGGACTCATGATGTAATTGTTTCGAGAATAACTACGTAAGCTTGCTATGGGGATATTTGAGGGTTCGAAGTTTCTCCTAAAGTCTTCCCGATCGTCTACAAATTGATCAGGGGTTAGGAACCTCTAACCTAAGCCATAGCTAAAACAAGAAATAACTCGAAAGACATATAAATGTTATATCAATTAGCCTTTTAGGATCAGATATGTTAGATCCGGCTAATGAAAAGTAACATCGTGGCAATTTTGCCAACGATTACCAAATAAGTCGGCCAGTTAACCTATAGCAAGATTTATCTAATGACTCAAACCCATGTTGTGTTATTAATTGGTGGTCAAAACGCCAAATAACCAGAGTGTTTTGGTCACGCTAAACGCTTCCGCATACAAGCCATGATCAGAAACACGTGGTCTCGACTCTGTGGAGTGAGAAACCAATTTGAACGCAATGTGGGTGGTACAAGTGGTAACCGGTGTGTTTACAGGAGATTTTTTTGCTTCTGTCCAAATATATTCGAGTGAATCAGACCTCCAGCGTTGCGGGAGATTCGGTTATTGCGTATCTTGTCGCGTAATTTAGGTTATGGAGGCTGCCGACTCCACTTGTTCGTAAATGGACGACGACATCTCAAACGATCTCTGGAACATGATGGCAAAGTCTTCCAATGCCAGTTTTAAATTGCTCTACACGTGTCAAAAATGCTTTGGAAAGAAATTAGTCTCGTTTGAAAATCTGCTGTCAAGTTCTTCAATTGTATGTTGATTTTGTCACTGACGTAAGTAACCTTTCGTCTGGATCTGTAATCTAATCAAGAGCCAACTGTGTCAAACAGTAGAGCTTTGGCGACAAGGCATTTATTCGACTGGATTTATTTACTTACGTACTCTCGCTTTTATCGATTCTAAATCGATTTTATACCGTTCAAGTGTAGAAATCTTGTAGCCAATTCACACGACTGCCGCGTGCTTTACGGTAATGTAAACAGCTATTCTATTCAACAAGTTTTTTGTACGAATGACATCGTAATATTACGTTCCTTTTCCGCGTCTATTCTGTTGACAACCTATGTTGGAGACAAGATTAAAGAAATCGATAGTTTCGTCACTAACCGCTAGGGGATTTCGGTAATCCTCTCGGAAGGTCATTATGTTAACCATATAAATGACTAGCTACCACATTCGATTGTAGGCGTTATTTTGTTCGCACCACATCTTAAAATAGCAAAACAAATTCGGTTGTCTAATTTTCTGTCTGACCTATTAGTGGTTTCCTCGTGTCACGAAGATTATGGAACGGCTGCGTTGGTAATTTTTAAATCTCATTGTTCTAGTTACTGTATCGTCTAATGTGCTTTATTTACAACATGAAGATTAAAGTTAATAAGTATCATTGACGTTGATAATCTTATGAAACATGTATTCATCATATCAAGCTCTGTCTGGTAACCATGTCAGCATCTTTGACACAACAACAGTGATCACAAAAAAGGTCATAAGAAGTTGAATTGAGTATTTTGATCATGTACGTCGATTCCAGTTCAATATCTTGTCCTTGTCGTGTCAATAGACTCCAGTTTTTATTTGTCAAAAGTCTTTGTTACCTTTGTACGTTTTTTAAACCACTCCCAGTCAACATTATATTTACCATAAAAGCAACTCCAATAAGGCACGTTGCGACGACGGAAGCTCTTATTCTCTGATTAATTTCGGTTGACATTTCTCTCGTAAAACAGCTAACTTATGGGCTGTTGACGCGGAATTAATGGTCACAACTTTGACCTCCAAAACTTTACTTCTTTGCAACTTAATTTTATCTCCAATAGGACCACTTTGGCGCGGAACGTTTATCGCAATCTACTGAATCGTTTTTCACCATTTGTAGAACGGTTGGTGGTGGCCGTTGTTTGCCTTCCGGCTTTTGTCGCTTTGTGGTTTCGATAAGCGATAAGATTGCGAATGTCATATGTCTTTAGGTATTTTCTTGAATGTACTGGAGTCTCTGGTGTTTTGTCCTATTGTTCAATTTGACTGATTTTTATACGGTATGAAATCTCTTCTCAGAGGTTATCACCGGAACAAAAGCCATCAGGTACAATTTCGTTTATAGATCATTCACTAAGTTAGTATTTGTAAAAGGAAGCCTGGGCCTTTGCTATGTAGTACTAGAGTATCTGATACTTTTTCTTGTACTGTGCCCTTGCTCTGACATTCTATTTTCGTTATATCGTGATCGTCTTTGTTGGATCTTTATTGGAATAGAGTTGACATTTGAACCAAAACATTTAAAATATATCGAAATCTTGAGTAGATCTCCTGTGGTTGGATGAGCACGATCAGGGGTGATAAAATCCAAAGTACTGCAACAAAACAGATAAACAAGAACCATTGAGATGTTGATAACAATTTCTAATCATTATCATGCTTCATAGTTCTGTTAACATGATTAATTAAGGTTAATAATCAATGGTATGCCGACAGGAAGCGGTGTATAGAAGTCATAAATAAATGCAGTGATATCCTACATGCAGTTTATCATAATATTGTCGGTCGGCTAGGCTTTATGTCGCAGGTGACTGCAGGTGGGTGTCCAGAAGTAATATTAATTGATCCTGCTGCGTTTGCGCATGTGTGCTGGTCTTTGTACTTCAATTTGATTTTGTTGTCACTTTAGTTATGTAAGATGATTTTTGTGAGTGCTCTAAATAGGTTCAAATTGTGCACGATTAGTCTGGAAATTGGCACCAAATATTTCATAACATGACTTAAGCATTTATTATTTAAAAAAAGCTGTTAGAAGAGTCGAACTAAAGCCGAAATTCGCTCTTTTATAAAGAGTTATGTGTTACATACTTCCTGGGTGATTCAGACCATCAAACTGAACAACTATGGGACCAACTTTGAAATTTCGAAGAAAAATGTTAATAGCTATCTACCTACTCAACCAAAATGTATGAAACAGCAGTGTTTTTTCCGCCATTTAATATTTGGTCCCGCAATAATAGTTGTTCAGTTTAATGGTCTGAAACTCCCTCTTAAATATTAAACGCATTTAAGACGTAATAGTAGGTGGAAATACCTCGGAGGCATCTTTTATTTTTCATTTTACGACTAGATTTATACCATTTACCGAAACTAAAGTCTTACCTCAGTATTTTTGGATAGTTCATCTAGTGAAATCATCAACTGAATACACGATTGGAATTACTTCACTCGATAGAAAATCGTCACAAAGATGACGTATTTTCATGCATTTTTAAACATTTTTCTCGGTTTAGAAGAACTTAAAATAGTTTCCGATTGTTGGTATTTATACTCACATATTCACCATTAGTTTAACTAGTGCAATCATAAATAAAATCTAGAAAAAGTACTTTGGTTAGTTGTTTTTAATCGAAAATACGGCTCACGCACACACTTTTCGGAGCGCTCGGCAATCGCGTTTCTCATAGAAAATATTCGTCGGGACCTATGGCCCCTTAAGTTCACATCCTGTACCTATGTACTAGATTATTCCATTCTAAAAAACCTAAATTTTATAGCAGAATTAATTTTGCTACATGGAAATTTAATTTCTGGCATTGACGTTCGTCGAACACTAACAGTAAGCAATACATTAGTAAAGCTAAATGCTTGTTAACTCAACATGTCAAAACCCATGCAAGAACACACATCCCAAACTCATGTAGAAATAATTGGAGAAAGGCTAGGGTTATCAGATTGAGCCTGACCCACGTGTTACCGTCTCTTTAATTCGACGACCATTGCCAATGTTTTTAAACAGTTACGCGGCACACTTTAGTGTTGGATTGACGCCGACCGACCATTCTGATCGACCTTCCGACCTCTATTCAAATCTTAGCTTGGGATAAACCATTTAGCGAAGATCCTCGGCTTCTAACTCGCTCTTGGATACATCGGGTTTTGTTTAAATGGTCGTATAGGTGCCCGTTAGACGTTGAGGTCATTGGCAGGTGCTGATTTGCACTTGACGAGCGGTTTCCTATTTTGGTAGTGCATTGTTAGGCCAGCTTAGCGGGTCTTCGTACATGTTCCCATGATACTTTATCTGTTTATGGTTTACGTTCTTGTTATGGAGGAAGCAAGGGGAGGTAGATGCGAAACTTAATGCTTGTGTGCCAGTGAAACTGACTCCAGTGAACTTAATTTAGTCATTAGCTTCACAGTCGTGCAAAGAACTCACGTCTCACTCTTGTCACGCTCCATGAGTGTCCCAAGTCCGAATTATCTGTATCCCTAATTATAATTTGATTTGTATTTGTCACCGACCAAATCCGATTTCCGATAAACAGTTTTTATATTTCATTTTCAGTTTACCTAGAAGTTCCTCTAAAGTCTACATGTTTCAATACTTGTATAGACTAGGCGACATCAGTTTATCCTGGAGTCACTATTAATACTAGGACCAACCAGTTCAGCCTAGGCTACTGGTTTTTCTCCTATCGGGCTTAGAATTAGGATGGACCAGTTTGGCCTAGTCCCGTATAGGAAGAACTGGTTTGGCCTAGGCAAAACTAGTTTGTCCTAAAATCAGGTTTAGCCGGGAACATCTACTAAGTGGTGAGCACATTGGCGTTTAAGCTATGACGCATCTTCTCTGTTTTGGTTTTATCGATGGTAATTTCTTCATTTCCAGTACCTTTTATTTAGTTTTCAATTGTCTAGTAATAGGCCGTTATTGTTTTCTCTCTTGTTACCAGTTGCGTTGCAATTCTATAACCAGTTTTATGTAACTCCAAATTAAATTAGTACAGGTTATTTGCGTCATATCAAATGTGTTAAAGGTAAAACAGTTGATGATGAAATCAATAAATCAGTCAGACGATGCGATGATGTCACGCGGAACCTTTTGGAGTCTATTCATGTGTATGATTTATTTGTGAATCGAATTTTTAATTTGCTGCAGAAGTTGTTCGTGTGATTTCCTGCTTAGACCAATTTGTTCTCCTGGTGGTCTTACAAGGTGACTAAGGGATAAAGTTTTGCTCTCAGCGAAAATATGAAATATAAACAAGAACAGGACATTTCCTTTCGTCCCTTTTTAGCGTAACGTTTGCCTCATTTATACTAAAAAACAGTTTTTTTCCTGTTGTGTCATGTTTGGTTTAAATAAAATATATGCATGCATGCATATGCTCACGACTAATTCCCGTAAATAACGTAGGTATTTTAATGAAATAAATAACAATAAAATATATCTTTTTCAGCCCTTTCGTCACGTAGAGTTGAATTCGAGGAATGGGACTCTTTTAGAAATAACTTACTTATAAAGAGTAAAGTGGGGGAAGTAGCTTCATTAATCATCAGTCCCACTGCTGGGAAGTATGGGCATCCGTCCACGACGCGATCCCAATGCTTTTTGGTGGACAACAAAAATACGCATCAGAATTTCTCCTCTAAATATGCAGATTTCCGACAGTGTTTTCCTTTACCGTTTTGAGAGCAGTCGGTGTTACGTACATAAGTTAGAAAAACTCATTGGTAAGTACTTAAGTACTTTGCATGTTGTACGGGTCAGTAATCTTCAAAAGAATAAAATGTTTAAAAATCTTACAAAGCTTTATGTAGGGAAAGATTAATAAAATTTACTTATTTTTAGCACTTTTGTTTTACCTACACTGTGACGTCACTTGTGCAGTAAATTGAATTAAAGTTCCCTTATGCCTCTTTTATAAGAGTGAGACAATGTCGTCTCCGTCTTAACGTACAATTAATCACACGCCAAATTAAAAACGCACCTCAACGAAGCCGGAAGAATTTACCTCCATTGTATTCGAAATAAACAATGTTCTTTAAAAACATTTACGCGCCTTTAAGAAAGGTAAATTGAATCTTAATAATGCATGCATTAATAAAATAGCCAAAAGCGCCCGTTCTAGGGCTGCCTACCTTACTTAAAAAAAATGAAGTATCTTCTGCTTATACGTTGTTTCATGCTGGGTTTACATGCACGCCGTGCAGCCCGGCAAGCTTTGGCAATTCGCTGTACATCGACTCGTCTGTAAAGTGATTGTTACAATTTAACTTTATAGAAGCCTCAATGTACAGCAAATTGCCTAAGCTTGCCGGGCTGCGCGGCACGCGTATGAACGCACCTTTAAACCGATTTAAGTAGAAACGTAAACTGACAAGAACGTAGCCATAACTCGTAATAATTAATTATACTTACTAAACTTTTAAAGAACACCCCGATGGTCTAACAGCGTAACATTGCTTTCGGTTTTCGCAAATACGAGCAAGAGATAAGGTGCTACAAATCTTTTTTCCGGGACTTCAATAATCAAAAAATCATTAGCATTTACAGGGTCCTTCTTAATATGCTGACACTTTTTTAAGGGGATGATCAGACCGTCAAACTGAACAACTTTCTCTAAGGCACCAACATCGAAATATTAAGAAGGACCCTATATTCTCTCTGCTCTCAGAAAGAAGTAGGTAACCCTACGTTCGGGTGAGCTTCGAAGCAATTTGCATACGATTTGTGTTATTACCTGGCCCTTCTTTAGTATAATACGTCGACTAAAGATTGCTCATTTTAATATTACAATATATTCTTGCTATATGAAGTTATAAACTGAGATGTGACTAAGAATTTTATCTAGTATAAAACTTTTACCTGTGTGGTCGCGTGGATATTAATTTTTTCGAGGAATATACAGGGTGATATTGATATCATTAGCATTCTTTTAAACTAAGATTCTACACAACAAACTGAACAACTTTTACTACGGGGCAAACCGATTGGAGGAAAAAAAATCAACTGTCCCGTACTAAACTGCATACTCGACTCAAATGTATGCAACAGCAGATTTTTTTTGCTCCGTTCCGATTGCGCCCATAGTAAAAGTTGTTCAGTTTGATGGGTAGACTCTTAGTTTAATATTTGGAATTTCTAGCTCAAACACAAAATTTTGCGTTGAATGCAGGCTTAGATAAATGATGGGTATATTATTCGGAGCGCGCTCCATACAAACGTACTATGGTGATATTTTCAATACTAACCAATTAAAGTCAATGAAATTTTGCAGAAACAATCTAGAAACAAATTTCTATGCTTGTATGGAGTCAGATTTTCGTTAAAATGTATAGTTTTCAAGTTACAGTGCCTCAGAGATTTCCATACAAATCTTAAATTAATCCTAGCATTGAAACTGTATATTTTAACGAAAATCTGACTCCATAGAAGCATAGAGATTTGTTTCTAGATTGTTTCTGTAAAATTTCATTGACTTTAATTGGTTAGTGTTGAAAATATCACCATAGTACGTTTGTATGCAGCGCGCATTTTCGCTCTCGGAATAAAATTCTCTTAAAGCTATAGGAAAGCTTATGCATTTAAAGATGGAAAGGACAAATCATTTAAAGATCGAATAATGATGATGATGGCATGCTTTTGTATCACCTCCGTCAGACTAATTACAAATGAATAAACAAAGTTTAACTTTTATGTATGTTAGTAAAGATATTTTCTTATAAAATTTAAAATGCAATAATCTTTACTGGATTGTGGTAAAATGATGTCATATCGTTTATTGGTGAATAATTCTCTCGAGTAAACTGCGGTAGGTATTACAATATGTACTTGCGGTTCAATTTATGTACTCTTTGACATTATTTAGCTTTAAACACGCTGTTTTATCACCATGGATCGATATTTAAATGTAGTTTTAAAGAATACATGTTATAATCACGTGGATACGCCCTTTATTCAATCATCAGTTATATTAACTTTGACAATTAGATGCAAATTTTAAAAGAAGCCTCAGTTTCAAATATAAAGAGGCATGACCGTGTTCAGATTTTATAGGAAATTTGTCGAGTCACGTTGCAGGGTTTGCCTCGAACACTTGTCTCTCGCGTGGTGTTCGCGCGGTTCGCGTCTCAGCCTGCCACGAGGCTCCAAAATCCTTCTCAGTTGTTCTTACTCAAAAATAATCATCGAGATTGGATAGACACTCCCTCAAATAACTTGACACTGGCGAAATCTAACAAGGAAACGCCATTAAATAAAAATAGAATAGGAAATTTGTCTTTTAGTTGGTACCGACTTTAAACATTCTAATCCTGGTCTCTGTGTAGCAAACCATATTTATAATAATTATTAATTATACATAGTATGTATTTGTTGTACATAATAATATATCTTAAGATCTTGATAATAAGAACCCTTTTTTGATTAAATAGTTTAAATACTACAAAAGCGGAAAGGATGAGTGATGATAGTAGACTGACGTTTGAAATATATAAAGTAAGTGTGAATGGAAAAGTCGAAAGGGGTCGCCCTAGACGTACGTATGCAGACCAAATTGGCAGCATACTTAAGAAGGGCCAGATCAAATGTACCCGAAACCGACGAGCGTGTATGAAACGGCTTATGACTGTGGGAGAGGCAAAAGAAGTATGTCGGGATCGTAGCCAATGGCGATCAATTGTCTCTGCCTACCCCAATGGAACACAGGCGTGAGTATATGTATGTATGTATGTAATACTACAAAAGCAAACATAAACTTGTTAATAGTAAATATTACAAAGTTTTCCAAATTGTCATTTAGCTCAATTAACGTTATCTCTGTCACGTTCTTTGCCACTAATTAAGATAAGGACAGAACTATTGTACAATATTTTTCATTATTACGAGCTTGATACTCGTATTGTCTACTGGGGTCATTGATCTTCATACCTACGGAAGGTCATTAGGGATCGCAATTTCAATTCATTGTGTATTTGTTATGTAACCAGTCGGGCTATAAATATGTACTGTAACTTCCAGATTATACCGTTTAATAAAAGATCAGTAACGTATTATTACTGGACCAGGCCATTTTAAGTAATATTTGGTTCATCACACGCCTATAGTGAAAAAAATGCCTATCACTTTGGGAAGAAGGGATTCGATTATGTTATGTATATCTCTACGGATTCATAAGCAATAAGGATTTAATGTCCTAACCTCAATTTTAATATATACACTGCACCTCGAACATACAGACATCAATTCCGTAAACAACTTATTTAGTTCAACAACAGCAAAGCGTGAAACAATTGGCCAAACGGTCAGGTTAGGGCTGCCGACATCGGAAAACTAGAAAGAACATTTTTGTATAGTTATTTGACTACTACTGCCTCGGGGTATAGTCGTGAGCATGTGCTTATAATAGACAAAAGCAATGTTATTTTTAATGGTAATTAAGACTTTTGTATCTTTTAGCGAATTCGGAATTTTGTCACTAAAGGTGGAAATTTTGCTTGATCTTGGACACGTTTAGTTCTGCTCGAAATTGCACGCAAAGAAGAAATGCTCTTCAACGGACTGATGTATTCCCAAAAAACACCATAAATCCTACAGATTTCAATCTTGTATAATTCATTTACGTGGAAAATAGTAAAAAGTCTGTTACCAGCGTTTGCCGAAGATAAGCTCCAGTAATGGTAAGAACCTTTGGACTAGAAGTCATCGGGTCTAAGCCGAAGATGTGGCAGCCCTACGTCAAAACCAAACCCCTACAATTCCTGCAATCACCATAAAGTTAAGGTGTCAGTGTGTTTACACTCACACCTCATCAAAAACCCCTAACGGAAATACAATGTCCGAGTCTTAAGAGTTAAAATGGCTTGATTTGCGTGACTTCATGTTTGAAGCTAACTATAGTTGACTTGACAGTTCCCACGAGTCGATGCAGTGCTCATGAAATGTGAAATGAAATGACGGACCGTTAGCTGTGGTTTGTTTAAAGATATACGTCCAGTAATGAAGCGGAAAATATCAGAAACCATTTTCTGTACTGTCTGATCGAAAGGATTGTGATCATTGTGGTGTGAGTAAAAAGTCCGAGATTGTTATGATAGATTCCTAGTCGATTTAGACTACGGCGACTGTTATGATGACGGCTGATCTATAAAGAAAATCAGTAAGGTAAGAAGGATATTTTAAAGTGTACACTCACAGATGCTTTCTCTCGTACTGAATCTCCTATGTCTGATAAATCTGGAGACTTATACAGTCAGATGTGGGTTCAGCTGGGTACATGGTTTTGGCGTCAAATATGTCGATTGCTCAGAAGATAGGTTCGCAACCATTCGCCTTTTGAAGCGATTGCTCCCAGGCCCAAATTCACCTTGGACCACAGACTTAAAAGAAGAACCAGGCGTAATCGCGTCTTATCATGAGCACCCATTTCTTTTGTGTGCGTGCTGTCACGCGGAACATAATGATGACGGGTTGTAGCAGCTGCGCCTAGAGCTAGTGCATCTGTGTGATTGTAGGTCCCTTGTAGAACAAACGAGATTGTATTACCTTGCACTGCACGCTTCACATCCTTTTAGTGCAATATTCGGTCTGTATTTCTTTCAAGTCCGTGCCTTGGACGTCCATGCCATGCTACCAGACACGTCACAATCCAGAAATGAAACTCTTTGCAACAATCCATCTCCATCGCTTCTTTGTAACAGTGGAACAAAGACCTAACCCAACGCTTTGCAGTTGACAATTTGAAATAATAGCAGTGTTTCTTCGTGACAGATTGGTGAAGTGCTCTGTTCATGGTAAGAGGATTAATTTTACAACTGTCTTGTTAACTTCAGTGCTTATTCACACGAGGATGAACAAAGTTTTTCAACATTTGTTTTTTACTTTGTTAAATATCTGATTGATTATGTACTCGTGTGGTTTAGTTTAGCTTAAAAGAGTTAACAGTATGTTGAACCATATATATTCACGACTATATTTTCCGAGGGGATAGTCAGTAAATATACCATATTCAGAATATCAGCTTTTAATTAGATTTATGTCACAGCTTTTGCGATAGGGTCAGCCTTGCCAATTTAAATTATCCCTGGAGTTAGCTTACTAATAGCCATGCTCTTTCCTTTCTATTGCTGTCTCCCGTTTGCAATGGAGGAAGTCGGATATCTATCTTTCCTTACTCCTCCTGTTCATCGCGGGTTCCAAGTCTCCCAAGACAGAGTAGAGTCAACCTGGCTCTCTGGACTTCATTGTTGGTAGTGGTTGCGCTGTTGATCCTGGTTTACACGAGTTAGGCTGATTTTCCACCAGAGATGTGCGAGGATAATATCGTCTAATGAGAGTGCTTCAATTTCACAATGACGTGATCGAGCGAGCGCGTTATTGGCGGATTGTTTCCTCGCTCACCGCCTCGCTACCTCGCACATCTCTGGTGGAAACGCAGCCTTACGGTGGTAGACTATACCAACTTAAAAATTTCCGCATTATCTTAAAAATCAATTGCAAATCCAATCTGGGCACAAAATGTCTCCGTTGCCTCAATAAAGATGTCTAAACTCTTTATCCATCTTAGATCTTTTCGTTTTTCTCGGCACTGACTTCTGGATGATTAACGACCGTTTTATCTACCGTGATGACAACCGAATATATCTTATTAACACGTACTCTCGAGTGTTAATTAAAGACATCCCGCAAATCGCATGCGACCGAATTCGGGTTGTTACCGTTAATTCTTGTCGTCCGTCCGGTCGCGCGATTTATTCGCGACTTAACCGGGTCCCTTACGGTAAACGCGATCTGAGCATGCTCATGTCGCTCTATAAAGTATGAATCACACACCTGCTGTAACTGCACGCACGTTGTTTTAGTTGCCTTAGTTAGGCTAGACCGTACTTGTTGAGATGTTCTGTTAGATTTTTTCTTTGAGGAGTGAAGAAGGAATTGTAGAGACAGTGTTGTAGATATGCAGAGATGTTTTATATTACTAAAAACTTCAAACACGTTGCATAAAAAACAATAATTTAAAAGAAATTCATTCTTTATTAAAAAGGTACCTTAATAAATATTATCCTAGTTTCAGAATCATTCCTTCATCCTTGTCTACCTTCTACCTCTTACTCCTTACCAGGTTTCCAGCTCCTTCGAAACGATCGCACCAATACCTCTCATGGTGGCGTTGCGATCTATCTTCGTAGTCAAATCCCTTTCTCTATCATCAGTAAATCTCCCCAACCCCCTCCCCCCAGCACTGCTGAACATCTCTTTTTGGAAGTTACCCTCTCCCACACTAAAATTTTTCTCGGCGTCTTTTATAGTCCTTCTCTTACTATTGACTACTTCTCCAGTCTTGAAAAACTTCTTGAAGATTTCTCACCGTCATACAGTCATTCTATCATCATGGGCGATTTTAACACCTGCCTCCTCAAAAATGACTCCAGGTCTCTCCGATTAAAATCTCTTGCCAAATCCTGCAATTTGCATATACTCCCACTTTCTGCAACTCATAATTTTCCAAACTGCACACCTTCTCTTCTTGACCTGATATTAGTTAGTTCCGTTAATCATGTTGCTAAACATGGCCAGCACAGTGCTGATGTCTTTTCCTACCATGATCTCATCTACCTATCCTACAAAATCCGTCCTCCTAAATCCAAACCTAAAATCCTTTTACAGCGCAATTTTCGTGCAATGGACACAGACGCACTTCTTGAAGATGCTGTAAAAACTGACTGGTCAGTTATCGATCGGGCGAGTACAGTTGACGACCAAATTTTTCTCTTCAACTCGCTACTTATCGAACTGTACGACAAGCATGCGCCCATCCGCCCAGTTAAAGTCAAACATCTTCCTGCGCCATGGCTGACCGACGATATAAAGTCCCTCATCGTGAAGAAGGGTCGTGTCAAGGCGAAATACAAGGCTGAACCCTCTGATGCAAATCGTGACAGGTACCATATGATTAGAAACCGCTGCAATAGAGTGTGTAGAGATGCACAAAGACGCCACATCCATCGGTCTGTTGAAAATGGTGATCCAGGAAAAGTCTGGAAATTTCTTAAAACTCTGGGAATCGGCAAGTCTCGCACTGATCCTATTTCGAAAAAAGTTGACATTAACTCTCTTAATAAACATTTCTCTTCTGCATCAACGTTAGATGATTGCACTAAGATTAACACATTAAACCGACTCTCCTCGAAGCCGACACCCAATTTTTCTCCATTCTTCTTCTGTCAATTCACTGATTGTGATGTTAAGAGGAACATTATCTCCATTGCCTCTAATGCCGTCGGAGGTGATAGCATTAGCCGTAATATGATCATTCCTCTCCTAGATATCCTCTCCCCTGTAATTACCAAGATCCTCAACCGTTCAATATCCTCCTGCACCTTTCCCAGGATCTGGAAAGATGCCGAAATTATTCCTTTGCCTAAAAAGAGCAACCCGTCTACTTTCTCTGAATACCGCCCTATTTCTATACTTCCTTTCCTCTCCAAGGTTCTTGAACGCCTCGTTCATCGACAGCTAAGTACCTATCTCTCAAAAAACAACCTCCTAAATCCCTTCCAATCCGGTTTCCGCCCCGGTCATAGTACGGTTACGGCTCTAGTTAAAATCTCCGACGACATTCGTTACGGCATGGAAAATAAACTGCTTACTATTCTAACACTACTAGATTTCAGCAATGCTTTTAATACCGTAGACTTCGATATTCTACTGGGGCTGTTGCACACTCTTAACGTATCTCCAACAGTGATTGACTGGTTTCGTAGTTACCTGTACGGGCGCCGGCAGCGTATAAAGGTTGAAGACACCTTCTCTTCATGGTGTGATACCTCTGCTGGCGTGCCGCAGGGTGGCGTGCTATCACCACTTTTGTTCGCTATCTTCATTAATTCTATTACCAATCAACTTAACTCTTCCTACCACCTCTATGCAGACGATCTCCAGATTTATACACAGTCAAGTTTGGATGACATCACTCGGGCTATCCAAATCACAAATGACGATTTAGTTCGTATCCAAGACTGGAGCCAATGCTATGGCCTGAAGGTGAATCCAAATAAGACTCAAGTCATTATCATTGGTAGTCCGTGGTTTGTTTCGAGGGTTAACCTTGACCAGTTGCCGCCTGTTGTTTTTGATGGTGAACGTATACCATATAGTACCACAGTCAAGAATCTAGGGATTTTCTTTGACAGTACTCTTTCTTGGATACCGCAGGTCGCCGAGGTCAGCAGGAAGATGTTTGCTGCCTACGGTTCCTTAAAGCGTCTGCGCAACTTTCTTCCCGTTAGCACGAAAATTGCGCTGGCACAATCCCTCCTGCTACCTATCCTTGACTACGCTGACTCCTGCTACCTTGACTTGACTGTGGAGCTACTTAATAAACTTGAGCGACTTCAAAACCTTTGCATAAGGTTTATATTTGGCCTGCGGAAGTACGACCATGTGTCGGAATTCCGCGCTCGACTTAAGTGGCTCCCGGTCAAACGTCGAAGAGATGCTCATATCCTGTCCTTTCTCTATTCCATACTCTTTCTTCCTTTGACTCCTCATTACCTCAAGGAACGCTTTGTTTTCTGTTCCTCTACCACTGGCCGTCACCTGCGCTCCTCTGAAAATTTATCCCTTCTTATGCCTATCCACTCCACTAACTTCTACACCAATTCCTTCTCCGTGCAAGCTGTTCGGCTATGGAACTCATTGCCAGAGTTGATCAGACGTGCTCCCTCCTTGAGCGTTTTTAAGTCGAGAGTCAAAGATCACTTCCTTAACCTCTGATTTCTTTTCAACTTCACTTTTAGTTATTTTTCTCCTCTTACAGTTGCTTCCGTGTTGTATGTTGTTGTCACTTATGTATGTTTAGGTATTGTTAAAAAAGATATGTATATATAAGGTCTAACAAAATAAGGTGAAACTATTTTAAGGGGATGATCAGACCATCAAACTGAACAACTTTCTCTATGGGACCAATGTCGAAATCAAATTTTTTATAAATAATATTTACACTGATCTACTAAATATTTTGCTATCATCCCTGAATAGGGACCTGTGTTTTGTTTACTTTGCACGCCGCACGCACGCGGCGGCTTCCTTTGAACTCAACGCGCCCGGCCCCCACTCCCGCCCTTGCTTGCGTTGCGTTGCGACCTTTCACCTTGCTTTGACATCTTCAGTAGCGAGCGAGCGCTCGCGCACGCCGACCGGTCGATACGTTTTGCGCGCGCCTCACTCAACCTCTTGCAAGGTTACGTCATTACGTGATATGCTTTACCATCATGAACGTGACAACTAGTGACAAGTGTACGGACCTAGCTACTTGGACGATACATACGGATTTCGGTGAATAGGCAGAGGTATTGAGTGACCTGGAGAGCGATTTTTGAATCTCATTCGGTGAGCTCAGCAGTTGAAAATGTCAAAATACCTAACTATGGAGATACGCATCTTTCTGCTGCTGATTTGATTTTAAAAAATCTCACTCCTGAAGTATGATTTTTGAACTATGGAGATACGCATCTTTCTGCTGCTGATTTGATTTTAAAAAATCTCACTCCTGAAGTATGATTTTTGAAAGTCAAATCAGCAGTAGAAAGATGCGTATCTCCATAGTTATTTTGACATTTTCAACTGCTGAGCTCACCGAATGAGATTCAAAAATCGCTCTCCAGACCTGACCTTACGCCACTTGATTTCCATGTATGCCAAAAAAGAACCACCAGTGAACTCCGACAACGGATAGTGACCGCACACGTGATGTTATTAATACGATTGAGACGTTTTAATCAATAAGTGCAAAGACACATCCAAAGACGTGCAATAAAGTTCATTGAGAAAGGTGTGGGATATGTACAAAATTGAATGTAAGTAAAAGTACCTACTTACATACCATTTGGATTACATTTTTTAAGCAAAATGCTACGTTCATTATCTACCTAAACATCTGAACTTAGACGTCCCCAACTGCATAGTCAAATTAGTCAACCAGCTCGCGGGGCCCCGGCGCGTAGGTAGGTTCAGTGACCTCGCCTCGCACGCCCGCTTCGCCACACTCGTTCACAGCAGAACAGGGCCAAATCCAGTGGTAGATATTATTATTTTTTACTTTTAAACAGCAGATTTTTTTTCTGTTGATTTCGATATTGGTCCCATAGAGAAAGTTGTTCAGTTTGATGGTCTGATCATCCCCTTAAAATAGTTTCACCTTATTTTGTTAGACCTTATATATATGTATTTGTTATAGATTATTTTATTTTATTTATAAGGATATTTATACACTCAAGCCATTTCATTCTTTTAAGCTACACCGCCTACCTATTTTTCGTTTTTTTATTTCCTCTACCCTAAGGTTGTCTGGAAGAAATCGCTTTTTAGCGATAAGACCGCCTTATTTGTACCTACTTGTAATTCTTTATCTGTATTCAAATGTATGTTCTGTTTTGGTGTGCAATAAAGTATAATTGAATTGAATTGAATTGAATTATCTGATTGGAAATAATATACCTGGGTAGATCAACTATTTTTTGTCCTCACAGTACTGTTTAAAAAAACGTTTTTATTCCTTTTTTCTTGACATTCATTTATTTTGAAAGATGGATATTGTATCTAATGATATGATTCTTCTACACACATGCACATTGCACCATTTGTGTTGAACTACTAGAAGTTTTTAGCGGTTGTCCGATAGACCAAAAAGCATGGGGACAACGAAATAAAGCGTCCATCGGACAACCGCCAAAATTCAAGTAAAATTCAAGTAATTTTGCAAAACCGTGTATGCATTTAATAAATGCAATCCTTAGTTATTCAACAAACATAAATTTTGGGGCAAACAAAACCTGAGCTTGAGATTGAGCCTGAACATTGAAAAAATGTTATGCAGATGACTGGGACTAGGTATGGACAAAAAATAGTTGATCTACCCACCTAACAAAATTTAACATAACCTCGAAATTCATAGTAATTCTAGACCACAAAACAAACAGCGTAAGACATAAACAGGGGCGCGGGAAGTGAATTCGATGCTCTCTAATACATCGAAGACCGGGCGTTATCTCACGAACGTAGTTTCGGCTTCGGTCGTTTTTCTGCCAAAACCGAAACCAAGCCGAAACCCCAAATTTTGGCCGAAACTGGCCGAATCCGAAACCAAAAACGAAACTTCGGTCGGACTCGTCGGACTCTACTATGCAGTGACTATTGATGATACAAACAGATAATTCCGTATGATGTCCCGCAACTCCAGGACAAAATGGAACCGCCTTCAAAAAAACTAAAAATTAAAAAAATTGCAGCCGATTACTTCTTCGTTCGCATCATATCATAATAATATTAATTTGTTTTATAGAAGTAGCTGTCAAGCCAGTACGATCTGCGACCGGGATTGCATTCGTATTTTAGCTTGGCTTGATACCGACACTTCGATAAAACCAATTCTTTTTCTTATGATGCGAACGAAGAAGTCATCGGCTGCAATGAATGAATGAATGAATGAATAAGCCCTTTATTCAGACAATTTACATTTTTGACTTAAAAATAATGTACAGAATAAGGTGCCAATAATATTTTACATTAAATCATAAATAATACATCGGCTGCAATATTATTTTTTTAATTTTTAATTTTTTGAAGGCGGTTTAAAGTTTTTAATTTTACAATTTTCAGTGGTGAATTCATTAGTTCGACTCGGCTATCAGTTATACTCGCAAAAGTCGCAAAGGCTACATCGATACAAAGCAAATGTTTCAATCGCCGATGATTTGCTGTCAACTTTTGAGGAGTTATATTGTGTAGCTCCGAAGCGCTTTATCAGATCTTCACTAAATTTAAATGGAACCACATGAGAAACACCAGCTTTCAAATGAAAAAAGATTTATCAAAATCGGTTCACCCAGTCGAAAGTTCTGAGGTAACAAACACTAAAAAAGAAACATACAGTCGAATTGAGAAACTCCTCCTTTTTTTTTGAAGTCGGTTAAAAATGAGCTCTTAGCTTCAATTTAATTCCTTAGTTTTTGTTCTGATGCATTTTGCCTCAATGGAAATCCACGTTATGTTCAAGTACTTATTCGACTTTAATGCTAATTCTAACAATAACAATTATGTGGAATGGAATTCTTCACTAGCGTCGTGGATTTGATCTTATCATAGTTGTTGATTAGTGAGAATTGCATCAATCATAGTGTAATAATGCAGTACTTTGAAGATGTTTTCCTTAAACCTTCCACGATAATGCGGATACGGTAAGATGGATTTAATACGATTGCATTCAAGCTAGATACCGAAAAAAATTTCAAAGAAAATTAAAAAAAATATATCGTTGACTATGATTGCAGTAACCTTGTTTTCTTTGTGCATAGAGCACATAGGCTTTGAATGTGGATGTAAAATTAACTGCGTAAACTGCGTTACATATGCAGTCAACGAACTGCACAACTTTTACTATGGAGACAAGATCGAAAACGCGGAAAAAAACTGCTGTTTTAAAGAAAATGTAAACGGCTCTCGACCCAAATGTTTGGAACAGCTGATTTTACTTTCCCGATTTCGATGTTGGTCCCATGGAGAAAGTTGTCCAGTTTGATAGTCTGATCGATCCCTTGTTAAAGCTCAGGCCACATAGAGGCGGTTCTGCGGGAAAGCGGGCCGGCGGCGGTTCTGCGGGAAGCGAAAGCGTTCCGGGCAGGGTCCGCGCGGCGCGATGGCGACGCGGTAGCGGGGCGGAGGCGGCCTGTGTGACATCGAAAGCGGCCAATGGCGGCTATCAGTGCTGCCAAGTTAGGCGATTTATCGCCTTTTAGGCTACATCAGGGGGTCTATCGGCGACCAAAAAATACGATTGGTGACCGGTCGCCATTTAGGCTATATTCCAAATAAAATTGGCGATTTTAGGCTATGTTAAGAAAAATAGGCTATTTTGGGTAATTTTAGGCTATCTTAAGAAAAATCTCAATTATAATACTTATTGTAAGTAAAATGATATGAATGAAATGATATTTATAGTAGACTGTATAAACTGTACACTGTAGTAACACACTTAACGTAAGTGTATGGTATGTTATGCGGTAGAGCTGTGAGTAAGTAAAATTGCAGTTGTAAAAAAAAATATTTTTCTGTCACGAGCAGCCAATATAGCATTTATTTTAAAAATAACGAATGGCTCAAAAGGACTAGTATCCAGAGCCGTTATTGACATTATTAAAAAAAACCTTTGGCCCTAGCAAGTAGCAGCAATCGAAAATCCATAGAAGAAAACTCACATATGACCAGGCTGTATGGGCTCGTTCCCCTTGCCTTTCCGTAAGGAAAAATAAAATAAAAAAAACAGTCGAAAATCGTGAAAAAATACAAAATGACAGTGCGGTAAAAACCGCCTCTGGACCGCGACGCGCCCGCCACCGCTCTGTGTGACACCTCTCATTGACTACAATAGAATACAGCGGCCGCCGCCGCTTTCGCGACGCCCCCGGCACGCCACCGCGCCGCCACCGGCCCGCGTCGCCGCCGCCTGGTTGTCATAGCGTTCTGACCGGTACCGCGCCGCGCCGCGCCGCTACCGGCCCGGATTTCTGTGTGGCAGGGTCCATATAAACTCGTACATTACAAAAAATCCCGCCTCCGGACCGCCTCCGGAGGCGGCTGTGTGTGAATTGAGCTTGAACCGTCAGAATATTTAGAAGGAATGTAGGTAGTTGTATAGTTGCCTTATACAACGTGTAGTTGTTTATCGCAACTTCGAAGTGACAATCTATTTATTTACTAGGAGATCTCACTAGCGTAGTAGATGTAAGCATGAGAATAAACTTCTAAAGATGTCTAACCTCTAACCTTTACTGACAATTCTTTATATTTCTCACCAAAGAAACGACAGTGACTTACGCAACTATTACATCTGAAGGCATGCCAGAGCAATCCGTTTCCTTCCCATCCACTTTTTGCCATTCCAGGGATGCTATGAAGCTCTGAATCTATCCGATATCCGAAAAAATATCCATAACCTAAAACCGAATAAGTTTAAAATGTTAATTACGTTACATTAACAAAACGGTGTCGTTTCTTTTACATGGATTTATAGCATATTCCTTTGAGAATGGTTTGTGTACGAATATCGCCCAAAAATGAATAGGTACTTATTAATTCTTTCGGATTCGCTAATCAAAGTCAAAATAGTTTATTGTTTTCATTACAGATAGATATAAATGATAACTATGATATTTTTTTAATCAAAACATTGCTATCTAGCACATTTTAAAAAACATAGCGTCTCCAATGATTTCTAATACGATCTTTGCAGTTATCTGACGCTTGCTTCCCATTGTCACATACGTAACCATTCTCAGTATCCATATCCGAATCAGATATCTAATTCGTAACATCCCTTTCCCACTCATACGTAAAAATGCATGTAATGTCGCTCGTTAACCTTTCTGTATGAAGAAGTGGGAATAAACCCCCTGGCGCCGCTTGTGATTGCGGAAGAAGTCACTACTTCAACGTCCTTTACTTTTATAGCGCTATCTTTGTCATCTGTCGTAGTTTGTTAAGAGAAGCCGTCTTTGTCTCTCGTCCTCGAACTTTGGGGTTAAGTTTCTTGTTTATGTTCTTGCTTTTTACCTTTGAACTCTAGTTGCTTTGTTTACGAAGTGCATCGTTTGATGAAATCTTTCTCCTCTTTTTTGGCTCTGACGTAGTGGGCGAGACTGATACTGAGACACTGATACAGGACTGATACTTTACTTAGGCATAGAAACATGACGTTGCTGTAGGCACCCAATCATCTTTTTCCGCAATTTGACGGATTTTCCCAGAAACCGACACAACAGAGTCAACAGCCAACAAGAAGTCGTGCACAGACCTTCTGTTATTTGGTATACTGTTGATCGAAGGAAATCTGGGTTAAGCCTATAGTAAGGAGTCCAGACCATTCTTACAACGATCCTCCTTGATGAGTTTCTACTTTTCCATCCATGTTTTTGAATGGCAATAGCTAAAAAATATTGATTTCTTTTTGGTCAACCCATACCTTTTATGATTCTGCTGCCACTTCTTTCGTATCAGCATGTGCTGCTATATCTCATGACGTCAGCAATGGTAGTATCGAGGCTGACTGCACAGGGTGCGCCAGACGAACTCAGGTTTCGTCACAAGGGGAGACACATTCTTTGCTGCCCTTGGTTTAAAAGATTACTTACTTTACCTGGTCTCGCGCCCGCCAGAGCGCTCCAGAGTGAAATATCCTCTCACCAAAATTGTTGAAAGAAGACCTCACAAATGTAAAATCCTTCAGATCAACGTCATAAGTATGACACACGACATAACCTTAGATGACCTTAAAAAACCAAATTGCCGATTTTTCATCGTAAACGTTAAGGATGTGCAGATGTTTGCGCTTAAAGAATTGCATTGGTGTGCCCTACGGTAGGATGCATTCTACATCCGGATGTCGGTACATAGATGCTCATGATGACGAAGACACACAAGATTATGATGCATTGTAAAACTATAATTATTTCATTAGATACGCCTGTCTAATCGATATCGCTTGAGATCTCAACTGACCACTTTTCACAGCAATTTTCAAGGCTATCTAAGTGATTATGACTGCCCGCCCACTATCTGTCAATTAATTACAGCGGGCCAGGAGCGTAAATAAACGTAGGTATCCTAGCTTGGTAAGTTCACGCACGATTTGCTCGGCGCCGGCGCATCGGGCGACCTAAATCCGTTGAGTGGATGCGCGGGCGGCACTCTCGCCACTTATGCGCGCCCGCGCCTGCGCTGTATGGTCTCCATTGATAGCTCTTGATGCCGATACAGATTAGGTATTTATTAGTCTGGTGTTACCTCTTGGAGTTGCCTTTTAGGAGTGCAGTTGGTTAATGCTGTCCGGGTTTATTGAAGAACTAAGTCTTTGCGCATCGGACATAAAGAAGCGAACCGACAAGAAGCAACACTTCTTGTCGGTTCTAATTACAAGGGATGTAAATATAGTATTTATACCTACGAATAAAGAAATAAATATGGAAATATAATTCACGTCACAAAATGACCCCACGAACTTTGGTGTACACCACGCAAGCGCGCAAGACTCAATCATTATGGCGACTCCAATTACGGCGTTTGCCGCCAAAACTCATGGTGCCAAAAATTAAGGAGATTTTGTTCGGAGTTATAGTTCCATATTTATTTCTTTATTCGTAGATTTATACAGAACCTAGCGTCTCCTTCATTGGTACAAAATATGTAATCACTCTTTGTACAATTTCCCAAAAAATATCGCTAACAACCCGAGAAGTGTAATGGTTACCACGCCGCACTGCCAAACTAGAGGTCCTGGGTTCGAATCCCGGTTACGGATGTTGTGTTCGTGTGGTCGTTGTATGGTTAAAAAGCACAAGTAGCTTACGTTTGGGTTCAAAACAATGTACTCGTATGTTCCTGTGAGCGTTATTTATTATTATATTTAAGTAAATCTGTGTGATATTTCCGAAGCTACGCAACTCTGTTTGACGGACTGTATCAGCTCATTATAATTCCAGCACCTAAGATTAAATTTTAAGACAATCAAGTACCAAAAATTATTGACTAATTATGACTATGAATGCTCTTTCAGCCATATCACGATTACACCAAATGTATACCTAACCTAATTAAAATATTACAAAATTCACCCTTGAAAGTAAATAATAAGGCATAGTTAGTGCCAAGGGCAGGACGGTCGTGCGCATGCGGACATGTGACGCGGTCGTCACGACAAGATCGACTCCCGCGCCGATCTATTGTGAAATAGAAACCGATCGAGATAAGAAGGCAGATGAAAGTGACAAGGTCGCCTTGGATAATGTAGTGCTTTTAAAATGATCGGTCAAGGTTTTTATTAAATATAATTTTTATTTTTCGTTGTACTTAATATTTATTCGTGCATGCATACCCTATGTGGGTATCCCAAAGACCAAATTAAAAATAATAGCATAAAGTTTTCTTTTTCTAAAGCAGCGATTATATTACCCAACTTGCAGGGGCGATTTCGGCATACATTGCCTGATTTCAGCATAAGCATATGCTCACGACTATATTCCCCGAGGGGGTAGTCAGAGATATTCTGAAATCTCAGAACATCCACGTTTCACCAGTAGTACCGAAACTCTGTCCAGTGTGACGGGGGGTGACCCCGTCGCCACTTGTAATGGACAGTGTCACAGTGGGTACAATACATGCCTCGAAATTTATTTTAGTTCTCTCTTAAAGTGTAGCGATCACAGCAAGCAATGTATGCCGAAATCTGCCCTGCAAGTTGGGTAATGTAATCGCTGCTATACTTATGAAAGTAATACCGACTGCTCTCAAGCGGTGACTAAAATCATTGTGAGGAATTCTGCATACGCTGAAGAAGAAATTTCGATTCGTATGTGAAGTCTACCAATCCGCTTTGGGCACGCGTGGCGGACTAACGCCCATACACTCAATTACACTCTCCCTGAGGTAGGCCTGTGTGCCCTGCAGTGACGTATATAGGCTGATGTTGATGATGAAATTTTTAATGAAAACCGACGAATTACTTGTCTATAATAAAGTATACGCCTCAAAGGTACAATTAAAACGGATGCCCCAATTAATTGGATGTGATAGTGACGAAATGTTGCGGTTTCAATCTCGATTGCATTGCCTATAATGAATCGAGATAAATGGAATCGATAAGGGACATTGATCGTGTTATTAGCGTTCGATAAGTATTTGTTTAATTGATACTTAATGTTACCTGAGTTTGAAATAACTGTCAGTGTAGTTAAGCTTCCATGTCCACGTGTGTACTAGTAGGCACTACGTCTGTGTGCGTGTGTTGTGTAAACTGTTGGAGGCTCACGCACAACCAAGAGATGTAAGAACAGAGGGTATTAGTGTTGTTAAAACCTCAAAATGCTGCAAGATTTGGATCCTGTGTAATATCATTATATTGCCCTGGAAAAAGGAAAATATGGTATTCTGGCGAAGAACGTGTCCTTTTATTGAGTCTCTGAAGAGGATAATTTCGGTGATAATCAGGGCTGTTCCAAAGAGGTACCGATATAGAGTGCCTTATTATGTCAAAGGTCCAGTTTAACCCTGTTTTTGAGATCCTTGAATCATAAGAAAAGTCGAGTGATATAACTAACATATGAATACATATATCCAATACTATCTGTGTACAGATGTAAACTTCTGAAGACCATCAAACTAAACAACTTTCACTATGGGACCAACATTGAAATCGCGAAAAGAAGAACAGCTGTGTGATAATATACATTTGGATCACCCTGTATAACGCATTCTTATGAACCCCATTCTTGCTTAATATCCTCACAACGGCTGTCAACACATGACGAATACCACGATCCAATTGAACTACTAAAATATTTCAAATCGACCGTATCGGAAAATTGATTGAATCCAGCCATGAACTTAGCATAGTACAATGACTGCAATTAATGTTCTAATCGATCCTTCAATCGATTCGTCATTGCAGGAACCTCAGTCCTTGACCGGTATTAACCTAAATTGTTAAACAAATCGATATTGTGCCGAATCGAATCGCAATCGATCCGGCCTAGTTGGCTACTGAGAGGACCACGATTGTGAAACTTGGCCCTATGTTGACGATGATAAATTATTGATTGATCTATTGTGAGTTGTCAAGGTGAATGCTGTTTGATTTGGATTCTCAAGGGGATTTTATGAAATTTTAATTTAAAGGGCCTTCATTGGTACTTTGGTCCGTAAAGAAGATTCTATTGAATGAGGAATTCTGTTTACTAAAAAGTAGGTTATCAAAGTATGCAGAAGCAAGCCCTTTAAATGCTGGGTGTAAATTGAAATGCGTTACACACTATAGGGGGTGCTTCAGACAACAAAATGAACAACTTTTACCAGGGGACCAACATTGAAAACGCGAAAAAAATACCAGTCCCATAGAAAACGTCAATGGCGACTGCAGTTTTTTTTGCGATATTAATGTTGGTCTCATAGAAAAAGTTCCTCAGTTTGATGGTCTGACTAAAATATGTAAAGAATTTAAGTTTGCACCTGGATACTGGATTTGGCAGACAGGTAACACATAGAACGTGAAGAACTTCTTTCGGCAAAAATAAATACTCAAGAGAAGCCGCGGATAAAAGCTAGTGTTTAATAACAACATATTACAATAGAAGACAAGAAACATCATTAAGTGGGTCTTTAAGTCATGCCATTGTCATCGCAGACTGCTTGGCTCCTGCTAACTGCAAACTTCCTTGTTTTTTGTCATCTCATTGAAGAAAACATCGTGTTTGCGTCGTATCGTTTACAAAGATCTGTTGTTTGATGCTTTGTTTTTCTTGCTTTCTGCTTTGCTACCGATCGGGCATGCACGGCCATTTTAAACAGTCACATAACAAACAGCTTTTAAAAAAAGGATAAAGTAGTCATTTGTTATGCTAGGCTGCAAAGTTGCTTTTTGGCGCGAGTACTTGTATTGAAACCTGAGCAAGCGAAGGATTCTAGGATTGAACCACGAGCGAAGCGAATGGTTTAAATAATAGAATCCTGAGCTTAGCAAAGGTTTCAAAGGTACGAGACGCAGAATAACATTGCAGCCGAGCGAAACACACAACTTTTCACCTCACAACAGCGAGGAAAAAATATCTTCAAGCTATATTCAAGTTGCCATTTAGTAAGAAGGATCTGAAAAACATAAATAAACATGTCACTTCACAGTAGTTTTCGTAAAGTGTGTTGAAGTTTTTAATGGAAAAGTTGAGATGGCAACTGGACCCTGCCATATTTCTCTTTAAATCATCGTAATTCGGTTCTATAGGCTCTCTCTTAGTAGGCTGTTTATAGCGGATGATCAAACCATCAAACTGAACAACTTTCTCTATGTGTCCCATACAAAACTGCAATCCTACTCGTCCCAAATGTATGGGACAACAAATTTTTTGTTCGCGATTTCGATGTTGATCCCATAGAGAATGTAGTTCAGTTTGATGGTCTGATCATCCTCTTAAAAACCATCAGCATATTAAGTTGGTACCTATATGGTGACGTTCTCTGGGAAAAACGACCTTGTTGTCGGTTTTAGTTTTCAAGATACAAATTTATTTAGAGAAATTTGTGTAGATTTAGATCCATTAATAACTCCATACCGACAAAAAGGCCCATTGCCCTTATAATGTCACAAAAATTTTCTTTCCTAGATAATTTCTACACCTAACTAATCAGCAGTGATCGGAATGTCGGGGCATTTTTTGAGCATACAAGTATGGATACGCCTGAATTTCCCGGAAATATCCGGATTTAATAAATTTGGATAAAATTTCACGGGATTTACTAGGATTACCTATTTAGATGTCAAGAGACGTTTTTTTTAAATCAAGAGTATTAGCAGCGCATACTAGAGGCCGCGCCTTTGAAACACGCCGCCTGGTACTTTTGACATGTACCGCGCTTAGGTAAATATGTTGACCGTTATTAAACAATGATATTTAGTAACTAGATTAGTAGTTAGGGCACCAAAGCGTTGCCACTGCGAAGATGTCTGCAGGCTTCTTTGACTTCAGTTCAGGCGTTTATCTATAGTGAGCGGACATATTCGTGACGTATAAATTAAGCTACCAAAATGGGGAAATGGGCCGTAAAAATTTGTAAATCACAGTCGGAAAAGAATAATAAAGGAAGTGGTGTTACTTTTCACAAGTAAGTTTACTATATTTTGTCAATATAAAATTAAAAAACTAAATAAATTTTTCACGCATTGTTTTTGCCATCAGTGTTACAATTAAATACGATTTTGATTTACAAACTTTTACGGCGCATTTCCCCATTTTGGTAGCTTAATTTATACGTCACGGATATGTCCGCTCACTATAGATAAACGCCTGAACTGAAGTCAAAGAAGCCTGCAGACATCTTCGAAGTGGCAACGCTTTGGTGCCCTAACTACTAATCTAGTTACTTAATATCATTGTTTAATAACGGTCAACATATTTACCTAAGCGCGGTACATGTCAAAAGTACCAGGCGGCGTGTTTCAAAGTCGCGGCCTCTAGTATGCGCTGCTAATACTCTTGATTTAAAAAAACGTCTCTTGATATCTAAATAGTTAATACCAATAAATCCCGTGAAATTTTTATCCATATTTTTAAATCCGGATACTTCCGGGAAATTCAGGCGTATCCAAACTTGTATGCTCAAAAAATGCCCCGACATTCCGATCACTGCTAATCAGACTTACTGTAAGTGTAACCTTCTGTCAACATAGCAAGTACATAACTGTCCCACTTGGCGTGTTGTCCATCTGTCCCAACAAGCAATAGTTAATTTGTTTTATTAGTCGTGATTGGCTCGCGGGTCAACTTTACAATTGTTCCGATAGGCAGATACAATTGCTATCGATCTATTTGCCGAGATACTTGATTATTTTCAATTTGTTTAGAGAAATTTGTAATGGGGTTTTGTTTTTCAATGTTTTGTCCGTTGATTATGGTTCATTGGCAACGAATAATGATGAACATTTCTCAACTTTATTTCTAGTGGGTAGAACAGGTACAAAAGTGTGTTTAAAAATCAGCTGTTACCATGCGTTTGAGTCGAGCTGGTATAGTTTTGTATGGAGCAGTGATATCGACGTCGGCTCCATATTGAAAGTTGTTCACTTTGACGAGTATGTACAATGCATGGCTTATGTGCTTACTAAATTCTAATGTGATATTTTTTGTTTTCAGGTAAATAGTAATAATGGATATTTTCTTAGCAGAGGATCTGAGGAGATTAATGAGTGAGTCCGTTCACATTTACCCAATTCTTCACTTTCGGGGTGATCTGAAACTTTCCTGCAACTACCAATAAATTTTTTAAAGATAAAATACTTAACAAACTGGCAATGCTCTTTTTTTTAGCATTAAGTAGGTTTGAAAATCAAGACATTCAAACTATCTATGTATTTATGTGTGATTGTACTTTTTATTTTGCATCTTTATTACAAACTAGGTTTATTATTCACCTATCTATCTGTTCATATCCCATTGCATCTCTTTCAACCGTAATTTCAGTGCTACCTTCTATTCTTACACGTGTCTTGTATTTCAGAACAAATCATTTGGTAAAATAACCTTAACTTAAAACTTAAGGTAACCTTTACTTTAGTGGTGGAATAGTACCTATAGCATAAGCATAAGCATATGCTCACGACTATATTCCCCGAGGGGGTAGTCAGAGATATTCTGAAACCTCAGAACATCCACGTTTCACCAGTAGTACCGAATAGTACCTATATCTTATTGTTTATCACAGAATCATACGTGAAATTATAATTATCTTCAATTGAAACCCTAGATTTCGATCTAGAACTGGCAGTACATCCTAGAATCTAGTACAAGTCTAGATTGGACAACATTCTTGTAGTACGACCTAAAAGTTACCACACACCTCGGATCGATCGAATACCAACCGTACCATCATCAGAATAAAGTTTGTTCCAACGTGCGCGGGCGCAGCAATTATGAGTTTAGTTAATTTGTCAGTTGATTTATTCGATTAGCCCTCGGTAATGGACGCGCTTGTTGATAAATGAACTTTGTAATTAAATGTTGTTAATTTGGGTCGTGGCTTGTGTATGCGCAGGTTTTTGAGATTAGAAGGTACCTATCTGTTGATTGCAAATGTCAGGTGTATGTAGATAAATCGTCGATGTAGGTTTGAGTGTCAGAAGGGCATTGGTTTTGAATGGAAAGCTGATAATTCGTCTTGATGTCTTTACTTTATACTTTTGACAGTGTTGCCATTCAGTCACGGAATTTTCTTTCATATTGCTTCCATCAACATTCTTTTCGATCTCATGACATTAATAGATGATCTCTGTAAAAACACAAAGACCAAAGGACAGAAGTGGCATACTTCCTCTTCACCATCTTGAAAATTTTATTGTTTTGTAGCCAAACTTGAATAAAAGGCATGAAGATGCTTTCATGCAATTGGTAGAAGGCATGGAAACAACATTAAAATGTCAGATTAAAATTAAAAAGTGTCCAACAGGAGATGTTCATGGTCGAGATTGATTATCTCGTTATCTTCCTTTCACCAAAGAAGTTTATTCTTTATTTGACTACCTCTATAAAACAAAAAGTCAGTTTCTGACTTCCATAATTACTTTTACAAACATTTCTCATACCGGAAGATCCTGAACCTCGCCTCGACCTTCCTATTTACTTAGACACCCGAATACTGCTAACCTTGGACACAGAAACTACAACATTATGTCACTTTACCCACATACCGTTACTTGCGCAAATAGGTGTTACCTTGACTTTTGTGTGCCACTTCAAAATATACTGTAATTATAGATTCTTAGGTCTCAACAGCCAGATCTTTACGCATCCCATTATTTAGAATTATTTCCCTTTATCTTTATTAACCGTCATTTAAACGATAGCATTAACCACCACGAGCTGCAATGCTGCAAAAATATGCGTGTTTCTCTTTCTGCGTGTAATCCTAATTATACACGTGTCTTCAAAAGAAAAGACAATCCATGACAAATCATTTTCCCTAAATAAAATGATCAGTAGATTTGGTTCGCTACTTCAAGTATCTATGACCATTATTATGGCCAATTATCAACGAAACGCCTCGAAAATTACAGATTCAAATCAAAGGGCTCAACAGAACGAAGCTGAGTAAACATGTCAAAGAATTTGCGAAGATTTTACATGAAACTTTGCATCTAGTACTTTGATCGATGGGCCCAGTAGTCAGTAGTTAAGTTTCACTAACTATTAAGGTTGACATTTATTTGAAATGAAAAATGTTATTAGTTTACTACCGATAATATCAGCATTAGAAACTATCGAACCGCCATCTTTCAAATAGGAGGCGCAATTTAAACCGATAACATTTAACGATTGAACAATCTTATCGTCGCAATTAACGATTGTGCGGTTGTCGTTAATTTAAAAACGATAAATGGCTCCATAAAAACTATAAATTGTTATAACTGTGCTCGGGTTATAACAAGGTGTTGTGTAAACTGTTTATCTTTTGAGGTTTTATTGAATTGGCCCGTGATTGGGCGCTTTCCATGCGTGGGACATGGGAAGATTTGTGATTCATTGAGGACAATTTTCATGTTGGCCGGTTAAATTGATTTGATCGCTATATGATTGATTCCCGGTTGATTGTTATCTGTGCACCTGGGGCGTCGATACGTTTTATCGAGGTTCTGGCCCCTGTACCCGGACTTTCGATTTTCGATATATCGTGCAATTGCGAAGTTCGAATGTCCGGGTAGAACGTTTCCGTGTGAAACCGTGTGCACCAAATTATCGAGACACGGATCGATCGGCAACCATGATGATAACTGTACTGACGCGATTATTGTGTCCGTACTGACGCGAAGGGTAGATGCTGGACTGAGGACTGAAATTTTTTAACATTAACAAAAAAACAAATCAAATGAAATATGCTTTATTTTACACCAGAACATAAGCAGTAAAAAAATACAGATAAAAGATACAAGAGGGACAAAATAAGGCGGTCTTATCGCTAAGAAGCGATTCTGGATTCGGCTTCGGCGACTCCCAATTGGGAAAAGTGTTGTTACCGAACTAAAGCCACTAAACAAGGATTAACGATGCTACCAATATTTATTCTTCAAACCACTATCCACCCTGTATAATATTCACACATCAAGTCCCTTAAATCAAGCTATTTTGATTTTTACCACTTTGCCATAAGGTTGTCTGTCAACTGACCTTATCTGTCAGAAATAGCGGTCTATGAAACTGGATAGATTACAATCAATCGGTCCTTACACGTATTGAATGTACCTAATTGAATACAAGTAGTTGATCTATAAATTGTAGTAAAAGTCTTGGTTTAGTATCCAGTCAACTTGCCAGGCTCCATACAATTTCAGGCTAGGTTAGTGGAACTCCTTTCAAAGTAAATGTAAATCAAATCTGTATCAGATCAGATACGTATATAAAGTAAACAAAAGTAACGGTTGTACGGTAACCGCTCGGCCTATTAGAGGTTCGTTATCAAAATTGGCTAAACGGAATACTTATGGAAGCACCTTGGAGCCTGTCCGTTTGTCTGTCACATTTTTCTCAGAGACTGTAAGCCTGGGGGTCTACCCGGACATTACGGTACGTTACCGTTTTCGTTCCAATGTCAACTCTATTACAATGAAGTTTGGACCGAAACGGTCGCGATATATCGAAAATCGAAAGTCCGGGTACAGGGCCTGGCCTAAACACGGGCTTCTCGCCACAAACACGCGACCTTTCATACATTTGTAGATGTAGCGAGTGGCGGCCACTAGCCACACGTGTGCGTCGAGTCCCTACAAAATGTATGAAAAAACGCGAGTCGCGAATGGCCCATGTGCGGCCAAGTTAGGGCATAGGAAGCTGTCTTTTTTTTTGTATAGTGTTACGAGCCAAGATTACCTCTGAATTGCCTTGTTTTGGTAAAACCGCCTCATATTTGACATAACAATTAACTTTTTACCTGACTGCCCCAGAAAGAAGATATGTTATTATTAAGTAAAACACAGAATTTGTTCGCTTCTAGCATACATAATTTCACTAAGACATAGAAACTGAACATTGAAAGGTAAAACCATGTCACCGCGAGCAAAGCAGCTTGCAAGAGCTAGTGCATTGAAATAAATAAACGCCATTCAATTCAAAGCACTACCGTTAACACGTAAAGTTTTCAATGCATTCTTGAATTTATAGTACATCAGCCAATGTCATCTTATTTAACACACTTTGTCTACGTTGATATGATTGAAAATAACTGTAGTAGACGCTTAAAATACCACGGAAACAATTTCGTCAGGATTTTATGGGGAACCACCTTACAAAATGTGATGAGATGATCACGCTGGATTTCCAAATTAAAAGTCTATGTTTCGAATCTCAGTTTGGTTATGGATGACTTCCCATAAAAAATTGCTTTGTAACCTCAGTTTGGGCATAGTGTAATAATGAATACTAGTTTAGGACTACAACAATGTATCTGGCAATATGTTATTTACATATAAAGATATCAGATCAGCCTAGTCACAGCTTGATTTTCCGAAAAGCTGATAGAACAATTAGATTCCTTGCTGTTGAGATGTGTTCAAGATTGCCAACGTACGTAAATCTATCGAATAATGTCACGCCTCATTTATTTCCCAGTTAGGTACGCAGAGATTAGAATACGCACGCCACTTAGCTGCGATCCTTAAATGGCCTCTTTCGCCTCATTCACATCCATACATGCTTGTTATGAAAAGATGTATGCATGTTGTTTTCAAGAGCACACGGCGACACATCAAGCTACGCAAAACCAAAATAAGCTGGCCTCGCGTAGGTAGAGCAATGTGTAACGTCGCGCGGCCAGCTTATATTGGTTTTGCGATGCTTGATGTGTCGCCGTGTGCTCTTGAAAACAACTACCTATAATTAAAAATTGTCACCGAGCTTGTAAGATAAGTGGACATGGACTCGCGTACTAACAAGTAAACTTTTCAATTCAGAATCTAGAAATGAAGTCAATAGGGCTCTACAAATATTAATATTTCAAATGTAACAGCGCTCAATGGCACTCCGGCAACAAGTGGGCTGGCTGCGCCCGCGCCGGCGCCGCTCGGCCCACCTGCCTACTTGCACAGAGATTTATGGGATCGGGAGCTATACTAGATCATACTGCTGGATTTGAAAGTTACATGTGTTTCGAGTTTTGCTGGATTTTTTGGAGTAAAAATCTAACTATCCATAAGCTATCGTTTTTCGTCTGTTAAACAAGCTGTTGTGCTTTTTTTACCCGACAGGGTTTTTTTTTTCCTTTTTATATTTATTGCGGTTATTACTTAGATGGAGAATTTTAAAGATGCAACTTGGTAAGAAGGGAAGACGTTCAGTGGACTACTACTAAGAGAAGGAGGTCAACAGGCAAACCACCGACACATTGGTCACACGACATTGTAAGGTCAGAAATGGATCATATTAGCACAAAACCGTGAGGAAAGGCGCAATAAAATAAAAATAAAAATAAAAATAAAAACTTCATTGAGTTACTAAATGATTCAATTCGGTGTAGCCCTGATTCCTAAACTAGTAAACTGTGTGTCCGGAATCATAATAAAAAGGAGTAAGGAGGTCTGAGGAGGCAGATGCTCAACAAAATGTTGACGTGGGCTGATTTGATGGATTGATTGAACGTGGCAGGCTAATCCTTAAAGATATACATAGCTGCATATTATTAACGCGTAGATACTTTGTATATTTTCCCTGTAATGGGGAAAATGACGCTTTAGTTCAGATGTACACGTTGATTTTCCCCTGTTAATGTCTCAATTCGTAGTTTCTAATTCTTCCAATGCCGTCATATTGGCGAACTTTCGTCAGCAGTAGATTACGATAATCATGTATGCAGCTAAGGGTCAAAAGTCACCTATTACAGACTATTATCAACTTTTTCTCATTCGAAAGTTCGCGGTCTTGAACTTGTGTTTGGCGTGTTGTTCCAAAATATGTTGTCTCCTTAATTATACAATTTTCGACTTTATGATTAAGGCATTAAAAGTTTTGACATGTGATTTCACACGTGGAACTAACTTATTTACTCGCAAGAAATCTGTCAAAGCTTTTATGTGTGGGCGATTAAAGTCGAAAATGGCTTGGCCCGGGTGACTTTTTGTAGAACGCACGACCAACATGTCGTCATGGATCGAAATCAGCTGTCAATTGATTCGACACGTCGCGTCATCCGCTTTCGCGCAAGTAAACCGGAAATTCGCTATAAAGTCGACGAGGCGAAAGAAAGGTGAATGTCAAGTTTTGTTTTGAATTTGAGAGTCAATATTTACTTTTGGAGGTTGTATCCACGTTGTATCGTCACTTTTTCCGACATCAAAAGTAGGAGGTTATCAATTAAACTTTTTTTAGGTGGCAAAACGGAACAGTTATGCCTGGGTTTCAGTAAAGCATAGGTAGCTAAAACTTCGTATATCAACATAAGTGAAGTCAAAAAGCAGAATTTCTGTTTTAGGTTGCGTAAGGGGTTAGCAAAAAATAAAAATGTTTCTACAATATCGTACTTGGTGAGCTTAGAAATCAATTGAAAATTTAAAAGCTTATCATATGCGAGACTAAAAAAAATTCTTGTTTTTTTCGTTTAAAAACTTTTTTCAATAAACTCAAAAATATTACTGTATTTCAAGAACAATTGCAAAGTAAATCTAAAAAAAAAACATGAACATTGTAAATAAGGTGTAGATTGAAGGAAAATTATCAGATTGCCACTTTTGCCACATTGCCACCTTGGATAGTTTTACTTCTTTCAGTGACCGACAACATTTACTAAACAGATTTTGATGTATTTGTTTTAAGGGTAGACTGTCTTTTTGACTGACTTTAAAATAAAAGAGGTTCTTTGACCCATATTCATGTAGTAAATATTTTGGAAGACATTTGTTTGATTGGAGACCCAATAGAAAAGATGTCACATCCACGGACCTGAAAAAAAGACGAACGTAATCTCGTCTAATCACGAGTGAAGCACCCATTTCTTTTGTGTGCGTGCTGTCACGCGGTACATAATGGTGACGGTGTCGGACCTGCGCCTAGAGCTAGTTCATCTGTGTGAGTGTAGGTCCCTTGTAGAACAAACGAAAATGTAGGACCTTGCATGCTTCACATCTTTTTAGTGTCACATTACGTCCGTCTTTTTTTCAGGTCCGTGGTCACATCTAAATGAATTAAGCAAAACCGAATTAAGCAATACAAAACAAAAACAACCAAATAGATACAAATTATCTTATCCAAATCAAGCCAAACAGCCAGATTTGAGTGGGCTCAAATTTAAACTATGTAGAAACAAGCGTTGACACAAATATTGTATTTTGATATTTAGTAACAATTTACTTTAAAAGTGGTTTTGGCTATATTTGTACCTTAAAGTTGGTTCACACGAATTATTAAGTCATTTTCATTTCACAAAAACCATTAGGTTTTATTATGTAATTGTTTGTAGTATTCGTTTTAATTAAGAAGTCCAACAAATCAAGATAATTTCAAACTGGAAATGAAGACCACGGACCTGAAAGAAATACGGACCGAGTATTGCACTAAAAAGATGTAAAGCATGCAAGGTAATACAATCTCGCTTGTTCTACAAGGGACCTTCACTCACACAGATGCACTAGCTCTAAGCGCAGGTCCGACAACCCGTCACCTTATGTACCGCGTGACACGCACGCACACAAAAGAAATGGGTGCTTCACTCATGATTAGATGACATTCCGTCTGGTTCTTCTTTTAAGTCTGTGATGAAGACCATAAGAAATCTGACAGAGGACTTTGATGATAAAGGATACGTAGAACTAGCTTATGTTTGCGTCGGAAGTGCGAATTAGAAAATTGCGTTGCGTCTGCGCATCGGAAGCGACTACTTTCACTGACTTAGTAACAGTGCTCTTGAGCTGATTAATTATGTTGGTGTTGTTGATCTTTAGCGATGTTTTTATTAAATTAAATTTGCATTTTTATACGTTCAGCCATGATGCTTTATTATTATGTTCGTAGAATTGTTTGAGTTAAGTAATGTAATTTAGTACCTAAAGCTGAGCAAAAGACGATGCATCAGGTTTATGACCAAAGTGACCAAAGGTTATACAGGGTGTAAAATTAAATGAGTTTACATATAACTTTTACCATGGGACAAACAGTGAAATCGTTCTATAGAAAATGTCAATTCCGACCAAAATATATGAAACAGCTGATTTTAGTTTGTAGAGTAATATTGGAGAAAATATATGAGCACGGTTAGTAAGCTATCGTATCAAAATTCAAAACATTTTAAACCTTATCTATGAATCAACTAAGCATGTTTTTGATTATAATATAATGCCTGGTTGAACAATGGTTATGATTAATAGTTCATAATGTTACTATAACAAAATGTTCTATAATAGTTCATTCTACATGTCAAGTAGCCTTTTATAGTTCTTATTTTATAGTCATAAGGAGGAAAGTGACTTGTTTCTAGCGCCTTCGGACGTAGAACGATTAAAGAACTCGACACATTAGCACTCTGTTTACATTCTCTATGGTATTGTTCTGGCTATTAATTGTTAGAAGCTCACAGGCTTTTATTTTTTTAATTACAAAGCCTTAAATTATTTAAATTAATTCTCTGAATGGGAAAACAAGGTGAAACTGACATGACTAACGGGTTTAATGAGAGGCAATTGCCCTGCAGTGGGACTCTGGCTATTGGGTGTTTGGTATAAAAAAGGTATAATGGATTTACAATAAAAGATTGACAAATAGACGGCTGCATAGGATATGTACCTACCCTTCGCCTTTCCGTAAGGAAAAATCTAACCAACTAAACAGGATGGTCGAGTTAAGATGGTCCAAAGGAAGATCTGGGGTAAGGGACATAATTAGGTATCAAAATTTTTGGTTCTATACTGAATGATAATTTTACATACGGTTTTAAAGCTATTCACATTGTTGTGATTTTTCACCGATCTGCTACATTGTGCCACTAAGCTCAAACTCAAAATGTTTTATTCAAAATAATATCACATGGATTGCTTTCTGACACGTCATTTTTGACTCTACCACCGCGTCGGAAGGTGTTCCGTTGCAGAGAAGATGCGGCCAGAAACTCTACAACTACAACACAAATTTGAAAAAAAACCGGTTACTGTGTTCAAAGTGTACAAACTAGTAATTCTATTGAACTGAAATTCAGCATGAACTTACTTCAGTAATATATCTATCGAATTTTTTTTCGCTATTTCGATATTGCCTCCATAGTTAAAGTTGCATAGTTTATGTTTGATATGTAACGCATTTAATTATACACCCTTTCTAGCATAGTGCACTGAAAAAAAATGTTTTGTTAAATATAACCAAACTTTTGAGAATGTTTGATTATGTTCTACAAAACAGTTCGGTAATCACTAAAGTTTAGTTAAATTAGTTTAAAAAATTTCAGTGTGCTCTATGTAATGTCTATTCTTCTACGGGTATAAAACTAATGGTTTGAACTGATCTTCTCAATGTAAAATGGACTTATACATTATGAAACTCTATGCAAGGCTTGAGAAACTTGGTATTCATGGTAAATTGGCGGTGTATGGTGGAAAAAGTGTGGCTAATCACAAACCAAACGGTGCGAATGGAAAGTCAAGTAGGTACAATTTGCAAAAACATGTTATTTGGTTGTTATCTTGTGGTACTTGGGTTTTAAGGTGGTGTTACTTAATAAAGTTTTTACAGTTACTCAAAAGAAGAAATTAAGTGTTTTTTTTTATTTTTAGACAATTATACAATATTTCCAAAAAACAAGAATGTCTTATTGTTGTCTTTGCTGTTTTTTTTTTAATTTATCGTAACTTTACGGATGTCATAGACATAGACTCTAGCGAATGACTATTCTTCTCGTAGTTATTATCGCTAAACCGCCTAAAGTGGCCGCTTTTTTTTTATAGATAGTAACTAAACAATATAAAAAGGAATCCGTCATGTCATGACCTGATAAATAGAAAATCAGCAATGACTGCAATGTGACATTCTTGTTTTTTTGGAAATTTTGTATAATTGTTAAGAAATTAAAAAAAAAACGATTGAGGGCGATAGAGGCTCGGTGCCCCCTTGATAATGATTACAATATTAAAGACATGAAAATATTACACAAATATTTAAATCGAGCTTTGCTTGCAAGTTCTATAGCTAGCAATTTTCTAAAACAACACAGTAAATACTGCAATTAAGGGTATATTTTCTAAAACCCCTACTTTTCGGAACATTGTTTTCAGTGATATGCTATTGCATATCCAGTGTTTTATATTTATTATGAAAGAACTGCCTTTACTTAAAAATGTAATGAATCGTTTTTTTGTATGTTTCATATAATTTATTTTAGTAATCGCATAAAATCCGGACACTGTTCGTCGAAATATTGCTAAAAATGGGGTTACTTTAGGAACATTTTTAGAAGGGTTACGATACACGGTTGAATTTACAGTTTACGTAAAAAGAAAGTTTATATAAATTTAAAAAACATAATGAATCGATTTTTTTGAAATACCAGTCTGAAACACGAATATTTTTGAAATCATATTATTTAAAATCCAATATTGTGATTACCATACAAAATGGCGAACAAATTCAATCTTTTGACATCCTGTGACAACTGCAAAACTATCCTTGTTTCTGATATTTTTCATTGTACGGCGAAATGCCGTTACTGGAGCACGTCCGCGTCAAATGTTTTTAAAATAATTTGCGACAATTTTTTTCTCGATCCGTCTGTGGATGACTGAAACACAAAGGTAATTGAATGGAATAATTCATTATTTGTGTTTTTCTAAAGCTAAAATTATGTTATGTTCCAAAAAAATTTAACGAATTCTAGGATAATTTTTGTCATATTGTTCAATCAAATTGAAATGACTTCAATTATGTCAGTAGAGTATACCAAATCTATTACCATTCTCTTTGGTCGGCTTTTCAATATACAATTACCAATACAGTCGCGCACAGTTTCAAATAAATTCTAAGCAAGAAGATTAAATTACCTACGTAGTAAAAAAAATCTTGATAAGAAAATCATGCAATTTTTATTTACTTCTGAAATTAAATCACTGCAAATAATATCAAAACAACTAAAAACTTACTTCCTACCAATTTCAATGAATAATTGAATAGAAAATATTTATTTAATAGCGGCGTTCGCGAATGGAGCGCGCTCCATACAAACGTACTATGGTGATATTTTCAATACTAACCAATTAAAGTCAATGAATTTTTGCAGAAACAATCTAGAAACAAATCTCTATGCTTGTAATTGGTTAGTATTGAAATTATCACCATAGTACGTTTGTATGGAGCGCGCTCCAAATTATATCCCCTTTAATACTCACAACTTTTGATTGAACAATATAGTTAGCGTGAATTTTAAACCAAACTGAGCCCTATGCTTTCGTGAAATCCAAATCTGTTCAGTAGTTTTAAAATAACGTCTCAATGTGGTCTCAATGTATTCCATTACGTACCTATCCCAAACGCCCCAAATTAAAATTTTTATAAATATCTTCAATGTACATACATCTACGCCATGTTTGCAATTATGACCCAATCACAGACTTAAATTGCTTTCGAATGACATCAAAACAATGGGAATATTGAAATTCCACGGCAAATTTTCCCCCACTAGTCTTAATAGTACCTACCTACAATACTGCAGCGGCCAGCAAAAGAGGCATTGATGGACGAACGTGTAAATGTGGGCCGAGGCGAAGCCGAGGCACACATACGTAAGTTCATCAATGCCTAGTTGTGGCCAAGGCTTGTATAGTGCTTTTCTCAAATAATGCGTGGAAATTAAAATCAATCAACTTTTCAAAATCAATGACGAACAAAAATATTTTTTCCTTCGTTGAAGCTAGTAACTTATTATTAATCTGTGGTTAAAGTGTCCATTCGGTTTTATTTCATTATAAAGCAGCAAACCAGTTCGAAATTTAAATAAAACCTTTGATAAGTTACCTCCTTGGTTGCCATGTTTCGGAGTAAATAGTACATTATGATACAAGTGAGCAAAGTTGGTCATTACAGCCGAGACGGGATTGCATCACGAGCCGCCAGGCGAGTGATGCTAGTTAGCAGAGGCTGTAATGACCAATGCTCACGCGTTTCATACGACGTTTTTCAACATACTTGCGAGGAAAAAGATATACAATTTCGTAAAAAACAACAATTTTAGACCAATATTTATGGAAATAGGCGCGGGGCGGGGCTTTTTTTTTGTTGAGAGGCGATGACTTTAGCAACATTCCACCTACGACATTTTGTTGCAAACAACCTAATATTAAAAACGTTATAAACTTAATATATATGTATTTATAACACAAATTAATGTTAATTTGTTAACTGAAATAAATTGTTTGATGAAATGAAGCTTTTATTTATCATATTTTAACTAAAACAGAATAATTTCTTCAGAAAAAAACTTTTTTTTTTTTGTTAAAAAACTCTTTGCTGAGATTTAAAAACAAACTACTTATAGAAAAAAAAAGTAACATTTTCGCACTAGTGCGGGAATATAAACTTTTTTGCACGCGTGTTCTATATATACACTTATGTATGGCAGTGAGTGCTGGGTATGGCAGAAAAAGCATGAAAGTAAAATTAATGCTGTTGAAATGCGTTCCTTGCGAAGTATTTGTGGTGTTACGCTGAGAGATAGAGTGAGAAACTGTGTAATTAGAGATCGATGTAAATTGAAAGAAGATGTTGTGACAAGAATAGAGAAGGGAATGCTTCGTTGGTTTGGTCATGTGGAGAGGATGAGTGATAGCAGATGTACGAAAGAGATATATGGAGCTAAAGTGAGTCGAAGTGTCGGCAGAGGGCGCCCTCGTAGGACGTATTCTGGTCAAATCAGTTGCGTCCTACAAAAAGGGGAGGTGCGGAGTACTCGAAACCGACGGGCATGTATGAAGAGATGTATGGATGTGAATGAGGCAAAAGAGGTATGTAAGGATCGTAGTAGATGGCGCGCTCTGGTCTCTGCCTACCCCACTGGGAAAGAGGCGTGACGTTATAGATAGATAGATAGAGTGTTCTATAAGCTGCATTGTGTACCAAAAAGCGGTGCAATAAGAGCCACTTTACGAGCAAGTATGTTGAAAAGATTGTTCCATTTTTAAATAACACGACAGATATGAGTTTACTATGTAATTTATTTGGCCGCTAAACCACGACAGATATGGATTTTCATACAACTGTTCGCTTAGTACAGCAATTTCGATTTATCTCGAAGAAGGTTGTCAAAATAATTCTCAAATTTCCAAGCATGTTTGAGAAAAAGCTATATTTCTACAATTTTATTTAGTGAAAACTACTAAAGCATATAATTATATATTTAATGAAAACCGGCCAAATGTGAGTCGGACTCACGCACGGAGCCTTACGAAGCGTCCCTTAGCACCATACAATAACGTAAATACACTTTGACCAAACCGGCCAAGAGCGAGTCGGACGCGCGCCCGCGTCTCGTACGCTCTGTTTTTATTGACTTTGAGCATGCTCTGAGCGCATAGGTATAATATATGATTATGTCTTGAGATATACAGGATGTTTCATAAGTAACAATAAATATTTAAAACTCTTAAGGGGGTTGTTTAGACCGTCAAACTGAACAACTTTCTGTATGGGACCAACATCGAAATCGCGAAAAAAATAATTTGATATCCCATACATATTTTAGCTCTAGTCGATTTGTAGAGTATGGAACACAATTTATTTTTTTCGCTATTTCGATATTGGTCCCATAGTAAAAGTTGTTCAGTTTGATGGTCTACACCACCCCCTTAAAGGTTTATTTGTATTTTTGTAACACCTTGTATTTCTCTCGAGATTTTTTCGCAACCCCCATGTCGTAGTAGCTATTACAGAATAATATAGGCACAGATTATAAACACACGATTTTCATAACCAAAAGAAATAACATCGTTATACTTAACATATTAAATTCTTAAAACTTTTGACATAGACCATAGTCTCCTGTCGCGATTTTATGACAATTCTACAAATATGTCAAAACTAGTCGCGACAATTTATTGTTCAATAAAACAAACATGTCAAGTCTTTCACGACAAATTGTAACATTTCGCCTGTCAGGAGAAAATGTTTATTGAACAGAAATATGTCAAATTGACGCGACAATCCGTCAAATTTGTCAAATTGTCAATGTAAATTTTTATTGAACAGTAAATTGTCGAATTGTCGCCTGTCACCTGTCATTGTCGCGTTTTTTTAATAGGGTCTTGCTATTTTTGAAACTCATTCTCTGAGGTCAGCAATTGAAAATGTCAAAATTACTATGGAGAAATGTATCTTTCTACTGCTGATTTGCTTTTTAAAAAATCATACTTCAAGAGTGCGATTTTTGAAAGTCTAATCAGCAGTAGAAAGATACATTTCTCCAAAGTAATTTTGACATTTTCAATTGCTGAGCTCACCGAATGAGATTCAAAAATCGCACTCCTGGTCGAAAACGACCTTAAAAAAAATATCCGTAATTCTTTCGTTTTAAAATCTCTAACATAGAAAATATTGTTATTCAGACAATTCGGTACTTATGTCAAGATTTTTTTTGACTCTATTTCTATTTTTACGGATAGAAGATATTATTAGAAACTAATTTTAATTTTTTTGCAATTCATGGAGTTTATCAATACAAATTTAATTTTTACTTTATTCTGTAAATGGCAAACGTGGGCGCGAAAAAATCATTCGAACTCCACATTATTCACGTTGTTGTTTAAAAATTTAATTTAAAAATAAAAATTACCCACCTTCTCTTTCTAACTCCATGTTGGAAACAGAAACGGCAACATGAAATGTCAAATTCTGACACATTGAATATATTTTTTCTGAATGGCCAGTTATTTTAAGTTGATATTTAGTTTACCAAGGAGTTAACAGGTCCAACGTCTCGTTGAACCGAAAAACGACGTTATTTTTATTAAAAATATCTGTGAGTAATCCTTTCATTTTAAATTCTCTGACATATAAAATTGAGACATTATGAGTCAATTGTCTCGAAATGGTTTTCGATTCAGCCCTCCAAAACAAACTTGACATACTACCGAATTGACGAAAATGTCGGTAAATTTTTTTTCATCCTATGTTCAAAATTAGAAAATATGTGTCATTTTGAAACTCTCGAAATATTTAAAAACAATCTGTAGTGTAGGTACTTATAAAATAAATTGAAGGCATATTCCCTTACTCTACATATTGTGAAAGCATAATTTTTGTATCTCTACTTATAGTACATTTTTTTGCCCTCAGTGATGATCGTATTTAGTTTGAAAAAAGTGGTATGCATGTAGGTTTCACATTAAATTTACCGAAACTTCCCACTTTGGTTAATTTAAAATGTTTTAGTTATTGTGTGAAAAAAAATTATTACCTACTAACTAGGTATTCTTCACTCAACCAAATTTCAAAAAATACTTAACACTTTTCTTATCGATGGTGGGCGCTCAAACAAAAGGTCACGGAAAACTTACCAAACATTATCAACATTTTTTATTGAAAATTGACAGCAAGTGATGACGTCACAAACGAAAATATACCCTTAAACAAGGTAGGTAAAATGTGTAAAAGCTAGTCGGGTATCCCTGACACATTTAGTGCTGACAATTTGCATTCCGCTCCATTCACCTCTCTGCGTCTGCGCATTAGAAACTTAGTGTTTATTATATGATGGATCGATTTGCTTAATTGGCCCAGGCGCCTACTAACATTGAAATAAATTATACTACATAAATGTTAAATGATTATGAAGATTACGTATTTTGTAGCAGAACTTGTTTTAAATTAATTCTGAAGGTTATGTACAGCTTGGCCATAAAGAGTAGAAAAATATTGAGTGCGCCACGCCACTTTCTTTGCAAGCAAGTCAGAATCACGCATGGAACTGGCAAGACCGCACATTGCATTAAGTTATGAATTTTACCAGAACTCAAGCATGCGAAAGAACTTGTGACCGCCTTCTCAAGCAGACATGCCTTTGATGCCATCAATTTAAACCGCAGCGACTTAAGGCTCTTCAGGTACGAGCCTTAACAAGCCACTGAAAGCATCTACACAGAATAGGGATTGTAGATTCACCCCCTTGCAGATTCTACTGTGGACCAGCCAAAATTTTGCAAGAGGAGAAAAATACGGGTCAGAAGGCAACCTTTCTTTTCCAGGATTAAAGTTGATTGCAACAAACTGTGAAGCTAAACGGATGGGTTGTATTTTTATCAATTCCTATCCTAATTTGATTATGTTTTGGATATTCAAGGGTAAGCATTTCTGATGTTGGTAATATGACGACTAGACAATCCTTGTCCAGTACAATCGAGGTCTTCTGAAGGCTAGATCCAGCCAAGAATATGATCCTGCAGGATAATGGGAACACATAACATAACAGCTGTAAATCAGCTTGGCCATAAAGAGGGGATAAAACTGGTGACAGCAGGAACTAAAATATTTTAGTACAAAAACTTGGTTGGTTTTGCCATGTTATGACAGATTTTAACGTTCTTGCAAAGAATGTAGCGAGCGCCTAAATTTTTTCTACTCTTTATGGCCAAGTTGTAATATAGATAGACTATGTTGCCAGGTGATTGATGCTCTATTTACATCGTTTTGTCTCCATTTTCAAAAATCTTCCTCTGTAGTGTAAATTAAATAAGGTATTGCAGGTTTACGTAAACAATTTTTTTTTTGTCACAAAGTATCTTACTTAAGCGTGTGTCAATGTGGCTTGACCCTAATTACGATGTTCTCAAAAGATAAGATTCGACGTGTTCTTACTTACTATGGCACTGATGACTTAATGACTTAATCATGTAATCTGTGCAGAATGGTAATGTTGGTTTTATTATGACAAAAACTCGCTTTGAGGCCTTTGAGCAAGTTAACGGGTTAAACTTGAAGAAAAAACTATGAAAGCGTTATTCGTTTTCGGTTCTTAGTAGTGGTAGGGTTGGTAAAAGTTTTAACGATTTTGTTTTATTTACAGAAAAACATGTATTTTTGTTATTTAATCTTTTGATAAAAAAAGTAGTTTTGTTTTAAAATAAATTTTGTGTAAGTATGAATTTCATTTTATAAAAGACACGACAAGCAAACTGAACGCACTTGGTTTCCTAGTTTAATAATATATTTGAAGTATGACACTATTACTAACATTATTTATGTCAATATTTCCCTTTCTTACACAAGTAACTTACAGGTCTAGGCTTTAAGGAATAGGCATAGCAAAGCATAGCATATGCTATGTTATACCTATATAAAAAAATGGATATCGCTACTTTCAAACATCCAAAATCCATCCAAAATGTTGTACTAAAAAAAGTGCCAGATTTCACTGTTTTCTACTCTTTGTGGCCAAGTAGTAACTGTATGTACTTATATTTTTTTAAATTCTTACAAATTTTTTTTTTTTTTTTTTTTTGGATTTTAAATAAATTATGTGTTTTTAAAATAAAAACACTTTTTTAAAGTAAAACAACCCTTGTTTAAGTATAACGACTTAAGTAAGTACAAAATAACGCAACTCATTGATCATTACGCTATATCATTTGCATATTATTGGCACTTGACATGAAAAAGTAGTTTTATTCGTTGATTTATGATTTTGTGCGCATGCGCAATGTTAATTAGAAATATAAACTTGTCTATGACGGCTACTTTTATTATACAAGAGTACGTAACGGTTTCTTAATGTGTCCTGTAATCGAAGTGTACCTACTGCTCCAACTGATATGCTATACAGTGTGTGAGTGAACTTAAGAGAATATTATTCCGAGAGCGAAAATGCGCGCTGCATACAAACGTACTATGGTGATATTTTCAATACTAACCAATTAAAGTCAATGAAATTTTGCAGAAACAATTTAGAAACGAATCTCTATGCTTCTATAGAGTCCGATTTTCGTTAAAATATACAGTTTCAATGCTAGGATTAATTTAAGATTTGTATGGAAATCTTTGAGGCACTGTAACTTGAAAACTATACATTTTAACGAAAATCTGACTCCATACAAGCATAGAAATTTGTTTCTAGATTGTTTCTGCAAAATTTCATTGACTTTAATTGGTTAGTATTGAAAATATCACCATAGTACGTTTGTATGGAGCGCGCTCCGAATAATATACCCTTAATTGCGTTACTCGTACGTACTGAAAGGGGTGACGTCAGACAGTAAAACTGAACAATTTTACTATGGGACCAACGTCGAAAACGCGAAAATAATAAGTGAAATAGTGAAAAAATCTGCTGTTTCATAGAAAATGTCATTAGCTACCTACTTGACCGAACATAATTTTTTTTCGTGACCTCAAAGTTTAAGATCGTAAAAGTTGTTCAGTTTGATGGTCCCTTTAAGTAATTTAATTTTGTTTGGTTGATGTAAATGATTTTCGACTAGGTATATTGACTTAGTGAATGCGTATTTTCAAAAATAAAAACCTACGTCACAGCCTCTCATAAGAAAGAGTATGTATTTATTACAAATTTTTCGTCTATGCCTACGTTGTCTTGTCTCCATAGTAAAAGTTGTTCAGTTTGATGGTCTAAACGGCCCGTTTAAATATTACTAGGGTGTTTTGTTACACCTTGTATTGATTGATTGAATTCCGGCTATTACTCTGAGGAAAAACTTGTAGCCATCTCAATAAAAATTCTTTTAATCCGACTTCCTTGATCACTCTAATGATAGACATAGTTGGAGGCGCGAGATTTTTTCGAACTCAGGAATTGTTTTGACGTTTCGACGAATACATTCCGCTCACCATGAATGGCTTTCTTTACTCTGACTAGTGTAATCACGATTGCATTGCACATAGCTAGGGTTGCCAAGCGATTTTCCGCAAGGCCGGACATACCCATTGAAAGAAGCACCGACATAATTACACAGAAAAAAGAAACTGAAATACACAATTCAAAAATGACAATATTATGACCAGTGTGTGCTGCAGCAGCAAACAGGGTTACTTCTCAGCATTATGCTGGGCTCAACGAGCTTAGCGCTGATTTTCTACCGCACCCACATTGAGGTCCCGAAGCCGGACAGACAGAGAATCATAGTCGTACATGAATGCGGTTTTTTCCGAATATTTCGTCTGTGGTAAAACCCTTCCAGAGGTACCCTATTTTCATCAAAATCCTTCGACTGGTTACACAATTATATTTGATCTTTCTTACTTCGCTCTCGCTGCGTTATTGCATGCCAAGTTACTCTGATATACCTGCAGACTCAATTACAAAAAGCTTAACTTGTAAAAATTTGGCCGGGACAGAAGAGTAGCAAATAATGTTGATAGAGATACCTAAATGAAAAGGTCGTTTCCTTGACATATTTTGGTTAACTCTCGCACATTCATTTTTCAATTATCTTCTTCTTTTCGTGTCAGCATGAGTTACATCGTATGACAATCACTGATGCTGTATTGTAAAGATTAGCCAGTCAGCGTACTGGCACAGCTTAATAGTAGGGATGCAACGATTCGGCCAGTATGATTACGAGTAATCCCTACCTATTTTTTTGGTTTCTTGGGCTTTCCGCAAGTGTTCAGTATCATGTATTAATCACCCTGTAAAGTAATACAGCTATCTACACAAACACGGAAAAACGACAATGGATGGGTGTTTATTAGGTATGCGACGATTCGGCCAGTATCAGTAATCATACTCGCCGAATCGTTGCATCTCTAATTAATAATAAGTTACTAGTATTGGTACATTAATATCGTTGCAGTCAGCAATGGTCGAATTGAGGCTGATTGCCCATGGTGCACCGCACTCAAGTTTCGTCACTGGGGAAAGCTCTCTAAATACACGGCATGGCAACACAGAACATTTCTTTCCAGTGTCGCCAGTCAAAATTAGTTCCATTTCGTGGCAAGTGATCGCGCGCACTCCGACGGGTGGTTTATGTCCGTGCTAACGACCGCAGTAATGCGATACGCGAGGTGTGAACGTACCAATGGGTCCCTAGAACTACTAACTACCTGGAATTATAGCCTTGCCTAATTCAGAGTGCGCTTCTGAGAGTTTTTAGTGCTAGGCTATTTATTCTATGCGCGTATGCGGATGTTTAATTTTATTGTTTTGGTTTTTTGCTTTCGTTGTTGAATCGTTTTAAAGTTGCTTTACTTGCTTTAGTCATTTTTATTTTTAGAGTTTAGTTGTTCTATGAACCTTAAGCTGGAAAATGTTTACTTGTAGAATTCGGAATCTAAAATATGTTTGCACGTTTATGCGTGAATTTTCATCGCATTGTAACTTGGCAAAATATAATATCCATCTTGCACAGGCTCAATTACTTACTTTGATATTGTTAGTTGATGCGTCCGCCATAAAATCCATAATATGCCAAGAGTTTGCTAAGCAGTGAACATTGCAACAACTACGTTTAAATGAAAATGTAGCGGGTACACAGTTGTAGCAAAGGTTTTGAACCCCCAGGGATTACGGTCGTGAATTTGTGTGTATTTTGTTACTTCATCATCATCATCAGCCTATCATCGTCCACTGCTGAACATTGGCCTCTCCCAAGGCGCGCTACAAAACTATCCTCAGCCTTCCTCATCCTGTCGCTCCCCGCCGTTTCGTTCGTCGCATAGTACCAGAAACGCAAATTGCGTAAACACGTAAACGTCATACTGTTACTTAATTCTCGAAAATTGCACTTGTTTGCCAATTTAATTTGGTCAAGTAATATTTATTAAAATTTTCTTTTTCTAGCCTCTAAAATGACAAATTAAAATTATCTTCGTCAAGGACCTCTAATTTACAACCTTCTTAATACCCAACAAACTTTTTAGAAAGTCCGTATAACCCTCAGTTCGTTATGGCAAGACAAAACATTAGCATCGCCAGTCCCTCCCAGTTTCACTAACAATGGCTCGAGCTCGGGCCGGGCATGGCGCCGTCGTGCTCACGCGCCTGCGCCGAGCGAGATGCCTCCTACCTCTCCAGATAACGTGCAAGCTGTATAGGATGTTGATGAACTTCTAAGGATTTATGGACGCCTGGTAGTTTTAACAACGTAAGATAAAAAATACCAGGACTTTAGGATGTGGAAGAGGTCCGTGTGGATCTTTTTCGTCTTCGTTACTTCGTACTCCATTAGAAGGTATAAATATCGTGGAGCTGTATTTCCAAAACTGTGCTCAACATACAGGACCCAAAAAGGTTTCGCGATTTCGACTATGGTCTCATAATGAATGTTGTTCAGTTTGATGATCTGACCATCTCCTTAAAACTCCGTCACCAGATTAACTTTTGCTAATTTATTGCACTCGATCAAAACATATATTCTTAATCTACTAAAATATTCCATGTTGCTTCACATTCGAGATTATGTATTAGAGACTCATTCTCATACCAGCACCTTATAAAAGGGCACGATTGTAGGCGTTTCCCGATGTTATGTTAGTACCTCGTTCCGTCGAACTATCAATGTTACGATATGATGCCCTGGTACTTGACATTAGTTTTATTGCAAAATAGTTATACTTGAACTTGTTGATAACTTGACCCAAGATTTACGATAAATCAGTATTTATTATTTTATTAAACCCTCTCGTTTACAGCAATATCATAAAATATCATCATTACGCATACTTTGTAGCAATAATTATCGGGAAGCAATACAAAATATCTAAACGGCGCACCCTGTGCCCGAGGCGTGCGCCGGCGGCGCCGTCTTCTCTAATAATAGTCGCATACCATTCCGCCCTGGAAGAGCTCACCTCTGCGCGGGCGCACCTGCCGTACTTTCCTTTTTCTTTCGCTGCGCTATTTCCCTATTAAAAAGAAGAATTATGTTAGGGTTACAGTAAGGTACAAAAATGGCTGATTTGATGATAACTAATTGCAGTGTGGGTCCATCTTGGAATAGATCTCCCATTTCTTCCCGTGGGAGTCGTACGAGGCAACGTAGGAAAACGATTTTTTGCAGTACATTTTTGGTGTGTGAAAAGCTAGCTATCTATTAGCACTTATAACATTAATCCAAAATCTGTTTAATGGAACCTTGCACACCTGCAAGGTGTAATAAATTGTAATTGCAGCAAAATTTTTAACAGCCCGTAAAGAATTTTACGGCCGGGGTGGTGTGAATGATGATTAGGACAACAAATAGTATAGTTTTTGAAAGATGTTGTAATACGAATCGCGGGAAATCGAGAGTCACCTGTATTGTAAAATGAAGGGTCATCCCAAAGGCGCGTTGACCCTTAAACCTGTCAAGCGTTTGATACTTTAACCTCTTATTCAACAATTACAAACAAAGCAGGTGCTGACCGCGGCAAACCAGAAGATCGAAGTCTCCAGTCAAAAGTCTTAAGTCCACGTCATAAACACGATAATGCCTCCATTCATAAGGCTTCTTACGTGGATCTGACAATACTAAACGAATAGACAAAAGGGCAATGTTCCTAAAAAGAGGGCGATGTATAAAGCCTGTACAACTGCAAGGCTTAATTATCAAGTGGTAAAGTAAACTTTATCCCAAAGGAATAAAGGTGTCTTGGAGGTATTATGATTGGAGTGTACTATTAGGGAGCTCAGGAACCGTGGAGGTGCGCCGGAGTGGAACCATCACGAACTAAGGGCGCATGCGCCTTGGCGTTCGTGAGAAATTGTGTTCGTTTCTTTGTGCTTTCGAATAACGATAGAAGCTATGTGTCGGTATATTGTAATGACATACCTACATAACATACGATGAAGAAGAACATTTATTACAAGAATTCCACCAGCCCTCATTCGCTCCAATTCCCGGTAGGCGGTAGGTTCCCGATAGTAGTAACTTATTAATCTGTGGCCATAGGTTAAAAAGTTGAACGTTAAAAATGTACCCTACATTAAGTTTTTTCAACATTAAAATTGGGTATATTTTTAGTGTAATCACAATTGTAGGTAACTTATTATTAATCTGTGGACATAGGTTAAAAATTTGAACGTTAAAAATGTAACCTACATGAAGATTTTTCAACATTAAAATTGGTTATATTTTTAGTGTAATCTTGTAATCACAAATACAAGTTTACAGGGTGTAAATATAAATGCGCTACTTTCTCTAAGGGGTGTTCAGACCATCAAACAGATAAACTTTTAATATGGGACCAACTTTGAAATCGCGACAGTGAAATCAGCTGATCCATAGAAGATGTCAATAGATCGACGAAAACATACGAACATCACATGTTTTTCTTCCAATTTCAAAGTCGGTCCCACGGTAAAAGTTGTTCAATTTGACTTTGATGGTCTGTATCATTCTATACAACGTGTTAAGGGTATATTTTCTAAAACCCCTACTTTTAGGAACATTGTTTTCAGTGATATGCTATTGCATATCCAGTGTTTTATATTTATTATGAAAGAACTGCCTTTACTTAAAAATGTAATGAATCGTTTTTTTGTATGTTTCATATAATTTATTTTAGTAATCGCATAAAATCCGGACACTGTTCGTCGAAATATTGCTAAAAATGGGGTTACTTTAGGAACATTTTTAGAAGGGTTACGTTACACGGTTGAATTTACAGTTTACGTAAAAAGAAAGTTTATATACATTTAAAAAACATAATGAATCGATTTTTTGAAATACCAGTCTGAAACACTAATATTTTTGAAAACATATTATTTAAAATCAAATATTGTGATTACCATACAAAATGGCGAACAAATTCAAGCTTTTGACATCCTGTGACAACTGCAAAATTATCCTTGTTTCTGATTTTTTTCATTGTACGGCGAAATGCCGTTACTGGAGCACGTCCGCGTCAAATGTTTTAAAAATAATTTGCGACAATTTTTTTCTCGATCCGTCTGTGGATGACTGAAACACAAAGGTAATTGAATGGAATAATTTATTAATTGTATTTTTCTAAAGCTAAAATTATGTTGTATTCCAAAAAAAATTAACGAATTCTAGGATAATTTTTGTCATATTGTTCAATCAAATTGAAATGACTTCAATTATGTCAGTGTCGTCTAAGTAGCGTATACCAAATCTATGACCATTCTCTTTGGTCGGCTTTTCAATATACAATTACCAATACAGTCGCGCACAGTTTCAAATAAATTCTAAGCAAGAAGATTAAATTACCTACGCAGTATAAAATTCTTGATAAGAAAATCATGCAATTTTTATTTACTTCTGAAATTAAATCACTGCAAATAATATCAAAACAACTAAAAACTCGCTTCCTACCAATTTCAATGAATAATTGAACAGAAAAGATTTTATTACTTAGGTAGGTACTAGTTTGATGCCAATCCAAACTAAGCCCTATGCTTTCGTGAAATCCAAATCTGTTCAGTAGTTTTAAAATAACGTGTGCACAAACAAACAGACAAAAATTCTAAAAATGGTCTCAATGTATTCCATTACGTAGGTACCTATTCCAAACACCGCCAATTAACATTTTTATAAATATCTTCAATGTACATCCACGTCATGTTTGCAATTATGACTCAATCACAGACTTAAATTGCAGTCGAATGACATCTCAACCATCAAAATCGGTTCAGTGGTTTAGGCACGTCTGCCAAAACAATGGGAATATTTAAATTCCACGGCTAATTTTTCTCCACTAGTCATAAAAGCAATATTTTTAAAATTTTGTTAAGTAAACTACTATATTTAAAGAAAACCGGCCAAATGTGAGTCGGACTCACGAACGGAGGGTCCCTTAGCACCATACCATAGCGTAAATTCACTTTGACTATACCATACAATACAATAGTAGTAATATAATTATTGTCTTGAGATATATTTCTCTAGAGATTTTTTGCCCAACCACCATTTCTTGGTGTGGGGCTAGACAGAAGAATATACAGATTATGGGAGATAGTTATAAAATAAGTATTTTTTATGAAAGATAGTTTGTTGCAATGAAAGCGAACCGTAAAAGCTAGCTAGTTTATCAATACAAATACATTTTTAAATGAATTTGAACGGTAATCTCTAAATGCAAAAGTGGTCACAAGAAAATCATTCGAACTCATGTAGAAAAAACTTTGCTAATCTAAAAAAGACACCTTCCTTCTTTTTCTACTTCGATGCTGGAAACAGAAACGGCAACATAAAATGTCAAATTCTGACATTATAATTTTGTTTTTCTTATCGGCCAGTTAATTTATGTACTTTTCAAATTTACCGAGGAGTTTACAGGGCCCGGTTTAATAAACGTGACAATAAGCGTGACAATTACAGGTGGAAAATCTGATAATTTCGTCAAAATGTCATGGTGGAAAATTATAGTACATTACTGCAGTGGCCAGCAAACGACGCATCGATGGACAAACGTGTAAATGTGGGCCGAGGCGAAGCTAAGGCACACAGCCATACGTAAGTCCATCAATGCCTAGTCGTGGCCAAGGCTTGTATAGTGCTTTTCTCAAACAATGCTATTATGTTATTATTATGATTATGCAATAAATATTATGAATTATGAATTATGAATGCGCGGAAATGAAAATTAATCAACTTTTCAAAATCAATGACGAACAACAATAATTTTTCCTGCGATAAAGCTAGTAACTTATTTATAACTTATCTGTGGTTAAAGTGTCCATTCGTTTTTTTTCTTTATAAAGCTTTTTATTTGCAAGCCAGTTCAAAATTTAAACCAAACCTTTGATAAGTTACCTCCTTGGTTGCCATGTTTCGGAGTAAAAGATCGTTCCATTTTTAAATTACACGACATAATATAAGTTTACTATGTAATTTATTTGGCCGCTAAACTACTCAAATTTCCAAGCATGTTTGAGAAAAGAAATTTGTCGGATTGTAGCGACAATTTGACATATTTCTGTTCAATAATTTTTCTCCTGACAGGTGACATGTGACAGAGAAGTCGCGTGGCTAAGGAGGTAACAAGTAGACGTGTCGTTGGCTTGCGATTTGATTGCCCAAGTGGCTCCGCCGTTTTATGGTGGTTTCAAGTGTGTGTTCTTGTTTAAAAACGGGGTTTTGAGATCGCCATATCCTATTACCGTACAATATCTAATAAAATAATATATCTTCAACACTTGACACTGGCGAAATCTAACAAGGAAACGCCATTTAATAAAAATAGAATAGACATAATGACAATTTGTCCTGAAAAACTTGACATAAGTATTTGTTTTATTAAGGGTCGGCACTACCCTAATCGGGCAAAACAGGGTTCGGCGTTCCGACTTTTGAGGATAGTAAATAGCTATATTTAGAAATAAAATTAATACCATCGCTTCTTTAAAAGATGAAGTACAAGATGAACAAAAAAAATTTGAGTATAATTGTGTAGTTACATCAGAAAGTAATCGAGAATTTCATGAAAAACTCTAGAATAGCACTGCCGCGTTCCGAGTCCTGTGATTTAGTGAAACAAAATAAAGCAACAAAATATATTTCTAATCAATGGCAAAACATCAAAGAACACTTTAAACAAATCAGTTTTTCGATACGACTTCTAGTTTTTTTGCAATTTGTTACCAAAAATCACATATTTTTTTTGACGTTTTCTTCATACAAATTACTATGGGCCATCAATCGTTCGAAATCATTGCAAATAGACCGGTGACCGGCAACACCCAACACTGTCTTAGAAGATTAATGAACCAATCCATTTTTAGCTAAAGTAGGCAAAGTAACTTATAAAAAACCGGGCAAGTGGGTGTCGGGCCACATGCAGTGTAGGGTTCCGTAGTTGCCCGTCACGATATGTAGACTTAGAAGTACATTTTATAAATTGGTCGGTTAATTTTTGTCCCCATTATTATAACGGAGTTATGTTGGTGTGGTTGTTATGAGTTTCGGTACTACTGGTGAAACGTTCTAAGGTTTCAGAATATCTCTGACTACCCCCTCGGGGAATATAGTCGTGAGCATATGCTATGCTATGCCATTATTATAACAGAATAACTGTAAGTTTATTACTATTGTTACTAGCAAACTAAGGATTGATAATCTGAAATCATCATCATCATCGTCAGATATGTTTTAAATAAGAATGGAATAAGAGTGAATTCTGTACCGTAGTAGGTAACTCAAACGATTGACTTCGAAAATCATTTGCACGACAGAATTTTGCGCGAAAATACATTGCGCGACACAAGACAACACAAAGGAATTTCACAAAAGTTACTTTCCGGGCACTGTTTGGTAATTTATGGTAGTTTTTGAGTCTTTCGGTAATTTTTGTTAAATTTTCGTACAAAAGTAACCAAAAAGTTATTTTTGAAGATTTTTGTACTTTTCGGTAGGTAGTTTTTGGTTATTTTGGTAGTTTCTAGTTTTTTTTTGGTAGATTTTCGTACCTTTTGGTAGATTATTGTTATTTTGGTAATTTTTCGTACTTTTTGGTAGTTTATGGTTAATTTGGTACTTTGTGGTTCATCTCATTAATTCAATTCATTTATTTACCTTAAATTGTAGGTAGGTACAAAAGTTACAGATGGTAAGTACAGAGTACCTATTAGTCACACTACAATATAATTTATAAACATTAAGAAAAAAAACAGATTTAAACAATGGGTGCCAGACAATAACTTAACTGCCACCTTTCACTACTACAATTAAATTAGTTAAATGTTATAAAATCTGTTCAATGTGATTAGTTAAAAATTATAATAACCTATTGAGGTACAAATAATCGGTCTGCAACACATTTTTTTCTACTCAGATTGATGCCTGTTTGTTTACTTATACTGAAGAAACTAATTAAAGTCATACTCAAAGTCACTGTTCGATTAATATTTCTTTAACCTTCTTCAGAAATTTCGTGTCGGCTATAACGTCATCTGGTATTTTATTATACACAAGAACAGTATTCGACTTTATTTTGTAGTCCTTTGCATCGATGCTAGTCGGTAATTTTGTACCAGTAGCTCATTTAGGCGAGTTAAATTTAATCTCTTGCTACGGAATACTACGGGGTATCGTCTCACGATTTTGCACAGATCGAGGATATACAAAGCTGTCACAGTGAGTAATTTAAAGTCGGTAAACAAGGATCGGCATGACACCCTTACTGACTGAATTCCGCTTACGATTCGAATGCACCTCTTTTGCAAAACAAATATTTTATTTATGTCAACAGACCCACCCCGTAGCCAAGCCGTCAAGAACTCTTTTGTTTTTTATGGTAGTTTTTGGTAATTTTCATTCTTCTATCAAATATTACCAAAAAATATAAAATCTACCAAAATAACCAAAAACTACGAAAATCTACCAAAATAACCAAAAAACAACGAAAAACTACCAAACTAACCAAAAACTACAAAAAAACCAGAAACTACAAAAAATAATTACTAAACTCTACCAAAATAACGAAAAACTAAAAAAAACTACCAAAATAACCAAAAACTAAAAAAAAAACTAAACTCTACCAAAAACTACCAAAATCTACCAAATGAACCAAAAACTACCAAAAGAACCTAAAGAACTATTGACATTGTACTAATTTTTTTTTTTCTTTAAAATTACTTCTTGTTAATATTGCTGTGCCCTTTCAGGGTTCATGTACCCACTTTAGCTACTAAGTAACACCTATTTATGTTCTTGTGTCGCACAATGTCATTCAATTATTTATCACTATAATTATTTAAATATCGCTCACTCTGTCCTAAAATTGTAATTATTGCCTGATAAATCGAAAAGGATTCCCGAGATTCTGGCTTGCCGCATGCGGGGTCCATTGTTTCATGATGTGTACTGATTTGTTCTTTTTGTTAATAAAGATATTTGTATTTGTATGTCCTTCAGCGTGACCAAAATTACTGCTGAAATCTACCAAAATCTACCAGTCCTGTTTCAAATTCTACTTAAATTCTACCAAATAATATTTATGTCGTTACAGAACTTACAGATGATTAAAATTTAATATAAAACACGTTTTTGTACAAAATATTATCAATTTTATCTAAACGCTCATAATTACACATGTTATTTTCGTATTTTTGTATAATTTTTATTGGTTTTCATCATTTTGTAACATGGATGCTTCAATTTTCAAATAAAATATTAAATTAGGTCGTCCCAATGCAAGTTTAAATTTAGTACAGTTTTCTGTGTCTCGTACGCAGAGTCCGAAATTTTGGTAGCACTTTTAATATGTCAAAGGGATTGCACGTTTATCGACTTCCGATTGTGTCGATATACCTATGGGTAATTATTTATCACTGCGGATAACTCCAGCATGACGTATTCTACTCATCAAACTGAACAACTTTCACTATGGGGCCAACTTCAAAAGAGCGATAAAAAAATCAGCTGTCCTATACAAAACTGCAGTAGGTACATATTCGACTCAAATGTATGGAACAGCTGATTTATTTTCGCTATTTTAAAGTTCGATACATGCTGAAGTTATCCGTAGTGATATAAAATATACCTACCCGTATATCGACATTATTGGAAGTCGATAAACATGCAATCCCTTTGACATATTAAAAGTGCTAGGTACCAAAATTCCAACTCTGCTCAGAAGCCCTCTTTTGTAAAAAAAAACAATATTAAGCGATATGATTAATATTTGCTATACTAGAAGTGAGTTCGGTGGCGCGTTGCGGAGAGGTATGGACTCTCAATCAAGAGGTCCGAGTTCGAATCCGCACGGACAACATGCCACCTACCAATGAGTTTTTCTAACTTATGTACGTATTACCGACTGCTCTCTAATGGTGAACGAAAATATCGTGAGGAAACCTGCATATGCAGACGAAGAAATTCTGATGTATATGTGAAGTCTATCAATCCGCATTGGGCACGCGTGGTGGACTAACGCCCAAACACCCCCCTAGAAGGTAGGCCTGTGCCCTGCAGTGGGACGTAATTATAGTCTGTTGATTATGATCATGGTGTACTAGAAGTTCCGGAAAACTTGCAAACCCTGCAATCGTTTTCTCAGCCATTTGTATTGCCAGCTTAGATTTTATTAGCCAGAATCCTTGCATTTTTAAATACATTAAAATTTTCGAATACCCAATTTCTACTAAAATCTACTAAACAATTTTGCCCTAAATCTACCAATAAAGAAGACATCTACTAAAAGTGGTAACACTGATGTCCTTTTGCGCAAATGTTTTTGAAGGCAATCGTTCCAGTTACTGCAAAATTAACTTTTATTCCGTGCTTAAAATATTATATCTGACGATGATTATGATGATAAAAGATTACAAACCCTTAGTTTGCTAATACCAATAATATTAAACTTATAATAATGTAATTATTCTGTTATAAGTTTTAATTTGTTCTGCTTTTAAACTTAAAATTATTATAATTTTAAGTTTTTTTAAGCCTTAGTAATACTGTGATCTAATTAGTTGGGACCCATCCTATCCTACCACCAGGGGTGATCTTTGATCAGTCACATTAGAGGTCCATCACGGTACTGTACTGTTGCTGTAAATATAAATTTCGACCTACGGCTCTCACATCCAGATGCTGCAGGAGCATTGCCACGCACAACCAAATATTCAACATTAATTTAATGTAGTAAAATCTGCCTTCCGGGTAGTAGGTACCCTAAATTTGGTCGGACCTACGAACCTGCCAGGATAGGGTCGGCCGACCAGACTTTTTAGGCCTTACTAATTGGCCTCTAGACCAACAGACTAGTTAAGTCCTTTAATTCAAATAATAAAATTTAATTCAACTAGTAAAATGTTGTGTCACCAGGTAGGGTTTACTTTTTCCTTCACACCAGTAAACGTGCCAGCCAAGCTGCGCCGCGCGCTGCAACCGACCAAGTTTTTTGTTCATTAATCTTATAACATAGGGTTGAGTATTGTCGGCCACCGGTCTATTTCTTTTGACAGATATGTCAAACGGGCCGTAGGTAGTGCCGACCCTTAAACACTTCTTCTTATCGTGTGGGCAGCAAGCCCTGGTATCAGAGTTTTTTTCAGACCGCCTTACGGGCCTCTGACGTGGTTTTTATGTACCTAACCAAAGATAGTAGCCGGGATCAACGGCCTAACGTGCCATCCGAAGCATGGAATCATGTGATTCAGCCTGTAATATCCTAACAAACTGGGGAAAAATGCACAAAGTGACATGTGACTAGGTGTCCCCTGTGGGAATCGAACCCACGACCTACGTAAGCTCTCTTGACAATTTTGTCAATGTACATTTTTATTGAAAAACTACCTTATATTTTTTTTTAAATATCCGTAATCCTTTCATTTTAAAATCTCTAACATAGAAAATTTTGTTTTCTCCCCTCCGGACGAAAAGCGTAAATTTTCTTCCCGCTGCGCTAAACGAAGTTGCCGCTTTCCACCTCCGTCGAGGAGAAAAATAGTAAACTAACCTCGGGCAGTAAAGAAAGCCTGAGATCACATGTTTGTTGACCTCGGCTTCACCTCGGTCAGCAATCAAATGACATCTGAGACCTTTCTTACTTTCCTGCCCTCGGTGTGTAATCTACTATATTATTCACACAATTATTCGGTATGTCAAGCATTTTTTTGTCTTTATTTTATATTTTTTACGGATAGAAGATATCATTATAAGTAACATTTTTTTTTTCAATTCATGAATGTTATCTGTAAATGGCAAAAGTGGGCTCGAAAAAATTATTCGAACTCCACGTTGTTAATTTTGTTGTTTAAAAATTTAATTTAAAAAATAAAAATTACCTGTCTTCTCTTTCTTACTCCATGTTGGAAACAGAAACGGCAACATGAAATGTCAAATTCTGACACATTGAACATATTTTTTCTGAATGACCAGTTATTTTAAGTTTATATTTAGTTTAATCCTTTCATTTTAAATATTCTGACATATAAAATATTGTTATTGAGACAATTATCTCGAAATGGTTTTCCATTTTGTCCTCCCAAAAAAAAACTTGACATACCGAATTGACGAAAATGTCGGTGATTTTTTTTTTCAGTATGTTCAAAACACAGACCAGTAAGAAAAAGACCCCGCTTTGATCGAGCGCAGTATGAAAACGAAATCGCCAAAAGGTGGCGGGGTGCGGGGGGACGTGTCCTTGAACGAACCAATCATAGCACTGTTATTTGACAGACTGTCACTCACGAGAAATCAAACTAGTGATGGAACGTCGTATAGTCATGTGTCGATATTTATCGATAAAATGTGTCTGTTTTATGTCGTACATTTAGTAAAAGCCGTGGTGGTCCAGTGGCGAGTAACCTTGCCGCTGTGCAGAAGTCGATGGTTCGATTTCCGTCCACGCCGACTCGTACAGTCAAGAACACATCAACCTTGACAATCGAAGTACAATATTGTTTATTAATACGAAAGCCATAAGAACAGTACGAAGTCAAAGGTGTCTAGCTTGACGTGCTCTCGTTTTTCGGAATTTATGTACGATTTGTAACATTGGCTTTTCGGTGAAGAAAAACATCGTGGGGAAACCTGCATGCTTCAATTTCGCGGCATGTATTATACCCACTGTACCTACATTATAAGTGGCGACGGGCTCACCCCCCGTCACACTGGACAGAGTTTCGGTACTACTGGTGAATTTACTTACTGGGTCCATTTTCGAAGTCTATTAATACCAACAGGTAGGCACAGTCTTGACATGATTTTGAAAACATTCCAACATAGACGTCATTATTTTTTCTATGGAGCGTTTACGAAGTAAAATAACAAAAAAATAATCTTAACTATTAAAAACCGTAAAATCGTGAAGAAAAAAAAGTAGCGGTTCACTTCATATAAAATTAAATAACACTCGATAGCGCAATTTAAATGACGTACAGCGCCATCTATTGACAATTTAGTTTGTTTGTTTGTTTGTCCGCGCATCACGCAAAAACTACTGAACCGATTTTGATGAAACTTTTTTTGTTTGATAGCTTATGATCTGACTTAAAATCTGGTATATAATTTGTGCGGACGAAGTCGCGGGAAAACACTAGTATATCATAGAATCTCCTCCTTGTCGGTTAGTAAAATATATCACATGTGTAATTTTGAAACTATAAAATATTAAAAAAAAATAAGTTTTTAATAAATTTAATTAGTTATGTAGGCATATTCCGTTACTCTACATTTTGTGAAATCATAATTTTTGTATCTCTATACACAATTTTTTTGCCCACAGTGATGATCGTATTTAGTTTGAAAAAAGTGGTATGTATGTAGGTTATACTTTAAATTAACCGAAACTTCCCACTTTGGTTAATTTAAAATGTTTTAGTTAAGTAATGAATTTCTTATTGTGTGAAAAAAAACCTACCTACTAACTAGGTATTCTTCACAAAAAATACTTAACACTTTTCTTATCGATGGTGGGAGCTCAAACAAAAGGTCACGGAAAACTTACAAAACATTATCAACATTTTTTATTGAAAATTGACAGCAAGTGATGACGTCACAAACGAAAATATACCCTTAAGACGCTGTTATACCGTCGAGGCCGTTTTTTGAACAAGAACGAAAGTGTTTTAAACTGTGTTTTAAAGTCTGAAATTAAATTATGTCTTATTTAAGGATCGGGCGGATGGGCGACTGTTCTCAATTACACGATTAGATTAAGTTTACTAGATAGAAAAAAATCCCAAAGTTACCCCTTTTTGTTATGTTTTTTCAATACTATGATTAAAATGCTGATATTTAACTATTTATTCTTGTACTTAACTAAATACATTAAATATTTCTAGTGAACTCAGGAGAAGTTTTAGCTTAGAAACTCCCACGAGCAAAGATATTGACGAAAAACACGTTTTTTTGCGATCCTGCTTTCAATTGGAGCGGGATGGCAAATTGTAAACTTATGCTTGCAAGAAAGAGACGCTTGCACTGGGATAACCTAGCCTTAATGAATAAGCACAAAAGCTCATGCACCCCAACTGATATATAACAAAATAATTAGATTGAAATAATTTCGTTATTTTGATAGTTAACATTTAAAGTTATTTGCATTTTAAGTTTTGGGGCCAAAATGATTTGTTATCGTTTCAGCAATTAATGAAAGCGCTAACGTGCTCATGGCATAAGAATAGTTATGCTCATGGATACATTTTAAGAATCTTGTTTTGGTAGTAAGTAGGGTGAGTGTGCCCATGCGGTGGGTTGAGATCGAGTTCAGTAAATTTTTAACAAATTGTAAAATATTGCTGATTGCAAGGAGCTGCCTGGCTCGCGACCACCCTCCTGCCGGAGTCTGGCGCCAAGCAGCTTGCTGCGTTCCGTCAGTGTGCAGGAGTGCCAGTGCACTTCTGGGTAAGCTCGCTACATCTTCGGCCCCATCTTTGTCCTGAGGACTAGATTGGGGTCAAGAGCAAACCCATCAATAATAAAAAAAAAAAAAAAAAAAAAAATATATTTTGAAAAAAGAATACCTACCCAACCGAAACCAAAGATAATTCGATACTGCTCTCTATTCTAAACAAACTACTTTCTAGTTTTGCGTTAATTCATTAACACGTTGGATATTGTCTCAAATAGACGAAGATTGTACGCAGATCCAATCCCACCTTTAGCAAAAATATATTTTTCATCGCACTTCTGATAAAACCTCGTTCTTAATTGCCACTTATGACACGCAAGGGAGTTAAACCAACTGATGCATATGGTATTGCACCTCAGTAAACCTCTGCAACTTATCAGGATTTAATTTATGAACGTTTTAGTGAAATTTAATGTTTTAAGAGTAATCCAGGCTGAAATGCATAAACTTTGAGATAAGGAGAGAGAGAGTCATGTGTAACCTTAATTAAGTACATGGAAACATTTAATGTTTTTTATTTAAAAAAACTCCGATATCATTTGAGGTCGATAACATGCAAGTTACTGTAGTTTGGAAAGAAATGTTTCGGAATATCGTTATATCATATTAGTATATTCTTTATAACTATATATGTCCATGTGGTGTCGGCTAAGAGTAGCACCATCCCATTTCCTCCAGTGGGTGTCGTAAAAGGCGACTAAGGGATTTACCGGAGGATGGCAGCATCATCCTCTGAGTACACAAATTCAATCAAACTGCGATCGCCAACCCGCCTGCCAAGCGTGACGATTATGGCAAATCCCCCCATTTTTGGGGAGGCCTATGTCCAGCAGTGGACGTTTATTGGCTGATATGATGATGATATTCTTTATAAGTAAAAGTTGTTCAGTTTGATGGGTAGAGTAATGGTTTAAAGGTTTATAATAATATAATAATAATAATATTTATTTAGTCAAGTAACAAGGACTCATTGTTAGTATGTTCTTATTCTATGTTAGTAGGAATACATTTCGTTTGGAGTAGAATGATACTTTTCCTTACACCCTGTATGAAGCTGATTCCTAAATGACGTCATTCTATCGATGTCGCGTTGTTTTCCATCAGACTATATGATTGCTATTTATTTCAATTACGCCGTATCTATGTTGTTGTTTACAATTCCCTTATTGGGGCAATGTTCGGTAAATTACTATATTTACTTAACGTACAAGACGTTTGAAGGGGTCACAAATACCGACTAACTATCGTTTGAAGAGTGCAATCAAGAAGAAAGATTTAGGGTGTCCGAATTGAATGACGTCATGCAAAGCCACCTACAGTAATACCACAGAATACTATACAGGGTTCAACTTAATATGCTGACACTTTTTTAAGGGGATGATCAGACCATCAAACTGAACAACTTTCTCTATGGAACCAACATCGAAATCGCGAAAAAATAATCTGCTGTTCCATACTAAAATGCAAACCAACTTGAGCCAAATGTATGCGACAACTGAATTTTATTTCGCGATTTCGACGTTGGTCCCATAGAGAAAGTTGTTCAGTTTAATGGTCTGATCACCCCCTTGAAAAAGTGTCAGCATATTAAGAAGGACCCTATATATACGTAATACCGACTGCTCTCAAACGATGGTGAAGGAAAACATCGTAAGGAAACCTGCTTATGCTAAAGAAGAAATTCTGGTGTATGTAAAGTTTACCGTGGTGGACTGATGCCCGTACACACCCTCCCTGAGGGTAGGTCTGTGCCCTGCAGTGGGAAATAATGTATAAACTGATGATGATGATGCAAAGTAACATAATAATGCAGATGAAACTTTATCGTTTCTTCGTGTTGTGCGACACAAACTGGAAGAAATTATTTGCCGGAAAACTTTGAGCCGGAAAACAACAAAATCTTGGTGTTCAATTTGTCCTATTGAAAAGACTTCACTGACTTTGTTTATTATGGTTCGTAAATTCTTCAGCCGAGCTATGGTTTAGCTTCCTTTACGATTATGCCATTACATGCGTTTGCCATAGACTTAATATACGACTGACGTTTCGTTATTTGTTATTTGCGGTTTGCGTTCACTCAAACATGTCTTACATGTAGCTCTAAATCAAAAAATTCCTTTTGTTCTATAGGTATTTATATACCTCACATGTTTACGTTGTGTCTATAAGAATTAAGATAAGCTATAGATTATAATTAATCGTTTAGCAAATTGGGGTTATCAGTTATTATCGTTCACGAATCAATAAATTATTATGTCTCATATAAATTATGGATTAACTAATTTAAATACGTAAAGTATTATCAAAAGGAACTTCCGTTTGTTGAATATTCTTGTGTTTTTGTAAAGGATTTGAGTTGTTTATTAGTAAATATTATGTGAAAATATGTTGTCTTCAAGTCTTATAGTACAAACAGGTCTTAATAGTTGGTAATTTTACTCCATTGTGATCATTAATTTCTTTGATATAATTTGAAAAGATGAGCCCGTGTTCCAAACTACTGATACTGTCTATGGAAGTCTGATTATTCGACTGAATACAATTTAAATTCATTTATAATGCCTTCAAACGCATTCTTCAAGAACATGTTGCCTGTCTTGTAGCCTGCAACAAGCTTTCATCTGCATATCAGTATCGGCATTAGACCAGCATTAATTAGCGTCATTGAATATTCACGAGTGTTGGTGCGCGCCGGAAGAGCGGCTTCCGTCGCTCCGGGCGCTCCCGGCGCTTCGGGCGCTTCGGGGTTCCCTTGGGATGCTCGTTAGTTATTCTTTGTGTATTCCAGCGGGTCTAGTTTATTAGAGAAGTTCAAATCTTGTCAATGAAACGGATTGAATATCGGTTTCCAAGTAATTCATTTTTGGTTGGTATTGGTTTTAGCTGGTCAGTTACCACTTTCTTATTCTTTGGTAGCTAAAATGCGTGACCACCGAATTTCTATTCTTAACATTATGTGGTAAGGTTCGTGTACTACATATAAGCTTTTGACAGACAAGACTTTTAATAAGCACCAAGTTTCGAGAACTGGCAAACGCCGTAACGCTTTGTAACGTCTTGTGAATATTAAACGCCTCGAGTATCCATTACATTACAATCATAGGAAAAATACAATGAAGATTATTGGACGTACTCTATCATGGAAGGACAAAAGATGGATCTTGATAAATAGGCAAAGAAATGACTCAACAAATCTGAAAATCGTTGTTTCATGTAGCACTATTGCTTAATCGGATCTTGTACGTTATCTGATATGTCCTTGCGATTAGGAATCAAATCAGAAAAACCCCAGCAAGAAATTGCCTTAAGGAGTGGTGTAAAGCCGTACACAAATGGCAACGATCATTATCTAGACGCGTCGATCGTTTGCACAACGTTGGAGGACACAATTATCACTGCACCGTACACCTGCTCGGTCTATGCTAATGGCTTCGGTAAATCACCATCGATAGGCCAGATATCGCCGATGGTCACGCTCTATCCTTTTTGGGGTCGACTACGTGGGTCCAATTACAACGACTAAAAGACACCCCTGACGCTCAGTTAGACCCTATTTGGAACTGACTAGATCTGCTGGTTATAGGTGAATAGCTGATGCCTTCCTGTCGGCACGTTTCACAGTCTACGATGCCCTTCAACGGTTTGAGTTTATTTACTTCAATAGGTTTTGAAGTCAAGGCAAGTAAAGCTTCAAGAATAAATTGCGACACCTTTCCGTTGAATTGCACGTTTCTTTGTATTTTTGTGATTCGAATGCGGGAGCTGTCTCATTTTATTGTGCGTTTGCGAATTAATCTTTCGTCTGTCGTTTGAAGGTCGGCCGTTTATGGCGATGGTTAATTAAAGCTAGCTTTTGCAAAACGATGTCGACGAGACGATTTCCTCGTTAAATGTTTTGATTTACGCATCGACGGTATCCTTGGCTGGTGCGAAGCAACCTGCGACCTTCCGCAAAAGGCTTCGCGCCGCGGGTGATTCACTAATATTTGTGTTGTGATGTTTTTTGCGGTAGGTACAATAGATCGAGCCATATGCGGGCACCGTGAGGGCGTTTGTTTGGGCGATCAGTCAACGACCGACTCCGCGCATTCCCGCCGCATTCCTTCCGAGCTCGTCACCTGAAGATTCATGCAAATGATATGCAAAGGCAGCCGTTAGGAGCTCGCCCTCGTCCTGAGAACCGAATCCGAATTGCGATTTTTTCGCGAAGATAGCACGCTAACGACGTGACTCGAGCCGGACCAACGGTCTGTCTCATTTACTACCTGTCTACAAACGAACAAACAAGCTGGTCTTGGCCTTGGATCGAGATGTTACCGTAAAAGTATTGCGCAATTAAACATTTCTACGGAAAATCGTTAATATACCCACGGACCATCTGGATGTGTTAATTGATACGCAATCAGAATCCTAAGCGAATTAATCTTTGGTCTCGGACTCCGCCCTCCACTTCTCGGTTATTCAATTTTTCGCTCGGTTAACATACGACGAGTCGACGGCCGTTTTTTGTGTTTACAAATTAAGGTAATTACCGTAATACCCCTGTCACAACCTTTTAAGTTCAACGCACGCATTACGAGCCGCGAAGTGACTTTTAACGAACTCTGATTTTGACTCTTAGTGCATCGACATTGGGATGTTAGCCGAATAATTTGGAATTCAGCGTGAAATATTGTTGCGGTCCGCCCTTGAACGTTCAGTTCCGGGCTATTTTAATGTCGTTTAAATTAAAATATGCAACGCGCTTGAGGCGAGATAATTGCGCACAACGAAGCCGCAAATCACGACGGTTTGCAGCTCTGCGCCGGCGCAATTTATCGCATGAAATAGGTAAATTTTTCAAGAGCCGCCGCCGACACAATAAGATATGGATTTTATTGGTTTTGCACTGATTTGGACGTAGGAAACGTTTCAACAAGATCAGTGAGTAACGAGTATTCCCTTATTTGGTCACGCACTACAAGTTTCCTGGAGCGGCGTAAATTATTACATTAGTTACGACTGAACTTAATCAGTTTTATAACTTCCGAAAATGTACACCACCTATAAAATAACCAGAGACATTATCTGGACGGATGCACGCTTCATATCGGCGCTGGAGAATTATTTATGACTGGATATTCTAAGATTGTTTGGAGTTCCCATCGTTGCCGATGCCGTTCAAACATGACGCCCGCACGATGGCTGCGCTTGCGCTGCGTGTAATCTCCCATCTTATGGCCGCGGCTATCTCCCAAGCGATCGTATCAGATACATCGCTTCCCATGTATGTGGGTAATAATGTTTTATGCGTTGATGAAGTTATTTTGCCCATCGACATCGGCTAGCTGTTACTATGAAACCTTACCATTTTAATATCGGCTCGTAACTGGATACGAGAAACATGCCAGGTAGCTTATATCCGCGTATCGTAAATCAAAATAATTATTACGTAATGGTATTCGAATTCGGATTAAAAGTACTGGTACTACACAGGTGAGGGTCGCGAGTGCGACGCAAGTTCAGATGACAATGTCGCACGAGCTGCTTGACCCCGTGTGGAAGCATGGATCGGGTGCCTCGACCGGTCGCGGTCATAGCGTAATGCGATTACAATGATGCTTGATTCGCAAATCGGCAGTGACCTAGTTGTCTGAACGGGCAGTGGGCGGCCCAAAGGCCTCTCAGGCTCCACACAGTCGCGCCACCGCTCCCGCCGATCGATTTAACACACCACTTGCCAATTAGGACGTCTTCTACATATTGGGTAAGAGCACGACGATATGCAGTCTCCTTTCATTCCATTATCGGTTAGTCAATACCGCTGGGGCTCGTGTGATCGAATGTTACACTTTTTCGATTATTTTTGTTTCGTCGCGTAATGCCGGGTTGCGCAATAGAATCGGCGTGTAATTGAATAGGGGGTCATTGTTTGTAACGGAACGCTGTGCGCCTGCGCAGTGTGAGATGAATTCCATTAGCCAGGTGCTGGTACAATGTCTGTTGGCAGTGGTGGAGGTCGTTTACATCGCCATCGGGCACCAGAGCTTGACGACTAAAACTATCCGCGGAAACCACAAAAATGCGACGGAAAATGTATGCACCTTGAATTAAACTACTACATCCATCATTCACTGTATTGGTATTTGAACTTTGATCTTTGCTAAAGGCGATATACATTCACTGACATGTCAATTTGTGTCTTGTATAAGTTATGTTTCTTTTCAATAATGCCTTTGAAAGTATTTACCTTGACATAATACTCTCGTAAGATTTGTTGCGGCGTAATTGGTGTTTAAGTTGAATGAGTGTGGGTTTTATGTCTTCAGATCACAAAGGCTTTTATGTTCTCCCCTAAATGGAAATGTGCAAACACTCGAGTGGCCCTTGAATCGTAAAAAGACCCTTGTTTCGACCGCAATGATTAATCAAGGATGCACGATGAGCGCAGTAATGTGCTCGTTGACATTCTGGTCGTGCGCCGTCCGTCCGTCATTTCGCCAGGCTCTTCCTAGAAAGCGAAGTGGCACACTTGATGCTAGGAACATTAGACCGGATGTGACGACAACGCCATAATAACAGTTAATTTTCACTTTTAATATGCGTCTGCGCTGTTGTGGAATCACTGATGTCCTGGATGAGTCAAGACCACGCAAGAATACAAAATGGCGTACAAATTGATAAGGAAAGCATTAGTGCTCCAATTAAAGAAAGTACAAACAATGAGAGATGAGAGCCGAGTTAATTATCTTATCGTTGTTCAGCTAGACAATGCGCCTGCTGAGATGCGCAGGCGCAGCGCGGTGTTATCGCGACCACCCGCAGCTGCCGGGGACCGACTTCTTATAACATTATTACAGGAACATGAATCAGCATCCAAACTCCAGATCAACAGATTCCAGTAATAAACGGTCTTCAACTTAAGCAGAAAACTGTGTGATCGAACTCATAAAAATTCCTCTCGGGGCGACTTGCAAGAATCTTGTCTTCTCATAATCAGTCGGAGGATTAACGCCGATCAGCAACTTTCCATGAAGCCGTTAACGTCCCAGGCGACACCTCGTCTAATGGGCCGCATGCGCAGTTAACTATGCAAATGATTGCGTGGACTGCGCCACCGGCCCTGCCCCGGCCCCGGCGCAGCTCGCGTCGCGCCCAGGCTTGCGCAATTATTCATTATCCCCCGTAAAGTATCACCCCTTCTTGCGTAACCCACCTGATAAATGATCACTATCAATTGTTCCCCGCAGTTAGCCTTGGTGAAATTGTTAAACTGCTGTCCGTTTCGTTACCGCATTATACTTTCAGGGTTTATTTATGGCAGGCGTCGTTTATTATCTCGTATCGCTCCTAATAATGTCTCGTTATGGGAAACTCTCGTTTGTGGTCAATAAAATAATTGAATATCGGTGCGTAGATCGGCTCGCCGTGGACTAGCTCTTATCTGGAGCGTAATAAATCGAAGCAGCCGATCGCGATCGAAGCCCGGCCAGGCGCCTGATTAATGAGTCAACGTTTTTTAATTAACGATCTCGCGGGTCGGAATTATTGCCCAGGATGACGGCACCGATCCTCGTATCGTAATCGTGAGTAGCTTTCGCCTGTTCGGCTAAATTATAAGCTCGATCGGGAGAGTTAATTGCGTGTTTACTATCGGTATGACATTAGCTATTCCTCGTTCGATAATGGTGTTGGGGCGGTCGCGTCGTGATCGGATGGTTCCCGCGTTATGCAAGCGCCTTTGTTGCGTTCGGTTCACTCAGGTTCACATGCCGTGATGCCGCTCGCGTCGCTCCGTCGTACGATCGGTATCGGTTTCGGATAATGGCGCTGGGTTCATTATTTTTGTCATTGATGCCACGACAACGTTGTCACGATTTCTGACGTAATTCAGTTTCCACGCTCCGTTGACACATACACGGTTCTGTATGTTTTTCCTCTTCTATGTGGTCTTTGATAAACATACTGGATACGTAAATAGATTTGTGTAACCGCAGGTTAGTTGGAGTTATTGATACTTACATATTACTTACAACCGGTGTGAATTATGTAGGCAACTAGGCAGTACGAGTAGTATTAGAAATTCAAGTTATTTCGCTTTTGCAAAATGTTATTCATGAGTCGTTTCGATATGAATGGGGCAGTTAATGCAACCTGTAATCAATAACATATCAATATCCACAATCATGACCCTCTGTGACTCCTATAGTTAATGATAGTTCGTCAACGTACATTGAACACCGAGCGTCAACATTTTGCCGGTGAAACTCGCTGGGAACGTAGCTCGTAGGTGGGTCACTTCTCACTTGACCTGTACCTTTTAGCGAAGGGCTTTTGTTGTCACTGTCAGCTAACTTTTTACTCGTTCTGAAGTGTCAGTTTCGAGTACAACTTCGTTAACGAGCCCTTTAGTGTATAAGAGATGAGATGTAACGCTGTGTCATTTTTCTAATAGTCTTCTCGCTGTAGATTCATTGGCGCATACCTTTCGAACAAGTTCTTGCACTGAAGTGTCTTTACAATGTAATATGTAAATGGACTAACGACCAGTAGTTGAGCTTTTTATATTACGTAAAGTAGTGTATTCGCTAACTAGGCAGCTAGTTCTGCTAATTCTCGATTGATCGTATGGTGAATGTTTTCAATTAAAGTCGCTTATCTAATCAGTGCAAATTTTGAAATAAACGTGTGCAAATTGCGCCACAGATAAAGTATTTGATAGATTCGATGCTAGTGGATTAAAAAGGTCGCCTTGAATCGTTTCTTATGCATTTTCGCGTCCATTTGTTGCACAATCGCCGTTGTTTTCGATACTACTGATTCGTTTCAATTGTAATTCAATTAAAGAAACGTATGTAAATGTCAAATCTTTGAAACAGTTGCACGTTTGATCGAGTACGGTATTTTATTGTTACGCAATGTTATACAATCAAATGTATATTTTGCTGTACAGTTTATTAAGAAATTATGTAGTATTATTTACTTACTGTTTTATTATTGTATTACGTTTACTAGCAGTTAACTAAGGTTAAGTAACGAGGCAATGCAGTAGTTGTTTATGATGTTGTGTTTGATTAGTTTACTGCGTAGCCGTTAAATTTGATTGTATCTAACCGATGTTATCTAACGGTACCTGTTGCAATTGTTTAACAATGTTTTCTTTTTTTGCAGGTAATAATTTGGAAGGTTCTAGAGTGGATGGAGGCGTAAAGTCAAGTGAGTCAGACATCCGCGTGGTATTAAAATTGCCCATAGTCATCGCTTGCGGAGTCTTTTGGGTATTTTGGCTATTGCGCAAAGGTATCTGTTAACTTAGTGTTGTTCACTTGGAAAGAATTGCATTTTGAGTCATTGGAATTATTATTCTGACCAATTGAGGTAAATTTGCAGTCAAATGTTTACTACATAAGCTCGATTGTTACGCCTCATATTTTATAGTATCTTGACACAAGCCAGAAAGCGGTTAATGTAAATGAAATATACAGGGTGTAAACTTAATTACGTTATTTATCTAAGGGATGCTTCAGTAGACCAAACTGAACAACTTTCATTAAAACCAACATCGACATCCCAAAAAATCTGCTGTTTCACGCATTTGGGTCGAGTAGCCGTTGACGGTTTCTATGGAACAGCTGATTAAATATCAAATATTATTGATTATAAACACTTTACACAGCCATTTTAAAATCAAATCAAATATTAAGTCTAATGGGCGGGACTCGAACCTTCCAAACCGGAGTATTGCTTGCCGGGGTTCAAGTCCCGCCCAAGACTTATTTTTCCAATCTTTAATTTGATCTGACACCGTGTATACGCACTCATAAATTCCCGGAAGAATAAGAGATGTATGAAAGCTGGATGAATAATATGGTCTTGGCACTTGGTATTGGCACACCCGTCTATAAGTAAACTTATAAGCTGTAATAAGCATCGAATAGTATGTGTCTATGGCAGTCGGCCATTACGAATGTCAGTAAAACATGGTCGCTCGTTAGGCATTCACGGAGGGCGCGAGCACAGAAAACAAATATATACAGTAGAGAAACTTCATGCGAAAGCACACAGACGAGCGACACGTACACGGCCCGCTGAGGTACTTCGAGGGCCATATAACTAGAACCAACCTCGCGTTAGCATTCCCCTCTGCCAAGTCTCACGATCAATTGATCATGTGCACATACAATTTGATACCTTATCACTAAACGAGACGGCCTATAATTGCGAAACAATATCACAGAGGATTATATTGTACAGAGTTACAGCTTCAAACAACCTCGCAAAAGCGGCGCATCACTACATGCGCAGTATGATTGTGTGCGCGTTCACCTACGGGGCTCACGAACGAGGCCGAGGGGACACTTTGGCTATGCTTCGGGTGGTTACGGCGTAACGAGGGTGTGAATTTAAGGTGTGAGATATTGTCCATTCTTCCTTTCGGAAAGAGATTGGAGCCACTGACCTCTGTTAATATTAATATGTCTATGGATTATTTTCTGTTTGATCGTCACTGTCATTGTAGAACGTCATGTCATGTGTTTTGTGTGAATTTAAAGTGTGAGATATTATTATCGTTCATTTTACTCGAGCATGTTTAAAAGTAGTTTAATAATATTAAACGAAATGGTTAATAATTGCACTGTGTGCTTTAATAATACGAGGAGGAACACAAACAAAAACATCTCCTTCTTCATATACCTACCCCAAAGATCGTGACAGGTAAGTCAATTTCTGAGTCACCCGCGTAAAGCGGCGGATCGGGCGGCAACGTTTTTTTTTATTTTAACTCATTTTATTCAACTAAATAACAAATAATAAATAACACAACAAACAACAACAACAAAAAAGAAAAACAATATACCTACATTATTATAAAACATTATCCTTCATACTTCAATTAAATTTATTTCCTTTTAGACAGCCCTACAAGAATAGGCTAATGTAATCGAAGCTCCTATGAAGCTGTTGCTCTGTACAATATAATCCTCTGTGACAATAACTTCAAACTATATAGTCTCGTTTCTTGACTGAGACTTTCTTTAACTAGCAAAGTTTGAATCCAAAGATTCCAAAGTAATGAAATAAAATCCAAAGCTGCGGATTTCATGCTACCTCGTCCCCTGCAAATAGTGGCAGAAAAGATTGTTAGTAGAATTACACGCGTAACTCGTCCATGGTTACATGGTCTAAGTTCGGGATGAAACATGGTATGGCAGCGTGATACAGCGCTATCGCGCCTTGACTCTCTTGCCTCATTCGTGCGAATATAAAGATATTCGCACGAATGAACGAGATAAAAGGCATGATAAAACCGTATCACGGGCAACGTGCTACGGCTTAGTATGACAGCGTGATATAGCGATATCGCGCCTTCGATCTCTTTCTATTTGCGCGCGAACGAACGAGATAAAAGACGTGATAAAAGCCTTATGAGCCTCTGAAGTACTTACCTTAGCGGGCTTTTTACGTGGCGCTCGTCTGCGTGCGTGCTTCGATTCGAGCGCTTGCATGAAGTTGCTATACTGTACATTTCTTTTCTGTGGCGCGTGTTCGTGCCCACATCTGTATGCGCCCGCGCACCTCACGGACACGATTTGACGAATGAATCACTCCATTTTCTTCGTAGTTCTGTTCACGTGACGTCACGATTTCGGTGTCGCACGCGCTCCTAACCACTAAATTAAATTATTTTATATTATGATAATTAGTTTACGTTTCCGCTTTCGTAATTTGTTTTATCTTGAGACTGAGTCTGAGATGTTCATGTCTTGACTAATCAATTACATTACAAACTGTTGTTTTCTGTTGCGTTCGTTTGTCTTTAGATAAGGAGTCTCAAATTAGGGCCAAAAACGGAAAATGGCTTTGGTTTTACAATTCTTTCCCTTTACTAAAGTGACTTCTCAGACCTTGTTTTCGGTATGAAGTTATTAATGTCTCCAAAATCTACATACATTTTGGAGACAAAAACCGACAGTATGGTCCCTTTTCCCAGAAAACATCACAATGATGAAATGTACTGTACCTACTTACAAAAAACTGCTTTACATTTCTTGTTCTTACATACATTACATAGGTACATAAACTCACGATCGAAATCGGGGTGTTCAGAATTTTTTAATTTTTATTATTAGCCAATTTTATCCCACTGCTGGGCAAAGGCCCCCTCAGTAACTCTAAGAGAACTAAAACTTTTAAGGATTTTTTTGTACTCGTGTCTGATTTTCATTTCCTATTCTTCTCAACTTTACAAAACTAATATCCCAATTTAGGCCCAGTACCAAAGCGAAGCGAAGATGTATAAAATCAACCAATAAAATATGTAGCTTGATTCTGTCAAGCTAAAAAAAATTTGCAAACGAATTTATTGATACTTATTCAAATAAATCGACCATAATAACTGCAAATAAGTGAACAAGACGCAAATGACTTTGTCAATTCTTCGCTTACGCACGTGTGCACCTATAATGTATCATGCATGGCAAATTGTCTCTAATCAGTCCGTTTACTGCCGGACAGTACACGTGCTGCAAAGTACCACCGAGTAGATATCCTACAGAGAAACAACTTCATACAAACTCGCGGCACGATACACCAATACAACAGATAGCCAGGCTTCACCTCAATAGGTAGCACGTAGGTGGAGCCCAGGTGTCAGTGTCACTGATATGGTCGTGTAGCCTTATCTTATCATACATTTCGTTCGACAAAAGGTCATAAGTCACTATGACAATTTAATGAAAAGTCAGTCAAAAGACTTATGAAACTAAAGTTGAATTTAATTTGATTAGTATTTTTGTTTTTTGGTCACGCTCGTTTTCGAACAAAACTGTCCTCATGCTATTTCTAATAGTTTTCTCTTCTGTAGATATACCCCTACATGCGCAGCAAGGTTTATTAACTGCCGCTCTTTGTCTCACGTACAAAAGCGTGCGGCAGCAAAGCTTCGCATGTTGGGGTGTACCGGTCACCGCTTGAATGAAGTTGTTTCTCTGTAGGATATCTACTCGGTGGTCATACAACGTGTCACTGTGTCGTGTCGGTCACGTGCCGGGTCTACTTATACTTTGCCGACTTCTGGAGAGGGTTGATAAGTTGCACGCGTTGTAATCCCTTTATAGGCATGCTGTCATATTTCTATGCATAACTTTGCGTTTACTTCGATAGATTTTTGGATCAATTTCTGACACCAATCAGATCACATGGCCATGCCACTTAGCACTTTCTGTTGTTCTCTTTCACTAAGCGTGCATCTGAACAAGATAATAGACGCGACAGTCTTGTCAAACGGCGCGTGCTAGACGGCTAGGCCTCTCTGTTAGATAAAATGTACAAAATAAATAAATGTTAATAGAACAGGGCTGTTGAATTCAATGGAAATACCTGCCCTTAATGCTAATAGGAGCAAGAAATTCCACGGTTAGAAGTTATTCTATTGCGACTCAACAATTACGGACGCGACGGTCGTTTATAAAGATTGCAATTCAAACACATTGCAACATTTTATCTCGCTCCACGCATTGAATCCTGTTCCGACATGGACAAAGCTGGTCCAGTAACAGCTTTATGGCCAATCGGTCAAACGACAGACGGCCACCATTTAGTTCCTGCCATCTTTTACGACGAGCGGCCATTGTGCGCAAGCGCAGCCCTCCGCTATTGCAGGTTGCGGAACAATAGCCATGCAGAGTGCTTTCAAACTCGCTTAGCTTTTATTAACGTTTACAAATCATGTTCTTCTAGTTGTTGGCATTGGAAAGTGGTTTTTAATTTAAAAATTCCTAAGTGACATTTTATTAGAATCCATTCGATTGCAGTCCAGTCCCATTGCATTTCTGTGACGGACTTAAAGAGAAAACTTGTTCGTTCCCTACAACAATATTTACCCTATCACTATCATTCCATGAAAATCTACCGGACGACGGAGTAGCCGAGCAATATTTGTACTCGTCGTGCTTAGATAAGTCAAGGTGCGATTATTCTGCCCGGAGCAGGAATGCAACATTGTTTAAAGTGGTTCGGTTAGGCTTAGAGCGCGTGCCCAGAACTGATAGCATCCTCGATGGCTCCCCCGATATGCACCACATCGGACCGGCCCCGTTATCATTATGCGAGTTTACGTACTACCTACTGCTCTTATCTGTCGACCATCGGACACACGCTGAAAAACGGCCCACGAGGGCAAACCAGCGAGAAATTGAGACGGAGTAGCGGTCCCACCGCAGGGCAGGCGCAAGTAGGCCGACGCGATTACAGCGTTTCCTCAAAGTTATTAGCCGTCGACAAAAGCTGTGGTTTGCGGTGATCGCGCCGCCGGCGGCTTCGCTTCACACTATTTTGTCATGAAGCGTACCGTTTTACGATATTCAAGTTACATGTCCGCTGTCACTCATATCTGAAACGGACACTCGTAATGCAATACCGTCTTCCGAACTCTCTCTCGCTCGGTAAATGCAGAGCGGAACGTTTCCTCGTATTCCTGCGGAGTTGTCGCTGCCTCGTTTTGTTCCTATTGTGTTGTGTGCCGTGTGCGTTCCGATTCTGCCGCGTTGTAGTTCAGAGGGCAGTCGTTACGCCGGCGAATTTTCACAATAGAAGCGAGAGTTGGCTCCCGTGTCGACACTCGGCACTCGGCTTCCGCAGATCACTATCGCACACCCTCAGACCTCTTAACACGTTCATACATCACTTCCGAGATCGTAGAACTCTCACTTGTGATATCTGCTTAACCTATGGTATCAGGAAGTGATCGTATGTGGGATACGAGAGGCTATGATCATCTGAATACAATGTGTTACGTTGTTGTAGATACCCAATTTACAGTGAAAGGAGGGGTGCAAGAGTTGAACTTAGTCATGTTTTATACGACAACGCATTCTCTTACAACAATTTGTTCACGTTGATATTAAAGGTTGTAATTTAAAAGATTAACGTCATCTCGGTCGTGGAATGTTGGCAAAAATCATTGAATTAAGAAAAAATTCGCAACGATTCATTGTTTGCTAAATCGTTTGGGCGTTATGCCCTCGATTTTGGGTTCAGCCATTCAGTTGTTTATGTTCGCGGTTCGTCTCTCACCATTTACGGGCCCCAATAAACTTGGTTAACAAGGCACGTTGTGTTGTGGGTGTTCACCACCTCGATTAAGATGCAAGTTTTCGCAGGAAAACGGCGGATGTCACGTTGGAGGTCGCGATTATCATCTTCGCCATATCTGTGTGAGGAGGCCAATGCGTTTGTTTTTCTTGTTAGATGTCTCTGACCCGCCCATGTTAATGAGTTGCACGATGTTTGTACAGCTTTATGGGGCAATATTTTCTTCATTTATCAAGTCCTGTATTGCGAATGACTTTAATTCCGCTCAAGTCTCGTTCCGTGGTAGAAATACATATATTCATCTGGGTTATTGCGAGATTCCGTGATATTTCAAGTCGGGAGCGCCCCGAGCGCTTGCATTACATTAGAGCCACGTCGGCCACCCTGACAGCAACTCAACTACCCATAGTTTGAAAATTGCATGCCCATTTATCGAGTGCTCTTTCTAAAGACTGCGTGACTGACGTTTACCATTTACGTAAGTAATCAGGCTGTGGTAAAAACACCAGTAGAGTTCCTTGTATTCTAGCCCTTCCTTATTTTAGTTTTTGCATCTCTAACGTACATTTCAATGGATGATTGGAATTTTATCCTTGATACCTCGTAGTCATCAAGAACAGGTAACGAGGGCGCAAGAAAGCTACAGTTAATTAGTGCTTTTAAGTCGTTATGTTAACGTCTGCTCATTATTGTCTTACTTTGTTGCCGTTCCACTGTTTTTGTTTAACCATGTCTTACGAACTCCTTCTGTGTTCTACTTCCATGTACACTTGTAAAAATTACATAAATCGCTGAAAGTTCCGCTGACCATCTTTGCCGGCAGAATCTTTTCACCGAAAACAATGGTCGAGTAACCGGCGATTATTTGCAAGTGTCGGATTTGCATGAGCTTGTCGGTTTGTCTGTGCGACCCCCTAACCGAGGGCATTGTTTTCCACGATTTGAATGGCTAATAACAAGCCTTCAGCGGTTTCGTAAGTGGAACGGACGTGGCGAGGCTCTGATCTTTAGAAACTCGAGATGTTTACGGTTTTTGGGTGGTTCCATATTGTCTGCTATTTGGGTCGTTGCAAGTTTGCGGTAGCAGAAACAATTGAATGCTTATCTAAGGATTTATCGTCTGTAAGCCATATGGGGGTGTGTCTGCTCTCTCAAAAGTATTCATTGAACGCTTGTGGGTCAGCCTTTATTTGTACGTTTTGTTTTATAACCCCGTCGGTTCTGCTCCTACATAGCATGACTAACCGTTCGAATGTTTCTTTATAAATGCCATAACATTTCCCCTGCACTTATAATCGTGCGCATATAGGTCATTGATTGATTGCCTTTGAGAACGACATCAAAACAATGAGCGCAGTCAAACGCATTAAGTTCTATGAACCGGGACTCGTATTCGCCCTCACATACACATGCAGCTGGAAGGAGAGGCTGTCAGTGACCCCGTGCGCGGTCCGGTGCCCATTAATTATTCTATTACTGCAATGGCACTCGTGATCACTGCGCGCGCGCTCGCCTTTGATCCGACCATGCGCTTCAATTCTATTACATTGCTCTTCACACGAATCTTCTCCTGTACAATGTTGTCGAAACTCTTTTATTTCACTTTTATCTTAATAGCTACAAGGCTCATTTTTATGATGTAGTTGTAAATTCCAGTGGGCCATTACGCGAGTTATGCGAGAGTATTACCGTGATCGCTATCCGGCAAATTCTTTCCCAGTCTTGTTCAATTATGCACTATCGACGGATCCCTAGGTTCTCATTATTCTTGTGTTTTATGAGCCACTAATACTGTGTCGATAGCATCCGACTTTCTAATAATGTAGCTTAAGAGTTTCTCTTGCGTTTTGTCATCTTAAAGATGGCAAAGGGCAAATCGTACATCCGATGCATAGCAAACATTGTCGATACTCGGCTTAGTAAGAAACACGTCTGTGAAAGTTGTTGCTACACGATGTACTAAGTTAAAACCGTTGTATTCTCAATCTGTTGACCAAAATCTGGATAATTCAGCATCTAACCTATAAATTGGCCTTTCCAATCCGATCGTGCCCATAACTTACCATTTAATAGTAATGTGTGTACCAATGACCCCTCGATTCCCGTCGTGACCCGTAGATCCAGCATTAAGGTGAAAGGCGCGTAATCTGCGCATTGCTCACGCGCCGCCCTAATTCGACTAAGTGCTCGGCTGCTGATGAATGGGGATTAATTTCAGTTTAGATAGATTTATGCACTGTTTGCACGTTAATATGTTTGTGTTAGGAGAAATTTAGGTAAATGCATTTTAAATTGATTGCCGAGTTTGATTGAATTATGTACGTATTGAATTAGAAAAATGCGATGCCGTGCTTCCTGATGTAGTTCAACCCTAATTGCTATGGTATCCCATTTTTTTCGATTATCACATCGCAAAAATATGTACCCATTTTCGGACAAGTAGGCACACGACGGCTCATAGATTCTTGTACTGTACCAATTACTTTTTCCGACTTTTGCACGTAATACCAACAATTTACAAACGGTGAAGAAAAACATCGTGAGTAAACCTGTACACACTGAAGAAGAAATTCTGATGCTTATGTGAAGTCTTCAAATCTGCATTGTGCACGCGTGGTGGACTTGGCCCACCTTGAAGGTAGGACTGTGCCCTATAGTCGGACCTATACGATACTTCTTAAAAATGTTAAGTCTTTGAAAAATTTGTTGGAAAAATTGATATTATTTCTCTGAACTTAAAGTTATCAGGATGATAATATGACATGTCGAGTGGTGATAGGCTGATAGGTTACCTTTCGCCCGCGAAAACACTGCATTTCAAACCTTAGCTCTTAACCATTTCTCCAACAAACCATTATAAAGCACTATCACTATAAATAGCGATGCCAGGTCAAGACTATACCCTCATTAAGTTTGATTGAGCACTTATCAGTTAGCGATTCGTTCGGCGCCACGTTGAATGAGTGCTCATTGCTATGTTGGATGCTAAGTATGAAGCTTGTATGAACGTTTGTTACGCCTCGTTCGAGCTCAGGGTTTTCAGTTTAAGGATTTTGGGACTTTTAAAGATGGAAAATACAGTTTGGAGTGCGGGAATAGTCTTGATACTGCTCTGGAGATTATTAGAGAAGGTTCGACAAAGAGTCATAGTTTCCTGAGTCATACATTTTTCTTTTAGGGATATATGTGATTCTGACTGATTGATTTGTTACTAGGAATTAATGTTGCGTTGCGATTGGTAACCTCAAATACGTCTGGGTAAACTGCTCATTATTAAGGTTTAAGATTTTATTGTTATTTGAAAGCGCAAAATCCCTATCTTTTTCGTATACGACCAAAGAAAAAAGCTCTGGAAATCTGGGCAAAATAGTTCGAAGTCAAAGCGAGATTTATGGAAAAGGTCGATTTACAACAAAACCAGAACGGTTTCGAAAACTTCAAAGGATAGGACTAAAATCACCTTTGATTCTTAGTCACCCTGTATTAAGATGGACCGAGGAATAATGTTCAAACAAACAGGGAAAGTATTTTATTACCGATCGGGATTGATGCCAAGAGGGTAAGAGGTCAATGTTACTTGACACTTACTCGCAGGTCAAGTGTGAGAGATCGAGACTGAAGTGTGGGTGGAAAACACTTATTTGGGGACATTTAAAAAAAAAAAAGACAGACAATAAAGGTACTTAGGTAACACTACCATTGGGAATAATGGGCAATAGTTTTCCAAATTATAGTTGATAAGCTGACAACTTTTCACTTCCGAGTATATACGAGTATGTACAGTACTTGGGCGGACCTAGCTATGCTCCGCGACTTCTAAGATAATCTAGATAGGTTTCATCCCTGAGAAAATCCGTTTTTTTTTCTTAGCCTATTTCAAAGGCCTGAGCCAGTTCTATCCACTCTTCGTCGAAGGCATCCAGGTCTACATCTCTTCCGGGGTCGACCCTGACGGCGACGTCCTTCTCTGGGATCCAAGGTGTTAAGACTGGCCCATCTTTCCGGGTGCAATCGACAGACATGGCCGGCACAATCACACTTTAACTTGGCGGTTTTCTCACCAATTTGCGTTTTTTGGCGTATTGTGGTGTTCCTGACGCGATCTGTCCGTTTACATCAGAAAAATATTTTTTTCTATATTTGTCCAAATGAAGTATAATGGGCTGACATAACGTCAGGGTTGAAAGCCCCAATATAAAAATTAAATAAAAAAAAAAAGTATAATGAGTGCGTATAATTTGTATGTATGTATGTATTTATATAAAATCTACGAAGTGTATCCTAAAGCTAAAGATGTGTTCGTTTTTCATCGAACAGATGGCATCCTTAGCATTGGATCAGCTTCTAATTGCCTTAATGAGCCGCATCCTCCGCGTCGGCGCCGGAGCGTCTGTAATACAATACAATGCGAATTAACGTTCGTTTTTCGCGCCTAAATAAATTTTCAATGAAGATAATAAGAAGGTAAGGCAGTGTAATGAGACTTGACTACATCTGAGTAACTAAACTTGGTCTAGATTGAAATGACCTCATGTTTTACGTAGGTGTTGTCTTTAATTAAATTTGGGAGGTCAAGTATTCAGAAGTGCTTAAAATCGCAAGTGTCTAAGTGGATGACACTCAAAGGAACTGTTGAAGAACGATTTCTATGCGTAACTAATATATTGAAAATACATACAGTCGATTAAAAATGCGAAAGTGTGTTTACATATCACGGAGATAGAAACACGATATTAGAGCGCACACAGTTTTTTTTTTAATAGATGCCGACTCTTTTTAAAGGGATGTTCTGACCATCAAAATGAGCAATTTTCTCTGTCGGACTAACATCGAAATCGCGAAAAAATAATTAGTCTTGGGCTCGAAATCGCTCTCTATGGAAAGTTGTTCAGTTTGATGGCCTGATCACCCCCTTTAAAAGCGTCAGTATACTAAGAAAGAGCCTATATTAGTGCACAGGCTACATTTTATGAATCTACGCCTAGTACGGGTAAAAAAAGCTAGTGTACAAATATTTAAAGGAATGGTTAAACTGGTTGATGACCTTCAAGCAATGAAAGATATTCTTCGAAATAACGAACGTCTTATAATCCGACAACAAAGACTGTGCACGTGAATAAATCTCGCATCTTTTGCTAAACTAACGAATCCTTTCACAAAAGGTCCTAGCCTAATCGTCACAATAAGATCTGCTTATTATCCGAACAGCTGTCGATTTATTATTTACGTTGTTTCCTTCATGTTGTCTTCTTTAGATGTTTACGCTTGCCAACTGTGATATTTTTGGCATCACTACGGTGGCGAGGCTGTTTTTATTTTAAACAATCACTTGTGCACTTTTGCGGCCAGCGTATCTTTTCAAGCAGTAGGACCACGAGGATTTGAAAACTAAGCGGTAGGACCAACAGTCCGTTGAACCATCAAACTGAACAACTTTATGGGACCAATATAAAAAACGCGAAAAAAAATCTGCTGTCACATAATTATATTTGGCTCTAGTAGGTTTGCAGTTTTGTATGGAACAGCTCATTTTTTTTTACTTTTAACTACAATATACAATGATGAGGGTGTCAGGGATATTCTACTGACTAACTTTTACTGCCAAAAGTTAGTATAAAATAAAAATACTCATCTCTTTCGACGATTTCTCATAACATCTTATGGTAGATTACATACCGAGGGCAGGAAAGTAAGAAAAGTGTCAGATCTCATGTAAACTTGTGATCTGAGGCTTTCTATTTGCTGCCCGCGGTTAGTATACTATTTTTCTCCTCGACGGAGGTGGAAAGTTGCAACTTCGTTTAGCGCAGCGGGACAGAAATTGACGCCGGAAAGCCGGAGGCGAGAGGAGAAAAATAATTCCGTTGAACCGTTCCTAATTTCATAATCTATGCGCTGTTCCAATGTTTAAATCTTAAGAAGCTCCAGAACCTCGGCTCGTAATCTGATAGCAATGTTCTAAAATGTCACTGCCCAGGTGTTTGTCCTCGGCGCGGGAGCAGTGAAGGTGCGCATGCGCCGAACACCGGCACAATGGAATATTTCACTACCTATTAGAATACAATAACAAGGTCGCAATGGTCCAATTTGCTATTGTAATGCCGCCGATGATCAGAATCGGTTCAGCTACCGAATGAATACTTTTGTTGGATTTAAAAAGATTGGAAATTTCATGTGTTCCAGGAGACAAACAGATTGTGTATGAGAACTTGGAAATGACAGTCCTAGAATATACCAGAAATGATGATGATGATGGTGTAATAGTATAAAACTCTAAGCCCCTCTTGCGCCAACCTGGGTTAGCAATAAACTCTAGGTTAAGTTGGTAACCCATGATTTTTTGTATAGAAAAACAACTGAAAGAGCTATTTTATCCGGAGTTAATTGCTAACCCGTGGTTGGCGCAAGTGGGGCTTAATGTCTTATTCAAAAGACATATTACACATAGATAGCTTTCCGTCGTCATTTTGTTGACTCTACCACCGCGTCGGAAGGTGTTCCGATGTAAAGAAAATGCAGCCAGAAACTTTACAACACACATCTTTTAAAGTGCGTTGTAGGCTTTTTGGCAGATTTAGTAGTAGTGTGTACAATCTTTTTATATCGAGTCTAATGCATATCATTCTATCTTTTCCCAGGCCAGTATTTTGCCACACGGATAGCACTACAGGCACGGCAGTCCGCTATAGTCCTCTGTTCCGGGCAGGAAGGGCAGGATATTATATCCAATACTATTCTTTCCATCCATCCATTTTCCATCCTCAAATATTCCGGAACCCCAAGAAAGTTGATCAACCAAAACCTAACTTAAAAACCTCGATGTATAAAGGGTATTTGTGTTATTCAATTTCTGGGGCAAATTTCCATCGATGACGACCAAAACTTTCCCAGTCAGTTTCACAGAAGACATCCTGTACCCTATTAGGGAGATTGACGTCTGAATGAGTGCAGCTACTGCGCCAGTCTGCGTCCGCGCAGTTGATTTGCGCATGTCTCCTAATGTCTAGTAATTAGGCGTGTCAATGTCGACTCGATTGTGTGGGCAAAGATACGTACGTAGCTTTGTTTTGTTTTCGTCTATGCAAATTGATCGATGAATATTTATAGGTTATTGTTGGTAAAAATTGCTAATGGTTATAATAAGAGAGAGTTCAGTGATTTTGGTGTGAGGCTTTTGTGTGCATAAAATGCTGAGGGCCGATAGCGATAATTTAGAACATTGACTTTCGGTGCAGATTCCGATATTCAGGTGTGTTTGTGATCCAGTGTCGATTGTCGAATCTTAGAAGTACGATTGTTCGACCTCTTGAAAACTGAATCTATCAATTCTTAATTCTATCGCATCATTCCACAGACTAGACTTAAATTGCACAATTCAGAAAAATTCCTAACAGTAACAGTTAATATTTATTCGTTTTTTTGCACAACATGTCGTAAAATGCAAATCACGTATCGGCACACTGACATGGATCCTAGCGAGTTGTGTCAAGATCGTGCTCTCGCGCATTCCGCCCGAATCTGCGCTTGCGCTTGACCTGGCTGATTTAATAAATACTTGTTGCTAACTTAGAGCAGTTGAAGCTCTTTGATAACTGTATCGATGTGTTTGTTTTGATCAAAGAGTTGATCAACAAAATTTTTTTTTTCAGTAAGCAAAATTTCAGGTGGATGTGAAACTATTTTAAGGTGTCTTTTGCGGTTAGGGCGTGGGTAATGCCAAATACATTGAAATACAATTATTTATTTGATTAAAATTAGCGGTATACAAATGATTGAGTCCCTGACTGCCAAAGTCGGAGAACCGTGTATTGGGTGGGAGGCATACGCAAAATGAAAAATTTCTTGTCAAATGTATTTTTTTTTAAAGTATATGGTTACATATCGCATATCTATCACGATTAGATAAGATAGACAGATCTGACTTCTATCTTACTTGTCTAAGTATAGTACAAGGTCATTTGAAAAATGCTGACTAATCACGGAAAAACTGAAAAAATTCTTGCAACCAGCTATGTGTCATCCAATTCACATACATACAAAATCCAACGGTCATTCATTTGTATTCGTAAACGTTTGCAAAAATGTGACCGGTGCGCAGGCGCGGCTGTACACCGACCTCGCGGTGACTCACGCGCACCGAACCTGCTGGACATTCGGCCTAATCGCCGAAACCGTTGAGGAGTCAATTCATTTAAACTAATTCAAATTTAGAACGATAGACAGTCGAAAATAACGTGTTGAAATAATTTGGATTGGACCGTTGATTATTGACAGTTATATTAGTTGTTTTTGCATGTTTTATTGAGCATCTAGTCACGCCTTTCCAAGAGCAGTTCATTAATAATTTGCGTATTTCGGTCAATGATTGTTGATTGCAATTTTTCATCTAAATTCATTGAGCAATAAATGAAGCAGGTAATACCTTCCCCTCACGAGACCACATAATCTTAATCTGAAAACCAAACTCAAGTTAATAAACTGATCATGGCGGGATAGGAATAGCCCACCTAGACCCTCCCCACTACTCCTCTGTATGTTTACCTTTTATTCTCTTTATCCAATTATTTCACGAAATGTTTGGGTAATTAGTTGGTGATCCCGAATTGTATTTTTCATTAATTTCTTACAAAAGAAATACTGTAAAACTGAAGGTAAACCATGTATCCGGATAGCAGAAATACTCTCAAGAAGTAATATCGCATAATGTTATAAGGCGCATGTCCTTTAATGGGAGGCTGTGCTCCGCCCTGAAGTCCCAAGAAGTCCGCTATGAAGACACTTAAGACAATAGTGTAAAGATGAAGATCGTTTGGTCCAGAGGGCTTGCTAAGTGGCATGGAGAATAGATCTTATCACCAACATCTGAAGTATGGGACTAGTTATTGCTTATGACAACTCTAATAAAAGTAGATTTATTACAGTCGTTGTAAAACTGCCTTTTACGTGCCGTATCGAGGATTTTCTGAAGTTAACTGTTTATTAATTAATTGGTTTTTAGTGAGGTTTTATTAATTGTAAGTTATTGTTTTGTTTTTATAGAGGGATTGTTGTCGATTGACTCATGCATGGTTGAGGAATGTAAATTGTTAATCGGATGTTCAAGAAATTCCTACGAGGCAGGTATGAATTGTAGGGAATACTGTTATTACGTTTGACACTAAAGCCACAGATTAAAGAGTTACTACGTAATAGATACATCACTCCCTTAGAAAACGATAAATTCCCACGCTGCTAAAGCTCATGATTTGTATGTCATAATAATAATAAAAGATTTTTATTTGTCTCAAAACAGCAATACACAAAATGGCACATGAAACATAGCAAAATATTAATTTAAGTTTAAAGACGAGATGTATGGCCCTTACGATGGGCAACAACCTTTTGATAAATATTATATGCAATGAACTTCATGAAAATTTGCTAATTGCCGCTGTTAACGTATCAGATGAAAATGCCAAGCACTGCAGACCAGGATACTTAATGTATGCTGCGGACGTCGAGATCGACATAGAATTAAATTTTCGTAACCCTTAGGTACTGTACTTTATATAAAACAACAATTGCCGACTCTTGTCGTGTCGCTTCCAGCCAGTCTACGGCCATTGTTTACACAGTTGCAGATATTTTCATTGTGCCGACCGGCGACAAATTCCTCAGCCACGAACAGTATAGTTTAGTTCTCCATATTGCCATTGTGGCTGTCAAACCAGCATGCAAGCTGTTATAGTTTTACTGTGATGTAAGTTTAGTATAGGAATGTTTAAAGGGTTTAATGGACTGGGCGTAGGAAATTACATTAGATTGGTTACACGTTTAGACGGAACGCTGATCATGTTTCTAAAGCAAAAACGGGCAAGAAGATCGGGGGTCAATTGGGGTGTTTATTGTACGGAAATACGTGAGAATTGATGAATAAAATAATAAATAAATAACGCTCACAGGAACATACATTGTAATGATCCCAAGAAAGCCTCAGGCTTTTTGTTATGGGAACCATACAACAACGGCACACACATATAACATCCATGACCGAACCGGGATTCGAACCCAGGACCCTGTTCTGGCAGTCCGGCGTGGTAACCATCACACCAACCGGGTCGTCAATCGGTCGTTTAGATGGAGGCAGATTAAAATGGTTGTGATATTGGAGGTATAAGGGCAATCCAAAAGTGTCTTTCCAAGGTCTCGCTTGCTGTTTTTTATTCCTTTCCGCTTTAGACCTTTCTTTAGTGTGTTAATCAGTATCTGGATACATGAGACATTTTATCGAATTAAAGTTTGATGTTAACACATTCCAGGGACTTTTTTATCATCAAATAACTATGTTATTGTGTAGGCAGAATTATGTTGTACTTTAAATCGGTTCACAAAAAATATTTTAACACCTCCATCTAATGAGTTTGTGATACCGTACGACCTTAAAATTTAAAGTAGATAGCAGAGTTCGCTCAGAGGTGATAATTGGTAGCGAACTTTTACAATGACTCACTGCTTTTTTGTTTCCAACTCATTTACAAGTTCTTTTATCTCTCGACGAGTGCTAAAGATGTGTTATTTTTGACGTCTACATTCACTAAGCGTAATGGAACTCGTACTTTTCTTTTCGCGCAATGCGTTTTATTGTTTCATTTTGTCTGTCACCATTTTTGCCAGAACATCTGAATCATGTGGGTTTCCCTGGATTACTGTAAAGTGTTTAGTTTATTATTCAGTGCTTATTGTGTCAGAAGTTGATATTATATTATCTACTGACAACTTAATTTACTTTCAATTCCAAAGTATCAGATATCCATGAGATTTGAACACCTAGTTTCCACGACATTACTAAACCTGAGAAACAAACTTCCTGGTATAAAAAATTGGCTTACTATCCGCTAAAATATCTCGGCAATTCGTTTCTTTGCAGTTATGAGAAGTGCGAGGGCACGCACGCAAAGCTGCGCAGGCGCAACAAAAGCGCATTGTCGCATATTTGTCGGACGTTAGTTCCCACGACGGTCAGGTTCCGAGACCCGATCATACTGAGCCCCATTGTTTGCTGTACATTATGTATGTGCCAGTTTTTTTGCTTCTCGTTACTTAATACAAGTGCAAAAAAAGTTACTTCATTAAAATGCTTGGACCATTTTTTCCGGTCCCTAACAGAAACGGAGACGTATTGATTGATTGTGCCATTGTATAACAGTGTTTAGGGTTTGGTAACAAAGAATTACCTTTCCAGTGCATTCTAACTGCGCAACCGACTGATAGATAAAGGATGTGACATTTAAGTTCAATCTCCGATCGCCCACTGTCGATTTGCGAATATACGATAAGCGAGGCAATTTGGAACGACCTAAATAAGAGGCGATATACGTTCCGATACGGCCGGCCATTGCCAGATGTAAAGCAGAATGCGTCGCAATTGTAACACAATATAATATTAATTTAAAACACGCCGACGCAAGAGTGGGCGGGGTTTCAACATCGGTGCTCGGTTTTTGTTAGGGTTGTAGTGTTAGAAGATCTTAGATGTTATGGGATTAATAAAGAACTAAACTGAGGTGAAGTTTGGAGGAAAAAAGGCTTCGTGAAATATGTCTTGTGAAAGTATTTGGACCGCATGTATTTATAGTAAGCAAGCAATTTAGATATATAAATGCCTGACATGACAACCCTACTCGCTATAGCCCGAAGATTTTCCAATCGACAAGATCTCATGTAAATTACTCCAGTATCCTGTGAATCGTCGCAATATTGTTCTAAACACAACAGATTTCCGTGATTCATAAATATCAAGATACGAGAGTTTCTAGCGAACGTTCTTACGAAACCGGTGTCGTGGCTCGCGCTGGCGCAACTCGCATTGTCTCCGCGCATCTAGAGCGACGATTCGCGACACAGCGCTAACGCCTACCGCGGCTTGCGCAAACGCACCGCACGCTCGCCAAACGTATACGGGCATCGGAATCCCGGCCGATATGACACCGCCGAGCACCGCCAACGATCTCACCGAGTCATTAGCGACATCACGTTCTACTCTCGGGATTACAGCGAATTCCACGAGCCCAATTATTGGCCGTGTCACTGGTACAAGATTAATGTGCGCTCCACATTAAGACCGCTTTCGACGTCCTTTCGCAATGTTTACTTCGCTCCCACGAGACGCTTATCATTATCAGGGTCCTGATAACGTGGGGATTGTGCAAGCGCGTTGCGACACGGCGCGGGTACGGGATTAGAGGCGACTAATTGAAACGTCCGCGTCTTCACAGTGGGCGGCGTCGAGCCGACAGTTTAATTACCTTTACAAACAGCTCGTGAGCAGCGCGCCTCACCGTTGGGCAACGAGACACTGACCGCGGGAACCCACCGCCGATCCGATGTACCAACTCCGTTGATTGTTCCTTAAATCATTCAGCTTCGATTGCAACAACCGTAGATTCTATTCGGGTAACAATAGCAGTCGCTGACACATATCCGGGAATGCTTTGTTTAGGTTCGTAGAAGTGCACTTCGTTGAAACGGAAAAAGGCAAATCATTGATGCTATGCGGCCGTGTTTGTTTACTCGGCGCGAGATTGCGGCGCCGGAGTGTCGGGACGGCGCGTGTTCCATGTTTGAATTTTAAAAGCTGGTGTCAAGGAGTTTCGCGGTCGATTCGCGACGAAATTAACGGCTTCCGTCGCGTCGCAGGCAGTTCGGAGTTCGGCGCACCCCGGGGTACGGCTGACGGAAGGCGGCCGCGTGCGTACGCGCAATTACGCAGGGCCCACTCCGCGCCCGCTGACCCCCGTTAATGTCACCGGCACCGGCCGGAGGCCGAGCTAAATGTCGGAATTTGTAAACACTTTTAATAACGCACCATGAACCGGCCTCTTGTATGTCCGTGGCAACTTCAGGTGCTATTTCCGGGAAGTGACACCTCCAAGTTAAACTTTATAACGGCTATTTAATATTTTATGCCTTATTCGTACGCCGGCTCTCAGTATCTGCCGTTAAGCGCAGACTCTGTATGCTGTTGTATTTATTTAATAATGGTTTAGAAAATTACGTTGGGCCGGGCTGCCATTATCTCACGTCAGACCTAAACGAAGTCTGATCTATGGCCGCGTTTGCCTTTGGGCCTTAAGCCCGCATGAATAAACTTTAAATTTGAATGTAAATCGTAAAGCATGTAGGCAGTAATAGTTTAATTGCAAAGAGACAGGACAGGTCAAGGAAAGACCTGCACTAAATCAGTAGACAAAGAAACAATAACAGTAAATCAAAAGTGCTAATAAATGTCAAAGTCGAATATACTGTATGTCAAATGTTAGAAAGGTACGTGTAGAGATAACTATCTATGTCAATTAGCTGTGAACAATCGCATTAAGGCGTACAATGGTAATAGGCAGGTTACAGAACAGTAAGCCCGGGGGATATGCTTACAAATGAACTGTCAATTTGTAGTTCAACTTGACCTTGCGTTCTCTGACTTTGGCATAAGTATTACATATTATGAGGTGTATTTAGTAAACTTGAAATCTCTAGAAATGTTAAAGTGTTTTTAAGACCCGATCGTCTGAGATGAGTTATTAAACGATGAATATTCGTTGAATTTTAACCTTGGACATGATTGTGTTGATGAGATTGATTTGTTAACTTTCGGTAACAATTGTCCATTCAAAATGTATGTCTCATGTAGCCTGAAATACAGGGTCCTACTTATTATGCTGACGGTTTATTAAAAGTATGGTCAGACCATCAAACTGAACAACTTTCTTTATGGGACCAACGATGAAATAGAGATTTAAAAAATCGGATGTTTCGTATGGAACAGCTGTTGTTTTTCGCGCTTTTGACATTGGTCCCATAGAGATCCCCATCCCCTTAGAAAACAGTCCACGTCTCACGACCCTCAGAAACTATGCTACTACTACATTCCTTATAAGCATACTTCCAATCGTTAAAAACTGCTAAAAATCATTGATTCAAAATCGATCGATGATCGGCAATTACGCAATAGCACAACATACAACATACTACAAAATTGACTATAATGAATAGGTAAATGTCAATGTCAGCTCACAATGATCACTATATCGAACAGCATGTATGACAGTCTGTCCGTTTGATAAGTTGAACAATAATGGACTGCAGCTTCCCTTGACTGCGACCTTCAAATTTCAATAGTCTGTAATTTAAATATGACGTATTCTATGAACTCTTTGTTCGACGTTTGCAACCATGCAAATTGTATGGACCCATTCAAATTTTCTTTCTCCAGGGTTTTCTCATTGCCATAGTTATATTGAAAACTTTACTTACCTACGGCCAAAGTTGACGTTTTGAGTGAAAATGAACGTTGAGTTCGTGGTGTTAGTTTTTCATTTACGCCAAAATCTGAAAGAACAGATACATACCACATTATCGAACATAGGTTATTGTATAAATATGGCAGTCAAGAATGTAGAGTAGTAACTATAAAGGTACGTCCTATTATAATATTAAATAGATACCAAGTCCGTTTCTCAAGTATTTCAATGAAGCTATTAAAACGCTTTAATGTTTCATTTAACAATTAAACTAAAAACATTTAAGTTAAATTGTAAATACAGAGCCGAGGTAGTATAATGACATTTTACAACGCATTGTTTTATAAACAAACGTAGATAATTATGTGCAAGCTTTATGAAGTTTTATTTCTGTACAGTCATCTTCAATTGAGCTTTTGCGATTTTATTAAAAATCTTGGCAATACAGCACTAAGAAGATGTTTGTTAACCATTTTCACTGCACATTCTTTTGGGTGGTTCAGTTCAATCTGAACTATATACCCCTATTTTTTAATTACCAACAACATGTTAAGGGTGTATTCATGCAATGAAAGTAAATAATTTTCCCTAAGGAACATGGTTCGAAAAACTGTTAGACCTTCCATACAAAAGTCAGCTGATTTATTTTCTATGGGAGGTCCGATAAACTTTCGATCCCATGTTCTATGACTGGAGAAGGATTCTAGTATAAAATTAGTATTTTGTGTGCAAATAAAGAATATTCATGTTATGAACTTACTGAAAAAATGCCCCTATTTCTACTCGTCGTCGTCTTCCAAGATCCTAACCTAATTATATTTACAGGCCGAGTCTACTTTGAAATTAGTATTCACTTTTTCGAAGTAGATTCAGCTTGTAAAGAAGGTACACACGCGGTGACGCGATTTTCAGATCTTTTTATGAAAAATCCTAACTAAATTACTAAACACCAGAATTCTTCAGTGACTGTACGTTAGTAGGCCTAGCATGCCATCCCCGACAAAACGAGAAAATCGTCATGCGAGTCATTTTGGCATGCCTAAAATAAAAAACATAACCCTCCTTCTGTCGCAGTCGGGTAAAAACAGGCACATCTCGATTTTTCTCGTTTTGTCGGGCATGGCATGCTAGGGCCACAGTGTTATCGATTCGGTATTGCCACGACTTAACTTAACTAAATTTATTCCTGTCATTTTCTAACATTCGACTAAGAAAAGAGACAGAAAACCAACAACTGACTTTAGTGCTGTCAAAGTGACGCTACACGCCCAAAATAAGATGGCATCATAATGCACGCCATCTTATTTAAGTCGTTTTTGGGCGTGTAGCGTCACTTTGACAGCACTAAAGTCAGTTGTTGGTTTTCTGTCTCTTTTCTTAGTCGAATGTTCATGTGTCAGTTGTTGGTTTTCTGTCTCTTTTCTTAGTTGAAGAAAATGACAGGAATAAATTTAGTTAAGTTAAGTCGTGGCAATACCGAATCGATACCAGTATCGCAATAATTCTATTCAGGCAAAGCTAGAGTCGTAAGTACGACAAGTCGGTTCCGTGCCGTGACCGGGTCACGTGACCGAGATCCACCGTTGACTGGCAGCGTTTTTTTTAATTTCCAAGATGGCGCGCCTCTAGGAACCTGCAGTGCTAATTGTCTCTTCACGCGGCATTTTTGATGCGTTTTCTTGTCGACTGCTTATTTCTGTTGAGAGTCGACTTCTTAGATTTGAAGGGGGCCAGCGTTAGAAGTTCGCCGCTTTGGTTTTTTTACGTACTCTTGACTTTAAAAGGTGATTGATAATTGGTGAGAGCAGGCACTTTGCATAGTTTGCTGAATACTATGGCGGAGTTTTTCTTTAACTTAAGAACCATACTTTATGCGATCCGATGATCCGTATCGTCCCACATATCCTGAATACTTACGAAAAAATTTACGATATTCCGGAAATTAACAAAAAACAATAAAACCAGTACATTTCCGATGCTTTAACTGCAATGCATTGTGTAATATACCTAAAAACACGGACCTGAAAAAATGACGGACGTAATCTCGTCTGATCACGAGTGAAGCACCCATTTATATTTGTGTGCGTGCTTACGCCCTGTCGCGCGGTACAAAATGGTGGCGGGTTGTAGGACCTACGCCTAGAACTGGTACATCTGTGTGAGTGTAGGTCCCTTGTAGAACAAACGAATATGTAGGACCTTGCATGATTTACATCTTTTTAGTGTCACATTCCGTCCGTCTTTTTTTTAAGTCCGTGCGCCTAAAAACACATTTTATGAAGAAACTGGTTAAAAAACTGACTCGTTTGACATATTCAGACTTCGCGACTTTTGCAGCCTATAAGCACACATTTTTAACAGTTTCTGGATCAGTGAAATATAACTGGTATACCCACGTATGGCGCGGTATGTGGGTACAAGGTTTCTATCACGAGCTACACTATAAATATTACTAATCTAACATCTTACGAGCCTCGTTATATTAATTAAAATGTTTTCTTTTAAAAGAATCTTCCGTTTTTTATAATTCTTGGGATTTTGTCTGCAATAGAAGTTAAACATTTCAAACCTTTATTTCTATGCGGATAAGGTGCAAAGTGCTAATCAACATTTGTTGCCGACCCTACCTATGGGAAACCTTGGGAGAGGCTGTCCAGCTGTGGTAAATAAATATACAGGGTTGTAAACTTAAATTCGTTACATTTTTGGATACTTCAGACCATCAAACTGAACAACTTTTAGGTACAAAAAAAACAGCAGTTGAACCGATTTGAATTGGCTTAGTTTGAATTAAAATTTAGGATTTATTTCATCGCAATCGCTTCATTCAATCAAAAGTTATGAGTATAGAATAGAAAGATGGTGGTCTGCGCATATAAAGTCGCGGGCGACGGTAGTAAATGAATAATAATGATGTTAAAAGCTAACATTAATTAGAGATCTAAAAACTATGTTTCTTTGTAACGATATCTAGGGAAATCAGGAACTCGATCTTAAACTCATAACTGCCAAACTGTTTGCTAAACCATAACCGACTTTAGGACGAAGATTTTACAATGAGTAAGATTTTAGGTCAGTGGATTAATGAAACCCATTCTTTTGTTGACTAGACATCTTAATCGGTTTTACGGAGATAAAAAAAATTGTGTTAATAATTTTAGATTATAACACAGATTATCTGGGATTTAAATATTCAACCATACTTGATGGATAGTTAAGATAAACCAACATTTTTGAAATTTTGTTAACTTGGGAATTTTATTTTTAGAAACTAAGTTTCGATTAAAATTCCTAAAAGAATCCGAGAGAATGTACAGAAATCTAAAATCTTTAATTAAATTGAGCCTCGATATATGCAATGAAAATACAAAATAATTTGCACTTTGTTATAGGGTTGTCTACTACACATATTTAAATAGGAGATCTTAATTTATTTTCAAATCCACCAAATTAACAATACAACATCCAACTAATTATAAAATGTAATCTTTACTAAATTCATTATAATTTCCAAAAAAATACGATGTTAAAATGTTTAGTGATATTTTTAAATGATCAAAAATAATGCAAATGTCATGGTTTGCTTCAAAATCCTAACAAACCAATCTCATCACGACATAAACATTCAAACATCACGTTCCTAGACGGCAGCCCTGAGCGACGCCTACACGAAACACATTTTTCCTAAGCGTTTCGCTATCAGCCATCGGCGCGGGCGCAGCGCACTAATGAGCGGTTGCAGCGTCCTTGCCGACCTCCATTTCTGCCACATCATCAGCAGTTTTGCACGTAATAATAGTCCATTGTGGCTTGACATAACTGATGGGACTGACGTAAGGCCTGATGGTAGATTGTCTTATGTTTTTTACTCTTTATCTCTTTGAGCTTTAATAAGGCGTGAAATTACGTTAATACATTCACTGGTAGTTAGCGTGTCACAATAGAAATTGTATTGCTATTCGTCTTGTCTATTGTCTAATTGTGCCCGCAATGGAGTTGAGAAATTGATATCGAAATCCTTACCTGGCGAAAGAAACGACAGGATATTTGTGTTGATGTTTTGGCTGCTCGCACTTACAATAATCAAACGTATAGATGAGTTATAAGTACAGTAGAACCATTCTTTGCCCCCGTCAATACTATCTACTAATTCATACCCTTTAACGAGGCCCAAATTTCATGTTTCTACGTCAAGAAGTTTACGATTGGCGTTGATGAGTCAGTAATTCAGAATATGTATTTTGTTTTTTATTCGATAGAAAACGAACGTTCTCAAAAACTCAAGATTTACGTACCAACCACATTAGGCAACAAAGTTGTGCAGTTCCTCATAAAGCAGTTTACGAAATATACAGGAATATGATGCACGGAAGCAATTGACCAGTTCTGCACTAAACCCCGCTATTGGGGCATGTGAGATCGAAACTCGAAACCATTACATACATGGTTGCTTAACCCATAAGCTGCTTTCTCAGGTTTCTGCAAAAGGCAAATCAAATTAGTATAGTTCGATTTACCACTTCCTAGTTTGAGATTTCTCTCGTAAAATCGCTCGCCATTGTTTGTTTCGAAACTATAACGTTTATTACCTTTTTCAGAGCTGGAAACCTTTGCTCTTTGCTTATGGCGTGACATGCAACCACTTTGTACAGCTTCAAGGTATATCGCCAAAACAACGCGGTCTGCGATCGCGATTGGTGGATATACTCACTGAACATTGATCGGTTTTTAATATCGAGAGTGAAACGAGAAGATGGGTTTCCTACGACCGTCTCAGGTACCGCTGAATCTGTGGGATAAGCAAAAGCGTGGAGTCCTAGCTAAAACTCTTAGTACTGGCGTCTTCTTGCTTTCTAGGCCAATTCAATTCATTTCTTTGCTATATCTTCTTCTTCCCTGAGTTCTTCTTCATTTCTGGAAGTTTGCAGTCAGCTAGTACACTCGACATCAATAAAAACGGGTCACCAACAACATAAACCTTAATATCTCGGAAACTAAGAATGGTAGATTATTTTAATAAAAAGTTATTTATAGACAATTTAATACTACTTCTTAAATTAATAAATTTTTTGGTTGCTATTAAGTAATGCCAATAAAAAAGGCTATATATATAAGTAAATGATTTTTTGTAAATGTCATTTTTAGTGTTCAACATTTATTATTAATGTGGTAATTTTATCACTCATATACACTAAAATATGTGACAAAAAATTATAATTTTAAATTTTTGGTCTGCGATGGAATTGACGCATTTATATTTATGTATTTTAATAAAAAAGTATCATTCATTTATTAAGATAAAATATACAGGATAACTAACAATAAAATATAACTAACTAAACTTAAATAACACTAAAATACAACTGACTAAAATATAACTAACTAAAATAAAACTAGCTTAATAAAATATTTACAAAAAATATATGTACACTCAGTCAAAAAGCCCTCCCCGGGTCATACCAGATGCAAAGGAGCCCATGACGCTTGTCGCGTTTCCGCGTTGGATGGCGATGGACAACCTTTGCATCAGGTAGTACCCGGAGCGAGTATTTTAATTAAGTCAAACAAAAGAAAACTAAAAATTTTATCAATTAATTTAAGAAGTATTAAATAGTCTAATGAAATACTTTTTAAGTGAATAAGCTATCATTCTTACTTTCCGAGATATTCAGGTATGTTGGTGACCCGTTTTTATTGTTGTCGAGTGTATGTCTGACCTATCAACTAATATATTATTTCTTGAAAGAAGTGCAACCGCAACCGCCGCCCGCGTAACTTTCTCTAAACCTTTAGTTGTGACATTACCCACCTCTAGATTAATAGAGCGTTATGGGGAAATGGGTTTTATGACCTGGTTATAAGATTTATAATGTGGGGATATCATGTCGCGGAGGGTAGCCCTTTGAACTGGCCGCGGGCGCAGGGCGTAAGGCCGATCGCATAAACTTGCAATTTAACCGTGCCATAGCTCACGTTTTGTCTAATAAAAGCCATTTCTGGGTGCGCTTGCCTTTATTGCGATAGCGTGGTACAAAAGTTGGTATTACTTTAGTTTGTGAATGCAAATTGCTTGAGACATGAAGATCTATGTTTATGGAAACAACATTTATTATTCGGATCAGTTTATCCGTCTACATCACAAATCCCAATCTACGGATGCTATTAAATTGGACAGTTTAGGCAAACAATTTGCTTTTGTAATTGTAAGCACCTTTGGAAGGAAAAATAGAGGGGAATCAGAGGAAGATCTAGACAGAGTTATCTAGCACAGGTTAAAGAAAATGTTGGATGTCTTATCATATCAGGAACTCAAGAGCTGAAAAGGAACTGGATTGGTAAATACTCCACCGACAAGAACTCTTAAAAAAGATGATGATTATGATGAAGCATAGGGATTTTCACAAATTCTATCCCTAAAACAGAGCGTGAAGATTAGATTTACTTAATGCATTAGTATCTTGTTTTGGTGGACAATATTGTCTCCTATAAACTCCCAATCTTGCCCCGTACCCGGACTTTCGATTTTCGATTCATCTCGACAGTTTCGGTCCGAACTTCGTTGTAATAGAGTTGACATTGGAACTAAAACGTGAACGTCCGGGTAGAGGCCCTTGTTCGTTCCTTACTATTATGACAGGTTAAAGATTGTTTTGTAGTATCTTGAAGACAATGGTTAAAGCCTGCTTTACGATAGTTATTATCTTTGAAATCCCTAACTGTAATTGATTACTGTCCCGATATCAGGGATTCACTTTTGTAACCTGTCTTCTTACCTGCTTTTTACAAAGAGTAAAACGACGCTAATTTGGAGTATAATAGCGTTAAAATAATAGCAAGTTTATTGCCCCGAGAGAAGATGCGGCGATTTTCAAACACGCTCGTTTGGAAAGTGGATGCCGGATGTGGAATATTAAGCGCACGGTGCGCTTGCGCAGCGAATGTTGCATCTCCGAGCTTTGCGCCCTCTTCGGCTTTGGTTGGATACATTGGAATAAATTGTGGTCTCTAATGTCTTCGACCTGAGGGTTAATCTTTCATTCTCCTTTTTAAGCTCCGACAACGCTATAAGAGGGGTGTTTGTCGGGTCTGTATGTTTGTCTGTCTGTGTCCACCTAGTAGCGAAACGGTCGGACCGATATCGATGCGTTTTATTGTTGTTAACTAATGCTATTTTTTTCGAAATGGTTCTTAGCTTCGTTACTTGGAAATCGGTTCAGTTGTTTTCAAGATATCCAGCTATCGAAGGTTCGAATTATTTTGTATGTTTTTTTGGGATGCACCTGTTATTTACAATGTGTAAAAAGTCACGATAATAATCAAACGGCGTAATGCAAACAGTACTTACTAGGTACTATTATAATCAGTGTGTATACCTACTGCATGACATACATGTAGACAAAAAACGAAGGCTACCTTTTAAACTTTATATTGTTTACTCAAAAATTATAATTCACCTTAAGATTCACGTGTGTAACGTTGTATTGTATTATTTTGTATCTAATTGTTTGTTGCGTGTATTATTAGCTCATGTGACCTTATTATGTTTATATTGAAGCTTGAAGGCTGGTCGTGGATGTTAACTATTATTATGTTATGGTAATTAAATATAATCATGGAATGGATCGTTGAAATTCTTAGGCGTTTTTTATAAAGTTGTATCTTATTTTATTTGTATACTTTATTGTACACAAAAACAATAGAGAAGCTTAGCTTATCTCTGAAAAATCTCTTCCAGCAGACCCAGAACAGTGACAGCTTTTTTTTTTTTTACTAGCCTGGTTACAGACCTTTTGGCTAAATCTTATTTTATTTTTAATTTTCTTCTGCTTTTACATTAAAACGTTGATATTCGACGTTTTGATGGTTCTTTGGAGTTTTTGGAGACAATCGAAAGACGCAGGAAAAGCAGAGAAGTCCACAGGAAAGAGGTGAACCGACCGCTTTGCCGCGCTAAAATCACGGAACGCTTTTCCTGTTTACGACCCATGCACCATCATATTTCACTGAACTATACATTGTTCACTTGCACGACACTTTGTTACGCAAAACAACACCAATTTTACGAATCCAAACTCACTATGAGGACTCCAAACGTCAGCTACCGAATCCCGTCAAAAACTTAATATAAACAGTACAGGTAAAACATACATAAAATATACATAAAATAAAAAAATCTGTAAGTATGCCAAACTATATTGAAATTTAATAATGTACGTTTTTTTTAATACGTAAATGTATGTAATAAAAAGCAATAATTTTCCCGGAATTATTGTTCGTCGATGTTTCGTCTGTCTTTTTGATGACATAAATTATTTTCTATTTCTAACTTTTTGTCTTCTAACACAATCTTATCTATTCCATACACGAATCAAATTAAAGCCTCAAGTGTCATTATAGTCATAAAAGATAAACACGAAACATTTTGTTAATAAACAAAATTAAATTCACTTTCCAGCTAGCCAGTCAATTAGCGGCCGTATTCTGGGAAGTTCGTGCGACGTCGACATTTTCACCCGGTCTTGTCGGTAGTCGATACGATATACGTAATAGAGCTATTACAACTACATTAATCAAAAACGGCCATTAACGCGAGAGTTGCCATACTTGCTCGATTAATGCAAATTTTCGGACGTTTTATGTGTGAATTGAATGTGAGATATATAAATGTTATCAATATTGTTTCTCTGGTTTAATAGCTGTGATGGGAAAAGCTCTAAGTTCGGTGAATTATGCAAATGAAGTCATTCATATCGACTCAATGGCGATCGATGATCGGCGAGTTACGAGCTATCATAACTTATGATAGCACTACTGATTTACAAAATAAGTACACCTACATACCTAAACTCACTTTAAACAGTTCAGGTGGGGTAAATGAAACACTATGAACCTGACTAAAACACTAATTCAATGTTTGTTTTTCTAATGTGTACAATATAAGGTTCAATTTAAAAAATTTACTAAATATTGTTTGTTTATGGATGTGTGTTTCAGTTCCCCCCGTCGTTTCACTTACCCCACTTGACTTAAAGCTCACATCGTAGGTTGAGTATTCTATATATTTCCTGACAGCGTATACTCGAAAGGGACAGAGATTTGACAAAAATGTATGAGAAATCGTGCCTTTGTTTGCCATAGTTGCAAGATTTTGTATGCAATTTCAACTGTGGCAAAAAAAAATATTGCATACGCAGAAAGGAACAAACGACATGGATTTTGTCGCATTCACTCTGTGTAATTAGCGTATAAGGCTGTCTCGTTTTCGTGACTATTATTATTTTAATGCCTTTTCTAGTTGATTCTCTTTCTACGGCTCACATGGATTTCAGAGTTTCATTTTTTCTCGATACGAGTAGGTATTTTTTTTTTATTAACGTATTATAATAGCTATGTTGTAGGTACAATGTCCAGTCCGGTACGATTCAGATTTTTTTCAATCTTTAATTTTATTAGTTTTATCTTCATCTAGCATAAACTGTTTTTTTTTTCATCAGTCATTTAACTATCTAAATACTAATTCTTTTCGAATCTTCCAAAATCCGTCCTTAGCAAAGAGATCAATGTTTTGAAAGATTGTAGTATACTATTCAAACGGACAACTATTGCGAACCTATAGATACAGCTGCATGGCCGGCCATTGTGTTGCTTCCATGATAAAGATTGAATAGGAGCGAGCTGCGCGCTCTGCGCCGGCGCAGTTCCGGTATACTTGACCCGATTTGCGGTTATTATATCTGTTTTAGTTTAAATACAACGTAAACGAGAATACAATACTGGTATTAATTTAATACCTCTCACACGACGAAGGAAAAGTTGTAGTTAAAAGCAAAACCAAGCCTTGTAACTGGATTTTTTGTTGAACTGTGCCTATCTTAACGCTGTGACTGTACCTAATTTTTGTAGTAAGATTATTTGATACTGTTACCTACGTACAATTATTTGTTCGTTGACTGCTACACAGCAACTATGAGAATTGAGATATTGGGGAAAAAAAAAAATTTTTTTGACCTTGTCACAATTTTTAAAAGCATTGTGGGGAAACCTGAATATGCTAATGAAGAAATATTGATGCGTTTGTGAACATGTGAAGTGAAGGAATCTGCCGATGGCTAGGCCTGTGCCTCAATAGTAGCAAAGATTGATCATCACAGCCTGTATAATGTACGTCCCACTGAAGGGCACAGGCCTACCCTCACTCAGGGAGGGTGTATGGACGACGTGTTCCCAATGCGGATTAGTAAACTTCACATCACACACGCATCAAAATGTCTTCTTCAGCGTATGCAGCTTTCCACGAAGTTTTCCTTCACCGTTTAGCAAAGATAACTCTATATTTACTTCCGACTTACTACGTACGAGTAAAGAATCGACACTCCCCTGATCCCCTCCCCCCGCCAATTTTATCGTCGCACGCAACGTAGTGGCACGTCTAAAGTATTGCACTATTGTGCGCATTCACACATAAGCACATCAGCATATATATGCGGACAGGCCGGTGATCATGTAGTAATAGTAGTTAATTGAATCGATTCGCTGTATAAAGTGTCGGGGGTGTGGGTAGTTGGGACGATAGAGGCTGATGATGATTAATTTCTAGAAGCCATTGTCTTGTTTCCCACGGGAAAGCAACAGTCTTACTACATAAGCAAGTAAATATTCATTTTGATAAATTGTCTCTTGTCAGACAATACAGGGTTTAAACTCTGAATCGGTTGCATTGGTTGCGCAAGCGCACGAACGCAGCCAACATTCGAAATACGAACGAAATAGCATAGTTCAATCACGTATACGCGGTATACGCCTAAATTTGCGCGCGAATCTCACGTTCCAATTTGAAATATCTCGGAATTGAACGTTTGAATGCGTTATTTATTCGTTTATTGTGTGAATAGTGTTGCCACACTGAAATTAGCGGAATTTGTAACGATTTATACTTGGCGTTTGATGAATGAGTTTGTTTGAATGAATAACCTACACACGTCTGAGGATTCTTTCATGGCCATCAATGAATTAATAAATGATGAAACTTTGTGATTCGGACTGTACATACTAATCTTTGCACAAGTAGAAATAGAATTACCCATACGTGCATAAATTCACGACCACAATCCCTTTCGGGGTGGTTAGAAACTTTGCCATAACTACAAACTAACACTTAAAGCGTGCAGTTTTCAACAAGAATCAACTTTAGCATTTATGTAGAAGGTTTCAGAATCGAATGACTGTCAAGTGGTGGACAGGTTGCTAGCTTTAAACCCGACAAAAACACTGCATAACAATCCTTTTCTCTTCGTCGCCTAGTATAAGAGCCATGGGAAGAAATGACTGTCAAAAATAAATTCGAGTGTGTCAAAGAGAAATTGCGGCTTAGTGTGACAAGGCCGTTCCTTTCGCATGGTGTGTTTACAAAGCATAGGCCCACCACACATTCCCACCACTGCAACTCGAGTAAACCAGGATCAACAGCAGTGACCACTCACAATCACAATACTAACAATGAAGTTCAGCGAACGAGCGGGAATAACTCTATCTCTTAGATTATCAAGATAGACAGTCAAAGCTACAAAAGCGTCGAAAAAATTTGGAACCAGGACTGGTTCCAAGTCCCGTTTCCCGTGTTTAGTGTCAATTATGTCATCACCGAATACGCACGTAACGCTAGAGAAAATTGTTTTGTTTACTATGACAAAATGTGTGATGAAGGTGTGCAGAAATTACAAATATCGATTAAAAAAAACGGAGAAACTCACTTGTCGTCGGTGAGTTTGAGTGAGATTTCGTATCATTTCTCATGAAATAAATCATCGAATTACGCGGAAAATAAATTAACTGAAGTTCACCATTTTTTTTTTTTTTTCAATTTATTTACTAGCCTGGTTACTAGACCTTTTGGCTAAATCTTATTTTATTTTTAACTTTCTTCCGTTTTCACATCAAAACGCTGGTATTCGACGCTTTGATGGTTCTTTGGAGTTTTTGGAGACAATCGAAAGACGCAGGAAAAGCAGAGAAGTCCACAGGAAAGAGGTGAACCGACCGCTTTGCCGCGCTAAAATCACGGAACACTTTTCCTGTTTACGACCCATGCACCATCATATTTCACTGAACTATATATTGTTCACTTGCACGACACTTTGTTACGCAAAACAACACCAATTTTACGAACCAAAACTCACTATAAACAATAAAAATTCGATGAAATATGAGGACTCCAAACGTCAGCTACCAAAGCCCGCCAAAAACTCCCTGAAGTTCACCATTTTGTTTTGTGTTGCCAGTTTCCTAATTGAAAATTCCCTAGATAAGAGTTTTATTTTTTTTATTTTTATTATTTACTGGCTCGGTTACAAGACCTTTAAGACAAATCTTATTTTATTTTCAAATTGTCTTCTGTTTTCACATTAAAACGTTAGTATTCGACGTTTTGACGCTTCTTTGGAGTTTTTGGTGTCTATGTCGCTAGCGATATTGATGGAATGAACCAAGAAGGTGTACGCACCTGATTGATGTTCCCGAGTTCACTTCGTCACTATGGCAATGACGGACCGCTATGTGTCATTTTGTGTTATTTTGTATGACATGTTGTTTGTTTGAACGAGCGTGTCTATCGCTAGAGTAATTTGTCTATGGTTGTAGGTATATTGCTATTTTTAAATAATCATTTTAATTAAATCCACTATGATAAATAAATAAATAAATAAAAATAAGGGATTTTTCGAAAAATATCATTTTATTATACATGTTTATAGTTGTCAAATAATTTGACAGGTATAAAGTGGACGTCCTTCTTTGACACTATTGGTGTTGTAGGTACTCAAAATGGATAAAAATGTATCCATACTTGGAGTCTATGGTGTCATTATGTTTGATATATAGCATTAAAATTGTTATCTATGACTATTATGTCAAAATATATGAAAAGCTAACATTTTGGTGTGACAGTAAGTGTTATCTATGACTGGTATATCAAAATATATGAAAAGCTATCATTTTGGTGTGACAGTTAGTGCTTTCTATCACTGGTATGATTAAATGTATGAAAAGCTATCATTTTGGTATGACAGTAGGGTACTAATCCGTACTTTATGGTAGGTTTGTTAGTTGGTAGTTTTTGGGTGTTTTTCATAGTTGTTGGTAATTTTTGGTATTATTTACTAACGTTTGTTCGCATGAGTACAACTTTCTCAGGATTCCAATCCAACAAAGTACTAAAAATTACTAAATAGTGCCAAAAGTACTAAAACTACCTAAACAACCAAAAACTACCAACTAAAACCAAAAACTACCATTAACTTCCAAACATAAACCTAAACCTAAACTTCTAAACCTATTGTCACACCAAAATGATAGCTTTTCATATATTTTGACATAACAGTCATAGAAAGCACTTTTTATGAACATAATGATACCATAGACTCCAAGTGCGGATAGATTTGTATCCTCTTTGAGTACCTACTACACCAATAGAGTCACAACTTCGTAGAAAAGTTAAAGTTACTCTATGGATATTACCGAAACACGGCTTTAAAATGTTACGAAATGACCTCATACATAGTGTTTAAGTTTATGAAATACAATCGGTAGTCAGTACTATATTGTTACATTTATCCCTATTTTAATCGGAATCTTTCAACACCTGGTATCACTATACACGCACACAAAGAAAAATTTCATGACACCTCACGCACACCAACCTAAGAAAGTTAGCCCCTTTTGTTTTAAACGGAACAAGTGTGAGGCTCATTCTAGACATATACTTTTTCTAAGCTCTATCTGTCTTGGCCGCATTTTATCAAAGAAGATAGAAGGAGTAGGATAAATAAATATCCGACTTCCCATCCTTTGCAAACGAGAGACAGCAATAGAGAAACCATGGCTATTAGTAAGACAACTCCAGATATATTTTATAGCAGAGTTGAAGACGCTAAAGCACCAATTTAATACCCAGATAATATGTTTGAAAAACATAACCCCATAGATTACGTAAACAAATCTCGAACTTGCCAATCGAATGAATCAGACGTTGACGAATGAAACAATCGACAACGCGTGCCTTAACTTGGTAAAAACTATCTGTCTGTCTTTCTGTCACGCCAAATATTAACATACAAACGGTTGTCTTGTCTGGATGAGTGCGAAGTTCCGCGTTCTCGACAAATCGACGCATTTGGCGCTAGTTTATGGATGACGTTTAGTTTGCAAGTTGTCTATGGTAAAATAGTGTACCAGAGGATACACTAGCTAATTTCTTATCCTCAGTACGCCGTGGCCGTTTTTAGGGTTCCGCACACAAAGGGCGAAAGCGGGACCCTATTACTAAGCCTATGCTGTAACTTTTGAACCGTAAATAGCTAGATAGTTGTAATTTTCACAGAATATGCGTTATTACGGCGGATTTGTTAACAAATAATAAAAATTTCAATAAGTTATAGTGCAAACTCTACAGTATAACAACAAATAATAAAAACCGGCCAAGTGTGAGTCGGTCTCACGCTTAAGGTTCCGGAGAAACAAAAAATTTTTCCAAGTCAATATGTTGTGTTCTGTGGTGGTGTGGTACGGAACCCTCGATGCGCGAGTAGCCCGACTCACACTTGACCGATTTTATACAAGGTGTTACAAAAATACAAATAAACCTTTAAGGGGGTGGTATAGACCATCAAACTGAACAACTTTCACTATGGGACCAACATCGAAATCGCGAAAAAAAAAATGACCTTCATGGGCAACTCATCCCACACACGACTCATCCCGCGGGCTCAGTTGACACCTTTTATTTTGTCGGGGGTGACTCGGCCCATTCATTTCCCAAGGGGTCTACTCATCCCGCGGTGGATGGGGGCGGGAGTGAATGGGGAAACCCCCTTTTCCAACTCAGACGGTTAGGTTAGCGAGGAGCGAAGCGACGAACATGTTAGGTTTCTTGTGACCACAGCGCACGAGCCGAGCGAGCGGAGCGAGCGGTGCCGCGGTAGCGGCCGGCGAGTGCCAGAACCGAATTGCTACTATTTACCTAATCCACCGCGGGATGAGTTGACCGAGTGGTCCGAGTCGCCCCCAACATAAAAAGTAGCGGTCAACTGAGCCCGCGGGATGAGTCGTGTGTGGGATGAGTTGCCCATGAAGGGAAAAAATGATGTTCTATACTCTACAAATCGACGAGAGCTAAAATATGTATGGGATATGAATTTTTTTTTTTTGAGATTTCGATGTTGGTCCCATAGAGAAAGTTGTTCAGTTTGACGGTCTAAACAACCCCCTTAAGAGTTTCAAATATTTATTGTTACTTATGAAACACCTTGTATAAGATACGTATTGCAAGCATTGAACTATTATACGTACTACCTTAACATACCAGAACTAACATGACAAACCACACTTCGTGCGCCAAATTATTATTATGATGAATGTGATATAGTACCTACCTATACATGTATTATAGTCATCGTAATTACAAGTCTGATTTAGAAAATTCGATTCCATTGCCACTTGTAAAATTTATATTGGAGTCAAAACTATGAGTGTTATTTATTATAACATTAAATTACTATGATAATGAAAAAATATGTTGCGCTCCACCTATGTCATCCCAAGCTTGTTATTGTCAATTTACGAGGCAATTAATAACATATATGCATAAGTAATTGTCTGTGAGGTGTTAAGTTGACAGACAGACATGACAAACAGGATAACATTAACCTACATTATTTCCTGCTAGCATCCGCAAATTGTCCTGCTTTGTTATTAATTTTTCTGTACCGAATGTGGATGATGAGTTGCTTCATTTATTTCTGGGAAGTTGGATTATTCTTAATGTGGACTACAAATAATAATAAATTTATTTGTAGTCCACATCCCGTATTGTTAATGGCTTCTAGATTTCGTTTGATCAGCCATTTCCATCACAATGGTCTTTTATGTATCTCTGTTTCGACCCGTCTACCTACTTGACACAGAATGCAGTAAGTGCTGTTTTAATAAAATTATCCATTGATGATCATCATCTGGTTTTCGCTATATGGCAATCCCTGTTTTTATCATTTAATTTTCATTTCTCGAATAGAAATTAATTTTACCATTTCTAATGAAACTATTAATTTCATCATCACCTTTACAATGATTCTCCCTGGAGTAATTCCCCCCAAGGTAGCATGCATTTCTGCATAGACTGGAAAATCATTGGGTCCCAGTTACTATTGTCTATATTATCTCCTGCTAGATTATCTTCTTCTTCGGTTTTCTTTCCATTAGGTACTGGGGGTTGGCATTGTCTATGGCATAGACAATATGCTATCATCATCATCAGCCTAACATCGTCCACTGCTGAACATAGGCCTCTCCCAAGACGCACCACAAAACTATCCTCGGCCTTCCTCATCCAGTCGCTTTCCGCGACCTTTTTTAGGTCGTCAGTCGTCGTTTATGCCATTATTTCTTTAAATTCATCCCCAATAACGCTTTTCGCTGTCCTACTTCACGTGTCCTACACTACGCATTAAACATGGTCTATGTACGAGTATCCTATTGACCACAAAATGAATACAAGCACAGGTGCTGTAAACACAGTCGGTACTAGGGTCTCGATTGCAATAAATCTCGTCTGTGGTCCGCCATGCATCATTCGTAGCTCGTGTGTGGTCGCCTTATAAGGTCGTTGAACTGAAAAAACATGCAATTTCATGAATTGATAATTTTATTCGTTATGGTGTTTTATGTTTCTTTGAAGTTGGTTAGTTATGGTCGGTATTGGTGCTATAGATGTTGGTATTTATGTTGCGGTTTTATGTGGCTTTAGTAATGTTGTGTCAATACTATATTATTTTAAGTTCATTTTGTTGTCTGAAATTATTATGAAAAAATCTATTCATAGCATATATTTTATTAGGTACTTATACTGACAAATAAAATCAGAAATTCTTTTAGAAAGTATCGGCAGAGGGCGCCCTCGTAGGACGTATTCTGATCAAATCAGTTGCGTCTTACAAAAAGGGGAGGTGCGGAGTACTCAAAACCGACGGGCATGTATAAAGAGATGTATGGATGTGAATGAGGCAAAAGAGGTACGTAAGGATCGAAGTAGATGGCGCGCTCTGGTCTCTGCCTACCCCACTGGGAAAGAGGCGTGACGTTATAGATAGAGATAGAGTCAGTATTCGTGAATATTTTTTTAGTTGGCAAACTACCATGTAATGTATCCTACAAATTAGGATCAACGACGCGACAACTAATAAATAACGCTAGGTTATATCCAACCAGACCGGATGACTGAAATATTATCCAATTGACAACATTTCATTTTTTTAACCACCAGTTTTTAATGAAAAATACAAAAATAGGTTAAAAAATAAGAGATACGTATTTTTTCGATTTAATTTTTAACTGATATTTCTATTTTTAATTTACTTTTGAATTTTCTGAAAAACCTAGGCTTTATGGCCAAGATACCTTGGCCTAAATGACATTAAAAATAAAAACTGTCAAATACAATAGAAAAGCCAAGCAGGCAAAGGAATAAAATCTCATTCAACCTATATTATATTTTTCAGTATTTTTTCAAATAACTCGAGAAATAATGGATAGAAAAATCTTATAATTTTGATATACTTAAGCTTTGAATCACATAATCTCCAAACGGTTTTCTTATTTTGGTACCTTTCTTAAAATGAAATGTTGTCAATTCTACTTATTTTACTTCAGAGCCATCCGGATAGCACCAATTGCATAAAATAAGTCTGCAACGACTAACCAGAATGCTAATCCGAATTAAGGATTTCCCTGGAATAGGGGGTAGTAACAATTACTTAAAATTAAAACGATGCTACGAATGTTTATTCGAAATCCACAAAAGGAGGAACCTATTCACAGGTCGTTCCAATGTCAAAAAGTTATGAATGACTGTCGGTATTAGACTTTCTGTATCAATCTAAGGTTCAGTTACCTACCTCCAAACAACTGAATTCCATTTTATTGTCTCATTAAAGTATTACTAATAAATGTTTAGTATCAGCTACCTGTCATTAAAGTCACCTTAATGTAGATATCGTAATCGCAGAAGCAGTATAAGCGTCAGGTTCGTTATCGCATCGATATGAATGCGCCTGCGCATGCCTGGTTCCTGGTTACGTGTATACGATAGCGAACGGGTCATAACTGTGATTGATTTGGGTTGGTGAATATATTTGTATAAGAGACGAGCTGGGCCTATTGTGTACGTTTCCCACCATCGATGTATACATGTATTTATGACTGCACTAGGCAAATCTTCAGTAATACACGTTTCTTCGATCATAATCAACACTGTCTAAAATTGATTTACTGCCAAGAACTTTACTTGAACTATAACGCAATGGACCTAAGATTGGACTTAAGTCTCAATACGCCTTCCTCGCGTTTGGTCTAGGCATTACGCGATTTAGGCACACTGCTTTTAGGTATACAGCGAGCAAAGGTTAGATTTCCATTCCAATTACTCATATACCTTTTATATTATTTAATCAAAACATCTAAACCTTAAATATTATTTTCTATTGAAAATCATAATGTCACGGGCATTTTTCGCAATGCGCATGACAACAATTGTTACTGGTGATTTGGAATCGTTTTATTTTGATGAACTCTTGAACGTGATTCCCAGAGCGATTGTGTCACGAACTTTACGTTTGCCGTTAGTTAATATTTGTTTACATTCGATTCGGTCTGGGAACTTTACTGAACTCTTTTTTTTTCAATCGTAATTTTGTGATACTTTTGTTGCGTAGAGTTCCATAAACTTTGGCTCGTATCACTTCAAATTCGTGTGTTCTTAGCCTTCTCTTTTGATATACGAAAAAGTGCGCTTAAAACCTGCGAGCACTTGGGATTCGTTTATTAGGTAATACTAATATTGGTTTACTAACTTCGTTTACACGGAGAGCGCGCTGCTGTAAGGAGCTGTCCTCTTAACCTGCCGGTTTTGGGTAACTTTGTAACCATTTTTTTCATTAACTATGGCACTTTTTGAGCTGAAAAATCAACTGGACCATCTACAGGAAATGAGAAGTGATGTGGTTTTTCTAGAAATCGGTTTAATAAATAAAACCGAAGAAAAGGGACTCTAAAGTCACCCCTTTTTTCCAGTTGTAACCATTTTACTCTTACATTTTGAATCGGAAGAAAATGAAAATTTACAATATTGTTCACAATACAATTTAGAATGATGTGGTTTTCTTACTTTTTAGAAATTAATAAAAAAACATCTAATTTTTCAAAGAAAACAGCTAAATTCTGACCGGAGCCACGCGCTCGTTCGCATCGATTAGTATGGAGAGTCGTGGTCCAGGGCAGATACGCCTTAAACATTTTTATGATTGTTCTTTCTTTCATACAAAATCCAATTTATTTATCATCTCTTTCTTGTACACGATGTTCCATATCTTTTGATTCAACTGATCTAAGTAACCGTCATTAAAATCTTCAAATATTCCATTCTAGGTACACAATTTGTAGCTATCACATTTATAATGGTTACCAGTCGCCACGGTTGCGCTGAAACTCTTGCGCAAGTATATCTGAGCTGATATTTACTGTATAAATGGTATTATGATACTTTGGCAATCCTTTGTTCCTTTGGAGTGTGGTTAAGTGAAAGGCTTTGAGCGGAAAACTAAGAAATTGCGTCTAAATTAATAAAGCATGTGCTCAAGGTTGCATTCCCCGAGGAGTAGTAAATAAGTATAACATTTTCAGAATATCCACGTAGCAGTAGCACCAAACTCTGCCCAGACATGAAATGCGTTTAACAATTAGTGAGTAAATACCCATAGATAGAGACAAAACTTTTTACAATCGCGCTACGAATGGTACTCTACTACAAGGCGTGCGCTCCTTAGAAGCTTTGTCTCTGTGTGGTATTTACTCATGTGATATCAGTTTCCAAACAGGGAACCAATTTAAGGGGATGATCAGACCATCAAACTAAACAACTTTCTCTATGGGACCAATATCGAAATAACGAAAAAAAAATCTGCGGTCCCATAAATTTAGGTCGAGTAGGTTTGTATGGAACAGCAGATTTTTTTTTCGCTATTTCGATATTGGTCCCATGGAGAAAGTTGTTCAGTTTGATGGTCTAATCTTCCCCTTAAAATAGTTTCAGCTAATTTTGTTAGACCTTATATTTACCTCTACATAGAATGAAATATTTTAATGGCGCGGTGTCGGTGCAAGTCGATCAAGTACGATTATAACTAACAATGACTTATCCATAGACATATTACTCTAGCGATAGACAAGCTCGTTCAAACAAACATCTTGTCACACAAAACAACACAAAATGACACATTGCGGTCTGTCATTGCCATAGTGACGAAGTGAACTCGGGAACATCAATCAGGTGCGTACACCTCATTCGAGTGGAACGTTTGCTTCTATGGAAGGGCAAGTCTATCGCTAGAGTTTAGGTCTATGGACTTATAAATGTTATGTACTATACTTATTTACCTACTGTATTTAACATATTCTCTTCTGTCTTTCCAGGTAAGTTTGGCGAGAGGATTTCTCGGAACCGGCATTGTAACAACACCTTATGATCGATGATAGCTTATGGAATGCTCAAAGGTAAATGCCAAACGTAGGTGATGTGATATTTGTATAAAGGTTTGCTGTATCTTGCAATATCGGGGTGGATTGGATGCCAGATTTTATCGATAAAGGCCTCCGCTCATTGCAGCGATATTATCGAGCGATATTATCGCTGCGATTTTGCGATAATTGTTCTCAGTACATTTTGTATGGGGACGCGCGCGATCCTACACACTGCCGCGATATTATCGAGCGATAATATCGCTGCGATTTTGCGATAATTGTTCTCAGTACATTTTGTATGGGGACGCGCTCGATCCCACACACTGCCGCGATATTATCGCAACCTGACGCAATCTCTTACTACTGCAATCAGTGAAGGGCGCATGCGTGACGCGAATCGCGGAATCGCTGCAGTGTGTAAGGTGTCGCGATATCGCTGTCGATAATATCGCTCGATAATATCGCTGCAATGTGCGGAAGCCTTAAATCTATAGTTCTATACAATCTTAGAGTTATTTGTTGAATTTGTAAATTAATAACTTGTTGTACCCACAACCGTATCATGTACACACAATAAACTCTCGACTGTATTTCAGGGACCTTGCTATAAAAGCCAACTAACTTTTTAAGGTTATAATACAAAGGTAAAGCTCTTAAAGCCTGATTTACTTTTATCCTTTTTTTTTGTATTTGATGATAATTTGTAGAGTGAAATTTAATATGGTCTTTGTGCAATTTATCATCCACCATTAGTTAGCTAGCTGGGTCTTTAGTATACAGAGTGTATAATTAAATGCGTTACATATTAATCGGGGTGCTTAAGTCCATCCACTGAACAATTCACTTTGCGACCAACATTGAAATCGCAAAAAAACAGCTATTCCATAGAATACGCGAAACTCCACTCGACCCAAAAGGATGGAACATCATATTTTATTTCGCGCGGTCAATATTGCATACTTAGTGAAAGTTGCAGTTTTAGGGTCTGGAGCACCCCCTAAAATATGTAATGCATTTTAGTTTACACCCTGTATATTTGAACGGAAACGGTTTAGGCTGAAATGATGTGTCAGGTGGTGCTATGTTAATTTCATTTCTATTTTCGTCCGATACCTAATTATGATTAATTCCTCATTATGATAAATTATTTTGGACGGGAGGAATTCATCGTTTACAGACAGGAAGTCGCCAAAACAGCTGATGCGAAATGTCAATAAACAAGTTAACTATTTTAAAACACGCTAATGACATATTATGATAATTTTAAAAATATAAAACCGCAACTATGAATAGTTTTTGACATTTATCAACACTGCATAATACCTAGTTGTGCGTGTAATATGGCCCGAGGGATGAGATAGCGAGTTCCTACAATTACCGGCGCGGGCGCAGGTCTTGCACGCAGAATATGTAGGTTACAGAAAGTTAACTTTAAGTAAGTGAGGTAAAAGATCTATCGTATATAATTTAGAGAGCTCGTTTTCCACTTGTGTGTTGGCGAACGAAACCGATTTTGAACAAAAATGTAGGAAATTCAGGGCTGCGCGTTTCTGGTAGGTACACATTTGAGGTTGGTCATTTAGTCTTGTATTTTTTTTTTTCATAACTTGCTTGTGTAGGTACAAAATACTTTTACCAATTTATCTTTTTTTAACACTCGTTTCTTATGTTTGAATGAACTTGATACACTGATAGCGCTCTCTCTCGTTCTTATTCTTAAGAGGAGGTACGTATAGAAGCTGACGATGATGAATGTTAAACCATCTGTTCATGTCTTCTGTGCCTTTTACTTGTTTGTCCAAGTTAACATAAATATTTCTGTAAATAAAATAGCTTTATTTCGTACATTTGAACGAACTTGATACACTGGACCATCTCTGCTCTGTGGCAACAGGCCAGTGCCATTAGTCTCTATCTGCGATGTAAATACGTAGCGAATATTAATGACGTACCTACCTACCTAGCTGCGCATGCGTTGTATACAGTACAACATGCTCAGGAGTTTTCTTGAGGAAAATATCGGTTTTCCCACTTGTAAGGACAATGTTTTTGTGGTTATATTTGCAAGTTACGTAATTAAGTTTAAGAAAAATTTGACGTTTTGTATAAGTACAATGTATACAGGGTGTAAGGTGACCGCTCCAGGGGTGAAAGTACCCATCAATATGTTTTTTTTTTAATTATGGTACCAACGATGAGAAGTGGAGAACAAAAAAAAAATCTGCTGTTCCATACATTTTGCGCGGTAGGTATTTAATTTTAGTATGAGATACTGAATGAACCCTTTGAGTTTTCGGGAGCAGTTGCCTTACACTGTGTATGAGGGCCTCCTAATATGCTGACGGCTTTTTAAGGGGATGATCAGACCATCATAATTAACAACTTTCTCTATGCGACCAATGTCGAAATCGCGAAAAAAAATCAGCTGTCCCACATAGCCGATTTTTTTATTTCATTTCCTTATCTCATTCATAAATTGCGCACAATCAACATGCAGCTATTTTAAATATATCCCTAATAATTTGTCGAAGAATCTTAATTGAATTAAAAGCGAAAAGCAATTAGCGATGCAACGATAAAACTCTTGCTTCGTACTAATATGAATTAACGAAATGCATTTTATGCACAGCTTTTATTTTCATTCCTGCGCTGGCGCAGCTTGCTTCGGCCTACAGTGAGAGCGACGAACGGTATCGATGTGGGGTTGCCAGCTTTTAAAGTTTAATGGGATTTTTGGGGAAAAATCTACAAGTTAAGTATGTTGTGACTTCAAAGTCATTGTAGTTAATGGTGTTTCTTATTATTTATAACCCGGGCGCCAGATATGTGTTCAAAATACGCAAATATGTACATAATAACACTCAGTTGCAGAAACGCTCATTAAAGTTAATCCTCCATTAAATCTCTTGTTGTCACTTTTTGTCTTGTTGACGTAGTAAAGCTAGCAAGAGATTTAATTTAGGATTAACTTTAATGAGCGTTTCTGCAACTGAGTGTATGTCTCGCGTTGTCTCATTTTATCTTTATAAAGATGGCAAGGGATAGCTATACTTTGAACAAACAGAAACCTGCGGCCAAAGGGGTATGTATGGTTGAAGTATGACAATTACTACTTTAGGTTCAGGACTTTAATACTAGGTGCCAAAAGTGATATCTGAATGCCCCAGCTGTACAAGTATAGTCTTAGAAATTGGGAGTGGTTTGTAGCTTTTAGAATCCCATTGAAGAGACTTTGAACCGAGAATAGGTTTTTGTAGAAAAGAAGCCAATAACAAAACTTATTTCACAACGTATGAAACTGTGGACTCTGCTAAATGTAGACTGTTATTTCCTATTAGAACAAGCATCCAGAATCTCGGCCAATTCATGAGCTAGATCCGTCGCTTATAATCAACGAGACAACAGGACAGAGGACACATTATGTACTTACAAGCCCTAGATACGACAAGTATGTACATAGATATGCCAAAGTTGAGGACATTTCCGGAAAGGGAAATTCTGGCCATGTAACTTTGGTAAAGGAATATTTAGGGACGGTGCGACAATTATTTCGGGAAAGATACATTTTAGAAAGGAGACATTATGAATCCCAACGGAAAAGTCAAGAAATTAACTTAAGATACGCAGAATTAATATCCAAATAAAACGGATGACGTGTGGCATCCCTACTCATCTGATGCCATGCATCTCGATTCCTTGTAGTTATGCAACATCGGACGACGTCCTTGCGGCGCGGGCGCGGGGCGGGGAGCGGGGCGAAGGCCGCCTCCGTCCAACGACCCGCTATATTATACCAACCCCGCTTTTTACAGGTACCTAACCAACCCAACCCGCCTACCTACGGCCGAGGAACCAGATCTACTAGTTGTGTGAAGTTGTGAACCGATATAACATAGTTGGGAATTGCAAATTGTAGAGTTTTTAGCCGTGAGAAACCAGGAACTTGTGGTGTCGCAGGGAATTTGTTCCGAGTGGGATGCTTGTTGGTGGTTGTGTAAGTCCGATGATATCAATTTAGAGGAGCTCTTTTTGTAACAATCGTGGTTTAAAAAAAATCACAATATTGCTCGATAAATAGAAGGCGTTTGACGATAAGATGGATGAAGAACAAATCAGTTAACAACTTGATGATCGAAGCAACGGTACCAAAAAAGGGCCAGAAGTGCTATTTTTGAAAGATACACATCCCAATTCGTTTACGATAGTGATGTCAATCTCTATAGGATTTACATTAACAAAAAGAGAACTTCAGACGCTTGCCAATTTCTCGTACCTATGTCCTCAGATCGTTTCAAGGCGTTTCACAACCTTTTAAATAGGCCTTTCGGGCCACTACTGTTAAAAGTGTAAACCTCGTGTTATACAAAATGTTTATGCTATCTCCTTTATTGTCTTCTAGACTGACGATAAACAGATACCTACCTAACTTCTGAACGCAATCAGTTTGCTAGAGACATCGAAAAATACCCGTATCAATTGCAGAAAAGTTCCAATCTCACATCAATAAAAACATGTGAGGATACAGAATAAATTGCATCATTTCTACTCCACTTGCATCCAAAACAATGATTAGTTCGTGATTGAATCGGGTTCACGAGCGCGTGCGGCGCGGCGCGGCGCGGGCGCATCCCGGCGCCGCAATAAATTACCGACAGATATAAACGTGAGCTGATATCACTGCGAGTGAGAGCTTTGTTTGAATTCCTTAGGGTATTGCTCTGCTCTTCACTTTCCGCCTTCGGTTGTTGCTGGTTTTGGTTAGGTAGGTTGTAGGGCTGATACCTGTAGAGATCATTCTCTACAGGTATCATCTCTCTCATGAGAGATAATCAAAAGTAGAGTACTTCTTCTAACTTTACAGGACGTTGAAACGTTTCAGCTATCATCATCATCTTATTTAAGAGCTACGCTCTTGTCGGTGGAGTATTCGCCACTCTTGTTTGTTTTCCACTAGTGTCTTGAGTTCCTGGTACGACACGACATCAACCTTTTCCTTCACTTGGGCTAGATAGCTCTGTCTGGGTCTTCCTCTGCCTCTTTTCCCCTCTATCTTCCCTTCCAGTATGGTTTTAAAGAAATTGTCGTTTCGTATCAAGTGTCCGATCATTCTTCCTCTCCGGTTTTCAATTGTTTTTAAGATATTTCTCTTTTCTTTTCGTTTCAGCTATATAGGGTCCTTATTAATATGCTGACAGTTTTTTAAGGGGACGATCAGACCATCAAACTGAACAACTTTCTCTATGGCACCAACAAAAAATCTGCTGCTCTATAGGTTCGTTTTAATATGCTGACACTTTTTAAGGGGATGATCAGATCATCAAATTGAACTTTTTCTATGGGAGCAACATCGAAAAAAAAAATCTGCTGTCTCATACATTTGGCTCGAGTAGGTTTGCAGTTTTATATGGAACATCAGATTTTTTTTTCGCGATTTCGATGTTGAACCCATTGAGAAAGTGGTTCAGTTTGATGGTCTGGTCATCCCCTTAAAAAACTGTCAGCATATTAAGAAATACCCTGTATAGAGACCTTCTTAATATGCTGACAGTTTTTTAGGAGGATGATCACACCATAAACTGAACACTTTACCTGATGGGGATGAGACCAACCTAAATAACGAAAAAAAAAATGTTCCATATTAAACTGCAATTCTACTCGACCCAAATGACATGTCAGCAGATATTTTTCGCGATTTAGTTTTTGGTCCCATTGAGAAACTTGTTCAGTTGGATGGTCTTGTCAAGTCATCATCCCCTAAAAAACCGTCTGTATATCTTTGAATTCACAAAATGAGTACAATACAATACTCTTCATTTGCACACCAAAAACATAAAATTTTGGATCTGCCATTTTTAGAGCGTTGATAGATGTTTTTTTAATTTAATTACTTACGATCGGAACTAATATCATTTATTATTATTGTTTTCATACAAATCAATTGTATTGTGCGTCGTTAAGTCGGCATAGACATCTTTGATGTGCAAAACCATGTAATAATTATGAAGCATATATGTTACGAGGTTATCAACACTTGACTAATTACTTCTAGTTTTCTAAGCTGATGATTTACTATCATTTTCCTTGTAGCACTTACATCATCGGTCTCATAATGCTAATAGATAATCGCATTAACAATGGACGGTTGTAAAAACAGCTGTAATACTTGTTAATCGTGTTGTCTGAAGGATTCCTGCTTATCATTTTATTAATGACTCACGTTACATGGACAAAGAGTATTCTTTACAGATTTATAAAATGCGCGCATCATAATATAAGTAAAGTGCACAGTAATGGGCCCAAGCGTAGCTAGGCTTTTTTTATTATGGAAATCACACAAACATTATGATATCTATGACCTAGACATGAAATGTGTGTGCCTCTGAGCGTTATTTATTTATCTAAACTATTATAAAACTGTAACTGAAGTGTGTCTGTACATTGAAGCTATTTACAAAAAAAAATATTACGATATGGTTTTTAAGTATCCCTTACTCGAAATCAACCTTTTTTAGAAATTTTGTCTGTCTGTTTGTGTGTTTGTTTGTTTTTGCCGAACCGATTTTGATGAAACTTTTTTTGTTTGATAGCTTATGGTCTGACTTAAAATCTGGTATATAGTTTGTGCGGACGAAGTCGCGGGAAAACACTAGTTTATAATAAAATTATTAAGTTAGCCTTTCGAACCGAGCGTCTACAGCGTCAGAGGCGCCGCGTCTGTGATGCTGCGACACAGAGCGACAGATAGATGTTCTATGCAAATGTATGAAATCGCGGCTCCTCTGACGCTATAGACGCTCGGTTCGAAAGGCTACCTTTAGGGTGTACTCCTCCCCATGCAAGGAGTTTTTTTTCGTGTACGTTTTTTTTTTGCTCTATCGTAGAAACGGCAATACAAACAAGCGTTAAACTTAGCGTGGTTATAGAGCATACTCTAATTAACGCAAAACAACAAATAATGTAAACCGGTCAAGAGTGTGTCGAGCTCGCGCTAAGGATCCCGGAGAAAACAAAAATTTATGGTAATATTTTGTTGTGGTACGGAAACCTCTGTGTGCAAGTCCGATTGACAGGTTTTTACAAGCCACGCCGGTCTTCTCTTAACCACACAGTGAAGAGTTATCATTTATCATACCATCACAAGAATCGAAAAACTGTCGGTACCACGAAGCGATCTCACAAATTGTTATTTGACCCGACCGAATTTGAAAGAATTAACAAACAGACGTCTAAACAAAAGGCCAATGAATATGGATCGTCTGCTTTCTCAATAGCGGCTCGGTTCGGCCATGTTCGGCGCAGGCGCAGGCCAGGCGGTTCCCTTTGGCTGTGTTCTCGGAAATACATTAAAATTCGTCCGGGTAGAGCGTCCGGACGCGATGTCCTTCAGGATACCTTGTGTTTTGTACCTTAGATGCCTGTATGTCTGTAAATAAAAGATTTATCGGAGTTCTTCTTGCAGTACCTATGACGTAGTAAAATAAATGGGTGGTAGTGGGCGCACGGACGCGGAGTAGGGTGACACTACTGACAATCGCTACCTGTCAGTCGAACGGAGTGATTGTGCGAGCTCATGCACCGATAATCTAACCTAATACCACAATTTTTCCGTCATACATAGGTGCTACTTCTACTTATACCAGGGGTGGCCAAGACGTCGACCGCGGTCGACCGGTCGACCGCGTCGTCTTTTATGGTAGCCCGCGAAGAGTTCAAGAAATTAAAAAGAAAAACAATTTTTCCATTTCAATTCCAAAAATTCCGAAATTTCGCTGGACATATGGGCTGGTTTAACACGTTCGCTGCTAAGATCAAAACAATGATCTTCGCGCTGTGCTAAGATTGACTCCCCTAAGTAGGCCGTGCGCACAGTCGTAACGTGAAAACGACCATTGCAGCTCACCTCGTGGGTCACCCGCACATGAGTAAGATTTGGGTGACTCACGCTGTAGGTCATGAGCACAGGCGATATGCAATAGACATACAAGCATTTGAAAAAGCCAAACATCCACCACCGAAATATTAAATTTTTAATCTAATAAATATGTCAGAAAGTACAGTTTTTAAATGTAGACCGCCAGATATATCTGAGTGTCAATGTAGACAGTGTCCTTGAAAAGTTTGGCCACCCCTGACTTATACACTTATTCGTAATCCTGTCCAATGATTGCGCCATACAAATAATAAGAAATCTTTTCTCCGCTCCGCTTGAACCGTTACCACTGAAGATGAGTGGAGAGGAGATAGGTAAATAACGAAATCCTATTGGTTGTTCAGGCATCTTCGCTCTTCTCTGCTCTTCTCCGCTTTGGTGGAATCCGAGCCTAACGCTTATTTGACTAAAACCATCACTTTATCAGTAATAATCACAGGTAAACAACTTAATAAGAAATCGTGTAGTGTTCAACATAATCTATTCGTAATAATCTAAAAATAAAGAACATTCACAATCCTTATCAGGTGTTTTGTTACTTGGAGCCCCCCAGACTACTCGTACCTACTTAATGTCGATTGTTTTTATTTGGAATCCAACTGCTTTGCCACCTGCCTTCTTGTTACTAACGGGTTTTACTTCTCTTTTGACTTTTGATTCATTTAGTTCCAAGGCAGTTCTAAAGTTAAGCTCTGTTTATTGATTATTAGCTCTTTCTTTGGATTTTCGTGAAGAAAAGTAGGTCTTTCGTACACTAAAGGCCAAATTCTCTGTCTCTGATCAAGATCGGTTCCATAAATTACAGGCCGACTCTTTCTGATTTGTGATATTACTAATTTTAAGATTTAGGGCTGAAATTCAGTATAAGTTCATGCTTGTCAAATTAGTATAAGTAGATTTTGACTTTTCGTAGTTTAAACTACTTCAAACTCGAACTAAAATGTTTGAACATCAGCTTAAAAGTTACGTATCGCATAATATTTGTATTATGCTCACTACGATATGATTTGATTAGGAGATAGACTACGGGACTATATATAAGAATTCTTCTGCAGTTTTTTCCAGGTTTCATATTTGGAAACCTTAAATATGCTATGTTTCAGAACATCCTGCAAGGAAATACTACAAGTTCTTTCTCATTTTAAATTCCCAACGCCTGTTTTACAGAACCCAGACTAAGTTCCTAATCCCTAATGGCATTGTTACTTTAATCTGACCTCTCAGCCCTACGTAATAGAGCGCATTGCTCACGCACGGTACGTAAGCCTGTCCTTGGCTCCAGGGATGTGCGGCCTTCGTCCTGGGCTATAAATAGCCTCGCCCTTGGATTCGAACTGGATTTATAACCCGCCACTACTACACGGTTGCGAGGCACATTCTATTCTGTTTTATACTTTAGTAGGAGTTTTAGTATACCTAGCCTTACAATAGTAACCTGTAGGTACATAGGTTTGGTATAAAATAAAATATTGGGAAGGCTCAGTTGCCAGTGTGTCAAATGGAAAACTTTGTTAAGAAACATAATAAAGAACTGGTTTCGTAACTGGCAGACAGTGCACTCAAGATATTAACTAAATTACTGAAGATAGAAACATGAACTTTGAAATGCATATTCTACAGAGCATGCGGGCTAGAACGATTTTCGTTCTAGATGCGGGTGCACTGAGAAAGCTATTGCGAAAATCAACCAGTAAAGGGGTTCAACAGTTATTGAAAGTTTTCCGAAATTCACACATGCATATAAATAGACATACGTACTCGTATAAGTGCGTTCATACACGATGACGCACTGACGGAGCGGCAGATGTCAGTCCATAGAACCACACCCGGTGCGTCAATGCGTCACCGTGTGTGCTTCTACGTGCGGTTTCATACATCTCCTTGCTTCACAAATGATGGACTGACGTTTGCTGCTCCGTCAGTGAGTAGTGTGTAAACGCACTAATACAGGGCGTTAGGGTAAACACTTGCATTACTTTAAGGGGTGATTGTACCCATAACACTGAACAACTTTCCCAAAGGAACGTAGGTGAAATACGCAAAAAAAACAATTTTCTTTTCATACAAACTTTCGATCAGCTGATTGCATTCAGTATGGAAAGTAGTAGTAATTGTTTTTTGCGAATTATCTATTGGGTTCTTTGGGAAAGTTCTTCAGTATTATGGGTACAATCACCCCTTAAAGTAATGCATCTGTTTACCCTAACACCATGTATGTCGTTGGCCATGCCGATGCTTGAAAAGTTGGCTAATATTTACACATAACAGAGAGGAATTGGTGAAAGAGGCGTTTCTCTAACAGTTACACTCCTTACAGCCTACAGAAAAATCTATAATTTATAATTCTCACAAAAAATCCTGGAACGACTGGCTTATAAAACCTACAAGTCTTTTATTTAAATTTTTTGCACTTACCTATCTTTCTTTACTAGAACAGAGATAGATTCATCTCGCCGTAGAATCCATTAGGCGTACTATTGATTATCTTTACAATATAAGTTGCAGTACATGCAGTCACTCATTTCAACCCGATACGTCATATTTATAGAAAGTGCATACAAAAATGCATTAGGGTTACTTACTGACTTATTGTTTATAATGGTAGACGAAAAAAATCTCAATACTTTAAAACTTACTGCCTTACGATTAGAGTGTATTTTTGAGTGTAGTTTTGTGGATACTCGATATCACCACACGTGGCCCATTAGTGTACAAAGTCAAGATAGAGTCTCGGTGCATCAATAATATACAGTTTTCGTTAGTTCCCCTGAAACGAGACATTTTCGCCTTTATGCTGTGGGTTTAAGAGTTCTTTAGCAGGTCTTTCTTCTTGGACCAGACTTAAGTTAGTTCCACATTCAATAGTCCCGAGAATTAAGGAATTTTCATTCTTAAATCATAACCGTAAGGGTTATGGGATTCGATGTAGAATGAACTTGCATGTGTCTATGCAGTCAGTATTGAACTGCACTATTTTTACGCGCCAAATATAAAGTTTATTTGTAAATAGATGGATGTTTTTAAGTGGTTTGATAGTGTGATTTGTAATAACAGTTGTAAATACGCTTTTAATGGGTTTTATATGAACCAGTGTATATCTGAGGAGTTGTGGCGTAGAGTCTACGCCGTAGACAGAAAATAAATTGAAATGCATTTATTTTTCGGTACTGAACAAAACAGCTAATAAAATACAATAAGTACGTAGTATCTGTCCCAATCTAAGATATCTTTTTCTAACAGATTAAACTTTAAACATGAAAGAAAGAGACTTTGCCCTGAAAATATTTTATAGGTAAGTACATAAAATAATTTTGGACTTTTTTATTGTGAACGACCTTTTGCCTGCGACTTCGTCCGCACTGGCTGGCTGTACCAGTTTTTAAGTCTAATCATGAGCTTAAAAACACAAAAGGTTAATTAAAATCGATACAGTAGTTTTTGCATGATGCTCGAACAAACCAACAAACAGACAGACACCCGTTCTCTTGAAACGGTGCGGCGGACGAAATCGCGGGCAAATCTAGTATAGCAATAAAATCATTGTACACTTTTAATTTTGAAGTGTCATCCTTACTGTCACATTACCATTACATTATGCAATTTATTATGATTTATATGCAATTAGTTACAATAGAGTAGGTTTTGTAGTTAGACCAGCAGCACGTGTCTCAACCACGTTGGAATGGGAGGGTTCCGTGTGAAAAAGCTTTTGTCTAGTGGACCGTTAAATGTAAACATTGCAAGGATTAAATAGACAGGGGGTGCGTTGAGTGAGTGTTTAGAGATTGGAAATATACACACGGTCTTTCAAATTGTTTGTCTTTGAAGTTCACTTTTTTTCAAATATATTCCCTGTAGAATATAGGGTTTAAACTTAAATGCGTTACATATTTTAGGGTGTGCTTCAGTCCATCAAACTGAACAACTTTTCTTGCGGAACCAACATTGAAATCCCGAAAAAAAAATCTGCTGTTCCATAGAACACACACGTTAACGGGAACTCGGCCCAAATGTCTGGAACAGCAGATTTCTTTTTCGCGATTTCGAGTTCAGTAGTTAACACTTTAACTGCTGACGACCTACGTCGTAGGTCAGCAACAAATGGGCCGCAGTGCGAAGCACGACTCAAACATTGAGTCAGAATTGTATAGCATTCCACAGCGTTATAGCTGCGCGATTATCTTTGTTTTGAGCTTAGCAGCGAAAGTGTTAAAGTTGCTCAGCCTGATAGTCTAACTAAAGCCCATAAGTATATTACCACAGATCACCTTATTTTTTCTCCCTGCAGGTAAATTTAAAATCTCTTGTTTCTATCTTCAGTAGTAAGCTGTGTGTCGTCTGCCAATCAGTCACTGAACTGTTTTATATGTATTCAGTCATATTCTATTCTAAGATATTTTTTCGACTGTATGTAGAAGTAATAATCCGAAATCCCACTGGCGCCCAGCACGTGGCCTGTTCATTTAAACATAACCGTTAATGTACGCCCGCAAAATGGCGATCTGTTTGCGAGGGTCTTTGGAAATATGCTTCTTATTTACACTGTTTAGTAATCTCATATTTATATTATGTTATGCTTTATTATTATTCTCGTTGGATCAATTCGTCTTACTTATGCAACTTAGGCTGAATTCGACCAAACTTAAATTTATAGAAGAGTAACTATACAAGGAACAATTTTACTTTTGGTGTTTACACACCCCGTACTAAAAGAACGAATGTATAATTCACCTAAAGAAAGAGGTCTTTGTATCCGTACTTATTGCAATGTGAGGTTATACAGTTTTAATTTGGTAGGTTTCTTTTTAAGTATTTTAATTTTTTTAACTATGTGACACTGACATTTTATTTACATTAGGGTTGATAAAACGCAAAATCAGTTTACTCTATAGTAACCGGCGACTTAATCTAAGAATACAATTTACTCGCGTTTGGTCGAATCGGACCTTAGAGTTATCTTAGTTGCGCCACTGAAAATAAGATGAGTTTTAATTTGAAGAAAATCGGTCTTTTGTTGAATCGGAAACTTGTAGAATCTGTCATTTCATAAATCGGTCATTTGTAGAATCGGTAATTTTATGAATTGGTCATTTGTAGAATCAACCATTTCATGAATCGGCCATTTCACGAATCGGTCATTTGTAGAATTCGTTATTTTATGAGTTCATGACGATCGGCGCTCATTTCACGAATCAGTAATTTGTATTTATAATAATTATAATCCGTCATAAATATGTCAGAAAGGTGTTCGAACTTTAGGTCTAAATCGTTGCAATTTTCAACCAGAAAATCATTCTAATTTCACTACAGAAAAGTTTATATTTTAATATAAAATTATCGCTGTTTTAGGACAATGAACTTAAACTTGAACACAATTCTATTGTCAAACTAACGGTTATAAAGTTTCCCAAATTATAATAATATGCGTAACGGTCTTTGTCAACCACAATCATTTAAATTTTAACATAATATTGTGTAAAATGGCGTTTTAATATTACTATATTGGATGCGCCTACGCACTAATATCACATAAATAAAATAATTGAGTCATTTATGTTGCTAACTTATTCTAAGTCAAATCATAAATCACAATAATAATAAAAACAATTACAAAGTAGAATTAAAAACCGTTGACATAGTATATGGGTTCGTAATTGAATCAGTAACACAGCTTGTCTTGTCGGGTCTAATGCGAACCGATAGGTAGATAATTTTGTGTGGGCGGACTTTATTTAGCTTCTGTCGGAAGCTGAATGAAGTAAACAATGATATAGTTGTAGTGTAATTAGTTTCTAGCAGTATAATCAGTGCTATGCTATCCTTGAAATAAACAAAGATCCGTACATCTATATACTACGTAATAATACCTTAAAACTCAAGACCGTACTGAAACTTTGTTTATCTTTAAATCATGCATTTCCAAAGTCAGGGGTGGTGTCAAGATGCAATAATAAAGGAAGGTTTACCTTCCATAAACCACCACCTTCCTTCCACCTTTAGGTCAAGGTAATATGGAGTCGTCGCTCATTTAAACATTGATTTCAAAAGAGATCTTATTCTTACTATCTCCACTAGCAATCCACAATTTTCAAATCAATCACGGATAACATGGAGCTAGCATGCGGGCCATGCAGCGTACCTATATCGGTAATATTTATCATGTTTTATTTGTTTTTTATCCCCCTAAAGAGGCTCTAAATATAGCTTTCTATTTCGATTGATCCTGTGTAGAACACCTTAACTTTATCTAGCATAGCACGAACCTTTTTCCAACCGCGGCGCAATGAGAAATCATTTGAAGAACATCCTCAGCATGGAATTATTTGCACTATGATAATAGCGCAGCGATTTAATTACGCGTTATCGAGACCGCCATATTATCTATTTAACTCAACTAATGAGCTAATAACACAGGATTACTCTTTAATAGACCATTACACTTCAATTTGAAACTATCAACGTTTTTCTTGCAGCAAAAAAACTTGCGTAGGTGAAAAAAAACACGCCAGACGTATCAGATTCCTAACTGTACCCATATTAACTGTTTTCTCGACACCGATATCTATACAGTGAAGTAACAATAAAATTTTAATCTTCAATTTTGGGCCCTCGTGCTGGACCTGTGGACGAGTACCAGATGACTGGTGTAAAGCAGTCATCGTCCCTTTATACAAGGGTAAAGGTTCTCAGCAGCAGTGCAAAAACTACCGAGGCATCAGTTTACTCAGTGTCGTTGGAAAATTGTACGCCAAGGTGTTAATTGAAAGAGTATTGACTGCAACGGAGGGACAAATCTGGGATGTGCAAGCGGGTTTTCGGAAGGGAATGGGATGCACTGATCAAGTTTTTTCTATGCGGTGCATTGCCGAAAAATATTTGGCCAAGAACCAAAAAGTCTATTGCGCCTTCATAGATTTAGAGAAAGCTTATGACAGAGTGTTGAGGGAAGAATTGTGGAATACTTTGGCCATGTATGGGGTGAATGGTAACTTGATACGGGCACTGAAATCTCTCTACGAGGGTTCCAGTGCATGTGTCAGGATAAACGGGGCTCATACCGATTGGTTTGGTATCTCCAGAGGTGTCAGACAGGGTTGTGTAGCGTCACCGTGGCTATTCAACCTATTCATGGACAGTTGTTTGAATGATTTGAAAGAAAGAGTGTGTGGTATAAGGATGAACGAGTTATTTGTCAAATGTCTGTTGTATGCCGATGACCAAGTTCTGCTTGCGTCATCGGTAAATGACTTGCAGGAGATGGTAACATGTATGAATGAATCATTTAAGAAGAAGGGAATGAATGTTAATGTGAATAAGACGAAAGTAATGGTTATCGAGCGCGATGAAACAGTGACTGAATGTATGATTATGATAGGTGATGAAAGGCTAGAGCAAGTCAGTGAGTTTGTGTACTTGGGTTGTATGTTCACAAGAGACGGAAAGTACGACGAAGATATAGAGAGAAGAGTGAAAGCAGGAAATAGGATTAATGGAGCCTTGCACACCTTCGTGAAGAGTCAAACTATCTCTAAAAAGGCTCGTTTGGCGGTTCACGAGGGTGTGTTGGCACCAACATTAATGTATGGAAGTGAGAGTTGGGTATGGCAGAAGAAGCATGAATCTAGAATAAATGCTGTTGAAATGCGCTCCCTGCGTAGTATGTGTGGTGTGACTTTAAAGGACCGGTTACGGAATAGTGTGATTAGAGAAAGATGTGGTCTGAAAGAAGATGTAGTGACAAGGATTGAAAAAGGAATGTTGAGGTGGTTTGGCCATGTGGAAAGAATGAGCCAAAGTAGGCTGACGTATGAAATCTACAAGGAAAGTGTGAATGGAATGGTTGAAAGGGGTCGCCCTAGGCGCACGTACGCTGACCAAATAGGATGCGTACTGAAGAAGGGCCAAATAAAATGTACCCGGAACCGACGAGCATGTATGAAGAGACTTATGAATGTGGAGGAGGCGAAAGATGTGTGTCAGAATCGTAGCATGTGGCGATCTATTGTCTCTGCCTACCCCAGTAGTGGGACATAGGCGTGAGCATATGTATGTATGTATGTATGTAATTTTGGGCCCGTTTTTATGTAAAACACGGCTATCGGGTTGCGCAAAGCTTTCATTAGCTGAGGCGCCGGCTTTTTGGTGAAGTTTGGAAATTAGTGCAGCGACCGCGAGCTTATGTTAATGTACTGTTTAGTAATTTGACATACTTTACGGTGCATTTTTCTTGGTTGTAGTATGACTTCGATAAGATTGCTATGGCATTGCTATAGCATCAGTGTTACAAAAATTTGCCTATTTCGGATGCTTTGGCATTCGTATCTGCGAATGTGTTAAGTAAAGATGGTACCAATATTTTTACGTCTTCGACAGAATAAAAAAAACGAAATACATAATAATTCATAATATTATATTTATTTGTGAAACTTAGGTTTAAGTGTAGGTAGGTATATGAAAAAAACACAGATGTTACATAGTATTTATAAGTGCGCTATGTTCTGCCACAGAGGATTAATACAATCCTCTGTGGTTCTGCCGTTGGGCGTACAAATTTTTACATGCAGTTTTAGTTGATTTTAACAAATAAAAAAGAAGACACAATGTAAATTAATTCGGTTAACATGGTTAAATACACATACACATGATTTAATACTGGCAAATTTTAATCATAAAATAAACTAGTTCTAGAAACAACACTACACGACAGAACGTTGTCCCAATCAATGACCTATCTATATCGCCACACATTCTTAGTAAATAGCTATCGCTATGACTTTCCTACTCGCATGTGGCGCATGACGTTTGTTTGTCGTGTTACTTATAGCTTCTAGTACGTGACGTGCTACATAATAGTTCAATGGAAATAAAACTATTTCTTGCAGATGTTTTTCTTATTTTTCATCGTCGAACGTAAGTTATAATTATATTAAATTGCCAGCATGAACAATAAAAATTGTTTTATATATTCTCACTCATTGATGATCAATCCGAACATAAGTGTATTCTGACATGTAAACAACAAGAATAACCTCCACTAAAGGTGTTAATGTTGTCATATATTATTGCAGGTTGAAAAGTAAAATTAATGCCATGTAAATTGCCCACTAAATGCAAAAGAGGACGTGTTGGATTGCGCAGATTCATCAACGTGAATAATGACGTAAACAAGTACTTGTCTGGAATCAAGGAAGACATTCATTAGGGGTGATGCGCACGAGTTGTTTGGGTTCCGTGAGAAGATAAAAGAGAACCTTGTAAGAGGCACACGCTAACTTGTAACAGTCTAAGTCGTTTTTCTAAAAGGATTATCGTAGAAATTTAGACATGACGCATATTGTAAATGTCTTTTTTATTTCAAATGTTTTTTTATCTATGGATCAGCCTTTGCAAACGTCCCCCGTACCTATAGGTTTCGTTACGTTTATAGTAAAATAAATTCGCCTTACGTCTTACCTCATCAATGTGGCCAGAGCTTGCCCAGGACGGGCGTTGGAGAAAGGGGAGGTCTTTGCCAAACAGTAGGATGATATAGGCTATAAAAAAACGACTTCTCTCTTAATTGATTAATTTATTTATCTATTCTCTCTGTAACTTTTTGTTATTTCCGTGAGTGACTGACTGACAATGCACAGCCTATAAACCGCTGAATAAAGAAACATGAAATTTAGAATAATGTGTTCTACTGAGGATATGGGGGTGCACTAATATGTATAGGAATTTTCGAAAATCTATACCTAAAAGGTGTACAGGGTATTGAAGTTTTCCGAAATCCACGAGAACTTGCGGGCAAAAGCAAGTAGTTTCATAGTTTAAAGTTTAGACGGAGAAAAACTGTAATATAAGTAGAAATAGACGCATAAAACAACTTTGTCGACTTCTATTTTTACTGTTATTGTGTTATTTGTGAAATTGAATATATCTATGATTTATAATGTGCGGAACCTTTTACGGGTAAGTTGAACTTGCTCTTGTCTTTTTTTACACATTGATCGAAGTGAGAATGAGTCAACTCGTTTTATTATATCAATGGCGCCTCTTAAAAGCTATTAAATGTTTTACGTGTAAATAAATAAGCAAAGTTTTGTGTGGGTTGGTTAAACTGCTAAAATTACAGGCTTCGAGATGTGGCGGTGTGATTTAGGCGCTATTGCCTTTATGTAATGAATGTGCGCTTTATGTTTTTGTAATAGATCAGAAATTGGCAGAACACCACTATTTTAAGAAAATTTCGTCTTGAGAAAATCGATCAATTACACTTTGGACCTATGTACAATTTATAATGATGGGAAAGGATTAAAAATTTCTCGTCGAGTTTTTCTGTCTTTCTCAATTATCATAGCGAAAAAGTTCCACCGTTCCTTTGCCGAGGCCTTTGCCCAGCTATGGGACAAAGCAGGTTAGAAAAAACAAAAATAGTTTCAAAAATATGGTTGACTACCCCCTCTGGGAATATTGTCCCATACAGGATGTACAATTAAATGCGTTACATATTAAACGTAGCTTCAGACCATCGAAATGGACAATTTTAATTTTGGGAACAATAAGTTGAAAACGTGAAGAATAAATTTGTGCGTAAAACGTAACGTAAAAAATGATACTTACTTAATTTTAATTTTATTGTTTTTATCTAATGACTCTTTAATTTATCTCGGGTTTACATTTTCTTTATAATATTTTAATTATCAGGTACTCAAATTACCTGATAGTTTTGTTTGACATTTTAATTAAGTACCTATGAATTTTATTATACGCCTGTTAAAGACAGAGCATATTGAACTGTTATAATATTTTGTGAACAACTTCTTGACATTATGCGCATAATAAAGGCCTCCGCTCATTGCAGCGATTTTATCGAGCGATAATATCGCTGCGATTTTGCGATAATTGTTTCCAGTACATTTTGTATGGGGACGCGCGCGATCCCACACACTGCCGCGATAGAGCGATAATATCGCTGCGATTTTGCGATAATTGTTCTCAGTACATTTTGTATGGGGACGCGCTCGATCCCACACACTGCCGCGATATTATCGCAACTCTTTCGACTACATTCAGTGGTGGGGCGCATGCGGGGCCCGAATCGCGGAATCGTTGCAGTGTGTAAGGTGTCGCGATATCGCTGTCGATAATATCGCTCGATAAAATCGCTCGATAATATCGCTGCAATGTTCGGAGGCCTTAAATCGATTTCTATTTCTATAAAATAGTTGTTCTACTCAAAATGTCGATGGGTACTCGACCCAAAATGTATGCTAGATATCGTGAACAGATTTTTTTCTCCAAATTTCAATTTTGGTTCATGGGCAAAGATTCAGTTTGATGCTCTGAAGCACCCCCTAAAGTAGATATCCAACGCATAAGGTTAACCTGTATTTTTTTAAATAATGTGTTTGTTCTGAATAGGCTATGTTGAGAATGTCTGACTACTACCTCCTTTGGAAATATTGTCCCAAATATTGAAATTAAATTTGAAATATTGAAATATTGTCTCCGCGAGTATACAGGGTGTTACGGTTAACAGTTGCATTACTTTAATGCGTGATGTGAGTGACCCATAATACTGAAAAACTTGCCCTAAGAAACCTATAGGAAATAAGCGAAAAAATGTTGGACTTCCCATACTAAATGCAATCAGCTGTTCGAACGTTTGTATGAAAAATTAAAAACTCGAAATATTTTGTTTGCTAATTTTCTATAGGTTTCAAAGGGAAAGTTGTGCAGTATCATGGGTACAATCACCCCTTAAAGTAGTGCAACTGTTTACCATAACACCCTGTATATTTATTATTAAGGCGGAAAACTTTTTCGCGGTGCCAAAAATGCAGCAAAAGCGTGCATTAACAGACAAAACATTCATCAGACATACACACCCCTTCCCCAGGGTAGCGAGCAATACATTACATGCGGTGAGGGCGTTTATACCTTCCTCCTAAATACAAAGTCTCGTGCTTTAACGCATTTTCATCCTTATACCGTTGTTGTAAAGGGTTATGAAAGGGGACTTGTCTTGAGGAATGATGTGTAGTGACGTCACTTGAATCAAAAACGTTCGTCAGAGGGCTTTTAGTGAAATGTGTCGCTTTGTTTTGATGGAGACAGGTTTGTGGTTTTGTTTTAGTCGGCTATTTGTGACAATTAAGATGGTGATACAGGGTGTTTCGTTATTAGATGCGTTTCTTTTAAGGGGATGGTCAGACGATCAAACTGAACAACCAAATCGAAATCGCGAAATAATAATCAGCTGTTCTGCAAACCTACTCGACCCAAATGTAATGGACTGCTGTTTTTTTCGCTATTTTGCTGTTACTTCTGTACAGAAAGTTCTACAGTTTTATGGTCTCACCATCCCCTTAAAAGGAACGCATTTTAAAAATAGAACAAGAGTTTATAATGGATGCGAATCATCCTTTATAAACTCTTGTTATATTTTTTAGGTGTCTGCATCAGAATTTTTCTTCAGCGTATGCAGGTTTCCTCCCGATGTTTTCTTTCACAGTCGGTATTACAAATATAAGTTACTAAACCTCATTGGCACATTGCATGTCGTGCATGCGGATTTGAACCCAGACCACCGTGGTTTATGCGTCATTCAGGCAGGACATATTTTGTCAAATAATTCTAACCACAATACGATTCCAAGAAGAAATGTTCATAAATAAGCCCTAGCATAGCTGTTATGGCGAAGGTGACGCGCGGGTGACACTTGCACGAGTGACGCGCGAAGCGTGCTCTATCGACGACACCGGCAGATGCGCCGGCGCACCTTATGTCACCAGGCGTAGGTTAATGACCTTAATGTGAGTGATTTGTATAAATCTTGGCATTTATTGATGGTTATTGCTAAAGAATGAGATGATGGAAATCTGTGATGAAGATGATGAGAAGAAGAATAAACGAATAAATTCACGACCACATTCAGAATAGTGAGGACACCTCGGATGGGAAGCATAGGCATATTATTATGCTCACGACTATATTCGGAAAGGAAATGTCCATTAAATACGCAATTTACTTTTATACTTAACTAGCGACCCGCCCCGGCTTCGCAAGGGTCTAATGCACATTTATCAACATTCCTCTTGAATCACACTATCTACTCGTATTAACACTTTAACTGCTGACGACCTACGTCGTAGCTCAGCGACCAATGGGCCGCAGTGCGCACGACTCAAACGTTGAGTCAGAATTGTATAGCATTCCACAGTGTCAGCACTGCGCGAGGTTCATTGTTTTGAGCTTAGCAGCGAAAGTGTTAAAAAAAAGGCATTAAAATCCGTTGCGTAGTTTTAAAGATCTAAGCATACATAGGGACAGACAGCGGGAAGCGACGTTGTTTTATACTATGTATGTATAGTGATAATTTCCTTTTAGGATCTCATTTCTGGGCAAAGGAGATGAGGTCACACTGCCGAATAAGTTTTTAACATAAACTCGTGACCATAATCCCTTTCGGCGTAATCAGAAACTACAAAAACTACCAACCACCAACCACCTTTTGTAGGTACACCTGTATTCAAAACAATATTACAATTACAGCAAAACAACATGTATTACACTAACGATATGTAATCTAACAACCTATAAATTACCGCATAAGACAAAAGAACAGACATGCCAATATAATTGCAAGATAGATGCGCTTACGCATAGGAAACGCAAGCACGCTGCGCCGATGCGGGCAAGGTCGCTGAGTCAGCCGTGCCACAGAAAAGAGATATACAGTAAAGCAACTAAATTTTTTACACATTCGGTATCGCGCTAATCATTTGACAGCCGTTTAACAGATCGCTCAGAAGTTTCAGCTGTCAATCACATAATAAATAAGTCAAGTTTAGCCAAAACAGTTAAATAGTAACTGGATTGCAAAGTGAATAGAACTGATATTGAATAAGGATTGAACTTCGATGTTTTAAATTAGCTAGCACTATCGGGCTCCAGATTAGCGCCACGTACACGATTCGTGTGATTTCGCTTCTTGTGCACGACACTATTCCATATTACATGTCGCGGGAAGCGCGTCTTTCGTTCTTCGAAAAGCGCGGGAAGAGGTAATTATGTATGGAGCAAAGGCGCGTCGTGCGCGTGTAGAGAAATCATACTAGATGTGCTGTACTATTGCGCCCCGAAGTACCTTAGCGGGCTTACGTGGCGCTCTTCCGTGTGCTTGCGACGGCAAGGCATGAAGCCGCTCTACTGTATACCTCTTTTCTGTGGCCGTGCGCTTGCGCCTATTGTTTTGTTTGACACCTGATGCGTGCTGACACGTTTGATATGTTAGTTCCATACGATGTCGTGAAAATCAAGCAATGTTCATTCTTATGCTATTGGTATAAATGCTATACTAACTGTACTTATAATGTGGAATTAAGTTTAGGTGAACAAAGTCCAGCTGATGGTATGAAATTGTAGTTGTTTTGGTTTGTTTGAGATCTATTTTCAAAGGTAATTTTAACCGTTTAGGTACAGTAGCCTAATGCTTAATTAACAATGTAATTAATGAATGAAAAATTTACATTAACACAGTTATCGTGGATATCTATAAGGGGTTAAGTTGTAGCCTGTGTAGGATCCCAGTTAAGAGCAAAGGGTGAAACCGTGAAATGGTAAGAGGTTCTTCTCACGAATAAAGGCGAGAGGGAGTGGGCCACAATTCGATGAAACAAAAACGACAACAAAGCTATAATTGTTTGCAGTTCCTGGCAATTTTGGTTCTAAATATAGTGTTGGCGATTTGAAATGATGTAGAATTGAAGATGTTGATCTTGATCGGGAAAATACCCAAAATCAGAGCACTATTTGCCGATTTGATATCGACCGATGATACTTACAAATTCCAGTGAATGGCGATCGATGGGTCGGTTAGCGATGTGCGCCTAATTGCGGTTTGAAGTACATCGATTGGTTAGCTTGACATTAACTTGAAACATAACAGCAATGTACTTCAAATCTCATTTAGCTGCACGGCGAAAATCGACCCGTGTATTTTTAGATACAAAATAACACTGATGTAATATGTTGAGCAGGTCTTTGTTATCTGGTTCCTTTAATAAAAGCCTTTACAACTTCAGAAAAATGTTAGGAAAATACATTTTTCTGTCATAAAACTGAAGCTGAGCTTCCATTATTTATTGCACTACCCATTGCATTGCACAATCAACAGTAAATTGTAGCGTGCCACTACCAGACATCATCAACAACCCTTTTATGCAGGAACAATGCAACTGATTAAACGGGTCTCTCGGGGTTGACGAACTTAGGTACATTTAACCAAGCTTATGGACATAACTGCGCAGATAACTGTGATAACTATTTATTTATATAACCTGTTAATCTTATTGGATTTGAAGGTAGTGAACATTTTTATGTTCGCGATTCAATCACGCTTTGATGCATAGATAGAATATAATATTCGGAGACTAACACAAAATACTTTTTGCAAAGTCAACGCAGAACAGAAGTCATATTTTCGAATATCACACTTTCAAAATCATGATCGAATGGTGCAGAATGGCAATTTTGTTATTTTCTACCGCTGATTTGAAGCGGTTTTCATAAACACTCGGAGATCGTTAACAAAAGCTAGTAGAACATTTATTTTGGTAGTTTGCGTGCATAACTGGTCCCTTGATCCGGATGGCCACAATTAATGTCGAATGTCGATATTACACACATCGTTCTGATTCTGTTCGTCAAAATTATATAATCTCCAAGCTGCGCATGCACTGAACCAATCACTGACGTTAAACGCACTTTTTGTATCTCCATTCAGCATCTCTTATTAATAAAGTTTTTGCCTCCCCCAGAATGTCTGAATAGGCCCTTAAACGCAATTACCTACTAATTATCCGTTTGTTTCGCCCGCCCTCTTAATCACGACGAATTTATTCTTTTTCATATAATTTAGTTGTACTTACCGCATGAATGGGAGTTTATTGCGTGTGCTTATGTCCATTGAAGTCTAGACGACTAAATTGTGTTGGATTCTATTTCGGTTCGCATGTCTGGCGCGGTCATTTGCGTTCACCCTCCCGAGGAAGGGTTCGGTTGTCATTCTACGCGGTGCAAGTACCAGCTGACTCATTGCTTAGAGTCGAGACCCTCGCCCGCCCACTGCCCTACACGGACATACATCACACGCATTTTTATCCCATATACGTGCATGCGAGAATAACTGGAGCCGATTGAACCGTGGCATATTGCAACGTTATATACCGCTCACGGCTCTTTACTAATGCACCGTGCCGACCGTAAATAATCTCAGGCGCATTGTTTCTCAACTATAAACCCGCTATCGATTGTACCGGTGACATTTTATAATGTATTGCTAATCGGATTTCATTAACCGCTGCAACAACATGTCATAATACTCCCATAATACAGTCTTGGAGCACAAATGAAGCGGTCATGCTATGGCGAGCAACAATGGCGTCGGAGGGCGATAAATCCGGCGCGGGCGCAGGCTGCGTCGGCGCCGTGCGCTGTTGCCGCTGTTATTGTTGTCCCGCATTGTGCAACACGACAACCGTCTGCTGGCCCTTTGTTGTGTCTCCGGCAACATGGAAACGTGGTAAATTGCCGCATTCACCGGAATGAATTACTTAACCTCTTAGACCGCGATGGAAACGGCCACTGGAGCCCGCGATACCTGCGCGTCGCAAATATTTCGTAATGGCGCCATCGAGCTCGTTTAAGTAATAATTAACGACGTTTAAGTACGACTGTCGGTGCCCGTTTCCCTGAACAGTTTCTCCGGAACTATAAAATTACAGCAGAGGTATGCCGTATGCCGCCCCTCAGGCAAAAAGCGCAATGATAGCGGAGAGTGGTGAGCTAAAAATAATCGTCCCGCATAGCCCGATGTTAATGAAGACGGCAACCGGATTGGAGCTGACAGCACGACTGTGTCCTGATGGATTATGGATGCGGGGTCGAGACGCCACGCGATGAGAAAGCGATTTTTTGCTGCAAGTTATTGCAATAAACACTGGGATGGTCCCTGTCCAATGCTATGTTCGCTGTTGGACTTGATAGCTCAGTTGTTTTGCCGTCATGAAGGGTTCACGATTGAGCAAGAACTAGATCGATGATTTGTAACTTGTTCAGGTAGTTAATGAATTGGAAACATCACACAGAACTGACCACAGTAGCGTCTCAGCACTCGAGGCAACTTCCTTTTTCATTGCGAAGGGAGAATCGCTACAAATGTTGAACTGGGTGACTGCTTCAGCTCCATTGTTGGCGTTGACGTACTTCCATCCGTCCCTAAATAGGAAAAACTCCCATATAGGGCGTCCAACTTAATATGCAGACGGTTTGTAAGGAAAATCATCAAACCATCAAACTGAATAATTTTCTCTATGGGACCAACATCGAAAACGCGAGAAAGAATCTGTTGTCCCATAAAAAACTGCAAACCTACTTGATCCAAATGTACGGGACAATTGTTTTTAATCGCGATTTCGATGTTGGCGCCACAGAGAAAGTTGTTCAGTTTGATGGTCTGATCATCCCCTTAAAAACCGTCAGCATATTAAGAAGGACCCTGTATAACAGCAATCGCAAGGATAATACCTCGCAAAAATGTGAGTTACAAAGCAAGGAGTTAGTTAGTGTTACGAAACGCGGCGTGCGCAAGCGACGTATGGGCGACCTATTTCGATTAGATCGCCCAGCCCAGCCTGGAAACGACAATTGTTACCGATCACGACTCCTTTCGCAAAGGTGAAAAATATATGAGAATGCCACGACTTGTCATTTCATAGTCACGAGTCGTGGTAAATGCGAAATGTCATCTGGCTGCAACGCATGAATTGCTTTCTAAGCCCCTATCAGAGAAACATATAGCATGTGTCAACATCGGCTGCAGTTGGAAACTGACGGTTCCTGGTTTTGCTTAAGGTAGATTGATAGTGGTGTATCCATTCTTCTTTTGTTTTGTCGTGGTGATAGGTTGCTGGTATTACTCATTGAACTAAAGAACGAGTTCCTATGAATACTGTATTTGCTTGAAATTATCGTCTCCTTTGAGAAGATGTGGCAAATATACACGGGTGTAAACTTAAACGCCTTACATACTTTAGCGGGTACTTTTTAAGGGGATGATCAGACCATCAAACTGAACCACTTCTAATAAGGGACCAATATTGAACACGCGAAACAAAAATCTGCTTTTCCATAGGAAACGTCAATGTCGACAAGTGTATGGAACTGCAGATTGTTATTTTTTTTGCGGTTTTAATGTTGGGCACATTGATGGTCTGAAAAATATGTAACATATGTAAGTTAACACTATATGTTTTTAGTTAGATTGAATAAGAAATTCAAGTTTACAAGATCTAAGATTCTCGTAGGAATAAAGTATGAATAAACCTACTTATTTCTACGTTACTACAGTTTGTATGAACATCACTATTTATCGAAATCGATTAAAACAACATCTTCGGATAATTTGTAAAGGCAGTAAAAGCATAAGCAGTAACATTCGCTGACTAAATGATATCCCAGAACATTAAACAAGAAATAAGTTTCGATTTATTACTTCCTAATGGTTCTGTTAACTACAATCTGAACCAGGTTAACTTTGTAAATGGTCGTGAAGGTTAAGAACAGCCTATGATTCTCTATAGCAGGTCAATGGTGTAGAATTATTAATTTACTAACTTTAGCCCGCAGCTATGCCTGCATTAGGCGAAGACGGACCAGACATACAAACTATATAAGATTTCTCTTATATATAAGATTTTGTAATAAAAAAAATATAATTTTAAGCTTGTCATATTTCTTCTAGATGTTTTTCCTTTACGGTCATTGACCTCTTATATACAAACAAGACTCACAATCAACGTTCGAAAAATGGCACAACCAAAAGAGCTCGGATGAGCTCTTTTTTGTACTAGCTGACAGTTAACAAGCGAAATACGACTATGTTTATGAATCAAATACAACGTATTAGTGACAACCAGCAGCATGCATACTTAATTTGTGCGGTTTTTTGCGTCAATGTGTACAAAAATTTGCTAAGATTTTATATGACACTGTGGGTCTAGTATATAAGATGTCTATGTTTACGGTGCGTCAAAAACATCGGAACTGCTGCCGACTTCATCGTCATCATCGTCAGCCTATATACGTCCCACTGTTCAGGGCACAGGCCCACCCCCTTCAAAGAGGGGCCAGGCGACTTCTGTAGGAAATTAATTTTAATCTATCAAGCGATGCCACCAAAGTAGAATACATTTTCTGGTCTGCTACAATTTATTATTGTACCTACACAATCGCCTGAAAAAAAAATTATAATTTAAAAAAATGGTTCTAAAACATATTGAAATTTTTGTCAGTGTTTTCTGTGTTTTTCTGGCAACTACTATATTATATTTACTAGGTTTTTCTTATTATAATTGTCTGTATATATGCAAATGGATCGATATGTTTACATTATATACAGGAGGCTTCACGGTAAGATAGAGCAGATTAATTAGCCTGTTTACATGTTTTTACAGAGATGATTCACCCCTGACAAACGCGTGCAATCCCGTGCCGTCACACTTACATTATTTACCGATCAATGAGAATTGTGTTCACAGCTTCTACAGCTTAACTTCTAATAAAAGTAAATAATGTTATTCATACATAGTTACAAACAACTTAATAAAACATAAGCACAAGTAACTTTTGTTCGTTACGTCGTGTTCTACTGCCTTAATTGCCTTAGACCTCAGGAAATAGATTTTGAGACATGGTGCAAAAGCTGTATAATCCTACTTGATATCCTGACGATTTTTAAGGGGATGGACAGACTATCAAACTGAAGAACTTTCTCTATGGGACCAACGTCGAAATCTCGAAAGTAAATTAGCTGTTCGATGCAAACCTACTTACCTACCTAGTCAAATGTATGGGACAATTGATTTCTTTTCGCGATTTCGATGTTAGTCCAATAGAGAAAGTTGTTCAGTTTGATGGTCTGATCATCCCCTTAAAAACCGCCAGCTGTTTATTTGTCTTTACATTATATCAAATGTTATTCTGTTAATGATTTAGAACAAAGTAGAAGTTTATGTGAAGCAAGTGGGGAAGAAGGTAAGTGTGTGAGGTCGGCGCACGCGCAGGTGAATGGTATTCAGCTCATAGTTTAATCCTTCTGTTTTATTACATCTAAACTCTTAAGGTGCTCACTTTATGGATATTCCATTCACAGTTTTCCTACCAACCATTGTTAGTAGTACCTATAGAATAGGGTATAATCTAATCTTTCTATTCAACTGGTTCAATATTCGTGTTTTTAATGGAAACAATCAGTTTGATGGATAGAGTATGTGGTTTAAAGGTTCCCTCTCAATATCGGTTAATTTCCTCTAGTAATAGATTATAACATGCATTTCGATTTGCATTGCAATTTATCTCTGAACCAAATACACTTGTTGAGCTATTAATGTAAACCCGTTCCCTAAAGGTCGCATTAAATTTATTGACTGCATCGAAACGGATTAAAGCGTTTAATTAAGGCGCTACCTTTAGCCAATGACCTCATTTTTGCCAATTTTTTTTGATTTCTCTCTAATTTGACATAATTTTTTTTAGCTAGGTACTTACTTTGTGAAATGTGTGTTTTTTTTAGTATGTGATTTAATGTTTAAACATTCTAGAAACATAGGTTTGATAAGAATAATAAATAAAAAAAACATAAAATTGATTTCATATTTAATAGCAAGCCCTTGTCTGTGACTGAATGAAAGTATTGGTCTATAAACAATTTTTTTACCATTCTACGACATTTACTTGATAGGTAATAGAAAGATATAGGAAGATATTTGGGGTCACATTCCTTTTGAGGTCGTTAGCTCTACATAACGCCTTAAATAAAGATTTCTTTACCAACGTTTGCAAGTGTAAAGTGTTTAAATGAAATGCTGTCTTGATATTCACTGACATTTAAAGTATAATTGTGGCATTTACGTGCGGGTCGCATTGAGGACATGTGATGATCAGCAATTAAATGATGAACCTTTTGTATGTCGTGATAGTTTCGTTTCCTACTCCGCTAATGATGATGGATATCAAAAGGTCTGAGGAAATGTCTTTAAGGTTTGCTTACATGCTTTCATTGTCTTGAATTAACGAGATGCAAGGAAATGGGGTCCTTTTAATGTTATCGTTAAAGTCATCAAGGTGTAGCTTTGCCGTAATGATATGATTCGCATTTCAATCAAATCGATGGTTGATGCTAATTAGAGTAGTGTAATTTCCGTACGTAAAGTGGTAACAGTTTATATGAATTCCAATATGTTTTCAAATTATTTCTACTTTCTATTGGATTTAGTGATGAGGCCAATGAGTTCGAAATGCTGACTGATTTTAGCAAATTAGTAAACATTACTTTTGTTATCTATTAAAATGTTACCAATATCTGCTGATCATTTAATTTGGGGAACTTTTATTTCTTCGATGATGACTTCGATTACCTACTCCCAATCCTACTCGAAGACTTCTCACTGATTACTCATTTCGGAGCCCTCCTCATAAGTGGGTCACTACAGCGAGCTAAATGATGGAAAACCTTGAAAATGCTAATGCATCGCTGTCAAGTAAATTCGTTACAAAGAGTCATAACTCTTAGGATTCATTAACAGTGTCCCCCGCTGAATGGGCTATTTACGTCGGCCTCTAAGAATAGAGTGAAATGACGAATACCTCGAGCATTCCACGTTCGTGACCTTGCTTGCCTTCACGCGTGTTACTATTTGCTGAAGTCACTTGCTACTCGGTTTATGTCTTATAGAAGATGACAACTCAAGACAAGTAAGACTCTTTGCTCCGAGAAAGAAGTGGTGGGCACTGAAATAAATTATATATTATATCAGCCATAGCAGTACCATTGTTTGACAAAGGCGTGCGTCCCAGTTTTGCGCTTCGATAGTCCAGTTCTCTAAGAAGCTATCAGAAATTAATGGGAACCAAAAACACTTCCTTGTAGAACGCCATAGTTATTTGAGCTTTAAATGACAATATCTGTGCTAATCAAATTGCGGGTTTGACAGATTTTGTTTTTTCGTTTGTGAAGCCATATGTTTAAAGCTTCTGCAGAAATATCTTGTGTGACACAAAGTCGAAAGCTTTTGTTAAATCGAGAAATACGGAGAGTATGCAAGTGACATAGCTTAAACTTTCTGTGACTAATTTAAAGTTCAAGTTGCGCGTCTTGACAATGGTCTTGTCTTGCTTCACACGACTTGCAGTAGACTTACCCGTAGTAACCTCCCAGTAATTATCACTGAGGCTTCTTAATCGCCGCTAATGACATCTGAATGTTTCCTTCTTAGAGAAACGTGACCAAGGCGAGTCATTCGAGAATTCGACGGCCTGCCTAATGAACCCCCGGTGTGGCGAATTGATGACAAAAACCGTGGTAGCCGAGGTAATTGGCCGACAAAAACGTTTGATTGCTTATTAATATTTATGATGTTGTGTGATGTTTTGGGAAGCGTTAACATTTTGTAATAATTAATAAATTCCGCTGGAAGAATGTTGACAGATTCTTTGTTTGGGAGGTTTTAAAGTAAACCTACGTATTGTTGACGATATTTCTCACGTATGAGAAGGCAAGTTTATGATGAAAAACTGTGATTTGTTAAATGTATTTAAAATGTACGGTTGAGAAGTAAGTCTTTTAGATTCTTTTGTTTTGTTTCGTTTGACCACTTGAAATTTCATTTTGTATTCAGTAAGTCTTGAGTCAAGTTCAAAAGAAAATAGATTAGCAAAGTTTCGATTGTAACTTTTTGGTATCTTTTGGCCTTGTTCTCTGTCTGCAACTGGTATTAAAAGTAAAATTAGGTACGTATATTTTTAGGTAAATAATTCATTGTCATTTCAAAGTTCCTTTAACAATTAAGTAGCTCACTCTGTGACTAAGTTAAGGAATATTGCGTAAATGCTTCAGTCGCTTTCAAAACTGTGTCCCCATCAACTGTTGGGAACAAACTTCTAATAATTATACCGTAGCACTCATATTTGGTGAGTTTTGTTGACTATGCAATAAGTAACAAGCATTTCTGGTCTTCCGATGTCGCAATAACCAAGCTATTTTTATTTCTATTTCGTAGCCATAAGAGTGTTCTTAAGAAAGGTCGTAAGTAGAATATTGTAGGATTTTTGTTCCTACGCTCCGATTCTTCCAGTCCACGTTTGGTGGCATGGTAATTAGTGGCTGTTTTACGTCAGACTTGTCTCATATCTCTTATTCTCATGTGACAGAGATGAGAATGGCTTGAAGCAGGGGACTTCACGTTGCACGGACAATAAGAGACTCATCAGTGGTTGCCATAAACGGAGATCTGACTGTTCGCACGCTCCAGATTGCGCGCGCAGCGTTCGAAATTTAAACGTGAATCCGTTTGTGATAGTTTTGAATGCTCTTTTGTTTGTATGAAAGTTGTTTGAGGATGTTTTGATGAGTGTATTTTCTCTGTTTGTTTGTTGTATGCATAGCATAATGTCAGTGCGGTCGTACTTTGAAAACCTTTTGCTGTGTTCTGTCTACAAGTATAGAGTATGTCACTGACCGAATACAACAGAAAACTCATTAGGTACTTTACGCTATTTTTAGGTCGGTTTGACATGAATGAACTTAAGTTTTTTTAACAAATACCGACTATAATGGTTTGTAATAGAATTTGAAAGTTACCTACGAACTAAGAAGCTTCTAGTAAGTACCTAGTTATAAATAGACAAGAATTTCTTTTCACTATTAAAATACCAAATGCAACGTGCAGAAGCAAGTTTGCCAGTAAAGTATAGTACCTACCGCAGATACCACATTGTTTTGCTCCCGTTTGATCCGATATCATCGACCGGCACGGGCTTCGCCGATAAATTTAATTAACCAACCACCTGTCCCCACTCCCGACCACAGATTATGTTATCTACGAAACGAACGCGCCCAGAAAAAAAGAAACCTACCATAGATAACATGCTGGTTTTAATGAAGGAAAAATAAAGAATGTGGAATAAAATGGCCAGATACAGATTGTAGGAAAGTAGTTTTCTTTTTTTTACGAAGCAGGTTGGGTAGAAATCTAGGCTAGAATTAATAGTAATAATAAAACAAGATTGGGTCTGGTTTTATGATTTATTAAATGTTTAATAAACAAACAACATTTCTTAGCATTCTCTTTGGAAGTTTTATTGAAAGCTCTGGGACAGAACATAATCGAATAGAATAGAATGGGTAATCGATTTAGGGTTATGTCAAAGTTTTTAAAAACCCTAAAGTAAGTGTGTATTTTTTCTTTTTTTTCTTTAAGAGGTGATATCGATTTCATTAAAAAAAAACTTCTGTGACAATGGGTGGATGGATTTTTAAGTTCTTACTATTTTTAATGTACTTACCTACCTACACCTACCCCTTATTAGTTTTTTGTGTTAATAAAATTAATGCATTAATACGATTTTAATGGTAGCAATGTGAAAGACACTGATATTTTGAATTTATTGAATTTTTATGCACTTTATGATCGTTTAGGTAAAACAAGCTAACAATTTCGGTGTTATTGCGTATTTATTTGTAATGAACAGTTTATCTATTGGCAACACCACAAAATCTGTCAATGAACAAACCATAGACAACCAACCTCTTTTAAGGGTATATTATTCGGAGCGCGCTCCATACAAACGTACTATGGTGATATTTTCAATACTAACCAATTAAAGTCAATGAAATTTTGCAGAAACAATCTAAAAACAAATTTCTATGCTTTTATGGAGTCAGATTTTCGTTAAAATGTATAGTTTTCATGTTACAGTGCCTCAAAGATTTCCATACCAATCTTAAAATTAATCCTATCATTGAAACTGTATATTTTAACGAAAATCTGACTATAGAAGCATAGAAATTTGTTTCTAGATTGTTTCTGCAAAATTTCATTGACTTTAATTGGTTAGTATTGAAAATATCACAATAGTACGTTTGTATGCAGCGCGCATTTTCGCTCTCGGAATAATATTCTCTTAACCTTCAATTTGACAGGTTGGTTCGTCAAATCTACTAACGCCATGTCTGCTGACTTTTATTTTTACTGCACATGGAAAACGCCTCATTCGTTTTACAATTTAAAAAATAATTATTTCCTTGATATCTATCTCAACAGTTTATCCTTACTTAGAGCATAACGACATGTTAATATCCAAAACTCGACAATAACTAACATTAAGCATTCTAAATGCGCCTGCGCAGACATTGAATTATATCTGCTCGTGACGTCACAGTTCCGTCTCCTAATGACTGTAAATTTGGTTACGTTTCATTTCAATAACCATTATTTATTTACTTGGCTATAAAGTTCAAAATGCCTTACTTTGTGAGTTACCTACTAATGAGAGTACAATCAGTGAACTTTGACTTATGAAAGGGCAAGTGTATAATTATGTAATGTCTTACACTGTTATGAATTGATGAGTTAATTGTCATTTTCGTTATTTAACTCTTATGACAGCAGTTGTAATAATACGGTACAAAGGCGAAAGGGCATTTCATTCATCAAAAAACTAAAAAAAATACTAGAGTAACTTCTTTTGAATAATTATAATTATGTCAAGATAGAATCTAGCTTCTAACGTACTCAAACAAATGTGCCACTTTCTTATGTTGGTGTGCGTGAGGTGTCGTACAACTTATCTCTGTGTGCGTGTATATGGATAGGGTTTAGCGGCCTTACCTGGTTTCAATTTTTTTCGACGCGTTCGTAGGTTCGTCTGTCTATCTTGAAATATAACTTATCAAAGATAACAACGACGGTCTGATATGGCATGGGAATCAACTTTACGATTTTGATTTACAAAGCCTGTAATTGCCATGTTTCCTAGATTTCATGTTGCAGGCATGCTCATTGATCATTAGACATGGGAATACACTTTTGAAAACTTTTATGGAATTGTCACGGACCATCAATCACAGCCGTTGTAAAACATCCAATCTTAAAACACTAAAACCGATTACATTACGACACAGTCTAGCAATAAATATTAATCGACAAAAAAGTCTAGATTCAACTTTACTCAAAGATTTACAATCTTAGTAACGTTTTTTTGTAGCCATAAAGTTTTTCAAACGCAAATGAACTCTTCAGATGCTCGGTCAAGCTTGAGACATATAAAAACCTACGTTGGTGGCCGAGTAGCGAATCGATTCGCGTCGCTCGGGGGGCGTTGCATTTGATATCGATTAAACATCGATTGCAACAGCGAGCTCTCGGATACAAATATGTACTATGCAAATAATGACGCTCGGAATTCATGAGAGTACGTGCAATAATATTATTTTTATAAAAACAGCTGTGGTTTTATTTTTCATATCGAGGAGTTAATGCACTTATTGACTGGTATTTTGTCATTTTATAAGGTCGCAGATATGTTTTATCATCGGCTAGCAAAGATCTCTCATAGAACATAGATCGGCTGATCTGCATTTTTGTATGGAAGATCGACAAAATTTCTGCTTTTTCGACTCATGTTCTTTAGGGATAGTTGTTTAGTTTCATTATCTGAATACAACCTTTATTTTTTTCTATATGAAAAATTAGGGCCTACTGCAAGGGCACAGGCCTACCCTCAAGGAAGTTAGTTCACCAAGCCTGCCTAATAATGCGGATTGGAAGACTTCACTCTCAGAATTTCTTCTTCATAAGCTGAAGCTTATGAAGGTTTCCTCACGATGTTTTCCTTCACCGTTAAAGAGCAGTCGGTATTACGTACACAAGTTAGAAGAAATACCCCTCCCTAAATGACGATGAAATGAAATTACCAACCACCATTAATAGCATTCCCTTATCTCTCCTGTAACTATAGCTATCCTTATTTAAAGCTCGCTGCATCTAACCCGAGCCAAACGTCAAATCCTTCGATTGCGGAACCGCTATCTCAAATCTCCAATATCCATGACATACGTCAAACTGTCAGAAAAGGTACCGAACGGGCGACCCCCGACCTTTGCAGCTTTGCTATACATTGGCAAGTCACGAAGGACCTTGGGTACTTGGGTGTTGGTACATTACTAGACTATGCTCTTTCTAATCGTGACCAACTTTGTGGCCTTCGTATGCCGCTCCCTTTAGATTTGCGATATAGATCAAGTTGTCTTATTTATTGTGAGCTTTTGTTGTTAAAAATTTGCTGTGGGAAAAGATGAGATTATTTTGTTTTTCTCGGTATTCTTTTGTCGAAATGAGTTTGAGTTGTCATTGTGGACAGGTGAAGTCGTTTGCAATTCAGCGTTAAAGGTTTACTGATTGCCCAGATTGCTGGATGCTATCCGGGGTTCAGTATAGTACATAGTCGTGTAATCATGTTGCCCCGTTACGGGCTCGAATCCCGTAAGGGGCAAATATTTGTGTGATGCATATGTATATTTGTATCAGAGTCATGCATGTTTTTATCTGTATTATGTATTCTATATCGCTGTCTAGTCATTAAAATACGAGTCCAGTCTAGATTCTGGTAGATACCTTAAATGTGACTAGATAATTTGTATGCCAATGTCCAAGATATTTATTTTTATGTAGTACATCACTCTGGAAGCTCTCCGTCGTATTCTCAGTATTCGACGAGGTAAATTATCCGACGGTGGGCTCTCAGTCTATCATGTTACAACTGAATTATTTATTAATTTATTTGCATGATCATTAATTTTATGCTAAGCTATTGGCTGTCATTTAGATTAATGATATTTTCGGATACTACTTTATTATAATTATAATTAACAAATTTCTTATAACCTTTATTGCAACAGTAGTTGTATGAGATTCTGAATTAAACTTATTTAAATGCAACGAATGTAAGTTTTAAAATAACTAATTAAAATATACTTACTTACATTCTACTGTACTATACATATTAATTAGGTATACCTATCTATGTATTTACTAATCGTCAGAAAAAGCCTAAGAAAGCGCGAACATTTGAGATTGGTTGATTTTTGACTCGTGGTCCCACCAATCTTGTCCCACTATTATTCGTGGTCCCACTAATCCTGAAAACATGGGCTTATGGTCCAACTGCTTTTTGGAACCATATAGCTATAAAGTATGGTCGTGTTTCCACTGTCAGAATCAGTTTATTAATTTGTTTCTCAAAGTATCAATAACACAAATATTAACCAGCTAAGTGTAAATTAAAAACCAGTTAACTGTTTTAAATAGGTAATGTATTTAATGCAACATAGACCAGATAATGCGAAAAGTGACTCCTTGACAGCTGTTTTAATTGGAATCGCTTTGGTTATTTGAATATTTTATTCACTTATATGGTCACAGCGATATTGTGTGAACATTATAATATTATTTAAGGACTTTGACATGTCTAGTTTTCCTTTATGGCGTGACACGTGACTAATATTACAAGTGTATGTCATGTATCGACATATGTGTCGATTGACTTGAATATTTTACATAATGGCGAGTGTTGACAATGTTAGTGCGCCGTTTAGTTAAAAGCCTGATTGATGGTTAGTCAAAACGCAAAATGTTATATTTAAACAAAACACATCTCTTTATATGATGATATTCGCTAGGTTCACCATAAGTAGAGCCTTTGAACTTTAGTTATGCTCTCCGTCATATTATAATGACAGTAGGTATTCGAGATAGTACTTTAACATTCAGTTGCAGAAACGCCCATTAAAGTTAATCCTCCATTAAATCTCTTGCTGACACTTTTTGTATTTGACGTAGTAAAATCAAGCAAGAGATTAAATGGACGTTTAACTTTAATGAGCGTTTCTGCAACTGTACTGTATGACAGATTTCGAAATTAATGGAATGATATTTTATGCTTATGCTTATATTTATCACATTCACAGCCCTTAAAATTAAACATTGGACAAAAGGTGAAAATTTTAACATTAAACCCTATGGGCTTTTTAGCATGATGCGCGAGAAAGCTTTGTCGTGCCTTTAATCGCATCGCATGTGCGCAAACAAAGAGTTCTGATGAAGTTCTTTAAAAAGAGACATAACAATTAACACGAGACACGAAACGAGACAAAATTAAAAGAATCAAAATACCGTAACAATTAAAGTGATCGTAAAATTTTACAGTTTTCCTGTCAACTTGGCTTTAAAGATCGCGATGCGCTTTCTCGATGCACATATTATTTCACATATTTTAAGTGCAATTTGCAAATCACGGATAATCGCATGCTACACGTCAGTTTGTGGTCTTTTTTTAAGGCGAGTGTTAATTGGATGTTAAAGATTATACTTTTGTTTAACAAAGCTGTTAATCATGTGATTCCCAATGTTAGATTGGTTCATCCCGTGAAGTTGTTCAGTTCGATGGGCTAATTAAACCACCCCTTTGAAAAGTAGTGTTTTTTTACATCCTGATATGTGACATTCTCTTCTGAAGAGTAATTTGAGTTTACTATGTAGCTTCTTTAACTTTGTAGTAAGATTTTACTGGTCTAGAAACAATTTAATTCAATTTGCATAAAAACGAATAACAATTGAATTGCTCCTTAAATTCATTTTGTGCGATACATGTGAATAGAACTGTGGTTCACAAACTTTTCTAAAGGAGTAAATTATTTACTGTGCGTGCGTGCGCTTTGGAGTCGTAAATACGACTAAAAAGAGTGTAAAACCCAATATAGATCAAGTAGGTTATGAAGAACACCCTGTTTAACAAATCTTCGGGACGTAAACTGAACATCACGTGGCAAGGGGTGCCGATTGCTCACAACAGTTTCCCTAAGTACCTGGGAATCACTCTAGACAGGTCGCTCACTTTTCGCAAGAACTGTGAAAATATCAAAAAGAAGATACACTCTCGCAATAACATCTTACAGCGCCTTACTACTACTAAGTGGGGAGCTTCACCGCGGGTCTTGAGGACGTCTGGACTAGCGCTCGCGTTTTCTGTCGGAGAATACGCGTGCCCGGTGTGGGGCCGATCTGCCCACGCCAAGCTGGTGGATACGGCACTAAATGAAACGTGCCGGATTATAACTGGTTGCTTGAAACCGACTCCGGTACAGTTGCTCTATCCACTGGCTGGCATAGCGCCCCCAGATGTCCGCAGGGCTGTGGCAGGTTCCTCAGAGAGAGCCAAAATGATGGACGACTCACGACATCCCATGTACGGCTTCATTCCTGCGCCGCAAAGGTTGCCAAGCCGACGCAGCTTTATGAAGTGTGTCGACCCACTAAATACTGGCCCAGCGCAAGCGAGGTGTACTCTTTGGCGACAAAAAGTGTCCCTCCCAACTCCATTTGTGCCGTCGTCTGAGAGCCTCCCGCCTGGACGTGACTTGCCTTGGGCGACCTGGAAGTCGTTAAACCGACTTCGAACCCAGGTCGGTCGCAGTAAGGACAACATGTTCAGGTGGGGATTCTCGGATGCGCAAAATGTGAGTTGCTTGTGTGGAGCTCCACAAACGATGGCCCATCTCACATCGTGCCCTGCGTGCCCTAACACCTGTACGCAGGAGGAGCTCATGACCGCTAGCGACGGTGCAGTATCGGTTGCCCACTTCTGGCAAGGTACTATTTAGCGACTTTGTTCAAAATTTGAAGTCGACACGATAAGAAGAAGAACAAATCTTCATGTTTTAAAATACTTTAAAGTTATAAAAAGGTTTGCATTATTGTGCTTGACCCTCCTTGCAGCGCAAGAACAATCTAGAAATGTATTCTATTTTTTTATTATTATTTAAATATCAGTCTTGTTTGTACTCACTTTATCATTCGCTTCTCCAACTCTACAGCCTACACCTATCTCTTGCGTACCTTCATCGTGGTACACAACACGCACGTACGTGCCACAGTTTGAGAACCTCTGTCAATAGATGAAAGATTAAGTTCAGTTGTTATTCTGGATCGGTAACACTGATATGGCAGACACGTGCTGATGACTCAACGAGTTTACAAACAAACAAACAACTTTACGTTTTATTTTATTGTCTCAATTTGCATTCTGTACCGTCCTGTTTTAGGATTGAATCGTTTTCGTCTTTAGGTTAGGTGTTTAAAAAAAGAACATGTTTTGTGTTTTTGAATAAATATGTTGTGGATTCGAGTTTATAGGATAGTATCTAGGAAGATGCATTCGGAAAATTGAAAGACTTAAAAAAAAGGTTAAGTATAACAGGAAGTAAAAATTAAATACGTTTTATTATCTTCAGACCATTAAACTGAACAACATTCACTATAAATCAACAACGAAACTACTGAAAAAATCCATACATTTGATTGATTGATTTTTTTCTCCTGATTTCGATGTTGGTCATATAGATAAAGTTGTTCAGTTTGATGGTCTGATCAACGTCAACGTGAAAAACCGTCAGTAAGCTTGTAGTGAACAGCTTGGCTTGGTTTCTGCTAACCCCTATGCGACAAGCATAATCGAAGCAAATCTTTTAAACCGCAACGTTTCCGGTTGAACTTATCTTGTCAAGCTAAAAATATCCCACTGTTATTCAATATTCTAAACATCCATCACAGCAAGCTCAACTGTTAAATTAAGACTGACAGTTCATTTTTCTAGCATCCCACTCTCTCATGTCCGTTTATTATGTAGATATTAATACGCCAACTTAATTATATACGCTTTTTATTTGTGTACAAAAACGTACTAAAATTAATTTTGCGATCTGGTTTTTGGTGAAGTTGGTTTTAAAACGGGTTATAAAAAAAACTCATTTTCATGTGGGTAATAAATTTTGACCTTGTTCGGCTCCAGTGATCCCTTTGCGAAATCCATTTGTGATGGTTCGGTGAACTGATTTCAATAAGAACTTAAGAAGCAATCCTTATTTGTCTCAAGGATTACGAAGTTTACAAAATGATTTAAACAGTCTTGGGATAAGTCCCTACTCAAGATTTTATTAAGGGTATATTATTCGGAGCGCGCTCCATACAAACGTACTATGGTGATATTTTCAATACTACGCAATTAAAGTCAATGAAATTTTGCAGAAACAATCTAGAAACAAATTTCTATGCTTGTATGGAGTCAGATTTACGTTAAAATGTATAGTTTTCAAGTTACAGTGCCTCAAAGATTTCCATACAAATCTTAAATTAATCCTAGCATTGAAACTGTATATTTTAACGAAAATCTGACTCTATAGAAGCATAGAAATTTGTTTCTAGATTGTTTTCTGAAGAGCGTGGGTTCAAGTCCCACCCGAGACAAATTTTTCAATCTTTAATTTGATTCGAAATAGCACAACATGGCTGTAACATGTTTATAATCAATAATATTGGAACAGGGTGTGCCATCTATATTGTATGAATTCAAGTTGTAATATTTGACTTGCAAGTTGGTTGGTTGTAATACTGCCAGTAGATGGCGCGCACGTCCCCTTAAGACGCAACAGATTTAAAATTTCGTTCTCTGGGTTGTGGGCTCGGTGGTGTAATTGGTTAGCACGTTTCCCCGGTTTGGAAGAGCGTGGGTTCAAGTCCCGCCCGAGACAAATTTTTCAATCTTTAATTTGATTCGAAATAGCACAACATGGCTGTAACATGTTTATAATCAATAACATAGTACGTTTGTATGCAGCGCGCATTTTCGCTCTCGGAATAATATTCTCTTAACATCTCAGGTTGGCATGTTATCGATAGTAAAAGAGTCAAATCAGTAGTAGAAAGATGCATATATCCATAGTAATTTTGACATTTTCAACAGCTGAGCTCACCGAATGAGATTCAAAAATCGCACTCCAGATCGTCGTTTACAAACCGTTCGTTAGCATATTAAGAATGATCATGCACATTTGGCGACAAAAGTTGTTCAGTTTTATGGTTAGACTCTTGAAGGATGCTAATGATATCAATTTTACCCTGTATAACTACTGAAACTGTCCAGTGTCCAGACTGTCCAGAGCACTATGGTATATTTCTTATTGCAACACGAGGCTTTAAACTCTAAAACAAAGCCCTTGTTACGAGCGCGCTTGCTAATCTTACCATAGACCAAACACTGTTATTTACTGATGTTGCCATACATAATACGACTCCCACGTATAATGAGAAACTCATATCATAATTATAATCGTACGATTTGGACCATTTAGTAACAATACTCCGATTCACAAATGTCTTCCGTATTTTTTAATTGTTGCTTTTTAGAGTTCCGTAGTTCGTATTCTAGCGGTCCATATTGTACTGTTGCTATTGTGTAAAAATATTCTTAGGGTAAAATATAAACTTGTAAGTTTCACTCAGGGTTTTTGACTGCAGGTGTAGAGGATCTTCAATCTTTCCTACTCCTCCTATATTATCTTCCTTTTTTAAATTGAAATGAATATAATCAGTTAGTCATTGATCGCCCTGACACACAGGATTTCATCATCTAGTGATTTGACTTTGTGATTGGTCGTCGCTGTTACAGGTGTTACAGTGGTGTAGAGATTCTAAACACATCTTCGTGAAGAATTCTGCACCCTCAATGTTTGGATTGTAATCCAGGAAAATGATAAACATATTATATCGAGGGTGTAGTTATCATGAATCATGATATAGACCTGTAGGATTTATTTCTTATCACGATCTGTATCACAATACAAATATCAGCGATAAATAACGAGTTTGTAAAATTCGTCTGTGAGTCATAATATTTTTTTTCATAAATTTGTTTTGTACGGAACCAATTGACCGCAAGCTCGATTCGCTTATGTTCTTTTTGTTAAATTCGCTTCTAATTCCAGTATGGGCGTTTAATTGCGTACTGATTACTTCCACGGTGTTTCTTTTAGTCTACGGAACGCGGAAAGATCTGTTGTAAATCTGTTTTGACATTACGTTTTTAAAGTTTAACGAACCTTGAACCTGCCTTTGTTAGTCTAAGTTAGCCGCATTTAGCGTGAAATAATGTTGACATGCGACAGTTTTTAGTCTAAATTAATGTCTATGGTAATAGAAGATGGTGGCAGGAAGCTGGGAAAGGTATTTGGTTTTAAAAATCCATGACATCCATCCATGGTCCACAATAAATATTTTACTGAATTGCATTTTAAAAGCTTAAGCCGCTAAAATGATTATTTACCTATTTGTTTTTTTTTTGTAACTGTATTGTTTTTTATAGTGACATTGCTAAGCTAAGCTTTTTTGATGACGTTATTACTTAGGTACCTACTACAGTTTTTACCGCAGTCAATACGAGTAGTGTGTTGAATTGATTATATTTAAATAAATAAATACAATACACTGGATAGTTAGTTTATGCTCCCGAAATTATTAGGTACTTATTCGGCCTGAATATGTAAAGCATCTTTTGTTGCGTAATCTCACGACCATAATATCATTCGAGATGGTCGCTGATAGGTTGGATAGTCTTTCGTCCACAAAAACGCTGCATAAGAAACTTTACCTCGCCGGCCCGTGGCCGATTCTAACCCGGAACTTGGCAAATCTAGTTCCGAGACTAAAATTAACCTGATCTTAAATTCTAGGTCTAATTCGATCGATTTGCGATAAATCTTAAGCTCGTTAGTCTAATTTGTTAAAAAGAGGTCTTACTAACAAGACTTGTAAGAATGCGAACCACTTCCGCCATATGGCCGGCGGCGGCGCCCGCGCATGGCGCAGCGCAGAGCTTTACGACGCATGCGCGCTGTCGCGGTTACACTTTGTTGGTTTTTCTTCAAACGACGACTGTATCTCGTTGGTTTGTAGTGATAAGTGAGAGCGGGAGCGAATATGTAATGTTATATTTAGGCCTGAAAATAGAAAAATATATAATGTCAATCAAGTAATCATGTTGATCGTTCCTCGATAGAGAGTACTTTGTGTAGCCGAAATTCGTCCGAAGAGAAAAACGAAACGCTAGGAACGCTGATAGGTCCAAATCCAAAACTTGAATAAAAAACAAAAGTAGAACAGAAACTACAAATAAGCAATAGGAGAATGGACACACTGCAGATTTCGCAAAGAGAAGATAGAAATAACTCTCTCCGCCTCTGTTTCTTCTAAATGAAGTGGCCCACTGATACAAACTAAGTACTCATCCTGGTAGTTTTGGCTTCAGATAAGAATACCACTGCGATTCCTGAATGCAGTGGGGATTAAAAAGGAACCATATAAAGGGCGTTCACATAATCGCAGTGGCACAGGCGCAAGTCTTTCAAGGCCCCCAGTTTTGGGAACAATAGTAATAAAATACGCCAAATAACTTAAGTCTTCAAGTCGCTGAAGTTGAGTTGTTAATTCTTACCTCAACACAAACAATCGCTAACCGCTAGTCACGACACCCTCAACCAGGTCTGCAGACCACACGTACGTTTCCATGGAACTCGGAGCATTGTATCTCCCGTCCACACCTGTTTACATACCAGGACTTCCTTGTGTGTTCTCAGTTGGAAACATAAAGTTTTTGACGTCCTCGCCGTATCTGAGGACTCGTTTGTTTCGCTGCAGCTTAGCTTTACCGTTGTGGAGGTCCATTGATGGTGCGAATGTGTTTTGTATGGAGAATGCAGACAGTTGCGACTTGCCAACGGTTTTAGAGAATTTCTTTCTGTTTCCCAGCTTGGCAAATTACATAGAATCAACCTTTCTACATATAAGTACCTATACGAGCTTTTGGTATCCTATGGTGTGGAAGGACTATGCCTGACTCGTATCGTAGTGTATCTTAAGATAATCTGTATACGCTGAAAAAGATATTCTGATACGTATGTGAAGTCTACCGCATTGGGCTAATCCCAGCATTGGGACGTATACAGGCTGATGATGATGATGATGCGTGACTGCAGGCCTGCTTAAGGGTGCTTTCAAAGCAGAGTGGGGCGTGTAAAATCAAACAAATAAAAAAATTGCTCGATTCCGTCAAGCGGAATCACTCTTGTTCTGTGATCGGAATCAAGCGGAATCACACTCTTGTTCTGTTATCGGAATCAAGCGAGGAAAAGTGAGCTCTAAGATCTCTATGAAAACGCACTCTAAGGCTAAATTTCCCAGAAGGACTCATTTACTTTTGCAAGCATTAACGAATCAAAAAATAACCTTGTCAACTAGTGACTTAACTCGAATTAAAACTTTGTATTTCCTCGAATTTGATCATGATGTTAACAATATTGTTTTCTATTTTCACAGGTAAGCTATGGGGCGACGTCTGCCACACAATGGCTGTCAAGTGATCCGGGACGTAGGGTAAAGTGTCAATAAATCGCCTACTTTACAAGGACCCTCGTTATTTGCCTATGGGACGAGACGAGACGCGGGACCCCTGTGGCGTTAACCCCTTTTCTAGGGATCCATAAATGTGAGAGGCTCTTGTTTTTGTTTTATAGTTCGTGTTTACACCTCGTGGCTTCGATCAAAATAAAATGAATGGATAGGCCTTACGCGAACATTTCAAACCAGAAAAGTGAAGCAAAACAAATGAAATTTTTACTTGTCACTTGTATGAAAGTGCCCTAGATTTGACAGATAATGGCGCTAGTTTGTATGCACCAAGTGCCCCAGTAGTTTGCTTCAACTTACCGCGCTTTATGCCTATCCATTCATTTTATTTTGATCGAAGCCTCGTGGTACCTTTGGGAATAGTTGGATGGTTATAAATACATACAAAAATAATAATTTTTTAGCTAACTGTTTGGAGTATGCCGTTCGACGAAATGTTAGAATCGACAATCTCTAGCTAACCTCGTAGTATAATGGTGTGTGTCTGAAAATGAAATGTTATATGTTTACTTCATTTCCATCCTGGAACTAGAAGTAGTTAAAATTAAAACATTTTTAAAGTTGCGGAAGAGTCTAGGTGGAGTTCTTTGCCCAACAGTGGGTCAAATAAGTTTAAAAAAGTTTATTGTTAACCCCGAAACCGAACAGAGCCTTGAGTTTATGTCTTTAATTTATGTAAATAAACATATCAGGTTTCAAATGTCCGGAAGTCCGAATCGAGAACACGTAAATGACCATCAAATTAAATCTTAATTAAAATCGTATATGTCAACAAACTAGAAGATTTGCATATACATAAATTCTTGACTTGACATCGACAAGTTTGATTCCATAGTGCCAAACATATTGTATCGAGTAAACAAGATAGTAATCTTTTCTCTCCTTCCTGTCGTGCCGTATTTTTGGTAAAGATCCAGTTTTAGTACTGTGTGAACTAGGTCATCGTATGTTGCCAATGCGCACAAAAATTTCTCAAGAAGTTTGCTATGGGATTTTGATACAGTAATTATTTCAGACCGGTCTTGAATATTGCATTTAATTGAACATTCAAAATCTCAAAATTAGCATACGCCTCCCAAAACACTGCTTAAATCATCTGCAACAGATGTAAAGGCCTATGATGATACTTCTACCATCCCATTGATCCCATTGCTGGGCACAGTGGTCCTAGCGTCCCGCCGGCGAGGATGCGAGAAAAATTAAATAAGCGTCTGTCTTTGTTACTTTGCGCATGAAAGGATGAACGCATGACGGATTTCTCATTTTGACTCTGAAGGTGGTTGCAGAGTTGTCAATTTCATACATAAGCTTGACGCAGTATACGCGTAGACGGTATTAATAACAGTAGTATTTCATATATGAAAAAATAGTTTAGAAAATCTAGATACCGCGTCACATTTTGCAATTAATAATTTATATTTTACGAAGATGAAACCTTTGAAATTATTCATAAGAAATTTCAACATGCTTTTTGTATGGACCGGCTGTTGTTCGCTGAACTTCGCTGTCGGTCAATATCCTAAATACAATGAAACATACTGTACAGATATACTTATTTAGATACCTATATTAACCATGACCTGCGCTTACACCTGCCGCGCATCATCCGGACGTGCGTCCGCGCATTAAACAATGGGTGCCCATGGCGCCAAGCGGCCCAACAATGCCGGCTAATTCGCCCCCTACGCCCCTTTACCGTCTGAGGTCAAACTGACCTAATAAACGTTTTGGGTCTTTGGAAAAAAACAACGGTATTTTGAAGCCCTGTGGTGTGGAGATTACATCACTTATTCGTACAAACAAACTCGAGGAAGAGAGCAATTTGTAAAGCGAGCATATTTAGGGTTAGGGTAAATTTATCCTTATGATGCCTCGTACGAAATCCAAAAAGAAAAAATGACTTATACTAATATAAGCAAAAAACACGCAATATTTCCCAAAATTTTAATGAAAAAATATGACCCCTTTACATATATTTAGGTTGGCCTCACTTTTGAGATCCAGGCTCTTGCATACATGATTTAGCACACTTTTTGTGATATGAACACAATTGGCCTTAATTATCAACTGTCAAAAACTCAAAATTAAGTGGGAACAAAGTAAAAGTTAAACCCGAAATTAAACCAAGCGTGTAATTAACCAATCATGGTGAAAGTGGATGCGCCCAAGTCCTCGATTTGCTGGCCATGTCCTGTTTCAACTTATAACAGACTTCGACAATGAAAAATCCAACTGAAAGGAAGTTTACAAAGTTTTTGGAAAGGAATTCAGAATGAAGTCCTTTGTTTCCTCGTGTCGTTTCAATAGGTTTCTTATCACTAGGGTAGTGTGCGACGCGACTAAGGGATATGGATTCTTTTGTAGTGTCTGGGGGCAAAAGACTAGCCACCTCTCACTATTTGACACTTACGTAATTATAGCCGGAAACCCGAAATAAAGAACAAAAAGTTAAAGGCTTCTTTCGTCACGTCGAAAACACGGTGGTGATGTGTGTACGAGTATGTATGTATTTCCTATAGGTACTCAACTCTCTCATATGTAGGCCAAGCCATCCGTTCTGAACAATAATTTACGCTGCCCGATCATATTTCATCATTTCGATCAGGAATACCGTTACGAAATCAATTTTTTTCCACAATGTCCTCATAAACAAATCCGGTCGCATACATTACTGCTTGTCTCGAAGTAATTTGGCAATAAGTCAATACTTAATCTGATGCAAATCGCTTGCATTTCTCTTTAATCGGCCAGAAAGATCATTGTGCTTTATCGATTGTTTATTTATGATATGGCTCTCTTGGCGATTCTTGCGAAACCGCTAAATAGCTGGGAGCTGAAAGAAAGTTCATATTAAATGCCAATAAGATATTGAACTTTATTGGTACTGACTACAGTAAATTCTTCACTGATACAGATGCTTTTACCTTAAGCTTTGTTTCGTTGCGTTCGTAGGTTGCACCCTATTATACGAGTAACTAATTATGTATCTAGTAGTGTGTCGGTGGCACGATGCGGAGAGGTATGGACATTCTATCATGAGGTTCCGGGTTCGAATCCGCACTGATGACACACCATGCACCAATGAGTTTTTCTAACTTATGTACGTAATACCGATTGCTCTCAAACGGTGAAGGAAAACATTGTGAGGAAACCTGCATACGATGAAGAGGAAATTTTGAGGTGCGTGTGAAGTGTACCAATCCGCATTGGACAAGCGTGGTAGACTAACGCCCATACACCCCCTTGAGGGTAGACTGATGCCCTGCAGTGGGACGTATAGGTATAGGCTGATGATGATCTATTTGTATGGCAGTATCGTTTCGATTGGTTGTATTTTATTTGATGCTTCTATCGTTCTACTATGATCACATGAACTGTTCGTAGATTTTGGGAGCATACTTTGTGCCCCTATATTCTTCATGCGCATTCTACCAATCGGTTTATGTCTGCCAGCATATCACGGTTTTAATGGAACGATTGCAAAAGTTGTTGTAACCAGACGGATTCATGAGCCGTCACGAAACTGACAGAAAGTAACGCAAAAAGTGTTATAAAACACTCTCGTCGGCACAACATGACATTTGTACGATACCCATGCAAATTTATGATAAATCCCGACCCGAATCGTCTAAAGTCAAAAGTACATCGACATTGATGTATGAAGCGCATAATCTGTTGTATAACATGCCGTAATCTCTTTGGAAATTATTTTTTTAATGCCTCCATTAAATTTAATAGTTGTGATGTTAATATTAATGCTCATCTTCAATGGTTAATAGGGTTATAACGTCCGGGTCGCGTAGACTTTGCTTGTACTGGTAAGTATATGGAGCATCAGCACGCACACTTGCGCAAGTCCATACAAAATTGAATAATGAAGATAGACTGTCCAAAACACTTACAATGATAGATTAAAGATGCATATAGTGACTTTCGTGGTTTTTACGTGAGAGATCAACTGAGGGTTACAGTAGAGGTTCGGTAGAGGGCCAGCTTATTAGTTTTCTGCAGGTCTCTGACTTGTCTTTATGAACATCTAATGCAATTCGGAATTATCCGGGACAAACGGCTTGACGTTCCTTTGGGATCCTGAAAGCGCTCTTGGGTTTTTAAACGGGTTTTTGAACACCTGCGATGCAGCATTTCTCTATGAAGTGCTGTTCCATTCATCATCATCAGCCTATATACGTCCCAGTGCAGGGCATATGCCTACCCTCAGGGAAGGTGTATGGGCGTTAGTCTACCACGCGTGCCTAATGCGAATTGTTGGACTACACATAAGCGTCATAATTTCTTCTTCACCGTATGCAGGTTTCCTGACGGTGTTTTCCTTCACCGTTTGAGAGAACTAAATATTCTACATCTATTATACATCTGAATATGTCAATTCACACTCTTGTCTGTTTAAAACCTTCATAAGTGCAACGAACAGATTAACTTTAGCTTTGTTATTGTTATGTTAATCTAGCACTGACCCCTAATGTCTTCCCACGTTAAAAGTCCCATTTCATACTCTTATTACCAAGTGATGAAGACGAAAATGACTTGACTCTTGAGACCTCCTTTATTGGACAGTGCTTAGATTTCCATTACGATGACATAAAGTACGTAGGCGGTGTAGTCTGGGATGGATCAACAACCGATTATTGTTATGCTTAGGTCTTATTCAACCTTGTTCTGAATGTAATTATCTGTTAATGTTGTTGTTTCAGGGTGAATTCGCTTTTGCATCTTTCAACTTAGTCACGAATAGTCACGATTCATAGAGGATCCATTTTAATATGCTGACACTTATTAAGGGGATGATCAAGCGGTCAAACTAACCACCTTTCTCTACGGGACCAATATCGAAATCGCGAAAAAATAATTGTTGTCCCATACATTAGAGTATGTTTTGTATGGAACTGGTGTTTTTTTTTCGCGATTTCGATGTTGCTGCCATAGAGAAAGTTGTTCAGTTTTACGGTCTGATCACCCCCTTAAAAAAGTGTCAGCATATTAAGAAGGACCCTATAATTCTCCTTCATCGAACGTTTGTATGAAAAGTTGAAATAATTTTTTTCTTATCTCCTAAAGGTTCCTTGGCGAAAGTTATTCAGTATCAGGAGTAAAACCACCCTTTTGTAATGTCGAGGTTGTCGCCATTTTCTCTAAAAACAATTTTTAGAGAAAATGGCCAAGTGTGTCGGGATAAAAAATGGGCATTGCAACGCATGCCAGGCACTGCTAGTTTAAAATATTGCAATGTCTGTTTTGCCAAGATTCTCGTATTGAGTATCGACGCTCAAAAACGCGTATTCTTCGCAGAAACGCTCAACTTTTGTTTTTATTGTCATTAAAAACAGTAATCAACAAACTGTAAAGTACTGTTTATTGCCAAACGAGACAATGCTGAAGAAAGTGTTGCGTAACCAACTCACCCAGATTTCATACTTTCTAATTAGTTGCATAATTCGCAATATCTCCGCTAAATTGGATTATTGATAGCCATTTTCTCGATTGATAAGGTGTTTCCTAAGTCTTACCAGTCTATTGCGGTTTTAGGTACCTAGTGTTAGAAATTCTTGAGTAATTTAATCTAGAACCTTAATGATTTGGCGAAACTCAAACACCGGGTGGTAATATTGCAAAACATTCAATCAGCTGTAATCTTTATGTCGGAATTGAAGCAAAATGTTGTCATATTAACATTTACTATGGATAGTAAGTAATGACCAACAAGAACTGGTGTTTGTGATTTATTTGCCTTATGGTGCTGTCAGTTCTTTACTAATTGACACTGAATGATTGTAGAATTCGCCCTGAATTAGGAATATGATTGGTCAGGCGAAACGATGAATGTTTGGGCCCATTAGCCATTGCCAAGGTTTTAAAAGTGCCTTTAATAATTTCCCTAACTCCAAACATCCCTATATCGTCTAATAATCCAAGGTTTAATCCTCACTAAAAACTTCTGTTCTCTGAAATCGGAAATTCCATAGACATTCCTTCCTATTACTACCTATACGTCTATTGAAAGATTTATACCCTCGTAAAAGAACATGTGAGTCGAACAAATATTTTTATTTACAAAAACTAGTTTCCTTCAATCCACTAACCTCGATTTTTAGTTTCTTTTAATCGATACAAGTAGCATCCGATAGTTAATTTTATCTGTTTACGCCTCGTCTTTAAACAAATGGGTTCGATTAATTTGTCGGCTTGCTTGGACGCCCGCTAGTTGGGATAGTGAAGTTTTAATTTTATGATTATTGGTTGATTAGGATACTTAGTATGCTTTTTGTGGTTTAAGTATTTTGATTTTGAATATTCTATGCATATCTTCATGCATTTTGTCTTCTTGCGTATCCTAGTAACGGAAAAGACTGACAATTTTTAGTTCCTTATCAAACTAAAATTTTCATTGGCGCTGTTAGCATTGCCATATCGTCATCATCATCATCATCTCAGCCCATAGACATCCACTGCTGGACAAAGGCCTACCCCAAGGTTCGCCACAACGACCGGTCCTACGCTACCTTCATCCAAGTCATAAAAAAATTATGAATTCCTATCGATTATTTGTATGTCCATGACACACACAACCTTAAGATGTTTGTGTTTATTCAAATTGCATATCCAACTAAAGTATCAGCATAATGGAAAACATGTTCAAGTCGAGTACTTATCCTGTGACGTAAGCATTTAATCGCAGGCGTTCATTATTCCCATTTCACACGGGAACCTCAACTCATGCACTCGAGATCGGATTGCAATTCCCGACTGTCACTGTCACGCTTTTATTTCAGTGTCAGTTGTGACAGGTCATTGCGTAAAGCACACAGCCTTCGTGGAGCTGGGTCCGATGCGCCCACGCAGAGGTGCATGCCTGGTTTTGCTGGCCCTTAGTTCTTTGTGTGACATGTGATGCGAAGTTAGCGTATGGGCTTTTAAGCTCTATAATCGCCAACCTGTATGTATTGAATGTATTGGATGGATAGATAGATACATGGATAACTCATTTATTTGTCATTAATTCTTTTCTGTAAGTACCTAACTTATTAATTAAGTAGGTATATTATTGTCCATTAGTAGGTAGGTGTTTGCTGCGTTGTTATTGTTTTTTTTTTCTTTTCTGCTGGGACTTATTTTATGTTATAATTTTATTTTTTGTTTATCACTGTTCTATTGTCTCAATCTCACTCTCAATACCTAATTGTTTTTATTAGCTTATTTTTAACAAAACTCATGTAAGTGAACAATGTTCTTTTGAGTAAATAAATTCTTTAAACCGAACCTGCTGGCTGCTGCCGGTCCCTGCATGTCGTTGCCGTTTTGATGAGAAATAAACCTTAGTGTTATGTTTGACAGATGATTAGGAGTTCAGGTACCATCATGACGCAACAAACAAGGGTATGTTGCTAAAATCCATTTTAAACAGGAAGCTTAGATTGCTGTTGTCGTTGCATATATTCTTACAAATCTTATAGGGAATTAGTGTTTATGAATACGGAATTATTTGCGGAAAGGTTTGTAGTGTGTGTATAGCCCCCCACACACGCATAGTCTTAAGTTAGATATAAGGCATTATCTTTGTACTCTAAGGAGCATTACACGTCCAAACATCAAACGTATCTTTCATTTATCGAGGCATTAACACACAACACCGCAGGTTTTCGGATGTGAATGATTGGGTGCTTCAACTACCAGCCAAATTTTAAGGTTGTAAACGGTAGTCGATCGCATTCGCTTGCATATGAAATCAATTTCGTGTTTTCTCACTTTTTATGTCAATTTTAGCGCAAAGTCCAGAGCGTGCCCTGGTTCTCTCTAACTGGTAATTCGCTTATCACTTAAACCATCACGCTTACACCTCATTAGGGTCAAGTAACATCGCGTATAAACAAACGTGCTATGATAGATGGCTGTAACGGGCCCCTTCCGGTGCTAAAGACGTATGCGCTTGCGCATCGCCATGTGGGACGTGTTGATCTATTGAAATCCAGTGACAACTAGTTAAGATTGAAACATATTTTTTTAAGTTCTCACGATGTTTTATTCCGTTTTTTATTAAAGATCCGAAAAGGGACCTCAAAACGACAGTAATTCGACCGATTCGAGAATTTGTTTGCTCCCATAGTAAAAGTTGTTCAGTTTGATGGGTTTGGTAGTTTAAAATGATGCTAATGATATCAATTTCACCCTGTAAAGCCAAAATCGAAATCGCGAAAAAAAAACAGCCGTCCTATACATTTGAGTCGAGTCGGTAATGCAGTTTTGTATGAAAGAGCGGATATTTCTTTCGAGATTTCGATATTGGTTCCCTAGTGAAAGTTGTTCAGTTGATGGTCTGAAGTCTGAAGCACCCCCTTAAGTATTACTAGGGTGTTTTGTTACACCCTGTATTTAGTCTTACATTTTTTGTAATAACTTCAATGTGCAGGCAGACACACTTCTGTTAAAGTTTTTTTCGCGTTTTGGATGATTGCTCCATAATGAAAGTTGCTTAGTTTGATGGTCTGTAGTACCCACCCTGTTCGATATGGAACGCATTTAATTTTACATCCTATATGATTGTTTTACAACTTTCCAAGCCCATTGGTCAAAGGGTCAAACAAAGGTTCTAAATGTATGAACGTGCAATTAGATTAGTAATCTCACAAAGGTTATGATTACGACTAGTTGTCATAATTAAGCTTTATTTATGAACGCAAATAACATTGTTTGATAACTACGGCTTTTGTCTCATTACCTAAGACAATACGAGGTGATGTATGGACTTGTTGGGCTATGAAACCAGCTGTGACTGATGAACGGAGCAGATAGCGTTTTATAAATGTTGAATTTGAAATAAAAGATTTAGGGCCTGTTTCACCTCTTCTGAATAAGTTTTTGATAGCTTATCATACAGATCGCTTGACATGTTTCGTATAAACGATATGTCAGATAAGCTATGAAGAACTTATTCAGAAGTGGTGAAATAGTCCCCAAGGCCTAATAAATGTTTTAGTTAAATATTAGAAAACTAGTATAGTGTGTAGCTTCTCTTATACAAAATCTAACACAATACGAATGAATAATCAGTTTTCGAGTATAAAAACATAATAAATGTAGTCGACTTCTAATTGCGCTAAAAGCGTTTAGGAGCATAATGTCAAAAGCGCAAAATGACAAGTGGGTTGCAAAATGTCAAAAGCGCAGAATGTCTAAAATTGATGAACGGGATGATCAAAGGAATAACAGCCATATGCAGATGGAAATGTGGACCCTGAAGATAGGATTATTTAATCAAATCAAAGTCGCTCAGCGAGCTATGCAGAAAGCATTACTGGGTAGGCATCTCTTTGGAGATCACATCAGGAATGAGTGAGAGTACGTGAGAGAACTAAAGTGGTTGACATAGCTCAGAAAATTTTCATGTCGAAATGTCAATGGGCTGCTCATCTTTGTCGAAGAACTGACAACCGATGGGCAGTCAGAGCTTTACAGTGGAGACCACGTACTGGAAGGCGTAGTGTGGGACGACGTCCTAAGAAAGGTAGCGGGGAGCGACAGGAAGTAGAAGGATATAATTTTGTGGCGCGCCTTGGGAGAGCTTTATGCTCAGTGGACGATGAAAGGCTGATGATGATGATGACAGGTGAAAATACAGCTTTCTACTTCCTTGTAACATGAATCCCGCTGGATTCGTAGCCCGACTTCAAGAGCCGGCTGCAGTCACGAAACATGTCGTAAACATTATAATTGCGACTAAACGATCGCGTATTAATCATAAACAGATTGACTTGCGATTGTAAATAATAATAATAACTTATTATTTATCGTCGTTTCGTTCCCACGTCGGAAACTTTATTTCGATTTTATTAGAGGGCCTAGCATGACACACGCGACAATCTCGCGCCCTTGTTCCGGATCTGTTTCTCGCTAGAGAAAGAAAACGCGACATTTTTCTACGTACTTAAGTGAAGACACCAGCTAAATTTTTCACTCATGATACTGAACGATTTCTCGAAGAAATCGCTTCTTAGCGATAAGACAGCCTTATTTTGTGCCTCTTGTATTTTTTCTCTGTATTTTACTGTTATGTTTAGGTGTCAAATAAAGTAAGTATATTTGATTTATAGATTTGACGACACATTAATAGAAAAAAAATCTTTTCTCTCAATTCAGATAATATTCGTTTAAAAATACAGATTAGAAATAATAACGGATGAAAGATTAAGAGATCTTGTAGAAAAAACTAAATTGTATCATGAAAAAAAGAAAACTAAAGTTCGGCCGTTCAGAGAATGCGTTCCTGACACCTATCAGTTAGTCACGGCTAGTGATGGAATTCATTGATTATTGATATAATAATGTTGTTTTAATGCTCATCAATTGTTAAAACGGTAAACAACCAGCAAAAATATTTTTATCGTAACTGCAACGCCATTACAAAGTACGTCGTCAGTTCAATCGCGACGTGTCAGGAACGCATTCTCTGAACGGCCGAACTTTAGTGCCTCAATCGTTTTATTAAATAAATTCAGCTACAGGAGAGTATTCATTTTAAATACACAGTTCTAACGTTGAGCAGTAATGTGTGAACTGTGAACACTCTATATCAGGCTCCAAACCAGACTATCGTCTGGATATTGTGCCAAGTGCAGTTGTTTTTTAATACTTATCGCGATATTTGAGCCAACTTTTGCCGATGCTAGTCGATGAAAAACTCCATCAATTCGGTATGTCAAATTTTTTTTTGGTCTTCATTTTTATATTTTTTACGGTTAGAAGACATAATTTTAAGTTTTCTATTTCATTTTTATTGCGATTCATCGAGTTTATCAATATAAATTTAATTTTTATATTATTTTGATCTGTAATCTCAAAGTGCAAAAATGGCGTAGAAAAAATAATTCGAACTCCATGGAGAGAAACGACCTACTGCTATATTAAAAAAAATGAAAACCTGCCTCCTCTTTCTAACTCTATGCTGTAAACAGATACGGCATCATCAAAATATGTCAAATTCTGACATTGTGAATGTAGTTTTTTTTCATAATGGCCGGTTATTTTATGTTTACCAAGGAGTTTGCAGGGGCAGCGAGTGACGTCACTCGTGGACCGAAAAACGACGTTATTTTATTAAAAATATCTGTAATCCTTTCATTTTAAAATCTCTGACATAGAAAATATGATTATTCTGACAATTATCTCGAAATGGTTTACGATTCAGCCCCCCAAAAAAAACTTGACATACCGATTGTCTAGCTTCCAAATTCGGTATCACTATTTCAGAGCTTCGCCTCTCTGCAGAAGTTAAGAATTATTTCCAGAATGTGTTTTATTGATACATGAAAGGGATTTATAGCCAAAATCGATCGTTACATCGATACCAATTTAACAGGCAATTCATTCTTCACTTCTTATGACCAACAACTTTAATCTTTATTATACAGGGTCCAACGGTTTTTTTAAGAGGATGATCATTGATCATACAATAAAACTGAACAACTTTTTCTATGAGAACAACTTAACGTTGTAATTGCGAACAAAATCCGCTGTCCCATACATTTCGGTTGAGCAGGATGCAAAACTGTAATAAGAACAGCTGATTTTATTTCGAGATTCGACGTGATAGGTCTTAAGTGAAAGTTGATTAGTTTTATGCTCTGATCATACCCTTGAAAAACCCTCACCATATTTAGAAAAGTATATCGTTTTTAAGACCTCTTGAAAAATATCTTACGGTTCAAAACAAGCAACATTCCACATTTGTATCATCCTTGTTTCCCAGCGCCCGTTGTGCTAATACAGCCTGCATACAATACTCAGTCCCTGGTACCGGTACTGTACTTGAGTCTTGACTAAGCGTTGTAGACTTAGCTCTGAGAGTCGGTTCCTTTGTCTCTTGAGTGCGAGCCTGTGAGTAAATGCTGTGGAATCCATGCTGTGTCATTGGTTACTTGGGGCATACTTATGTTGGTTTATTAGTTGTTAAGTGTAAAAATGTTGTTGGAATACGTAATCTAAACTATTATAAAACTGTAACTGAAGTGTGTCTGTACATTGAAGATATTTACAAAAAAAGATTACGATATGGTTTTTAGCATAGAGAAATTACACGCTCCCCTTGGTAGAGATGGTGTAACAAAGTTGCACTGTAGCCACCAATTGTGCACTAGTTTGTACTGCGACCATAGAGAAATGACACGCTCCCCTAAGCTTTTTGTCTCCCCTCGCCCGTCCCTCACCCCCTTTGTCGGCGACATAATTTTCTATAGAAACAAGCCGATATGCCATCTCCTCTTACTCCATGGTTTTTAGGTATCCCTGACTCGAAATCAACCTTTTTTAGAAATGTTGTCTGTCTGTTTGTCTGTTTGTTTGTGTGTTTGTTTGTTTGTTTGTTTTTTCGCGCATCACGCAAAAACTACTGAACCGATTTTGATGAAACTTTTTTTGGTTGGATAGCTTATGATCTGACTTAAAATCTGGTATATAATTTGTGCGGATGCGAGAAAACACTAGTGAGATATAAAATTGTTAATTGCATTTAGGTGTTTGACGATAGAATTGAACGATTGTGGTTTTTATTGGCCATTGGCACATTCGTGTGCCCCGTAATAAATACTAGTTAATCAGTGCCCTGAAGATTATGTGTATTTTACGGACATTATGTAGGGTCGTTGCCAAGACCGCATTATATTTCAGTTTTTAATATAATTTTGAGAAGATGTTGTCATTCGAAAAATTTGAATTATGAGCTGACCACGCATACAGGGTATAGGGGTGATACAGGGTCACCATTAATCACCAAGGAGGTATATGCTAAGAATAGCGAGAGTTATGAAGGTCCCGTCTCTAGGAATGAAAAAGGGAAATTTTATCACTAATCCAATTTTGAACGTATAATTTATCAGTTTATCATCAAATGTAATTTTTTATCTGGATAAGTACTTCTGTTTCTTTATTCTGGTTCTTAAAACTCTACGATTAAAGCTACTCTTTGACGAAGGCAGGATGCGTCATGAATTATCTGTTTGTATTTACATTCGAATGCAAATTACATTTCAGTCGTAAAAGTTGTAAACAAGATCTAAGCGACATAAAACTCGTGTTTAATATATTTAATTGCATTATGGAAATGTATACTGTCTCAGTGCCTTAATGACCTACATGCATACATACATACACACGTCATGTATACGAGCTCGATTTCCCATATGAGTTGAATTCAATAAAGTAACTATTTACATTGGTAAATACACTTTAGTAGAGAAAAGTTAAAGACAGTTTCAGTGTGGCAAATGTAATAGTTGTTACGACATGGTGGTTATAAAAGAGTGGTTTGTAAATAAAATATAGTACAAATGGATTATTCCATTCGGCTTATGCCGATAATGTCGATACAAAAACTGTATAACTATAAATACGTTGTTGTTGTTTGACGACAAGTTTTTAGTATACCGTGCTTAAATTGGAAAAACGAAAATTAGAATCACCAGATTATATGCCGAACTATACGACGCGACGTAGAAAACTGATGTTATTTGTCCAAAAGTAAGGAACTTAAAAAAAGTATATCTAAAAGACAGTTCAAAGAAATTGAAAATCATTAATTATTACTTAGGTATTTATTTTGATAGAATTCAAATTGCAGAGATGTCATAATTTTTCGTACATGCATAAAAAAATTCTGTTTGGTACGGAACACTGATAGCTCAAATTTATTCGTACTTGTTTTTCGGTCTTATTTGAACATGATATCTGGACAAACGGTAGCCACTTAGCCCTTGAGAGCATCCGTCTAGAAAATTTTGCAACAAAGTACTATGTTTAAATGAAATAAAAGAAAAAATAGTCCGCAGTAATAAGCAGTAGCTGTACCCTGAGCAATGCTGTAATTGCCTTCGAAAAAACAAAAACCTTTAGTCAGCCAAAAAGGAAACACTTTTTTTCGTTGAATCCGTAAAGCACAAGTAATTTCTTCGACTGTGGGAAAACGGGCCATTCAGATTTCGAGTCGTGCGAGGTAAGTCCAAATTGCCCGGTGTCATAGCTCTCAGATATTTTTCTCAAATTGATTGATTTGTGATCTGGTCTCACTTTACGCTGGTCTTACCAACCGTGGGACCGGCCTCAGGGAATCGTTCGCGGAATTGGAATTACTACAGAATTGAGATCAGTTTTTTTGAGGCAAGGTAAGGTTTTGCTAATTGATGGGTTTCGGAGATGGATTTGGCAGGTTATTTTTAGGCTGGTGAAAAAGAACGTGTCTTAGAGTGGTTTGTGTATTTTTTCTTCGAAATTCTACGTAATTATTATGATCAATTTTAAACGTCTTTACGTTCGAATAAAGGGAGATAACATCTGTCAATTACTTCATCAAAGTTATCTTCGTCTACCAATCTTTCCATATTACTTTAAAAAGTGCGTACGCCTTCGTTAATTGCCCACTCTTCCTACTTTTCCATACCGTAAAACCACTGTCTCTTTACAAAAATTATGGGCACTCAAGATGAAGTGGTCTCACTCACGCTAGCTGCTAATTTAAAAGAATTTCACTCACAATTAACGTGCGGTGATAAAGATTCGCTCGATTCGGAGCTTCGGGCCGATGGGCCGCGACTGGATTTTTGTTAACCTATCGAACGACTGTGTCGGCTATAGACGTAAGTGATACACGACTTTTTGAACTGAAGATGTCAGGACTTCACTAGGTACCCAATACATGTAATACGTTGACTCCTACTTGTAGGTACTTTAGTAAAAAGCCAGAGTATCATGTGCACATAGTGTATGACAGTAGCATTACCTGCGCCTATTCTTTCGCACTGTTAAGAGGTAAGAGTTTTCTATTTCGTGCTGCCATTCTACCCTTCATGTTACACTAGTCAAACAGTCACAGTTTAACGTAAACAAAAACATACAACATACAACATAAACTAAACAATACACAAACATAAAGAATACATATTCTTGTGTTATGTTATGTTAACGTAGGTATTGAAGCAGTGAGCTTTGTGCAAGGATACCATAGTACCTATTCTAGATACATTGCCATAATATACAAGACTTTACCTTGTGTTAGAGCATTTTTACATAGTCTGAAGCCGATCAACGTTATAGCACGAAGATTTTTTAGAATTTCGTGACGTCATCACACGTCGGTCGGCGTGCGCCGTATCGTCGTTGGCAAGAAAAGGGTTAATTTGGCTCGTACGGCCAGTTATTATTAATCAATCAGCCATGGAACTGGCTATTAAGTTAGATCGTTAATTGCCTCGAATGCCGGATTTCCTAAAGTTGTAATGGCCGCCTGCCAATCCTGAGTTGTCTGGATAAGCCTGTTTTATAGGACTTTTGACACGTCCGTAGATAGTGGTAGGTGTCAATAATTATGTGTATGTCTTGAATGAAAGCTTCTTTGGTCTCGCAAGGGTACCTTACCTACATAATACTATAATCCTCAACTCGTAAGGAGGAAAAATACATGACCGATTAATATATTTTCTTATTTATGTGCATAACGTAAGGGGCGTTCTGTTGCTGGAACTTACAATTTGATCTCTCTTGACGTTTTTCTTAGTAATGACCTATGGTGCGGAAACATGGACCCTTACGATAGGACTAGTTCATCAGTTCAAGGTAGCTCGGCGAGCTATGGAGAGAGCTATGCTCGGTGTTTCTCTGAGAGATCACATTAGAAATGAAGTGATACGTCAGAGAACTAAAGTGTTTGATATAGCTCATAAAACTAGCATGCTAAAGTGGCAATGGGCTGGTCATATCTGCCGAAGAACTGACAACCGGTGGGGTGTCAGAGTTCTAGAGTGGAGACCGCGAACTGCTTAGGCGTAGTGTGGGACGCCCTGCTGCCCGCTTCTCTAAAAAAAGCGACTGGATGAGGAAGGCCGAGGACAGAGTTTTGTGGCGCGCCTTGCGAGAGGCCTATGTTCAGCAGTGGACGATGATGGTCTGATGATGATGATGATGACGTTTTTCTTAGGTAATAGGTAGGTACAGGGTGTAAATGCGCTACATACGTGCTTCAGACCATCAACCTAAACAATTTTCTCTATGGGACCAACATTGAAACCGCGATGAAAATCCGCTGTCCCGATTCGATTTGGAGTTAGTTTGGAACAGCTGATGTATTTTTTTTTGCTTTTCCAACGTAGGTCCCACAGAGAAAGTTGTTCAGATTGATGTCCTGAATTCCTGACCATCCTATTAAAAACCGTCAGCATATTAAGAAGGACCCTGTTTGTGATGAAATTCAATTCTATCTTAGCTGTCACAAAAATCTAACCCATTTCCTTGTTAAATCACTACCAATTCTGTAGCAATGACTCGTCCACCCTCCATACAAATATAGACGTCCTTTAAAAGCAAGAATACAGCGATGTTTTACTTTCGTTTCAACTCCCGACGTCCTTGGCATCCCTTTCGGTGAAGACTGGAGTTGAGGCTGAGATAAATTATCATACAACGAGTGCCGACTGTCGCCGAATGACAAATGCCGCTTTAAGTGACTGTCGCGTATCGTATCAGAGGATTGAGATACCCGCCGTTTGGTGGGTTGGAGAGGATGAAGCGTGATTGTCAATGGGAATCGGGAAGGTAATGACGCTGATTTGGGTGATACAGTTTGGTTAAGAATTTTCAAATGCACCAGATGATATGGTTCTTGTTTGATTCGATTGAAGTCTGGTATCTGCAACTAATTGTATCATGCTAGTCGTAGGAATTCACGCCAGTTTTTGTTTGACGCACAAAAATGTCGATTGATTTACAACCTTTTCTCTTCTTCCATTTTTGTTGAGAAGTTGCAGTCATTTCTGTAGGTTTTTCAATTAAATGAGCTTGATTGAAATTCAGTCGCTCAATGCGTTAGTTTCCTCAACATTATTTTAATAACAACCTGGTCTACCTAATACACTCGAGAGCAATGAATCCGGCCACTAACATACAAATTAATACCTAGCTAGCTAGCTAGCTTAGGTGACCCGGATTCATTGCACTCTAATGGATTAAAAGTAGTAATAATCGTCATAATTGTCAAACTTCTTTAGTCGGAATTCGTCAACGTCCTTTTTTCACAAATGACACCGCTAACCGCTCATGGCTCAGCTCTGGAAACCAAGATTGATATATGCGCGTGCGGCGAACAACCCCTCTTTTTTGTGTTCACCACGTAGGTGGGAACCTTTTTATTATATTACCGTATCTCTCAGATAACAGAGGCAAGTCGGGGCGGGGTTCCTATTGTTATTTATTGTTTTCTGTAGGCTGCAAAGGTGTAATTTAAAAGTCGGTTTTTGTCTGTCTGGTTCTGGTGCAATTAGAACAATGGTTTGGGTGAAGAGTTGTCGTTTTGTGTCTACAGATGTGATTTGTTATGATTTGCTTTTGGTGGGTTTTTAACTGGTTTATAATGTTTTATAGGAATTCTTCTTCGTTGGAGTAGATCTTCAATATGCCTTCTTCTTAACAGCGCGTACAAAACAAGCAAAATGGTAGTTTATCTCGTAAAAAATATACAACATTTTCTAAAAGCTATAATGTAGTAGACCTTCGTAATATGTAGATAAGTATTAAATTTTTGGCTCACAATTATGCACTACACTGAAAATAAATCAAAAATCGATGAAAATAATAGATGTGGTTTTTTTCGTTCGAGGGAACATTAATCCATAACGTTTTTAATCAATAGTTATGAACTTCCAAATACAATGTTTAGTTGATTTCGACATAATTTAATTAAAACAAAGGTGATTTTGCAAGTAAAAAGTAAACCTTGCAATTACAGACTAACCCTAATGGAAATACGACCTCAATCAATTAGTACTTAGTACTGAATGTCTTGGATACCAGCTAGAAAGTTCGTTTTATTTCCATACGATTCAAATACGACATTTCAACGTCCTCTATACCCTGTTCCTACAAGGAAGCAGGACTATGCGCAAGCGCATGTACCAACACTGTAACAGAACCAAGCCGTGTTCAATTACGTTCCATAGCTTGTATCCAACGTAGTTTTATGTAAATTTGAGATTTATTGAGGAAATAAAAAGGTGTGAATTACATTTGTTGGTCTTGTTAATTCTAATAAGATAGTTAAGTTAATGTTGTAGAGTCAGGTTAGGGTTGACAAAGGGTTGTCATATATCACTAGTGTTTGCAAATATTTGATAATTTTCAATTTATTCAATTTTTTCAAGTAAGCGTTCGAATAAGTTTTAAGTCGTGTCATAATGTTTTTAATTGCCAAAATCTGACTTACACAGACCAATTTCTCCAAATCAAAACAGATGCTTGGTAATCAAAGGTGCCTTGTATTCATCTCTTTATGGGAGATCACGTGTCAGTGATCACTTTACTAAACATTTTTGTAGATAGATTTTCAAAAACACACGAAGCTGTAACGTCGTTCTACATATTTGATAAGCTAGAAAAGATCGGCTGCTTGAAAAGTCTTTTGAGATTCTTTACTGCATCCATTATGCACTGATAACGGTCATGATAATTATCTTCCCCTGACAGCGTCCTTCAACCCTATACTTGCTAACTTGGTGATGTCTTTCTGTCACCATAATTACCCCTTGTTCCCGAGTCATGGATGTTTGTATCTATATATGTATTCTATATCGTTGTCTAGTCATCATAATACAAGTCCACGCTAGATTCTGGTACTTTAAATGTGACTTGATAATTTGTGTGAAAATGTCCAAGATATTTATTTATTTCATTATTAAAAGGAGGCCTGTACCCTGCAGTGGGATCCTACAGATTAAAACTTCCGTTTCACAATTCCCACAAGGAGGAAAATGTAACAGAAATGTCTCTACAACTAATAGTCCAGTCTCCAGAGGAAACCAGTGGAAAACACTAGCCATAATGGCTGTTTCACCACGTAGACGCGTCAATTCATCACGACGCGGAAGCGTATCGATTTTAGAGCACATGTTTATAGCCCTTAGTCAGTTATATCGATTTACAATGTCTATCTTACTTTCTCCCTTTCGGAATCAACATTATTTATACTGGTAACACTACACCATTTCCTCGGAATTTGCGGCAATATTTTCGTGGAAAATAATATTTGAGTTATCCAATTTTAAGTGGATTCGTTGTCATTTTTCCATGTAAATTTTATTGTTAAGTCTTTATTAAATAAGCGCGCATTCGTATTATTTCTGAGTGAGTTACATGCAAGTCATCCGGCAAAGATAATGTTACCACTTTCTTTGTAACCGTGTGATCCATGAATCTATGTTGCGGATCGAGATTTTTGTTTGTTTTTACTACTTAGTTTTCTTCACTGAATTGTGCCGATTACGGTTTATAAGTCCCATACGTAATTACATTCCACCCCTCCATATAAAATGTCGTAAATTGACTGGCCTACAAAGCCAAGAAAGTTTCTTTTATAATGATTCTCTGGACATCATTTTCGGTCTATTAATAAAAATGATGTTAATATTTTTATTAAAGTTTACAAGACGCCATTTTAGAAATAATGTATTAAATCCTTTCTTTACCAAAATATGTGTCGCTGACCTAAATAGATTTAGACACCAAAATATTATCTAAAAAAATCATTGTCGATCTCTAAACACGGCGGGAGGTCGATTTATGGTCATTTTTTTCTCGAATCGATACTCTTTTATTAACATCACGAAGCATGGTGTCCATTTCCGAGACGGTTTTATGGCCATGTGGGTGTACCCGAGTCATTTTTCAGGGTGACTTTTTATTAATTTATTAAAATGGTATTAACGGTTTGTGTCGGACTGTTGGTGTCGAAAAGTGACGTATGTGAAAATATTTACGAAGGGTCGTAAATGTTAGCTGTGGTGCCTGTGGTTGTGATGGGTTTATGAGATAGTAAATCGAATGGTTATTTTGTGGTGCTGTTAAGCTTAGCTCGGACGTTATCGACATTTTTGAGGGGATGACTTTAAATAACTTTTTGGTTTATCACGTATTTTTTTATGGATTTTTAAAGACCACCTGAAAGAAATTGCAATGTAGAGTTCTTGCCTGTTTTTATTATCACTAGATATTTAAAACACAATAGTTATGTATAAAATAAATATCTAGTGATAATAACAAGCTCTTCGATCTCTTGTCGTTTTTCTAAATAGTATCAAGGATTTTTTTTGAAACACTTACATTTGCGACTACGAACGTTTTCGTGGTCAAAGACGTTCGTTTACTTATTATTTTTGCAATAACTTTATTTTTTAGTTTGGCTTTTTTTTTATACATTTCAATACGCGTAAAAATACAAAATATTAGGATTAGAAAAATGTATTGATTTTGCTGATCAAGCTAGTACCTAATGTTCAAATTGTGCGTAGTCGTTCGCATTATTTTCTTATTTATCTGGGCATTGAAATACCTCAGTTGGTGAATGGTGACATAGCCAGTACTTTTATTTCACATATTATGTTTTAGAATGTACATAAAACTATTTAGGTCAGTTATGGCATCCGGACCATCCGGGCTATGTTAAAAGGAGAAGCGAGGAACGAAATGACCGAACGTATAAAATGCACTATACAACTATAAAATATTTATAGTTCGGGATGCACTCTTGTATCTTTTTGAAATACTTGTTCACTATTATGGTAATGGAATTAATGCAGTAACGCGGTCTGATTTCTCCAGGAAATGGATAGTTAAGTCAGAGGGGGATACGCCCAGCAGTGGGCGTTTTTCTAAGAAAATGATATACTTTTACATAGTTTCTGTTCATTGATCCCTTGAAAACGTTTGACAAACATGATTTCGTTTTAGCCACAAATTGTGGTTAAAAAATTCTAGTTTTTTTTCATTAATTTTTGATAGTAAGTTTTTTATTTTTTTATTTTATGATTTGTGTTTCAATCATCAATCATTGCAGTAACACTGCAGAAATGTCGTCTACGGTGTGTGTCGTCGTCGAAAGGTTTGAGATTCATAAAAATGAATTTTTATCTTTATCGTTAAGATTTTATTTACAATGGCTCTATCGCGTTGTTGACTTTTGATTTCTGGTTTTCATTACGAAAACTTGTTACGAGGTAGGTACCTACTTTCTTATTCGTAGGTACCTACCTATACAGGAGGCTGTAACAAAACACCCTAGTACCTAATATTTAAAGTGGTTGTTTAGGTTTAGACTATCAAACTGAACAACTTTCACTAAGGAGGCAACGTCGAAAAAAATAAAAACTGCTGTCCGATACATTTAAGTCGAGTAGGTAGGTCGGTAGTCGGTCGGTACTGCAGTTTTTTTCGAATTTGTCCCCATAGTGAAAGTTGTTCAGTTCGATGGTCTGAACCACCCCTTTAAATATTACTAGGATATTTTGTAACACCCTGTATACATATAATTTTATTTAATGTTAATGACAGTAACTGTAAAGTTTGGCCTAGTAATCGAGACTGTTATAAAAACGAAATGAGTGGTAGTATCATCGTCTAATCACCGGCGGCGTCATTACTGCGTGTGCGCATCGTCTATCATCTCTATCGAACGATATCAAACACATGCCTGTTACGCCAAAACTTACCGTTTTGTTTCACGCCCACTGAGTTTAGGAGGAAACGGTACTTCTCTAACATATCCACTTATTTGCAACTTGTGATTCTTAATATCCGCCGAAAATCTGCTGAAGTCCGCCGAATAACTCCGAGTCGCGCAAAGAGCAATGGAGAGAGCAATGCTCGGCATCACGCTGCTAGACCGTAAACGCAATGAGTGGATTCGGCGAAATACAAAGGTCATGGATGTGGTAGCCACTATAGAAGTGGAGATGGGCAGGCCACGTTCCACGAATGGATACTGAGCGTTGGACCAGAAGAACACTGGAGTGGAGGCCCAGAGAAACCACGCGTGGTAGAGGCAGCCCACCAGAAAGATGGGTCAATGATATCAGGAGACACGCGGGTCCCAACTGGATGCAGAGGGCGAGGGACAGAACGTCATGGAGAAATATGGAGGAGGCCTATGTCCGAAGACGGACTGATCAAGGGCTGTGATGGATGCATCTTAATAATCACCACAGCTGAACAAAGCTCCCAATGCCCGCCTCGAATCTCTATCCTCAGCCTTCCTCATCCAGTCGCTCCTCGCCTCGTTACCTTTTTAGGTCATCTGTCAGTTTGAAGTGTTGACTAAAAGGATAGTTCAAAAGACATCCTAATGGGAAGTGTAGAGACATACCTGATGAAATTACGCGATCGAACTGCAGTGTAAATCTGCAATGCTTTAAAAATTACCCTCGACACAGCATTTTATAATTTGTTTCCAAACTTTAATTATTAACCGCCAAAGTTCGGTCGCGTAATTTCTGTAAGTAGTCTGTTTTCCAACATTTTTTTAAGGTGATTAGAAGTGTTCTGACCGTTCAAAGTCTATCCTAAAGCTATATAAAACATTATAGAAAATTAGAAACATGCATTTTACTCAATAGAAAGATGCATTTTGCGTGTAGAAACATTCATCTTGGACAATAGCATTTTTTTTTTGACGTAAACAGAAGCCGCTAAAGGAACGCTGAGATATCAGTTTAAAGCTTAAAAAAAAGAAAAACTTAACGTCTCAAACTTGTAATTTTTAGTAGAATTCTTGACAAATCTCAAAGCTGTTTTTGGAGCCGATTACAATTCTTGGCACGCTCGAAAGTAAATCCTTTGATGTATGAAATTTCATCGGCTTTCTGAAAGCGGATGTTGACCCCTGATGAACCCGAGTTCATGACCGTTACGGACATTTAACTGCAAAAAAAATAAACGGCAGATTTAAACCGCGGAGCGATTGAAGTGAGACTTTGAGACGTGATGTGTTTCGGCCGCGGAAACCGTCTGGCTGCAATTTCCTTCGCCTAATAGAATAAAAAAACCATGAGAGTTTGAATTTGGAAGGTATGTTGGAAGACGAGGGAATTATGAAATAAAAAAAAAGTCCACAACAGCAACGCTATTTTGTGTTGTGTTGTACCGTTGCCTACCGTTCAAGATAAAAATGCAACTTTTTAGCATTTTGCAATAAAAATACTTTGTCTGCTTGAAATAAATAGAAAATCCTTTGATAAGTTATACCCTAAGTCAAGATAGAAAGTCGAATTTGTCGAATGCATCGAAAAAAATTGCAACCAGGTAAGGCCGCTAAACCCTATCCATATACACGCACACTGAGATGAGTTGTATGAAGCCTCACGCAAACCAACATATACAAGGTGTTACAAAACTACAAATAAACATTTAAGGGAGTGGTGTAGACCATCAAACTGAACAACTTTCACTATGGGACCAATATCGAAATTGCGAAAAAAAAAATTATGTTCTATACTCTACAAATCGGCAAGAGCTAAAATATGTATGGGATATAATTATTTTTTTCGCGATTTCGATGTTGGTCCCATAGAGACAGTGTTGTTCAGTTTGACGGTCTAAACAACCCCCTTATGAGTTTCAAAAATTTATTGTTACTTATGAAACACCTTGTATAAGAAAGTTTGTCCATTTGTTTTAGTAAGTTAGAAGCGTGAGGATCTATCTTGACATAATCACTCAAAGAGAGAATCCTGATCCAAAAATAATTTCCGAGAACTAATAGGTTTCTCATGTCATCCATTATTTTTTAAAACGTCATAAAATTATTTTTAACTTAAATTTATTTCTAGAATAAAAGAGTAATAAATCTCAGTGAGGCATCTCCTAACCATCGCAGTGGATATGTAAACATCTTAATGACACATGAAGAGTGATCGTGATATATGCGCGCGCGCCGATCGCAGTCTCTATACTGGACAAGTTAGTCGATTCAAGCGGGTTATATGTATTGAAAAATTTCGGGTAGCTATATGATCGTTTTAATGAGAAAAAGTATGGCATCCTTTGACTTCACAAAAGTCACTTTTACTGACCTTAGGCTGGTGAAGATAATCATAATTACGAGAAAATATTTTGAAATCCGGCTCGAAGGACCATTATGTTTAAATGGCGACGAGTATTGTTATTATTAAAGTCCTGGTTTCGTAGGAAAAGAGAAAACAATAAGGTATTTAATTCCTGCACAAAACTGATCAAATAAAATTACTAAAGAGCCTGCTGGTTAAGTTCTTAAAAACTTATCCAGAAGTGTTGATACAGGTCCTAAGAGTTTTAGAAGTTCATCAAGTCTTCTATCAGCTCGTCACTTCCACCACAGCTCAAGAATCTTCGGGCGGCGTCGAAGCGGTCGTCGCGCCGGCGCCCGCGCCGTTCCATGCAATATTAATGTTAGCTGCCGCCATCCACTGCTATTGCTTGCACCAATTAAATACTCGGTAATTTGTAGAAAAAATCTAGTCTAGACTTAGATGTCGGTTTTTCTCTTGTCAGGTTGGTTGCATTGTATGGTAAGATGTGGTACTCATGTCAAATACATGACTTAGAAAAGAAATAGGTGAGTTAGTGGAACTGTGTGAAAAATAGGTCTGCAGGAAGTCTCTTCATAGATAGGCTCAGGTGTTTTTGTATAGGTATTTGATTTTACTTTTAATAAATTTATCAAATCGCTAAAAAATTATGAAACTGTGAAGTTGATTGAGATTGAGATTCATAGTTGGAGCACCCCACCCCATAAAGCGTTGTAAATAACGCATTTAAGTTGTTCGCATATTTGTCCTGCATGCTTCAATTTCGAGGCATGTATTTTACCCACTATAAGTAGCGACGGGCTCACCCCCCATCACACTGGACAGAGTTTCGGTACTACTGGTGAAACGTGGATGTTCTGAGGTTTCAGAATATCTCTGACTACCCCCTCGGGGAATAAAGTCGTGAACATATGCTATGCTATGCTATGCATATTTGTCCAGCTTCCATTAGTCTTGTAGCTTCTCTTTCGATTCAGAACAACGTATGTGCACTGTGCATTTATCTATTCAATTCTGTCCAAAACTCGGTAGGAAAGCGACATGACATAGAAGGCAAGGTGAAGGGCGTAGCATTACGACACCGGCTGGATCAGTCATGCGTCGCGGACGCGGGTTACGGTCGCCATCCTGTTGTGGTTGCGTTACATCACTCTGGGGTTTTGAACTCGGCCGTTTCCTTTTCATAGCGGTGTTGTTTTGAGTCCTACACATCGTTTGAATTAATTTTATAAGTTGTTGAGAAAAATAGTAGGAAAGAGAGGCATAATGACAGCTAGATACCGCAGTTGAAGAAGGTTAATGTCGTGTCGTATCAAGAACTCTAAAGCTTTTGCGGAAAAGGGAGAGGATTTCCAGGACTGCCAGGATTGTCAAACACTCATCGATAACAGCGTAGCTCTTAAATGAGATGATGATGACGTTGATTGATTTGATTCGTGGTCAAACTTTCGTGAAGGCCATCATACGACTTTTCCATTTCCATGTTGTTTCTATACGATGTTAGTTTTATAGTCTAATCTACACATCCACAATAACAATTGCATCAGCCAGAACAAGAACCAGAGCCAGAACAATTCAATTATTCATAAATATGCTCACACATGCCATTGTCCCACGGGGATAGACAGAGACTACGACCTGTAATACGCTACGATTCTGACACTTCCATGTTCACCATAGTAGATTATTACGGTATATCATTAGCTACTTGCGAACTCCATTCCTCAATCCAACGGTCCTTCTTTCCACAAGTCCTATAACATCAAAATGTACGGCCAGAATCGTCTAGCTCAGTAATAAATGCATATTATTTACAAAAGGGCATTGTTAGAGGCGTGAGAAAGGGGCAAGTAACGGCTCGCTGACCCCACGACCGGTAACCACCGCTGGCGATCCGCGGGCTCCTTAGGCTAGCTATACACGGGCCACAGGACACAGCCACGAGAAGCCTAGCCACTCAGATTCATCATCATCAGCCTATACATCCCACTGCAGGGCACAGGCCTACCCTCATGGGGGGTGTATGAGCGTTAGTCCACCACGCGTGCCCAATGCGGATTGGTAGACTACACATAAGTACGCATCAGAATTTCTTCTTCAGCGTATGCAGGTTTCCTCACGATGTTTTCCTTCACCGTTTGAGAGCTCGTATTACAGTAGGTACATAAGTTAGAAAAACTCATTGATACATCATCTCGTCCGTGGTGATTCGAACCTGGAACCTCATGATTGAGTGTCCGTACCTCTCCACAACGCACCATAGACATAGACGCTCTTTCATTGCGTTAAGAGGTTGATCAGACCATTAAACTAAAAAACGTTCGTTATGACACTAACATCGAAATCCCGAAAAAATCTGCTGTCGACATTGTCAGTCGAGTATGTTTGTATGTATGGACATGAAGCTACTAATTGATTTTCGCGATTTCGATGTTCGTCCCATAGAGAAAGTTGTTGAGTTTGATGGTCTCACTACACTCTTATAAAACCACATAGAAAGTACATGTATTTTCCATAGATACGCCTCTCGCGTGTGATCGGTTTTACACGCTAGGGAAAATAGAGTGGCTGGGCTACTTGTGGCTGTTGCCAGTGGCTCGTGTGCGGCGAGCCTTATTCTTGAACTCCGTTTAAGGGAGATGAGGTTGGAGGATGAGGGTTTAAGTGGATAGTTTGATGCTTGGATTTAGGATTTCATGGAATTAAGTGCCATGGCGTTTCCTTAAAAAAGGCTACCATAATATCTTCCCAAGGGTTTTTACATACATACATACACATACTCACGCCACTATCCCACAGGGGTAGGCAGAGACTACGGCTCAACACACAGAACAATCCTAACATACTTCTGTCGCCTCATCCACTTTCATACATCTCTTCTTGTACTTCCGGCGGTTGAGGGTATGCACTTGTCTTTTTCGGAGAAGACCATTTATTTGGTCGTGGTAAGTTCTTCTCAGACCACAAAGCTAGACCATTACAATATGTCAACTTTAATCAACATATAGCAGCCTCTTTGGTCTAATGGTTAAGAGTATTGGGCTTCACGGAGGTTGTGGGTTCGATTCCCACTGGGGACACCTAGTGATAAGTCACTTTGTGCGTTTTTCCCCAGTTGGTTCGGAAATTGCAGGCTGAATCACCTGATTGTCTAAAAAGAAAGATAATTCCGTACTGCGGATGGCACATTAAGCCGTTGGTCCCGACTATTATCTCTGGTGGTAATAGTCGTTACATAAAAACTACCTCAGATTCCGTAAGGTGGTCTGAAAAAACTCTGACACCAGGGATTACTGTCCACATGATAAGGAGAAGAATCGGAGTCACGTTGCAGGTTCTGACGCGAGCACTTGTCTCGCGTGGTTTTCGCGCGCCGCGTTTTTGCCTGCAACGTGGCTCCGCAATCCTCAATCTCTTCTTGTTCTTGATCAAAAACAATCCTGACACTGACGGGAATGCAGTGCTAACGCATAAGGAATAGAGTCCATTAATTATAAATTTATAAAAAAGGAAGAATCAACGTAATTATGGTAATACATTCTCCAACCCAATAAAAATAGTAAAACAATTGCTTATATCTACACAATCATATAATAAAGCGATTTGCAGTCTCTAATGATAACCGTTGACAGATTGTCACGTTGACATTATCGGTTTATTGGCGACGGCGGCGGCGCGGGCGCACGGCCCGGCGACGCATACGATTATAGCAATATTCGCAATACATTATGTATTATACCTTGTTTGTTGTACGAAGGCACGGGAATCAAGCGGTTTTAGTACTTATGGCGTAGTTGTGATTGGGATTGTGAAGTGTAATAGATCGAAGAATGTTATTATTTACACTATTTATTGTAATGTCTTGTTAGAATGTTGGACAACATTTATTGAATAGACGTAGATTACGCTTGCATAGATCTTTTGTTTAAGGCATCATCATCATCAGCCTATACAGGATGTTAGGAAAGGTATCATTAACCTTTAAACCAAATATTCTAACCATCCAACTGAAAAACTTTTACTATGGCAGCAAAACGATCAGAACTAAAAAAAATCTGCTGTCTAGTACTAAACTACAATATCTACTCGTTTCAAACATAATATCTTATGGTTATGTTATGTAACCCATGTTCAGTTTGATGGGTAGAGTATGTGGTGTAAAGGTTAATGATACTTTTCCTTACACCCTGTATATTTTGGTCGAGTAGGATTGCAGATTTTTATGGAACAGCTGATTTTTTATTAGCGATTTCGACGTTTGTCTCATAGTGAAAGTTGTTCAGTTTGTTGGTCTGATCATCCTCTTAAAAACCGTCAGCATTTTAAGTTGGGCCCTGTACAATTTTTTTAAGGTTCATTTATAAATATCTAAACAAAATATTCAAATATAACTGGTTATTAACATGTTAAAGCCATCTTGTGCAGGTTGGCAAGTTTTAGGTTCGAGTCCCGTCCGAAATTATCCGTAAGTAATTTGATGTTCAAATTTCAATGGGATATGGGACTTGTCTAACAACACACTTAAAATTTATTGAAGTACCTACTTAGTTACGAAACTGCCATGTTTTACAAGTTTATATAAACTGCATACAATTTGTACATTGCAATAACACGAGTATTTATTTACTCGTTAATAGAATACAAAATATTTGCACAACGTTCTAACTGTTTGACGGGTTAAGTAAATAAAGTGGACGTGAAGTCGACTATGTGAATAGTTTCGTATAGTCTACGCAACCGTTGGTTGCGTGTATCTTAAACAAGCTGTTAAAATAATTAAAACGGACGCGTATGGTAGAAACAAATAAATAAAATGTCTGTAACTACTATGGGAAAACGAGGACGCCCGGATTGTGATGTGAATTTGTCTTAAAAACTAATTAATTCAATCAAAACGTAAATTAAGTAAGCCGATTCCAAAGGTCAACTTTAATCCTAAACAATCCATAATTATGTTTAGAGATATGAGTACGTGTCAAAAAAACAATATGTGTAACCACAATAAGATCAACTGGTCGCAATGTTACGAGTATATAAGCCATGGCTTGTAATAGCCTTTTATAACTTAAACAATAGTACCGCCATACTCATACTGTGACCTAGATACTACGCTTTCAGTAGTTAATAAGTATGAGAAGAATAAGAATTATACAGATACAGTAATAAAAAAAATCTTGTTTGTAGCGACAAAATCCATGTTAGTAAAACAGACATCCTTACAGGTTATCTCTCTCTGCCAAACATTGAAATCAGTATGGTAAACTTTGACGCAACCCCCAACAAACACATTTTCATTGTAAAAGTTGTACTCTCAGCATGTTTACTCTTTTCGCCGCTAACATAGGTACGCACTATAGAAAGTGTGTAGGCGACATCTAATTGCTAAGGCACAATTTGTTTAGGTCTATTGCTATAAAAAAGTGTTTCTCTTCACGGCTGCGCAGTGGGCCAGCACCTTTAGAAGCTGGTTCTGTGGCATCTTTTTATACTTAGATCCGTTTCGTATAGTTCGTATTAATCTTGAAGATGTCAACTCTACAGCAATCAAAATAAGAGTCGAGAAACGTGGAAAAAAGTAATTCTGATAAAAATACAATTTTTTTATGGTTTGCTTTTTAGCTGCTAGACTTTTTTGACCCTTCTGTATTTCCTAATTGTTTATATTATGATGAGATTAAAGTATATTTGATTGATTGATAAGAAGCTTTTCAGCTCCAACATCCAGGGTGCCTTGCTCATAATTTTATGGACGACATCGACAGCCCTGGGCAGTGAGGTTGTGCGAAAGTAACCCCGCCCCATACCTCTCTCTTTAACATCAGAACAGGAAGGTAAACAATGAGTGGTGGCTCCTTAGGGATTCAGCGTGTACCAGTTTAAGTGTCTTTACCGTTCTAGTTGACCGAAGTTACGGAGTGATTATCTGTGCTTAGAAATATTATATGTATTCTGTGGTAATGATCGGTCATTGGTCGCGTCTCGGTACTTGCAGCGGAAGCAGCAGTTCACACGACTAAACGAATCTGTTTCAACATAAACTGGTAGTTAGTATCGTTAGGGACCTTTTTGAAACGCGAGTTAAAGATGTGATGAACTGTCTCGATCAGTCTGACAGTAAAGTTGTGTAACTACGATTTCAAACATGTTTGAACGTAGCCGTTTTTGCTTTTTAATTAAATTGAAGTACAAACATTGTATACGTTCATGAATAGATTAGACCCAAGATAGTCGTTAAATATTTGACACTATATCAAATTGAAAATTGATATATTAGAATTTAGTATTCTCTATAAGTGCTTACAATATTATTATAATCCAGAATTTTTTATTCTAATGCAAATAAGTACCTATTCTATTGAATGAATTTTTTTTTTTTAAATGTGCCATAACTTAACCTAACGTATTGATTGAGGATATTCTTTCATTTCTAACAAAGTGGAAACATTACATTATATGTAAAAAGTATACAAGGTGTATGTTGAAGCAAAAATTAGCCGCTTTTTTCCTCATAAATTTATTCCCAAAACAAATTCTTCTTTGTACAGTAGTGGCCAGTGATTAACCAGCGACCTTCTATGGCGCCAGGAGTGAACCAATGATTGGTGACAAGGTTGTCTCGATGAGGGATGACGAGGCAAAAACTTTAAGTAGGTACCATACGATAAGCAACGAAAGTTGTTGAATACTTTGAACCTGACAGATGACAGATGTTTGTCAACTTTCGTTGCCGACTGTACGTCGTCGTTTTATCAAAACTTTCTTGTCATGATGATGGTTCAGGGTTATTTTATTGTCTTTTTATTTACTTAGTTGTTTATTCAAGGCTGGAGGAAAAAAAGTGCAAGTGTGTTTGTGTTGTTTTTTTCCGTTATGATTTCATCTTTGATAAAGTACATATATGTCAAGATTGACAGTCGAAGATACGAAAGCGTCGAAAAAAATTGGAACCAGTACCTGTTCCTAAACCCTATACATATACACGCACACATACATAATTTGTAGGGCGCCTCACGCACACCAACCTATGAAACTTAGCCCCTTTTGTTTTATACGGGATATTAGTGAAGCTCATTCTAGACATATACTTTTTCTAAGGATTTCATATATTTTTTAAATATTGCCACTGATAGATACAGTAATAAACAGATCAAGAGACCTCGATCATTATTACAAGTTCCTACTGTACGCGTGTCTACCCTCAAGTATCTACCTATACTTACTATAGAAATTAATTAAACAATCTGTGCCTATTCTACGCGTGTTCAACAGACTTTGATAATTAGATAAATATGTTGTGATAGTTATAGCAAAATTTCAACCTCCAACAACCTCCTGGTTGTAATTTTATGTATGTGTGAATGTTTATATTTACAATAGCAAACACACATAAAATGGCAGATCATAATCAACATACAGAATAATGGTAGTCACAAATAAGTCGTTGACGTTAAAATACTGTTTAAACAATTGTTTGTAAAGTGTAGAGTACACATATTAATGTCTACATAAAAAGGTACCTTGGGGCAGTTTCTCACGTCACGACATTTTTCGACTCCACCATTATGATATTAGCATAACGCCGCAAGCGACGTTACATTGTTATGCGGATTGACTTGAATTTGTCAATTTCAATTTACGCAAATCTTTTATTGTCATCCTTGACACAGTCTTATTACTAATTACGGTATCTATTACAGCTTGTAATATAAATTACAATTGTAATTGTTCACATTCTTGTCGGTAAAGAACCATTGTTTCCGTGTTTGGTTTTCCCATGACCCGTGTTCTAGTTCGGTGAAAATTGTTCGTTTTCTCCTGCGCAGACGCTTTTGTTTGTTTGAGGAACTTGTGTTTGTTGTTTTTGAAATCTGTTTCCTTATTAAACTACTTGTGTCTAACTAACGTTTGTTTAGAAAGACGCTGTATCCAAATATTATAGGTAAAGCCTGACCAGGAATATAAAAAACCTGGTTTGGGGGCGCTTCAATTGACTGTCACCTTTAATGTTAGTGTTCCAAGTACAAAAATTAGTTCCAATGATTTTCCGCAACTTGGCGAGGTTTTTTATATTTCTGGTCGGGCTTTACCTACTATACAAATGGACATACATAAATTGTGATGCACAAATTGAAAAATAGTTTAAATTAAAGAACGTTTTGGTCTGAAAGAGGATGTAGGTAATGAAAAAGATAGAGAAAGGTATGTTGAGATGGTTTGGTCATATGGATAGAATGGGTGAGAGAGATTTTTTCAAGATACTGATAGACTTTCAGAGCAAAATATAATTTGGACTTTCTATACTAATTGCAATTCGCTGATCGAACGTCTGTGTATGAAAACTGGAAATTATGTTTTGCTAATTTCTTGGGGAAAGTTGTTTAGTATCAGGAATACAAAGTACAATCACCCTTTATGTTTAATAATGCCTCTGTCACCTTGTAATATAATAATACAGATTACAAAAAACATACATACATACATACATAAGCTCACGCCATTGTCCCATGGGGGTAGGCAGAGACCACGGACCGCCACACGCTACGACTCTGACACACCTCTTTAGCCTCATTCACATTCATACATCTCTTCATGCACTTCCGTCGATTGAGGGTGCTACGCACTTGTCCTTTTCGGAAAAGATCATTGATTTGATCATGGTATGTTTTCCTCGGACGGCCTCTCCCAACACTTCCGCTCACCTTTGCTTGATAAATTTGATTCGTTAGTCTTCTTTCATTCATTCTCTCTACGTGACCGAACCATCTAAGCATACCCCTTTCAATCCTTGTTACTATATCATCCTTCAACTTACACCAATCCCTTATCACACAGTTCTTGATTCGATCAACCAAAGTAATACCACACATACTTCGTAAGGAGCGCATTTCAACTGCATTCACTCGACTTTCATTCCTTTTATTCCATACCCAACATTCACTCCCATACATCAGGGTAGGCACCAACACACCGCTGTGAATAGCCAGACGTGCCCTTTTTGATACAGACTGACTACTCACCACGGCGTGCAGGGCACCATTCACCTTATTTCCCGCAGTCACTCTTCGCTCTACATCCCCATCACACTTTCCATCTCTCGTAAACAAACTTCCCAAATATACAAATTCATTTACCTGTTCCACTCTGTCTCCTTCCATAACAATTTTACATTCTGTAACATCATCGTTTTCGCGTTCAAAAACCATTACCTTCGTCTTGCATACATTGACTTTCATTTCTTTCTTCTTCAACGACTCATTCATCACATTCAACATTCCTTGTAACTCCGTCACCGACGGCGCAAGTATGACTTGGTCGTCAGCGTACAAGAGGCACTTGACACTAAGCTCCTTCATTCTCAGACCGCAATCCATCTCTTTCAAATCAGTCAGACAACTGTCCATATAAAGATTGAAGAGCCATGGCGACGCAACACATCCCTGTCTAACACCTCTCGAGATGTTAAACCAGTCTGTGTACGCCCCATTAACTCTGATACAGGCTTTAGAGCCCTCATAGAGAGACTTCAAAGCCTGCACTAAGCGATCGTCAACCCCATATGCTGACAGTGTCGCCCACATTTAAAACAAAAACATACAAGGTGTTAATTCTCGTCTTTTTTATTACATCATGTCAAAATTACCAAAAAATACCACAGAGAAAACTGTTCCAATATTTTGTCCTCTTTTGTAATATAAAAAAGTACCTACGAGCACGGTAGTACGCATCTTTCACCTACAGAGGTCAAGGGAGTGTCGGCGGCGCGATGCGCGTGGGCACGCTGAATGGAAGCGCTGAATGGCCCGCTTTAACTACTCCGCCGGTCATTCAAACGAATTGAGAAACATTTGTGAAGTTAATAGTCGCCGCTTGTACTCGGAATTTTGCTAGAAAATATTCCGTAAAGGTGTAAAAAGAACGTCTGGAAGTGTTGTTAGATGGCACCCTCGTAAACTGACGAAATCCGCTATACAGGGTGAAATTTATATCATTAGCATCCTTTTAAACTAAGAGTCTTCCCTACTCATCAAACTGAACACCTTTTACTATGGGAGCAAAAAGTATGGAGCAAAACAAAAACACAGGTGTTGCATACATTTGAGTCGAGTAGGCACTGCAGTTTAGTATGGAACAGCAGATTTTTTTTGTTCCGACAAATTTGCTCCCATAGTAAAAGTTGTTCAGTATGATGGATAGACTCTTTATTTAAAAGGATGCTATTTTCTCCCTGTAGAAAGGCGAATTGCCACAGCTGACAGTTTTAACAGACACCAAAGACGAAATCGTAAAAAAATACAGAGCTGTTCCTTTGATATTTTTCTCGCGATTACGCTGTTGGTCCCATAGAGATAGTTGTTCAGTTTGATGGTCTGATCATCCCTATAAAACTGAAGGGCTCTACATAAATTGTTGGAAAAACTTCAAGCAACCAAGCAGCAAGCTTCTTCTAAGCAACTTATAGTCACCAAGCCTCTGTTTTTTCCGCTCGTGATAAAGCTGAAGGCTATATTTGGATATCGATAATTTGGATTCTTACCTCAAGTTATAATTATATCAGATTTTAACAGATGTACTCGTTACTCAGTAGAAACGAGAAAGCTTGCAGTAAAACCTTGTATGGCAGTTCAACTTGTGGCCTAATTCACGCCGCTGAATTTGTCATTTTCACCATAGTTCGACGGGGCGTAGGAAAACGTAGTAAGAATGAAAACGTATGCAATACAGGACGTTTCCTGGAGAATTAAGAAAGCTAAGGTAGATTGATAGGTAGGTAGGTAGGTAGATGTGTGAATAGAACAGAATCAAATCGAAATACTGTGTAGTGTAGGTACTAATTGTTAATAGACCACAATAAGCCACAGTGTAACAATTATTATAAATGATTGGTTCCGTTCGAGTCTGAGTCTGAGTCTGTTTCTTTCAATGATTTGAATGACTCTTTGGAATTTTAAATATTCAAACTATGTCCCCTTCCCGCACAACATGCATAAATCTATTTTTAAATACATGTAAATGTTTTAATTGCACATTTGACGGAGCCTCAGCCGATAATAGTCGCCTTAAGAGGTGTCAATAGGAATCTTGATGACACCACACCTTAAAGGGATTTATTGCTATCAATATATTTAATTGGCCCATTATACAGGCAGTCTTCTAAACGCAAAGCTATTCGACGTCCTTATAGAGGTTAATGATAAGTATTTAGTTGAATAAAGCAATCAGAGACAGGAGTCATAACGCCTTTAATAATTGTCCACTGAGGCTTTAACTATAAAAGTCAGTAATTATTTCTGCAGCAAAATCATCTTTGTATTGGTACTTATAAATCCCATCTATTTCTGTGTCAGACTTTACGAAGAGAACCTAGTTATAGTCAGTGCCAGGAGATATGGCATAGCCAGTATTATGACATCTAATTGAAAACGGAACTTTCAAAATGTAGTGGAATTAGCGATAACTAGACGCAGTTATCCTGTTACTGATATGGCCTGGCATAGTTGCTTCTCCACCAGCTGTTTTAATTATTTATTTCAGAATCTTATATCAAAACTGCCAAGCAGTTTGTAGGCGTTGACTAAGTTTGGTGTTGATTTTTCAGACTGTTGAGAGAGTAGTCCCTAATGCTCGCTAGACTTCATTGTAGAGTGTTGTAAGCGGTCACTGTTGTTCCTGGTTTACAGGAAAAACAGAAGCCTACACCAGTATTAGGATCCACCCATTTAGAACAAAAACGAATGGTATGGTATCGAAGTGAACAACCAGTGTTGATGTGATGCGTGCAGAAACAAACAGACTTACAATTACACAATCGATTCAGTTGGTGTTTCAGAAAAACATGGATGGATGAACATCACCAGCCTATATACGTCCCACTGCAGGGCACATCTCTACCCTCAGGCATGGATGTTAGTCCACGCGTGCACAATGTGGATTGGTAGACTTCACATACGCATCGGAATTTCTTCTTCAGCGTATGCAGGTTTCCTCACGATGTATTCCTTCGCCGTTTGAGAGCAAACGGTATGACGTACACAAGTTAGAATGGAGTACTTATCTATATTTGTCTATTTGTATTTCTTTTAAGTAGGTGTTTATAAAAGGCGAACACTAGCTAACTGCCGCGCATGGCACTCAATCAGTACGCAATAGGATCTAATTGACCAGATGAGCGTTGCGCAAGCGCAGCTCAAATCACTTCGCCAGTGACCCTGACTGCTTGCATCTTTGTCGCAACTGTTTGATGGTATTGTGGACATTAAATTTAATGGGAAATTATTGGCTAAGTTAAATGTAAGTACCTGATCGGACGACGAATTGTCTTATGGTTGTTTAACACGCACTAGAGGTCTCGGGTTAGATGTAGGCGTCGTTCTTTTGTCTCTACCTACCCCAGAGGGTCATAAGCGTGACTATTATCATCATCATCATCATCATATCATCATCATCAGCCTATATCCGCAGGGTACGTCTTCTTTTAACTGGCTCAGTTTGTACTAAAGCATTAAAATAACTATTATTGTGATTGAAAGATGTAAGTTTTCAGAAGAAAGACCAAAAAAATGGGTATGAGAGGAATCGAATTTTGCGTACTTGTTTACATACTTATGTAATTTATTGTAGGATGACCGTTTTGAAAGCCAACTGGCGATAATTTGAGAACAAACTTTTTTTCACAAATTTACATTGAATTGCGTGGAACAAGTAGATTTTCTGCTAATTTAAAAAAGGTACTTACACATTAAAACTTTCAAATGTTGATCTTTAATTGATTCTATAGGTAAAGGTTTTTAGGGATTTGCGTCTATTATTTAACTATAAAACTTTACACTTTGTTTTATAAATAATGATATCTATTCAATTCAGCTGTCTCAACTCAATCCCCATTAAATTATATTGTAATACAATAACAACTACTACATTATTCGAACTGATAATGACGTAGTTGTATTTCACAAAACAGAACCCAATAAATAATAAGGTAAATTAATAGAAGTCAGACAGGACGGCATTGTAATCTAATCTCCTAGTGCCACTTCATCACTTGCCACAGTAATACAATCTAGATCCAGAATGTGGACAGCCTATTGAGTTTATCTGTTAACTTTGAGGCATTTTGACAGTAAACTCGATTGCTGATAAATTGACTGAAACACAATATATTAGTCAAACAGCTTATATGCTAAACTTGATCGTGGTAACTCACTTTACTTGACAGCGATAGGGCTGTGCCCATCGAACGCGTGTGCCTGACGATTGCGATCCATATTCGTACGGGACGTGGATCGAGTAGGTACTATGCTTAGATCAAATAAAATTAAGTCCAGAAAATGAGGCAAAACAAATGACGGGTATACTTCAATATGTACAGAAATGACTGATCAAGTGTGCTAGTTTGTATGGACTAGCTGTGTGCTTCAACTTAATGCGCTTTGGGCCTATATTTTACTTTGATCTAAGGGTACTATGTACATTCTCGTACATTCATTACAAATGGTGCTGAGGGCACACGTCACGTGAACGCGATCATTGTGCACAACCCTTGGTGGCCCACGTGTCGCATCGCATCGTCGTCGTGCGCCGAAATCTCCTGAGCCAACACTAGCGATCATATGTCTTTCTGTCGTGCGTTTAGTGCTTTCGATACTGCTTGATAGTGTGTTGTGACTGAAATATTGTTACAAATTGTGTCTATGATAAATTGACTGACAATAGATTAGCTAAGTAGGTTTGAAAGTTAAATGGACTAAGAAAAATTTCCATTAAGATAAAATCGATGTTACGTTATACAGTTTTAAGTAACAAAACTGCAATTAGTCTCTCGGATTTTTTTATTAAAAACGTATCGATCCAAAATGTAGATGATGAAAGGGAATGATCATTGATCAGACCTTTCTCTACAGAGTATGGAACTAAAATAGAAATAGCGAAAAAATATCAGCTGTCCCATACATTTGGGTCGAGCGGGCATTGCAGTTTGTTATGGACGTAAAACGGATGGCCTGTTATGTCTAGTGACATTCTAGTGATAATAACACACTTTACAACTTTGTTTCAAGATGTTTTTAACACTTTTTAACAAATCATTCCAACAAAATCGAGTGGTTCTCTCATCTCCGGTTTTTTTGCCTTAACACAGACAGACACCAACGTTTCACCCCGGTGGTCGTCTAGACGTTACGCTATGAAATGCAATTTATTATCCACTCCGACCTCTGCTCTGTGGCGGGACTGATTGTATTGATCGCGTTTTGATTACCTACTGCTAGTTTCATATTACTGTTAATACTATGGCATGCCATGTAGTCAATTTGCGGGGCTAGAATAAAGAAATACATATTTATTTAAAATAAGACTTGAAAAGTTGACTATGTGCTTCAATACGTCGTGTATCGTATCCATGTTCTTTAACTAAGTGGCAAAAGGCTCACGTCATTCTGGGATCTTGGCAGAGTTTGATCACTTCTAGTGAAATGTATGAATATCAAACTCTTTCCAGTAAGCCGTGGTGGTCCAGTGGAGTAACCTTGCCTGCCGTGCAGGAGGCGATGGTTCGATCCCCGTCCAGGCCGACTCGTACCTATGAGTTTTTCGGAATTTATGTACGATTTGTAACACCACTGGCTTTTCAGTGAAGGGAAACATCGTGAGGAAACCTGCATGCTTCAATTTCGAGGCATGTATTGTACCCACTGTCCATTATAAGTGGCGACGGGCTCACCCCCCGTCACACTGGACAGAGTTTCGGTACTACTGGTAAAACGTGGATTTTTCTGAGGTTTTAGGATATTTCTGACTACCCCCTCGGGGAATATAGTCGTGAGCTTATGTTCCATACACAACTGCAAACCTGCTCGAGCTGCATGTATGGAAATGTAGATTTTTATTTGAAAAGATTTTTATTTTTTTAACGTTTAAAAATTTAAGGTTCTGCACCTAGCAAGTCACAATGGTCATTAATTCAACGATAGAACTTTAAACCATTAAACTTAATTACGTTTTCGTGAAGTAAATCGGTAAACGTCAAATTATCTTACGTTACGATGAGATGAGATGAGACTCGCCTTTTTCGATGACAACCAAATTCAATTTGCTGAGGCCATAACAACTCGTTATAACCATAATTTTGTAAACACAGCCTGTCAGGAGTTTCATCATTGTGAATTATTGCTTTGTACCTCAATACAGTAACCAAGCAGTACCGGGACTGAGCCCTATGCTCTTTGACGTTGATTACACGTACACACAGCACACGCATTTGGACAGCGGTGTGCTCTGAAATCCTGTAAACGTGTAAAGGTTCTGATAGATTTTGCATAATGTTTATTCGCGATCTTGTATGACGCGCATTTAAATTTTTTTTGCTTTTTTTAAATATCTTGGACATTGTCACACAAATTATCTAGTTACATTTAAAGTTTTTTTTTTATAGTTCCAGAATCTAGCCTGGATTTTTATTATGATTACTAGACAACGATATAGAATACATATATAGATACAAACATCCATGACTCGGGTACAAATATTCATATTCATCATATACGGGATAACCTTACGGGATTCGAACCCGCGACCCTCGACACAGCAGGCAGGTTCACTACAGACTGTGCTGTTGGGCCGTCACATGGAATGTACCAATGAGTTTTTCGCAGTTAAGTTCGTAATAGCAGCTCTGAAACGGTGAAGGAAAACTTCGCGAGGAAACCTGAATACGCTGAAGTAATTTTGATGCGTATGTGAAGTCAACTAATCCGCATTGGGCACGCGTAGTCGACTAACGCCCAAACGAATGAGAGGAATGGATATTGCCTGCCAACATATACAAATAACAGCTGGAAATAGATGTGATGATAACAATGAAGATTCTGAGGGTTTTTTTTCGGGCATAGGCCCACCACACATTCCCACCGCTGTAACTCCTGTAAACCAGGATCGACAGCGGCGACCATTCACAACACTAGACAATGAAGTCCAGTGTGCCGGGGTGATGACTTTAATCTGTCTTGGAGATTGTGAGTTATATTTAATAATCCAGTCATTTGGTTCACCATCATCATCAGCTATACGCCACTGCGGGGTAGAGACCTCTTCATTCTTAATCCATTTACAACGGTCCTGCGCTTGTCTCAGCCACTATTCACCGAAACCGAAAATATCAAATCTCAATCTAAACCTTAATCACTAAGATGACCGAGTAGTAGATAACATTTGGTTCGGACATGCGTAGGCGCACACCTTCGGTTTACTGGCCGCTACTGCCCACGCGCATACGAGGTGTTGCCAGACGTTGCGACACGCTTTTATATTCATTTGTTAATCTTGTTAACTATTATTTTCAAGTTATAACGATCTAATGGGATTGGGAAAGAAATTGGGTTTGGTTATGGATGAAATATTGTCTAGGGTACTTTATGCAGTACAAACTGTTATAGTCGATTATAAACTGTTATACTTAGTCGATTTAGTCCTAAAAATAAGTATTAGAAAATATTAGCCGTAGAAAATTAAGCATAAGTACCGAATCGAATTAACTATTGAACTTTCAAAATAAATGTAAGATTATAGGCATTATAGCAGGAACTGAGATTTCTAAGGTGGATGTTCTGAGGTTTCAGAATATCTCCGACTACCTACCCCCTCAGGGAATATAGTCGTAAGCATATGCATATGCTGAGATTTCTCATTATTTTAGATACCAATGTTGCAGTGATACGGCAGCCATTGTTTAGGTACACACGACGACACATCAAGCTACTCAAAACCAATATAAGCTGGCCGCGAGGGGGGTTAAGTTTATAACGTATCGCGGCCGGCTTATTTTGGTTTTTGCTTCGCTTGATGTGTCGCCGTGTGTACCTAACATACGTTGAAAACGTTAGTCTCAAAAACGATTAATATTGTTCTTTAAATAGTACGCTGGGATTAACGAGGCTTTAAGATAGATTTCAGTATTTAATAGTTGTCGCTTTAGCCACTGAAAAGAGAATTCTAGAAAGTGCTTGTAAAAAACAGTAGGTAGGTACTGCCTAGTACTGCAAAACTCGTACATTACCGCTTAAATACATAAACATAAGAGTCATAATCACAGGTCTCGTCACAAAAAGTGTGTTTTTTTGCCAACGACATTTAGCTTAATTATGCTCATTTTTCTTTTCTTTTTTGTTCCAGGTATGTCCATTTGCGATGACGATTTGTCACTGGTTGTTCGTAAGTGGTTTTAAGTTAAGATATTTGTTTAACTATTATGTATAGATGATATATTAACGTCATTTGTTAAGCCTTTAAAAGGCTTGTAAATCAGAAGAGGACAAAAAATGTGAAGGAAAAAGATGTATTGGCTAAAAGAGGTATGGATTGATTTTACTAAAAGCACCGGACGTCGGTGGCACGTTGCAGTGAGGTATGAACACGGAATCATGAGGATTCGGGATCGAATCTGCACGGACAACCTGCCATGTACAAATGAGTTTTTCTAACTTATGTACGTAATACCGACTGCTCTCAAACGGTGAAGGAAAATATCGTTAGGTAACTTATATACGCTAAAGAAGGCATTCTGATGCATATATAAATAAATAAATAAATAACGCTCACAGGCACATACATTGTAATGATCCCAAACGAAGCACTAAAGGCTTTTATTATGGAAACCATACAACAACGGCACGAACATATAACATCCATGACCGAACCGGGATTCGAACCCAGGACCCTGGTTTGGCAGTCCGTCCGGATATATGAATGAAGTTTACCAATCCACATTAGGCAGGAGTGGTGGGCAGGCACGAATCCAAGGGGATGTAAAGGTGGGATCTATCCAATCAAACATAAACTTGCGTAGTGGTCTCAAACAAAATCCAGAGGTTCAAACATCAAAAGTCCAAATTATTGTGGTTTCAAAGCGTACACTGCGAGCAAAGTTAATAGCAAGTCTAACTAATAATGAAGTAATCAAAGTCATACATACGTTCATTAAACATGTAAACGATAGACAGACACTACTATATAATCGTGTGTGTGTATGTAATTAACGGGGCAATGTAACAAAGAACATCTTTTAAACGCTTGTCTTTAATTATGTGGCGTGATGGGAACTTCTTGGTTCAGTTTGTTTTGCTAATACGTGTTGTTCTTTTAAAAGTACATTAGATTTGTTGGTATACTAGTGTTTCTTCTATTTATAAAACTTCAGATATGTATGTGAGGGTGTGATGGGTGAATATAGACGCGCCTAGAGATTCCTCTCTCTCCCAGGTTTCCCGATGTTTTCCTTCACCGAAAAGACACAGTGGTGTTAAAAATATACAGGGTGTAAACATAAATGCGTAACATTCTTTAAGGCGAGCTTCAGACTATCAAACTGGAACATTTTTACTACGGAACACAATTGAAAAAAAAAATTTGTTGGACAGAAAAACGCCGCGCTACTCGAACCATAAATTTTTTAGCGATTTCAATGTTGGTACAAAGGTTTAATAAAAAAAAATTTTCAGTTTGATGGTCTGAAGCACCGTAAAGTATGTAACGCATTTAATTTTGCACCCTGTATGTATGTATACAGGGTGTTTCATAAGTAACAATAAATATTTGAAACTCTTAAGGGAGTTGTTAAGACCGTCAAACTGAACAACTTTCTCTATGGGACCAACATCGAAATCGCAAAAAAAAATAATCATATCCCATACATATTTTAGCTCTAGTCGATTTGTAGAGTATGGAACATCAATTTTTTTTTTCGCGATTTCGATGTTGGTCCCATAGTGAAAGTTGTTCAGTTTGATGGTCTATACCACCCCCTTAAAGGTTTATTTGTATTTTTGTAACACCTTGTATAGGGTCCTTCTTAATATGCTGACACTTTTTTAAGTGGATGTTCAGACCGAATCTTCTGGTCCATACAAAACTGCCAACCTACTCGAGCCAAATGTATGGGACTGCTGTTTTTTTTTGCGAATTCAATGTTGGTCCCGTAGATAAAGTTGTTCAGTTTGATGGTCTGACTGATCATGCCCTTAATAAAGTGTCAGCATATTAAGTTGGTATAAGCTATTACAAACATATTGGTACGAATCTCACAGGCTGGGAACGAACCGCCTCCTTTCCTCCACGGAAGGCTAATAACCACTAGACCACCAAGACTCACCTAGACACGACAAAAACCAAGCGTAGGAGTAATCAGATAGCCTCTAAACGACGTATTGCCAATTTGTATGTGATTACAAATAAAAAATTGTACTCCTTTTAGGAGCAAGACGTAATTGGGCAGATACTTTGAGACATGACACTGATTTTGATCTTTTTGTCTTGCAAAAAAAAAAGTCGTGTTCCTATTAATTTTGCCAAATATGTAATGAAATATTGGGTTGATAATGTAGATTGAGTTGTAGTGATTGATTAATGTTTTTATTTCGATTTTGGAGTCATTGACATTAGATGGTTTTATTAGGCTGCGTTTCCACCAGAGATGTGTGAGGTAGCGAGGCGGTGAGCGAGGAAACAATCCGCCAATAGCGCGCTCGCTCGATCACGTCATTGGGAAATTGAAGCACTCTCATTGGCCGATTTTTTCCTCGCTCACCGCCTCGCTACTTCGCACATCTCTGGTGGAAAATCAGCCTAACAGTTTATAATTTGGCTCATTTGACAACATCAAGTAGGGTTAGCATGACACACAAGACAAAACGAGAAAATTAGCGCTCACTTTGTCATGCGGAAAGTAACAAAGACAGAGTATTTTTTCTCGTTTTATCGGCGGTGGCCTGCTAGAATCCCAGTTAAAATTTTGAACTCTGCAAAGTTAGGAACCAATGTACATATTAATCTATGGTTAGGTCTGAAAAATTAACATGCCTTGACCCTTATTTCTTTAATTTATGTCCAGTCTAAATTGTGTTCTATTTATAGTCCGAATAAGGATAACATTCGAATAAACGAGATAATGGGAATACCTATATTGGTATTTAATTAACTTCAATGGACCATTTTCTGTAAACAGGAGACTAAAATGATACTACCTACTTAGTGATCAAAATAACTCTGATACATAAATAAGGTAAACAAACAAACCCTTTTAAGAATGTACTGATATTAACACCGCCATTTTGGAATAAAATTGTTGAATAAACTAGAGTTTAAGAGAATTTTATTCCGAGAGCGAAAATGCGCGCTGCATACAAACGTACTATGGTGATATTTTCAATACTAACCAATTTAAGTCAATGAAATTTTGCAGGATCGATCTAGAAACAAATCTCTATGCTTGTATGGAGTCCGATTTCGTTTAAATCTAGTTTTAATAATAGGATTAATTTAAGATTTGTATGGAAATCTTTGAGGCACTATAACTTTAAAACTATACATTTTAAAGAAAATCTGACTCCATACAAGCATAGAGATTTGTTTCTAGATTGTTTCTGCAAAACTTCATTGACTTTAATTGGTTAGTATTGAAAATATCACCTTAGTACGTTTGTATGGAGCGCGCCAACGGTAATATTATACCCTTAAGCGAGCTTTATACAAACGAAGTTTAATTATATATTGGATTTTAACCAATTAAAGGCAATGATTATGTTAAACACGATTTAGAAAAAAGGCAGTTATGTCTGGATAACCAAGCGTCACACCACACCTAGCATGGGAGATCTTCCTTTTTCAATGGAAGAGTTACTGCATGTAACATTCTTATAAGAGTAAAATTTGAAATTGTTAACAGTCATTGTCCTAAGACTTAAAGTTAACAATCACTTGTCTTATTAACTTAACCAACCGAACAAACAATAGCCTGCCATTATATACCATTCTTAAGCATTACAATTTACAAATGTATCCACTTAAATTTCGCGCCAACATTATATGAGAATAATTATTTGCGAGATAAAATCTTCTCTTAAAACAGGCATTAGAATAAAATCAAATACTTAACGGCCCATTCTGCAAGTTCGTAATGCTCTAACAGTTCAATAAATATATTATTTTAATGTTTCGCCGTCCGTCTGTCCATTTTAAATATACTCTCTCGGATCTGAGCGTTTATGGGTCTTTGTCTACAGCTATCTTAAAATCTTTGAGTTAAATTATAATAAATGCTTGAAATATTGGTAGTTAACTAGGATTCGCCCGCGGCTGCGCACGAGTTGGTTTATTGCTCTTTTTGTTTCACCGAATTATAAAGTGCTATTAATGATTATTCATTGTTAATTTTGAATTGGAAATTGTTACTTGTGTTTATAAAGATTTATATTAGGGGCAGACCGCAGAATGGCAACTGATGGCACGGGGTAGAGAAGGCTGGAAAAGCTTGGGGGAGACCCTTTGCCCAACAACGGGACGAAATAGGATAAAAAAAATATATTTAGATTGTATTAGTTTGAAATATCCATGCTACTTGGCTTGACAGCTATTTAAAGTAATAAGTAAGTAAAAGATATTGTGATTGATTAATCGACTCATCAAATGATCTCGCTTTCTTACGCACATCTTTGAGTACGATCGAATCTTGCGAAAGATGTAGGTACTTTCCGCAGCTTAAGATCAAGCTGCTGGAGTCAGTAATGGATGTCTTTATCTCGTTAATGTGACCAGAGGAATCGAATACACAGGATTATCCCCAAATTATTATTCAAACACTTTTAGCTGACAAGAAGAATCAGTCTCAAAATAACACAATCTATCGTATATCAACGAGCTCAAAAATATCTTAACAAGAAACGACAGAGCTAATCGATTATCCCTGCCAGTCCCCTTGGGCAGTCGGGTCGCGATCCTCGCATGGCTTCCTCCACATTCCTGACTCTCACGTTACACCAAGACACGCGCCTGGTAGGGTTGACACTTGTTGTTGGGGAATCTTAGAATTTTTGGTGGGAGACTCCCAGGATTTGATATGAATTTGAAAATTCAGCGCAAGGAAATTTCTTTGTCGGGTCAAAGGACAAATTCGGAGTAGCATGGCTTACGTAGTTGAAGATCAGCTTCGAACGTCAACTGAAGTGTATGAAGCATTGTGTATTGGTCTCTTTAATTTTCCCTATATAAGTATCTTGGTAGACTTGTAATCATCCAAAACGAACTAGGAGATTCCAGAAGTAAAAATGGTAACCCTAATGTCAGGGTGTCAATGTAGCTTTCACTATCCGCATCAGAACACGAAAGAGTTTGTTCAACGGCAGTTCGACGAACTGTTTGTGTATCGCACAGGAATGTTCTTGCGTTAATGAGCTATAAATTGTTTAATATGGCATTCACTCAAATTAATTCTGACTGAATTAGCCGCCGGAATCCCATTCATGCCAAGGAAATAAACGAGTAAAGCAACGAGCCGCCAGCGCCGACGCTGTTTCCGTTATTCTAATTTTAAAATCACATGCGGCCAGACGCAGACGATCGGAAAACGAAAGTAAACTCTCCGCCGAAGAAATTGAGAATGAAATCAGCGTGGCCGAGCAAAAAAAGAACGCCACGGGAGTCATCACAATGGACGCTATTCCGTTCCTCAGCGTTGCGCATGATTCACTATTTATGCGAGAGACTTCAGCTTTGTCAGACATACTACAGACGCTGGATCTTGAAATTTTGCCAATGGGAGTTTCGCAACACGCGGTTATCGTAAAATTGAGCTCGCTGGCAGTGACCTATATTGGGGCAGGTCACGGTCAGGGATACTCCGCTAATAGTTTATACGAGGCACGGGTCAACGTCTCGCCCGAGATGAACGCGCCGTTATTCCACGTCTCTGGGAGATAAGCGGCTAATTTACGACCTCTTTGATGTGAGGCGGCGCGGGCGCACGCGGTGGGCGGAATACGAAATGTCGCGTATCACGTTGTTTACAGTTAGTGTGTTGCGTGCGGCTTGCGGCGAGCTCAAGGCTTCAAACAAAGGGTTGCTAATGCGGGTTTCATGTCGCGCAAGAAACAACGCGGAAACCGAGGATTAACCGTTGCATTGATATGGACCGGCTTGTGCGGGGATCACGCGTGCGCGTGAGCTGCGACACCGCCATGAGATGCATCGCAGCCGCTTTGTGACGCCACCGACATTGTAAGCACGTTCTTATCTATTTAGATCTGGAATACGCCTCAGATATCAAGCGTCTTTGTTTGCACGCGCATCAATGAATCCTTCATACATTAGTAGAGTGATCGAGACTCCTCAGCATACATTAGCGTCCCCCGCAGCTCGCAAATGGCGCACTAACTGCACCGGCCGCTGCGCCCGCGCATCGTTATCATAATATCCATTTCCGCCGATATCATTCACCGTCCCTCCCGGTGCGTCAACCTCTCATGATTTATAGCCACTCATTATCTGTCGCCATTAGATATTTTATAGCATAATCGAGATCCAGGCGGGTTTTCGAACCAGTCTACAATTACCGTGAAACCTATGATCTATAGATTGCAACCAATTAACGGTCATTGCATTAATCATTGGTTGTCAGCGGTAATTTTTGCGAGAACAAGAGTGCTCGACCTTGAGATTTGGCTTTCGCTTTGCCAGTTTTATAACGCACCTATTGGAATGTACGAAGTATGAATGACATGTAGTTTTGTAGCGAACCAAGCAATTAGTTGCTTAGGTCCGTGGACCGCCCGCGGCGTAATTGCCTGTTGACAAAACATTAATTGCTAGAGATTGTAATCGGTCGACAATGACAAACGGTCAACCTGAAATAGCTGGTAATTTAGTTGTAAAGAACATATTGATTTGTCCTTACGAATTCCACAGTGTAAACAGTTGCTAGGTCGTAATTAAGCAGCGAAAGTGGAGGGTGTCAGTCGTTTGTACGCAGACGTAGACGTGCTAGTCTAGACGAAGGTGCGGCGATGTGTGTCCACAGTCTAATTGCCTCTGTAGGCAACATTTCAAATGCAAACACACCCATTAGAAAACCTATTCCTTAATGCGTTTCAAGGAAAAGTTACTTAGTTTAACAAGACGTTAAAATTGCTCTCAAAATAGAGCAAGTTTCTTCACGAATCCAATAAACGTCCTCAATACGAAGCAAAAAATGTAATAACTCGCGTCTGTGTTGATATAACAACAATGGCAGCGCTCGCGCAGACAATAGGACGCGACCTTGCGCTCTTTCCGTCTCGTATCGATCTCTAGGCACGCAATCGATAACATATCTACTCTAAGTCTTTTCTGTGCTCCTTGTACACAGTTCATCTTTCAGGGTCACAGGACCGAAACGTCATTTCCATACGACATATGCATTCATCTGATTGCAGCGGAATAGAAAGCGAGTGCGCACGCGCACGGGTAGCAAGACTAGTACGGAAAGAAGGCAGTCGTGAGGTCAGTCAATACAAGATCGGCGCATTCTCCCGCCCCTAGAAAGGTTACGGAGAGAAAGTAGCGGCACGACTCGCGCGCATCTCTTTTGTGCGGCCAGTCCAGTCCAGCTCGGTCCACTAACGAGTGACCACCAGGTAAATAAAGCGGCGTGGGAGCATAGCAATAGCTGCTATTGTTACACCAACTTTTCCATCAAGTATTGTGCTCGCCGAATGTGGGGCGATGGCCTTGAAAAACTGACGCTTTCTTCGCCGCTTGCGCATGGCAGCATTGTGTGACGTGTGAATGTAAGAGTTCAGCGTTTAATTAGATGTTCTTACGTTTAATTGCAGCTATCGTTCTTCCGTTTTGTTTCTGGGTCGTTCCGCAGGCGCGTACTCAGGCAATTCAGCCCCCGAAGTAAGCAATAACGTCTTGCTTCGAGTCGAAAGCTAGCCGGATAGACATTTTGGGGGGTCCCAAACGTCGCATGTTTCATGCCTGTCGCTGTAAGTAACGTCTTGAAAGTTACGCTGCGCCTGCGCCGGTTATCTTACCGGTTATCGGAAGCAGAGATCTTAATAGCCAGCGACAATGGGCCGGTCTATTAGTCCCGGGACCGGTTCTCGGGCTGGATGCAAATGTGATACCCCTCTAGATCTAGAGATGGGATATATGGATCATTCGTTTCAGATTCACTTTGGTGAATTGCTTCTGTCACAGTTGAATAAGGAAGATATTAACAGAATGAATCGTGGGTGTACCATAGTCATATCTTTTACTGCTTCATGAATTTAGTCCATCACAGTCATGTTGTGTCTTTGAATGTCGTGTGTGAATTGAGATTGATAAAAAATGGCATGAACGGATTACAAGTACCAATTTGATGCCAAGGATGCTCTTAGAACTGTTAGAGGATGATACAATTGATGCTCAGGAATTGATCTATTTCCAGTTTTTTTTTCGTGTCTTTTGAAACGACAACGTCAACTCTTTTGAGTTGACTTAGAAAGACGATTTTGTTGGAGTGCTTTTGTACACGAAATGTATTTTCGAAACGTTGTGCGTGTCCCAAAATTTTACTCCTTATTCGTGTGGGGAACAAACTGATTTGATTCAGTGAGTCCATGAGTAGTATCACCTCATCTCTATGGCAAGTCAGGCATGTACCCGGAAACAAGAGTTGTCCTTGGCGACATGCATCTGTCAGACAATTGGCGAATTAAGGACAAGGTACGTTGAAATGTAAATACAAATTTTTGTAAAGGTTTCTTGACTTTGGAGTCGTTTCCAATTTCGATCCAATTATTTTTTATTGTCAACGCGATGCTAAATAATGCGGTTAATATCGGTTCAAGATTCCACAAAGTTTATTTTGTTTCTTTTAATGTTTTTATCTCAATTTGAGGTTTTAATCGGATTAGTGATTTTTGCTTAAGGTGTTTTGGTTTTAATAAGTTTGTAATTCAAAATGATCGGTTTGGTTATTATTGCCGCTAAATTCTTTTGGGTTTTCCTTGAGTTGCTGTCGATAGAAGGACTGATTTAATATTTATTATTTATTTTATTTTTCTTTATTTTATACGTGCATGCTTTCAAACATAGCAATTATATACATTGTTGTTACATTTTATTTATGTTGCCGTGCCCAGAGGGTATCATAATATGTAGATCAAAAGTTGTTACATTTAAGACCTAACTGTACCATGTGATTGCAATAAATACTTATATGAAATATGAAATATGAAAATAGTTCAGTTTACAAGCTTTATCCAGCTTCCTCTGGTATCAGGCTAGGACACTTATTGACTCATTAGATTACACACAACACTGCAAGTGTCGGCGTATCAAAAGCGATGGCGATGCGTGGGCGCAACTATTAATAATAGTTCACTTCGCTTCCGCGGCGCCCGCGCACCTTTTAATGCTATTTTAACGCTGTTTTATCTAGTAAGGTTATTTAATGTATTGTAATGGATAATTTATGGTTCTAGTCTATTTGTATTTAATTGGATTTAACTTACTTATACAATTTTATTGATTGACTTTTGCAATGGGATAAAGATTGATGGCGAATCCGATTACTTTATTTTGAAAGCATGTAGATTGATTACATTAATGCATTGCAAAATCACATTAAAAAAAAAAATGCATTAGTAAGAATAACAAGTGGTCGCCTAATGACTTTTACAGTGTTTTCCGGGACAGCTAATACTTTTGTCAATTAGACAGCTAAAGCTCTAACCAAAACAATATTCAAATGCTTTCTTCGGGAGAAGACCAAAATATACCTGTGTTGTCTTTAATAATTAATAAATTAAAAAGAACAAATTTTTGCCATTCGAAACTGTATTTTGGAACCTTTACTTGTCAATTGTTCAGTCTATTATAGTGCGTCCATGATAGCTCCGTGATTTTCACAGGCGGTTTAGAGATTTCATTTCACTTTTTCAAGCTGTTTGAGCCGTTAAAACTTTATTAATTTAACTGTCATTGAACATAAAATTAAAGGTTTTACTGCTTAAACATTTTCAGAAAGTAAAATAATCACTCTAAAACGATCAGTCAAAATCACGGAGCTTATATTCTCTTTCTGAGCTATCGTGGACGCACTATACGATTAAAATAAGAGCTTATTTTGTTGAAGTTACTGTTATTTTAAAATAACTAATACAATACATACAAACTATATCCCCATAAGTTAGTCTAGATAACCAATGTCAATAAACAAACGGATCGATTAGATTTTCACGGATTTAATTAATTGCCATTAAGAAAATGGCCGCTGTAATACCATTGTTCCCTTTATTGACTAACAAGTGATCATTGGATGCACTTATCGAGTTTCCGTGATTGTCGAGTGATACAGCGTTATGTGGGTGATGTTAAACTGTTTTATATTAGTTTTAGTGTTATTGTATTGCTCTTTGTTTGCGTTTGTTTTGCGATTTTGAGGGTTTTATAGCCGTTTTCTTTTGAGCAGATTTTTGCAATGCGAAAACAAACTTACAATTTATTTCTTGCATAATTTTGTTTACCGTACAAATAAATGCTGTTCGTATCACAGTATAACTTATTGTTTATTAAAACTTACGCAACAATACAAATAAATTCACAATAAGAAACACTCCAACAGTTATTGTCGATAAATTCCCAATTTCCATGTTGAAACGACTCCCGTGCGCACGCGCATTTCGCAGCAGGTGCCTGGCTTACCCCCTCCCCTTCCAGTTGGCACCCGCCGCGGAATGTTAATTGGTCCAATTTGCATGTTGCACCGCAACACTCCCGCTCCCGCTGCGCCAGAGTTGAAATAAGTACCTATCTTAGTACTAGATATATGTTTTACTGCAACATGACTGTCTTGACATGTAAACAACGATAGAATTAAAACAACATTTGTTAGGACCAAGTCTTAGTATTGACATGAAGGTTGCTGCTGTGCAAAATGTAGGGACAGCAGTTTGCAGCAGCAGCAAAATGGTGTTTGGACTGGCCTTAATATATGTCGGAGATAGTCATAAGAACGGACGGTCTTACGAGGAACGCAGGTGCGCGCAGGTGCGCCCCCCGGCCGGCCCCTACCATCGGTCGTGCACTATAAATAGCAGGGTCGAGCGAGGCACTGGACAGTCTGCTCGGGAACGTCGCCGGGTGCACACGCTCTCGGACCTAACTCAATACTAAGTCATATTCTAGGACACTATGGAGTTTCTTGCCGTTTCTTCTCCATGGTGTTTACTTGTGAAACGGTGGTAAATGTAGAGTCAGTGAAAGTCATAAAAGATGATGATCATGATGGAAATAAAAGATAATGATAATCCGATTCTTACCTTTCATTTGAAATCATTACCACGTATCATACTAGTTGCCTAAATATATGAAATCACAAAAAAATACTGAAGTGGAGTGGAGTTATTGAAAAAAAAAATTATATTACCTTGGAGATTATGCATCATTATTCCAAAACGATTTTGAATCTCACGATTCAAAAATAGCACTTCTGTCTTTTTCTACTAAATAATTAACACAATTAAAATAAATAAATATTTTTCTACAAAACTTTTAGTTTTGAGGTTAGAGTTCAAGTTATTGCTATTGGAATGGAATATATCTAGCTACATTTTATGTAAGACGATCGTTGTACGCGCAGTTTTAAAAAGGAATGTTTAAATAGTTTTCTGATTGGTTAAATTGTATGTTGAGGATAATAAGCATTGATAAAAGATTGGCTAGTTAACAGAGAATGTTGTTCATTCAAAAAGAAGTTGTTTTATTTTCTTCTGCCTCTGATTGGCCAATCAGTTCAGTTGGTCTTGACGTTTATAATTGAATCAAGGAAACTTTTAACGCTGATTGGCAAATCTTATTCTTAAGTGTTAATAAATAAAAAAATCAAACGCAAAGCTAGTGAAAACCTCTTCTACAGAAATTCGAACTGACAAATAATTCAAATAAAATTAACGTTAGAAAAATGTTAAAAAACTTGTTAGTTACATGTATTTTTCAAAGTATGATTTAACATACAAAATGAATTCAACTGTTTTCAAAATTGTAAAAAAAAATATTCGAAAAAAAAGACATTGAGACTTTTGAACAGTTTTCCCAACCAAAGTTAGTAGAATATCGATTAAATAAAAACTTGTTTCAGTTTTTGCGTTCAATTAAATAACACGTTGTATAATGCGCGTACACGCATTAAATAAAAACCTGAACCACCCAGTTTTTACCCTTCTTTTTTTACCCCTTCTTAACAAGTAGTGAACAAAGTAACAAATAGTGTTTAGCGCTTAGATGTATGTAGCAATTATAGCAATAATAAAACGCACGTCATGTCTCCTGAGTCCTCAGACACGCCCCCTACCGGCGCCGGCGCAGGCCTCTAATAGGATTAATAACTGACAGGAAAATTTGCAGTATTTCTCTCTCTTTGCGGGATTTTACTGTAACTTCTTAATACTGGTTAGATTATACGTTTTTCATGATGACAGATGATCAGACCATCAAACTGCACTCTATGGGACAATCATCGAAATCGCAACAAACACTCAGCTGTGCCATAGATTTGGATTATGGTAGGTAGAAAACTACAAATAAACAACATTTGGTAACAAATTATTTGTTCGTAGGTTACAGTTTTGTCTGGAGCAGTAGATTTCGTTGTTGGTCCCGTAGATAAAAGAAAGTTGTTCTGTTTGATGGTCTGATAATCCCCTTAAAAAACCGTTACCATTTATTTTAGTTATTACGAAAGCCTTCATTAATAAAATTACAAATAAAGGAACTTAAAACTGAACGAATTAATTAGGGTATAATTTAAAAAATGACGAGTACTTCTTTAGTATTTGCTAGAAATTGTAACAGTTAACTAACTATTCTTTCACAATAGTAAAATAACGTAATTGCGTACAATGTAAACTGATAACAAACATAACCTAAAACATTCTGGCACGGGTCCAAGTCATTACATTTGTGCGTCTAGCCTTAGACATTTTGAACATTGTTGTTAGATACCAACGAACGTATTGAAAGAAATACTAGGTATTTATCCCCTTCTCTTCATTTCTCATTCGAAGAAATTTTATTAGGATACATTTTAGAACCAACGGTTTTTCCTGTGACGTACCAGCAAAATTGGACACCTGTATATTTCAGGTGTACGGTGGTACGTTGGGTCTCATTCTACCCACCCTGTGCTTGAGATATTCTAACACCACATCTTCCTAAACCAGTTTGAGTGTCTAGTATTGGTACTAAAAAATTTGGAAGACCAAATCTACCTAGTTTTACTATAGAAGCTACTCTCATGTTCCTTGGCCTACAACAGCCCCGCTGCGAATCAAAAAGATAAGAACGCTAACAGAAAACCTCGCAGTGATTTATTGTTTCTCCCCATCCATCTTGCGTAAAGCGGTAACCGTATCTGATATTAAGCAATGCTCCGTTTTGAGATAACATGGACTTGTGAAATTGAGTCCCTGGTAAGTTTAAAACAATGGAACAATCACAGTAAAGATTTTGTGGATGTGCTTGAGTGGTATGATAATAGATCCGTTGCCCGCTTGACTTTTTATTTCATTTTTGTTAACTGCTGGATATCCCCTATCTTCCTAGTCATAACTGAAGTGGATTGGATTGAATCAGAAAGCTTTCGAACAATATTAAACGTTGCTGTCACATTCATGTATCCCTCCCATTTATGTATCCCCTCTGAACAATATAATTTATAATATTTGTTCAGCTCTCCAAATTAAAACTCAAGCTCCCCCAAAGTGATTAACTTGCCCAAGAAGAATAGTAATTCATTCGGATACAATAGACAAGATTTCTAATTTAAAGTTTTGATTGCAGTTTCTTATCACCCCTCACCCTTTTATTTTACCCGCTCATTGTCTGCTCAAGTCACTAGTCATGATTGGTGGCCGGTTGATTGACCCTTAGTACCCTTACTGTCATTTCTGTAACAAGAAGGGAGAAATAAAGCTTTCTATAAACTGGCGAGGGTACCAACGGTTTACGACTTCCGTCGCTCCAAGCATTCGTTCACTGTATTTGCGACTCAATGTCACTCACATAAATCGTCTAATTGAAGGCCATTCATCTCGCTGTTTTTATAGCAATTAACTGGCTGCAAGGCCGTCGCGTTTTGTCATTCTCCTTATTCATACAGGCGGACAGTCGGCCGGGCGGACCGGCGACGCTGTTAGATGCGGCCGGCGCGTAATTGTGACCAAATCGGGCGCCCGATCCGATGCTGTTTCGAACATGATTATCCTACATAGAAGCTAACCGTAATCGCATCTAGATAACGCCTTTTTCGTATGTCGACCAGACGCCGGCGCTGCGAGGGCACCTGCATTATTTATAGAACAGCGCAAATCTTTTATGACACGCACTGAGTCACCTAGTCATGCAGCGGCATTCCGTCCGGATCTATCTTCGCATTATCTACATCTCGATTAAGAAATGATCGAGTTGATGGATGGTGGCGAGATGTGCACATCCTCGGGCACGATCGATCGATAAAGATAGCGATCGGCGTCTAGATACCGTCGAGGGGCGTTGCCGCGTTCGTTGTGCAAGCGCTTATGAATAATTACCGGCATGACGGACGCGCGCTTGATTCACTGCCAAGGACGCCTTTTCGCTTTTAGTCGGTCATCGTTCCGTTGCGCAACGCTTGGTTTCGCTCTCGAGCCCGTTGCGCCACGCAGCAACGCGTTCGTTCGGATACACGCTAATGACGAGTTGCCCAAGCGGAGAGCTGAAACGCCCACAAATCGCTTTATTATGCAGAAAGTGAGTCGGAACAAATGGGCGCACCGACTCCCGACTTGCATCTATTACGTGCCCTTCTGAAAGTGAGCGCACACACGATGCGATGATGCGCGGATTTATCACGAGTTGATTGTTATTTATGGCGTAGTTGAGCCCGGGTAAAAGGTTTTATATGGAAAAATGAGCGTTTTATCAATCTGATAGCAGCGGCTCGCATATTCATAAAGTCACAACCAATCTTATTTGTCTGGGGCATTGAATCAACTGATACGAGGAGAAGTCGTAACTAAGGCAATTTACAATGGATTTCTTGCTTGGACACAGACCAAATCTGAGGCGTCGGTAATTGAGAAGATCAAAATGTATGTTCTCTGAATTGGAAAGACGATTTTCGAATGTTGGAGACGAAGAGGCGAGAGAGCTTGAGATATGTTTCAGATGAGGTTGTAGTCGGCGACTTATTGTCTCTCGAAGTCTCTGCCTACTCCAGTGGGACATTTGCCATCCTCTGGTCGTTTCATATAAACTGGCTCACTGACAAGAAGAGACTAGCACATGTGATACTGAGTGAGTTCGAATGAGAAAGGAACACAACACAGCTTGCTGTCGTCTACCTCCCGTGCCACCGAGAGAAGGTGAGGCGAGGCGAGGGGGGGTGGGGGCGTGTCAGGGAGTGTCCGTACAGTAAGTAGGTATAAATATGTACTTTTTCTTATACTGACTGTGCCTTTACTAAGCTCAGGTTGCATCAACAAAAACAGGTCAATGTCTCAATAAAATCTAGACTCCTGCAATTAAACATCTTCTCGAAAGTTGATCGGTATCAAACTTAACGCAACATTTAACTATAGTGTTCTAAACTCAATTAAATACAATGTTGTTATTATCTACCGATCGGTTTTCTGTTAGCCAAGTATTTCGAAACTAAGTATCATTTACATTCGATGTTTTGTAATGGATTGAAATATGATTCTTTAAGCTTTTGAATTTGTTGGATGATTTTGATTCTTATTGACATTATATTTAAGATAATGATTGATGATAAAGGACTTTAGAGAAAAGAGCCCATGCGAGATCACGTTGTGATCGGCCTAACTTTCCTCTCACAGCAAGTTCACCACTGACTTACCTACATTAAGCCCGCGTGGTGGAGTAAGGCCCGCCAGCCCACGCTTATTCTATCTATGCCCTGATATGGGACCCATAAAACCTGACGATGACGATTGAGTACTTCGCTAGATCGTAAAGATATAGTTCGTAAAAACTTTCAAGATTTATAATTCTCAAATACAAAGTTCTTGAAAAGAAATATAGTTAATCTGCTAATGAATGGACAACGAGACTGAAAAACACGAACGATGTAATACTGGAGTTGGACTTACGAGTTGGTCCGTTGGTAATAACTGCCAGTAGATGGCGCCACGTCCCTTAAGACGCAATACATTGAACATTTCGTTTTCTGGGTTCTGGGCTCGGTGGCGAAATTAGTAAACGCATTTCCTGGTTTGGAAGGGTGCGGGTTCAAGTCCCGCCCGAGACTTAATTTTTAGATCTTTAGCTTGATTTGCTAATGAATGACTTCGAGGCTGCTTGAGAACACTTTTTCAGTCCGCTGACTCCCAATTCTCGCTGGGTATGGACTATATCATTCTTATTCGTGATAGGTGAGGTCCATTATGTCTAGCTTGGATGCTGATGATTTTTAAAAAAATGCAACGCCATTCTATTGCCAATATCAGGATGCCATTCTGGGTAAGCTCGCTATATCTTCGACCCCATCTTTGTCCTGATGACTAGATTGAGGCAAGCCCATCTAAAGTAAAAAAAAAAATCTTTTCCAGTTCCTGGAAAATTGCTCATCGGAACTAATTGCCAAATTGGAAGATCAGATTTAAGTGTTAAGTTAAAAAATACTTACAATCTTGCCAAATAATGTTTTCCTTAAACATCACAAAAAGGGATCTGAAAAGTAATAATTACGCAAACACATTAACTTCGCGAGATGAAAACATAAAAATTTCCTGAAATTACCTCCGAAATGATAAGCCATTTTGACATGTTTATTTTTCTTTCCTCCGCATGTAATCTCTCGCATCCTGCAACACTGCTTATCCAAAAAAACTAGTTATGCCTCCCGTCGTCAGTCGTCGTTTGGCAGTATGTTTGCTTTTAGGGGTCCGTTACCAGGTGCCAAAAACGTTATCTTCATAATTTCGCCATATACAGGGTGAAATCGATATCATTAGCATCCTTTTGAACTAAGAGACTACCCATCAAACTGAACAACTTTTACTATGGGAACAAAAAATAAATCTGCTGTCCCATACTAAACTGCACCCGCCGCCCGCCGCTGCCGACACGACTCAAATGTATGGGACAGCAGATTTTTTTTTGCTCCGATTGGTTTGCTCCCATAGTAAAAGTTGTTCAGTTTGATGGGTAGACTCTTAGTTTAAAAGGATGCTAATGATATCGATTTCACCCTGTATGTATCTGCCGCCTCTAGTGCCAAAGAAAGCGACACTAACGACAATGTCCTTTACTTTTGTGTGTGTAAAAACATTTTCATGTAGGCAGTGGCGTATTCCTGTCTTGTTCGCACTAACTTTAGCATGCCCATGCTCCTCTTCCTTAAATGTTGTCCCATTTATATGAAATGACAGCTAAGTTTTCAAGGGGATCCCAGGGTGTCCTGGACTTATCGGGGATTCAGTAGGTACGTCACTCGGTAGGTTCTAGGCTAGAAATACTTATAACTAGAACTACATATTAACTTCAAAGACAAGTGCAACTGAATACTATTACACACCCTCAAACAGCAACTGAACACTATTAATCTGTGTCCAACACGTTCCTGGCTGGTTTTTTGCCGACAGCTGCCGTTGGCAGGTGCGTGTGAGTTTCGGCGAAATTCGGCGGCGCTGCGCCTGCGCATGCCGCCGTGCGTTTTGAAATTAAATGAGAATTTATGAGCTATCTGTGATCAGCGGATCGTTTGAACATTATTATAATTATCGTTGAGGGAAATTAAATAAATTTTCGACTTGATTTTATGGTTTTTGTGCACGAGGGTTATGTAAGAGGTTGATATGAGAAGCTAATCAACGAAATGTTTTTATTTATGTACATACTTACATACAAGATAATTCGATTTCAATTCGGTCTCAGAGAGAAAGTTGCTTAGTTTGATCGACTGATCATCCCCTTAAAACTTTTTCAGCAAATTTTGTTAGACCTTATACAGGATCCAACTTAATATACTGACGGATTATCATACCATCAGACTGAATAACTTTCTCTATGGGACCAATATTGAAGTCCCCAAAAAAGTGTAGTACAGCAGATTTAGGATAGACAGATCTCAATGAGGTAATGCAATTTTTTCCACAATCACAAGGCAAAGGAAACATCAAATTCAAAGCGCGTTATTTTAGTCCTGGCCTTTACAAATGCTAATACCCATTATTCTTCCTTATACAGGACCAAACATTCCTTATAGAATATAAGATATTTTGACCTGAAAACTTTAAATATAATACTAGTGTTTACCCGCGACTTCGTCCGGACAAATTATATACCAGATTTTAAGTCAGATCATAGCTATCAAACAAAAAAAGTTTCATCAAAATCGGTTCAGTAGTTTTTGCGTGATGCGCGAACAAACAAACAAACACACAAACACACAAACAAACAGACAGACAAAATTTCTAAAAAAGGTTGATTTCGAGTCAGGGATAAGTACCTAAAATCCATATCGTAATCTTTTTTCTGTAAATATCTTCAATGTACAGACACACTTCAGTTACGGTTTTATAATAGTTTAGATTTAACTTTATGGTTCTATCAGCGTACTCCCAAGACTGTCCTAATCCCCCAGCAGGGTAATAAAGATTCAACAGTTTATTAGTTACTGTACATTGACCCAAATACATGAAGTAAGTCGACCCTGCCGGCCCCATAAGCCATAACCTATTTAAACTTTATTTGTAGGCCATGGTGGTATTGATCCTCAACTTTCTCCTTTGAAACATCTGCTGTTCTGAGAAGTATTGATTTTACGTACCTATAGGTACTTCAGTACTTTGCATTTCTTTATTATGAGTGTCTGGACCTAAAGGCATGGTATTTGGTAGTCTTGACAGTAGGTAGAGTTCTGGAGTGGAGACCGCGAACTGGTAGGCGGCGTAGTGTGGGAAGCCCTGCTGCCCGCTGGACAGACGACCTAAAAAAAGTAGCGGGGAGCGACTGGATGAGGAAGGCCGAGAACAGAGTTTTGTGGCGCGCCTTGGGAGAGGCCTATGTCCAGCAGTGGACGATGATAGGCTGATGATGATGATGATGATGACAGTAGGTAACTATTAAATAATCTGTGACAGTAGTGTTTTAATATCTACGTTGACTTAGGCCAAAATTTAGAGACGTTTTTTAAGTTTAAGTTTGAACTCCCGTTAAGTCAAAATGCATACATTTTCGACCCTACTTAAAATGTTGGGCTCGGATGACCACAATTAATGTTGAGCGGTAGAAAATGTCAAAATTAATATGGTGATTTCTGTATCATTCGATCATGATTTTAAACGCGTGACTTTCAAAAATTGCACACTCAAAATTTTTTAAGAGGGTATTGAGCCCCAAGTGTTACCCTTAATCGTGTTTTTTTAATTTCCTAACAATGTGTACAAAAACAAGAAGTTACATTGTAGTTTGTCAATTCAAACAAAAAAAAAATCTAAACCCAATCATATGACAGGATAAAAAAATCGAATAACTCGTGGTGTATAAAACACGAATCCAATTAACTTTAAACACAATGCCATTCAGAACATGTCAAAAGCAATATTGGGCACCCCCAATCGTGTAAAAAGGGATGAAAGGGGTTACAAATAACTACAGAAACAAATAACATTATAATAATCCGTAAGGGCTGTGACCGGGTCAATTAATGCAGGGCAAGGTGAACCCCCCTGTCGTGCACCCCCTGAGTACGTACCTCTGACATTGACATCAATAAGTTTCTGTTTATTTTACATAATTAATTACAAAGTATACGTCGTCATTTTATTAGAATTATTCACCTTACCATAACGCAATAAATGACATTGAACTAAATACATTTGAATATTTAATTTGCCGTAATTTGTGTCTTTTTGAGTCAACAGTAATAATAAGAATTTGGAAAATCTGTAACGTTAATTTACTAGAATGTTGCCTCGTTTCCTTTTTTGTGAAGGTCTCGACATTAAAACAAGATTTTCCAAGAATTTAGGCCGTAGGAAACGAACATTAATTAGGTTAATTTGGAAGGAATGGTTATTTATAGCCAAACGTCATTGTATATAGCCATTTTTTAAATGATAATGACGAAAACTCAATTCGTTATGATTATAGTTGAGATTGACCAAGCAAGCAAGCTTGTAAGATCCCACTGCTGGGAAAGGCCTCTGCAAGTAACTAGTAAGTAGTAGTAGTAGTTTGGACTCAGATCTCGAAAATACAGTAAAATAACGATTGAGGCAATTATCAAGATGTGAATGCCGGAACATATCATGTTGCGTTTTATTAGTGGAAACATTCCACCCTTTCAGGCCAGGGCCCTATTTAATACAGAGTACATTGCTGAGAATGCTAGGATAATGTTACCTACTGCAAAATTAGCGTTATTAGTAACCAGCAATGTAATGTCATCGTCAATTGTCACGTTTATTACATAGCGCCTAGTTTGTTTACATCGCATAAGATGAAAAATTTGCAACTTTTAGGTACATAAACTTAGCTGCTTTAAAAAATGTCGACAATATGATTAAAAGCTAATTTCTACTTCCAACGACCTCCCAACCTATCAGAACGTATTGATTGATGAAATTGGGTCAGTATTCTCTTCTAGTGCAAGTGGTGGCCCAGTTTGAGAACGTTCGCCCTCATTGGGCTCAGACCGGACCCTATAAATCGCATCTGTCTGGAATGCGACCGTCTGCATTTTATAATTTGACCATTAATTATTTGAATGGACCGGCTTTTTGGGAAGTTTTCGTTTGATAAGTATGGAATGTAGTTTAAAAATTTAGTTTTACAGATAAAAACATTATTATTTTAAACCGGTAAATAATATTTGCAAAGGGGAAACAACGTATACAGGTCCCAACTTAATATGCTGACAGCTTTTTAAGAGGATGATCAGATCTTTCTCGATGGGACCAACATCGAAATCGCGAAATAAAATCTGCTGTCCCATACATTTGGCTCGAGTAAGTTGGCAGACGGCAGTATTGTATGGAAAAGATGATTTTTTTTCGCTATTTCGATGCTGGTGCAATAGAGAAAGTTGTTCAGTACGATGGTCTAACTAAAAGAACCACAATTAATATCATTATAGATTTTTGTGTTTTGACTCTTTTCTCGCGTGAATGACTATAATTGCCTTGTCCACACTTTTATCAAGCTAATACTTAAACGAACAAATCCGTACTTAGCTATCCTAATATTGATTTCAGCCGAAGTTTCTTAATCAGATTTAGCAGGGGAAATATCAATCAATCTTGTCTTCGATTCGACTCCGATCCTTTGGTCCTCTGTGTATTGGAATTTCAGTCTTATTTTAATACTTAGTTTTAATGTAAGTTTAGACGCAACATACAGGTTGGGGTTATTTACAACTTTCCAAGAATGCAAAAAGTGCATTAAATCATGAAATACTTTAAGAAACAAGATACCTAACATCGTGGCTCGCGTCGGCACTCGCGTTGACATGTGCGCCGGCGCCGGCAACTAATTGCAATGCGCGCGCGCAATGAAAGCTCCAGATTTATGCGTTACTAAGTACTGCGCGGCAACTGTAATGAGTCATGTCACCCCCGCGTCGTGTACGAGTGCCATTCGATCCTAGTCAAGTCTCTGACAACTCTTCGAGTCATAACGTGGTAACGCAGTTGTAACACTGTCGAAATTATGCGGATTTCTTATTGCCGATTCTGAATACAGCGACCGCTTTTAGCGCAGGTTATTTTAGCGCTAAACACAGATGCACTCTTTGGACCTTACCCTCCTGTGGTCTTACTGTGTAACTACCCGATTCGATCACTATAAAATGGACACGGTGTTTTTGGCGTTTCTGTTTCTTAATATTTAGATGATCAATAAACCCGTCACTGGGTTCCGTAGAGGTGGCTTACTTGGCCGAGGCCAAACCCGCCTGGTCAATGGCATGCCCGAGCATTAAACCAGTAGCTCCTCAGTCCCAGAGACAGTGAGATGGATGAGCCACTTTGTCTCCAGATCCAGCGTGATTTTCGTTCGGCTGCTGAGGATAAAACAGAGCGCGCTCGCCTCCTCGCTTTCACTGAGAAAGAGTCAGGCTGCAGGCACTACCCTCCTCAAACCTGGGTACCCACTAAGCAACTCATTCCTCTTAATTTAAGTCTAGGCGTCCGGACCAGTCGATTGCACAGCTCAGCGAGGTACAGGTCATCACATTCATCACAGTTCTGTTGCCCCTTACTAAGAATTAGCAGTAAAACTGTTTACACCTCACACGCATAGCTTTGTTTCGTATTCGCTTAGGGTACATTTTAAATTAGCTATTGTTCTCTTTGGATGCCTTTGAGTCCATAGTGTGGAAACAATGGGTAACTGGTTTTCTTTAATACTAATAGCAAGGGTGTGGAAATTAGGAGTTAGTTGAAGCGTTAATCTATTTGTTACTCAGGTTTATACGTTGGTTTCCGAAGAAGCTTTTATCATCAGTATTTTTATATACCTCACCCTGTATGATAGGGTAAGCCGCGAAATGGCCCATATGGCCCAATGGGACCAGGCAACAATCGGTCTCAGTGCGGACGGGTATAGACCAATTAGTGGTAGAATTTTAAGCTGACTCCAAGATGACTCAATATTATTTTTTATTTCTCAGCTTTCAAAAACGTGGCGCTGTTTCATGCATAATTTGCTTGATAAATTATACTAAAAAAATTGATTAACCAGCGGTCTAAACGTGTTCCAGCCAGCACTTACTACGAAGTTGGGCACATATTTTATACGAGTCGTAATTATTGTGACTAATGCCCAACTAACGACTCGCCTTGAAATGTTTATCGCTTTCAGTTTGTCTTCTGGGGTCGGCTTTAGGATATTACCCAATTACTTCTACATCTAACTCGGGCCTTTCATAAGGACATTCTTAGATTTCTTAGGAAGTTACACGCATAAACAAATCAGTCTGTCAGTGCAGACGTTTATCTTTATGTTTTATAATAACGACGAGTTTTTAGTTTATCTTTCAGGTGAACAATCTGTCATCTTGAATCAAAACTAGCTCCATTATTTCCGCTCTCTAAAACATACATCAGAATATCTGGTTTCTCCACTGCAGGGCACAGCTCTCTTAATCTTCAGTGGATATAGTTTTCCTAACGACGTATTCAATCACATTTTAACAGCGGTCTCTAAAACATGAAATCTCTTTAATTCCAGGGGTAAATTCGCATCAGTCCGCAAGATCCGGCACCTGGAGTCTAAGCAGGAGTACGCAGCCAAGTTCATCCGCAAGCGGCGGCGTGCTGCGGACACGACGCGCGAGATACAACACGAGGTGGCCGTGCTAGCGCTCTGCGGTGGCTGCACGCGTGTCGTCAAGTTACATGAGGTGAGATCCTTGGGTATTTTAGCTCCGTTGTGACTCTACGCTAACTCCGAGTTGCTCTCGGTTCAGCAACCAACGGGCTATGCGGTCAGCGCGGACAGCGCCTCTTCAACGAGGCTACAAGTAGGCTTCAACGAACGATAACTGCTCACGATTTACTTTGAGTTAGAGTTGATTCGTTACAGTGTGCAATGACTTTAGGTATAATGTATAAAGGCGACAGACAGAGAGGCGACGAGATAGCCCCTACAAATATTGTAGAATAGAAGCGTCATTATCATAATGTTAGATCCACAAGTTATGCACACTGCTGGTTCTCCTCTTCGCTAGTTTTCCTTTTCTTCTCCTCGAACAAGCGTCCAGTGCAGATTTGCTTATACCGAACGACACAATCAAGGTGGCAAGGATAAAGTTAAATTCATTGCAAAAACGAAAACAGTATAATAACACAAACATTCAACCGTTCCAGGTCTACGAGACCCGTTCAGAAGTGGCCATAGTCCTGGAACTGTGCGCTGGCGGTGAACTGCAGCGTCTACTCGATGAAGAAGAGCGCCTGTCAGAGGGCGCTGCCCGTCGAGCCCTCAGACACGTGCTGGAAGGGCTGGAGCACCTGCACTCTCGCCGCGTCGCACACCTGGACCTGAAGCCGCAGAACCTGCTGCTGTCTGCGAACGGGGAGGAGCTGCTGATCTGTGACTTTGGAATCAGTCGCGCGATACAGCCAGGTGCTCATGTGAGAGAGATATTGGGCACGAGGGATTATGTTGGTGAGTTTTGGTAGATTTATTTATTTGTATCATTATCATACCGCTCTTTTATTATAATATAATATCATCGAGAGACATTAAATGAGAACTAAGAGATCCACGCGATTTTTTAGACCCGAGCGTAGGAAATGTTGCAACTGGTGCATTGCAGTTGCAAACGGAATCACAGCGACTTTTGCTGAGCGACTAACTATTCTCAGAAATATCGCGGCAATGCCGCAGCGATATAGAAACAATATCGTTTGCCAAACGCATACGATCGCAATGAAATCGTTTGTGTGATATGGCCCCACGTAATAACGCATTTGAAAAATAGTTTACGATTTTACGAGAAAATTACGAAAAACCAGCTAAACATTCGGCCTCACCATAGTCAAGTAAAGATAGTGCTATGAATTAACTAGAGCATAACAAAAGCTTCAAACATTAAGCAATATGGCAATATGGTAATCTACAGAATTACTATTACGGCTTAAAATGTTACGTGAACATCATAATAGATTCGTTACGGGCGGCGACGCATTATTGTTCTGATAGCTAAGCTGTGGGTTGGAAAATATTAGTTGTGAAAGGCTGGTTTCTTCGTTTTTCTTTGGTTCTATTGACTCTGCTGGACGCTTCGCCACCTGAGCATGAAGTTGACGATGACGGGACATAAAAAAATTGAGAAAATGTCATGCGATATAGCTTATGCTGACACAAAAGAAGAAAACCCCGGACAGCAGCGTAAAATACACATTAGTAATCGCCATAATTTAACAAGGCCCATTTTTTAGGGTTCCGTACCTCAAAAGGAAAAAGACTGATAGGATAGAGGATCAGCCTTGTCCGTCTCGCAACTTGCAAATCAAAACCTATAGGGTACTTACTTCCCGTTAACCTAGATGATTTATCTCTCGAAATTAATCTATGAAATAATATAAGTAATTTTAATTATCAAATGACTGAAACTTTTGTTTGTACTGTTAGTGTGCGTAAATTAAGTAGGTAATTGAAATAAAAATAGAGTCATGAAATTTGGAAAGAAGCAAGATCTCTCAACACACGTAAAGGAATAAATCCAAGAATCGTTAAAATTATTAATTATATCAGTTGAAGCATCGTACCATAATACAAAGGAGAAAATTTATTGCTATTGAAAAGTTAAGTTTGTTCTTCAAAATTAAGTTTGTACGGAACCCTGAGGGCGCGAGTCCGACTCGCACTTAGCCGTTCTTTTAGCAAACTGAAGGTTTCAGCCTTTTATTTATCTTTAGTGCTAACCCTATTATCATTATCTATCCACAGCACCAGAAATCCTTTCCTACGAGCCGCTATCCCTTGCCGCCGACATCTGGTCCATCGGGGTCCTGGCCTACGTCCTCCTCAGCGGCTACTCGCCCTTCGCCGGCGAGACCAAGCAGGAGACCTACCTGAACATAGCCCAGTGCCAGCTGTCCTTCCCAAAGGACCTCTTTAGAGGAGTGTCTCAGGGAGCCATTCAGTTCATTAGGGAGACTTTGGTTGTCGATCCTAAGTAAGTGTTTGTTGGTTTTATTAGTTTCGATTTTTAACAAGCAAATGACAAATTTTTATGTTGTTACATTCTTTGAATCATGTTCAGTCATTTAAAATGCCTCGCTTAAAGTGGCGGTGGGCAGGACACGTAACTAGACGAAGTGATGGCAGGTGGAGCAAAGCCGATTAACAGAGTGGTGGCCAAGATTAGGCAAAAGAGAAGTGGGTCGTCCGGCAGCCAGGTGGGTTGACGACATCTGGAAAAGTATCGGAAAGACCTGGATGCGACTGGCACAGGACCGAGAAGAATGGCAAAATATGAAGGAGGCTTATGCCCTGCAGTGGGTAGACACAGGCTGAAAATGATGATGATGATTCAAAATCGGTTTGGTTACGGTTAGGTGTGATTTGAAGAAGTTGGGTACTTACCTACTGAAGTGGTAGAATAAAATACTGAAATATTGCATACCCCACGTTTATAAATTAAATATCGTTGATTTTATAAAATTATCATTCAGTCTCTGTTTGTGTAAATTAAGGCTTAATTTTTTTTTGTTTAGTACTAAAAAGAAATAAATACATTGCATATTTTGTCTGTTCATTAAATTAAAGTGCTATTATTATGGCTAAGTATATTAAATTGTGATGAAAAGAAATGCCATGCATTTTCTAACAAATAAATTTAAAAAAAATCCTTGGCAACCTTAAGGTCTTTTGGATGTTTTAAATTCATTTAAGACCCATGATTCCGGACGTATACTATCTCTTTTTTTACATTAAACCACAATAAAATTATTGAATAAAGAAAGTAATTTAACTGTGTTTCTCTTTTACAGGGGCCGTCTTACAGTGGAAGAGTGCCTGGAGCACCCCTGGTTAAAAGACGACTCAGACATCCCCCGGCTAATCGTGGGCGTCGGCTTCGACACCGCCGAGATAGCCAGCGAGGACGAGAGCGACAACGACGTGGACGGAGTTAACGGACACAACGGAACTAACGGACACAACGGAACTAACGGAGTGAACGGGCACAACGGAACTAACGGAGTGAACGGGCACAACGGAACTAACGGAGTGAACGGACACAACGGAACTAACGGAGTGAACGGACACAACGGAGTGAACGGGTGCAATGGGAGCACACATGATGAGGATAAAGGTGGGTTGATTGTGAATTTTGCGAGAGGTAAGAGAGGTAAGCTTATGCGGTACTGACTTTGACTACTTATATGAGGACTGGTAACGCGTGTAATTCTACTAACAACATTTATGCCACTTTTTGCGGGGGGCGAGGTAACATGCAATCCGCAACTTTGGATTGTATTCCCCATAACTTTAGATTCTAATTTTGAAAGTTAAAAATCATGAAAAGTAGTCTCGTGTGAACCCCAAACGTTCTAAGTTTGAAATGTTTGTTTCGCAATTATAGGCTGTCTCGTTTAGTGATAAGGTATAAAATTTAATGTAAATGCACAAGATCAATTGATCTTATACCGTGGCAGAGGGGAAATGCTACCGCAAGGCGAGTCCTTATAATAAATAGTCAAAGGGTACTGAGCAGTTGCGAGACGGGAATACGCGATTGCCTACATTTTTTGCCACGCTTCTTGCCAGAGGGGGTGAGGTTAAAATTGGGGCAAGGAGTGCCCGTATTGTATGTAGATGTAGTACTAGATATTCTTTCTTAACTGTGACTAAACATAGAACTTGTATTTTTTCCAGAGCCGGCGTCGCCCCGCGCCTTGTCGCCGACGCGCGACGAGTGCGAGGAGCGCGACAAGCCGCTGAAGCACGCGCACGCGCGCGACGTGTCTCCCCCCTTCCCCGACGCGCCCTCCACGCCCAAGGTGCGGACTTTGTTTGTAAATACGTTTGATTGTTTTACGGTGCTGGTGTCTTTTGTAAGGCTTTCGTTACCATGACTTACAGACTGACATGCAATGTTTTACTAATAGTTACTAATGGTCGTGACATATGTATGCATGCATAGATTAACGTGTGTGGTGCCCGAAAAGTTCATATTCACTTTTCTGTTCAAAACTCTGAAACAAATAAAAGGACAATATGAAAAACGTGTCTAGTTAACACAGACTGTTGGAAGTTAAATACCTACATAGTTCTTTTGCATGCTTTTCAAGTACTTACTAGTTTTTGCCCGCGACTACGACTGCGAGGACTTTAAAAAAGAATCAGAATTGTGGTAATCCAGGATATATTTTATCTGTGTGTCAAATAAGCTGTTCAGCTGTTTATGCTCGATTGGGTCACAAATGTTATCCGATAACATATAGAAATTGTTTGTTTTACCAAAGAAGTTATTAATAAGCAAGCCTACAAATCGTTAACATCTGAAACATCGGTGATTCCTATGTGGTATCTATCGTTATGACCTGTTCCAGGTCCTTAACATGATGCAATCCAACACTAGATAATTTACGCTAGTATTTTAATCAGTCTTCTATTAGTACTTAAATATTACTAACTTACCAACAAATCTACCCCGTTAGCTTAACAATATTTATAATTTGTTGGTATCGGCAGGTATCCCGCAAGTCGCACCCCCACCCGCCGTCCGTGCTGGCGCTCTGCAAGAAGTTCCAGCCGGACTACGAGAAGCCCGCCAAGCTGCCGGCGGCGGAGTGCGGCTGCGCGCGCGACGGCTCCCCCGCGGCGCCCTGCATGCGCCTGCGCGCCGCGCGGCCCCCCTGCGTGCCGCCCGACCGCGCCGTGCTCTGCTAGCGGCTGCTCTGCTGTAGCGCGCTACGGATTAGAAGGTCACTATCCTCATATCATATTTACCTACAGATTTTGCTCGCAACACCGTCCGGCTTCCATCATCTCTTAAACCCAAAGAGTGTCCAATAGTTTTTGTGTGATGCTTGAACAAAGAAACGGCAGACAAAAAATATGAAAATCAGTGAACAACTTACTTTATTCTATTGTCTATACACCACTAGTTTTTAATTAGTAACGAAACTTTAAGGGTGTATTCAGACCGTGACTCTGAACAACTTTCCTCAAGAAACATGGGTCGAAAAACGGGACCCATACAAAAGTGCGGATCGGCCGATCGATTTTTATGGGAAGTCCAAAAAAGTTTCTCGTTTTTCGACCCATTCCTTAGGGAAAGTTGTTCATATTCACGGTCTGAATACACCCTTATAGTTTCGATACTAATTAAAAATTAGTGGTGTATATCCACCCGCCTCTTTTTACCATGAAGATTGAAGACAGAAGGCGCTGAAAGAATAAAATTTAATCGCGTTATTGATTGCTTTTGAAGATTCCTAAAGTATCGAACCCAAGCAGCAAAATCTGGTACTATAAAAGACCTGAGAACGTTTTAGAGCGTGCGAATTAGTGTTCATGATTAGCACTATAATGGTGTTGTAAACGTCTAGAGAACCCCAAAAAGGCCCTAGTTTTATCACTAATTTATTCTATAAACATTACATAAAGGCTCTCACGGTGATAAATCTACTACTATAAAAGTAACCGAAAAACGTTTATAGTGCTATTTTGCACCGTAATCGATTCTGTTTCGCTATCCTAAGTGCTTGAGCGCTTAACTAACAAAACAAATTTCGGTATGTTAATAATATGCTTTATTTATGTCATTCACCATTGCTTAACGTAACATGTTTTACCTAATAAAAAGGACATACTACAAAACATCCATGGACCGTAACTCTGCCGTAACTTGCACTTGCGAAAATAGTTGTATCGATAAAATCACTATGCTGATTTCAAATTTGACAATGCCCCCTCATAATTTTCGTGTTTTAATAAAATGTAAATTAATAAAATAAGGAATTGTCCCGACTATGGCTGTTATAGTACACATTGGCTACAGCCGTACTGCTAATGTGCTATCATTGCAGAAAACAGCAGCCATGACAGTATGCCACCATTTATGAATTACCAGTGATATAATTGGTACTCAAAAGTTAGTTACAGATCTAATTAGTACATAAAGCGTTAATTTTAGTACTTTTATGTCACGCTTTAGTCTCGTAGCAGTACCACAAACTCAATTATAAAGCAATTTAAACCATTTATGTTCATTAGCAACGGCACCAGGAGTAGCTATGGTACTATTTAGTACTATAGAGGAGTTTTCGTGACTTTCACAGAACTGTCCCCATAACGGTGTGGAGGGAGCTTTTAAGAAGCTAAAACATTACGTAATGGTCGTGTAAGGTAAATTTATAGTGCAATTTGATCCTATAATAGGGTTTTCGATATAGCTTCAATACTAGTACTGTAATAACAATTTCGACTCATTATTAGTGCAAAATAGATACATAAAAGTGTCAGTAAGGTTGTCTATAGTACTAAATAGTACCATATCCGCTTTTTTCATATCGATTACAGTGTAACACTTTAAAGGTTCTTTTGTATGGTCCTGTAAGCGTTCTAAGAGCTGAACTATAGAACTTAAATGCTCTTTAATCTTATAGAATCAAAACGCTCTTTTAAAAACCTTTATAGTACAAGCAGTCACAATGGTTACCATTATAGGCGTACTATATCACTATTTGGTGATAAAACGCCTGGGTTATACAGCCTTCTGCTACTTGTAAGCTATCTCAGAATAAGCTTATCGTATAATTACTACGAAACCCTATCATGGGCGAGTCCGGGACTTCGCCGGTTTAAAAAAATATCTTCTATGCACAGACACACTTCTGTTACAGTTTTAGTAGTGTTGATTGGTGCCTGTGAATAAGAGATTATAATATAATGAAATACACATTTTATAAATGTTTTATTTTCTATTACAGATAGCCGCAAGCGGGCGCTGTGGGAGATTAAAAAGACAGCGCCGTCCACGCCCGCGTGATGTAAATACGTAGATATAAGTTAGGTTTACGCGAGTTGTATTATATTTTTTTGAGTAGGGACCCGATTACGCGAACTCGCGTATTATGAAATACTTAATTAGTTTTATATCAACGTTTCGAGTCTAAGCATTCGTTTACGAGTTCGTATAGTAATCGCGTTCCTACAGCGATGGTACAAAAAGCATAATTATACGCAATCATCGATTTATATCGATAAAAAGGGCTTGTAAATGTGTTCGTACGTACCCGTAAGGCTGAGCCACGACCGCTCCTGTTGTAAATAATCCATACAGATGTCGCGGTGTTTATTTATTGATATTGATGTGACGCCTTCCCTGGTTTTAACTTCATTTTAGTACCCTATCTTAATTATTTGATTTGAGTAGCATAAGCTAACCTGAACAATCAGTTTTTGGAACGAAAAGTTTTTCAAAATAGTAAGCTAAAACCTCTGGTGGGTTGTTTTGAAAATTTATGATTCTTATTTCATTCAGAAGATTGAGACCATCCATCTTTAGAACGTTCTTAAGGAGTTGATGGGTTTAATTATTTTGAGAAAATTAAAATACGAAGATCTGAGTGCTATTTGGGCACCTTTTCTTTTAGGGATTCAATAATAAAACTTATGTCAGTTTTAGATTTTTTCAGACTTTTCATGAGGAGAAACTACGTGAATTAAATTAATTAAGCCGAGTTACTAATAGTGCAATTAAAACCAGGGAAGGTGTCGTATCTATGAGGACGGTGGAGCCACAGCGATCGACGCCGCGAAGCGTTATATACTTACTTAGACTAGATAATGCAAATGTTAATGTGTCGATCACATTGCGTGACATTTTATTGTAGTATCTAAGTGTTTAGATGATTTTAACAGAGTAAAATAACGTTACTAAGGTTGTCAGAAGCGATGCTTGTTGCCCACGAATATTTCTGGGACCAAAATTTGTGTAGCAGATTCCATATCGGTAGTTAGTTGTTGTCAGTTTGTGTACAATATTATATATGAAATTTTTATCACTACGAGTGACCGTTTCGGATTGTTGTTAGATAGAGAAATTGTTTAGTGAATTGGATGAGCTCAAATGTTTGCGACTTAATATACCTACTTTGTGTAAAGATAATGAATTCATCGAGTGCCTTCGATGTCTAGTTAATTATGAACATACTTACCGAAATGATTTCCATTTTATTTTGTAATTATTCTGTCATTATTTCAGGATATCATTTCTAACACTTTCTAAACGAAGATTTTATTATACCTTGTGAGAGCTGTTGTGATCCATAACTCATTTGTAAAAATAAATTATTGTGATACAAAATACTTCAATTGTTTTTTTACTACCATCCCTGAAAATCGCATTAACCTCTTGTAATGCCAAAGCGCGGATACATGCGACGAAATAATTGATTTGCGGCATACAAGAGGTTAATAGCCATTATTTTTTTAGGCCCAAGAGGCCGAATCAAGTCCAGGGGACCGGCGATAGCATGGCAGGGCGATATAGCGCTATCGCACATTAGCTCTCTTTCTATTTGCGCGTGAATGAACGAGATAAAAGGCGCGATAAAGCCATATCGCGTGCATTATGCTGCAGCCACTGGTCCCGTCCCAATAGTTATTATTTACACACAATGTTTGAGTGCATACTTATTTTTACTAGTAAACATTGCTAAAACAGAGTAGACATTAAGGCGGAATTTTGTTTTCCATGTTATGCAAAAGGAAGATTGAAACAGAAACATTTAGTCAATGTTATAAAATGTTTTATTAGTTAAAATTCTACAAAACAGTCTTGTAGTGCAAACATATTAATTCATTATGTTGGCACAATTAATACAACCAATATCATTTATATAATAAGCTAAGGAACGAGATTAGAGCCCTTTCAAAAGGATCAGGGAACGATATCGTCGCGAAATGTTTTTTAAAACAATATCACGACCAGGATCATTTTTGTATGGTTAACTTTAGGCTGTCTGCTGCGTTAAGCGTGAAGTATCAAGTATCAAGTTTGCTAGCCCGGAAAACTGCAAAACCATTTTCTCCAAGGAATATACTTTATATACTACTCTTTACCGAGAGCATTTCCCTATGTTGCCGACACACAAGGGAACCTGGTAATAAAGCCGGTCCAAAAAGATCGCGACGAGATCGTTATGATGTCTTGACACCGGACCCGTCGCCGACACTACCGTATCTAATACAATTTGTCTTCGAGCTCATCAAACTATGTCATCGGCATGTGTTCTGCATGTCAACACTCAAATTAAATAGGTAAAAAAATAAACATTTGTGACTCCTGTCTATGATATACATTTGCAATAAGATTGTGGAACTATTAATTATAGTCTGACAGGAACCGCTGCATTATACCGCCAAAGAGAATGGAATTACTATCGTTCTAAGAGACGGCAGTGTCTAACTAGCTTCGAAATCCAAAATAGTATGAAGCTTGGGCCTTACATCCTTGGAGCCCATACAATATAGGGCAATTTCATACAATTACGATCTGTGTGTCGCGGCACTGTATACCACGGCTAAGGTCGGTACCTATGGGTGCCTGTCCATTGACGTGGAGATAGGCGGCGGAGCGGAGGAACGGAGAAATATTAACCAATAAGATTGCATAAAATCTCAGCTCCGAGATTTCATGCAATCTTATTGGTTAATATTTCTCCGCCGCCTATCTCCGCGTCAATGGACAGGCAGCCTAAGGGCCGGCGCACACCTGGCGAAGCGCAACGCGGAGCATTTTTCACTGCCAAACAATTATAGACTTTTCTCTCCTCCGGACGGAAAGCGTCAATTCTCGTCCCGCTGTGCTAAACGAAGATGCCGCTTTCCACCTCCGTCGAGGAGAAAAATAGTATACTAACCTCGGGCAGTAAATAAGAAAGCCTCAGATCACTGAGACCTTTTTTACTTTCCTGCCCTCGGTGTGTAATCTACTATTGCTTGCGTTGAAATCGAAAATCAATTGACTAGTCCACGAGAGCATCAAAGCGACTTGAGGCGGAAGTTGTGTTAATAGATTTTCGATGTAATTTCAGCGCCAGCAAAGTCGATAACAGTTTGGCAGTGAGAAATGCTCTGCGCTGTTTCACCAGGAGTGCGCCGGCCCTTAGGTAGGTGCGTGCGCCCGGTCAGACTATAAAAATGTGTGACATAAAAACAATGCATAGAGTATTATATTACAAAGTAATAACTTTAATTACATTAGTTATTGGCAGTACAAATAATACATGACCATTTTTTAATTAATATTATTCTTTCCAATACTTCTTACGAATACATTTTAATTAAAAAAAAAAAACAGGCGGACTCGTAAAAAGCCTAACGCCATAGACAAAGAACCTAATAGACTCCTAACTTAGGGCGGATATGTTACAAGATCCTTCTTAATATTATGCTGAAACTTTTTTAAGGGGATGAACAGACCATCAAACTGAACAATTTTTCCTATGGGACCAATATCGAAATCGACCCAAATGTATGGGACTGCTCTTTTATTTCGCGATTTCGATATTGGTACCATAGAGAAAGTTGTTCAGTTTGATGATCTCATCCTCTTAAAATAGTTTCAGCTAGACCTTATATACTGAAATACATAATAACTATAAATAAAGTAGGTATAGGAACATAAATAAACTCACAACCATAATCAATGTCGAGTTGGACAGAAACTTTGCTAGAACTGCCAACTACATTTTAAAGCGTGCAGTTGTAGCGAAGCTCACTTATTTAGCAAATCGACTGAATTTCTTCGAACAAACAATAATATTAATTAGGTGTCTTTTCGGTAAATTCGTCTATGACTCCAGGTCTTTACGCATCAAAGCAAAACCCCGCGGTCCGCCTTCGCAGGGAACATACAAATTTCGAAACATAATTTTGATTTGACTAGATTTTCGAGACATTAGAAATTTATAATACTGGTACACATACAAAATAGCTTATTTTAGGACATTTACTAATAAATGTTGGCAGAGTGAATAACAAACATAATCTGGCAAAACTAAGGGTTGAACTACACATGGCCGCACGCGATCGCACTTTTCCGTCGCTCCATCCTTTTCTGTCACTCAGGAACGTCATTTGCTAGAGCATATAAGATAGACGGAACGCGATCGCGTGCGGCCATGTGTAGTTCAACCCTAATGGGATACCTTGCAAGAGTATTGTATTCTAGTTGGAGGCAAAAAGAGGTAAACAACTAGTTATTACGTTTGATAATTATCATGATACATTATCGTTCTATGATCTGAAACTTACAAAACAGCCCTACGTAAGGCTTAATAGTGATATTATAATTAAAATAATCAAATATCCATCTGATCGATTGCATTTATTATATTAGCTGCTCGTTCATGAAAATGATCAACTTTGTTTAACAGTCATACTTAAATCAACCATAAGAGTTACGGCACATTGAACGACGGTTTTTCTAAACAAAAAGCATCCTTTCGCATTGACAGCGTCGCATACTATTTGTGCCTTTTATATTAGGAAAACTGTCGATCGCTGTCGAATAATGTGTCGTAACCCTTATAATGTACACCCGTATTCTGTTGATTCCCCGAGATTCAACGAGGTCAACAAACATACATGTGATCTGAGGCTTTCTTCTTTACTGATCTTAGTTTAGTATACTAGCGCAGCGGGACGAAAATTTATGCTTTCCTTCCGGAGGGGAGAAAGTATTTTGTCGGGCTGCGGACCCTTTTGTTCTTGGACAGTGGACTAATTGCCCATCATTGTTTGGTTTATAGACCCTACCAAGGCAGGGTATCAAAAATACAGAAGACTCATTTGAGTGTTCCCCTCCACGGAAATCTTTAGTAAAAGGCGAAAGATTTATACGTTTTGAAGGGAAACCAGAGTTAACTAAAATTTGGTTAGCTGACGAGATATCTAATTTGAACGACAATCTCTATAGCGCGATTCAGCAAAGTTCAATTCCAGATACAGCGCCATCTAGTGGCGGACGATGAGAACTGAATATTCGAGCCCATCTCGGATCACCTCAACTTTCTGGGGGCCACTTTACAGCCGACCAAGGGATGCAGTCACCCATTAGTATTCGGCTACATAATGTACTCTATATTTGTGGGGTGATTCATACCATCAAACTGAACAACTTTTACATTGAAGAAAATCGGAAATTTAAAAAAATCTCCTGTTTTATACCAGATTGTTTTTTTTTGCGATTTCATGTTTGCTACCGTAGTAAAAGTTGTTCAGTTTTATGGTCTGAACCACCCCTGATATGGCAAGTGTTTAGTTAAATCGCCCAGTATGCTTTATCTATTCAGTAAACAAAAAAAAGTTTTGAATCAACACTTTCGCTGCTAAGCTCAAAACAATGATACTCGCGCAGTGCTAACACTGGAATGCTATACAATTTTGAATCAATGTTTGAGTCGTGAGCACTTCGGCCCATTTGTCGCTTTAATCAGTTATTTTAATAGTTAGTTAAATAATCGTTAATTTGAGCAGTTTAATCACATTTTCTGTAATTATTTAATTATTGAATACTATTTTATAAATAAAAGAATGAATTAAGTACATAAAAGTAATGAAATGTAGATGACGTATACAAAGCGCAGTCGTTGCACAATTTGCACAAAGTGCGCACCTGCAGATGCCATTTTGTCAATGGCAACAATTTTTATGAAGTGCCACAAGCTTGGTAGAGGCATTGAGAAAGCGACTAAGAATACGGGCAGGGGGAGGACAATCGCCTTTTGGCGGTTATTTTCGATGTAGTTTACATGGAAAGTGCTGCCATCTAGTATTTAGTGACGCTAACTAAGAAAAAAAAGATTTTATGGTCTATGTCAATGCCAAATTCACAAGATGGGTGTCTATTTGCGTAATGTGCATGTTATTTGTAGTTTTCGTTCATTTTCGTGCCGATTTAGTGATGTTCTGGAGTGTATGTTGTTCTCTACCAATCTACATATTACAGGAATAGTAGGGACACAGACATATTACTGGATCGGTGCGGGATTGAACGAAAACTAGCATTCAAAACAATAATATATATCCGTATGAGTAGATCTATGTAGGTATGTATAGTATAGGTTTAATAACTGCACTGGAACATAGATGGCTTTCAATTTGACATAAGGTGGATGCATAATGTTGCCACGAGTGGGTTCTCTTTTCTAATATCCTTATATTACTCTTTGAATACGGGTGTAACAGTTGTATGTTTCCTTACATATCGATTATTGATTCCATAGTAACTAACGATATATTATGTCATATTCAAGGCATATGTAGTTTATAATTAACAACAACTAGTTATAATATTCATAAGATTGATATGAACACGGCCTTCCGAACCTCACGCCTTAGAATATATTCACGACGTAAAAAATCTCACAATTATAAATTGCTTTCCATTGTTTGCCGATATACTGTGGATTTGAACTAAGGGACGATAGGTCGAAATATAAGGTCCAACAAAATTAGCAGAAACTATTTCAAGGGGATGATCAGACCTTCGATGCGTCCGGCAAATTTATAGTGTGTCCAGTAAAAAATGTGCATACAGTCCGTGAGCACTTAGAATAGGATTCGGCTGTCGGGTAAACTTGGTTATATTCGTATAATAGATAAGATAGCGGCTAGTTTAAAACCTCCTTGATCGCGACCAATGACGATATTTTTGAAATCAGTAACAATTAAACCCTCGAGAAATAAATTCGATGAATGTAAACGATTTTACCCGACAGCCGAACCCACAGCCTGTTCTAAGAGCCCACGGATTGTACATTACGATTTCGCACCAGCGAGCGATAGAATATTTCTAATTTCTCGTAATGGCGGCCAGCCATAATCATCGCTTCATTAAATGAACTTCTAAACTCAAGACGCATGAAGCATTGCGACTCGGTTATTTGAGTAGAGTTTGCATTTATTTATATTTCACTTTACTCTCGTAGTTCAAATCCGCGTTAAGAATAAGTTATACATTTATTAAGCACCTCGATTCGAAGTCCCAACAATAATTTACTACAATTACTAAACTCATTCAATAAGGAAACTTATCAGCCTATAGGCGACCCGAAGGCCTAGCACAATATGCGCGACAAGGCTCTCCCTCGCCTTTTATCTCACTCGCAAACAGAAGTTTTCTCGCCATTTTCTAGCTTTACCATTGCGGACGTCTGCTCTTCTCGAGATTTCTTTGTTATTTTTGGGTGCTAAAAACGTGCGCGAACCATTTCATTTTCTCGCTTTATTAGCGTATGCTAGCCATGCAGCAGTTGTCTGAGAGTGAAAATGAGATTATATTGGTTTGATAATGATAAGCAGCCTCTCTATTTTCATCACTCTACTCGCGCGCGACGCGCCTTCTCTGCATAGAAAAGATCCTCTTCCCACGCTTTTCAGATATCGAAAGCCGTGCTTTCCGCGAAAAGTAGAGGAATCATACTAGAGGGATAGTACTGCTAGCATGCACATGACATGCACGACAAAGCGACGAAACGAGAAAACAGTCACGCGCGCTCATTTGGCACGCGTAAAGTAACAAAGAAGAAACCCGTAGAAGAACCCAGAGTAGCTGACATAGCCCAAAGAATTGCTAAACTAAAGTGGCAGTGGGTGGGGCACATAACACGCAGAACCGATGGCCGAAGGGGCTGAAGAGCTCTCGAGTGGCGACCGCGTACTGGAAACGCAGCGTGGGTCACCACAAGATGGACCAACGTCCTGGTGAAGACTGCGGGAACCCGCAGGATTGTGGCCATCCTTGGGGAGGCCTATATCCAGCAGTGCACGTCCATCGGCTCAATGATGATGAAAGTAACTAAGAAAGAGGCACTTATCAATTTTTCTCCTCTTGTCAGGCTTACAGGTCAGCCTCAATGGCCGAGCGCATGCATCACTTTGTCGCTCCGTTGCCGTATGCTAGCCCTGCAGTCGTCCGTGATGATGATAGTCTCAGTGTCCGTTGACGAGGCTGGCGGTGTGCTCCTTGAGATCGTTGAGTTGTTCGGAGTATTCCGAGTACATCCGCTGCCAGCGCAGGTGTCGCACGAGGAGGGATAACATCTCTTCTAGGAGCTCGTGCTTTTTTATGCCCTGCAAAGTAAAATAGAAGAATATTTGTGTGTTGTGGATATTAATACAGTTTTTGATAGTTACGCGGTTATTGCGCCAGAGCCCGGTTCATTAGAACAGTACAGGTCGCATAATGTGAATGATTATTAATTAATGTTTTCAATAGTATCTTATCTTGTTTTGTTTACTTTTATGTATTGTGTACTGTTTTTAATGAATAAAGTTTTATCTATTTACCAAAACGCGGTAAGAACCAGTTAAAATGTTTGTGGATATTAGCTGAAAATAATGTGTTTATTTATTGTGAAATGGTTGGGTATAGATAAAATTTACAACCATACTAATATTTATAACTGCGAAAGTTTGTTTTCCTGTTACGTTTTCACGGTTTTAAAGAAATGTAAATATATTTTAAAGAAATTTGGTATAGATAGCATTTACCCTGAGGACATAGGCCTCACTTAAACCAATAATTTAAATAACAATTCATAAAACATTATACTAAACCCGGAAGACTTGATTATGATTTATCCATTAACTCGAAGCATCTCGTAATATGTTTTATCATTATGTCATGTTATGTAAATGGTTCTCCACTTACTATTAGGCGTTTTGCTACTATGAACAAATAGTAACTTACCAGTACAGTAGATTGCCATTTCTTAGGAGTGGAGATGCAGTGGCTGGGGCCGAGCATGTCATCCAATATCACTCTCAGCTGCTCTTCCGTGCCTGCAAAATTAATAAATAGAATTATAGTCGACTACACACCGAGGGCAGGAAAGTAAGAAAGGTAAAGGTAAAGGCTTTCTTATTTACTGCCTGAGGTTAGTATACTATTTTTCTCCTCGACGGAGGTGGAAAGCGGCAACTTCGTTTAGCGTAGCGGGACGAGAATTGACGCTTTCCGTCCGGAGGGGAGAAAAATTATGTTTTATCCTGCGATATTATTCGACATACTGGGTGATTTTTTGTGTAGAACAGCAGATTATTTCTTCGCGTTTTCGCTCTTCGCAAGCAAGCAAAACTTCGACCCAAACCCAATGGGATCTTTTGTGGTTTCGCTCCATACTGAAAGTTGTACAGTTTTATGGTCTGGAACACGGTCCTCTGGTCCTCTTTTAATACGTCATCATCATCAGTCCATTATACGTCCCACTGCAGGGCACAGGCCTACCCTCAGTGAGGGTGTATGGGCGTTAGTCCACCATGCGTGCACCAGACTTCACATACGCATCGGACATGGTATTGGCATATGATGCGGAGATATGAGTGTCATATTACAAGACGAGTGTTACAATCAAACCCAGTGTAACGTACCGTGGTTGACTAGGTGAGAGAAGAGTGACGTCATCCAGTGCCTGTACTCCTTGGAGAGCTGCAGGTGTAGACAGGAGGCCACCTGCGCCTCGAGCCAGCTGCGGGCCGCTCCGGATGTGTACGCGCTGGAGAATACATTCAATCAAACAAATTAATTCACTTGTTCGACGAAACTTGGTCTTTTTTCTTCCACAGCATAGTTGAAGGAGCGGTTACTGCGTATTACTGCGGCCTATGGGGCTGGGGGGACCACACCAGTGACGGCGAAGGTCAACCATACCAATAAAATAAATGAACTTAAGCATCCTACGCAAGGGCACCCTATAAGGGGTACGGACGGACCGCAATGGGAAAATAAAAAAACGGTCGACTTGGCACATCACTAACCGTTAGTACCAGCCGGGGCTAGTACGCCAATCCGCGATAGGGACATTTAACAAATCTATCTGTAAAATTTAGACTTTTATCTCGTTCGTTCGCGCGCAAATAGAAAGAGAGCGTGATAGCGCTATTTCATGCTATCCACTAGCCAGCCACGCTGATAACGGTAAAAGGGGCCGGCTTTCAATCTTAGTAGGCTACATATATCGTTCTAGGGCTACATACATAATCATTACACTCTTTATACGCAACGCAATAGCTTCTCTATAATGACGTAGGTCGCTAATTATTAACGCAAAACCTGAAAACCGTTTGTCCAGACCATCAAACTGAACAACTTTTACTAAGGAAGCAAACCTGAATTCGTAAAAAAAAATCGGCTATCTCATACATTTGAGTCTAGCAGGCATTGCAGTTTAGTATGAAACAGCTGATATTTTTTTTGCGATTTCAGAGTTGGTCCCATAGTAAAAGTTGTTCAGTTTGATGGTCTGGACAAACGGTTTTCAGGTTTTGCGTTACGTTAATTCATTAACACGTTGTATATCATTGTTTATAGACCCTACCAATGCAGGGTATCAAAAATAAAGAAGACTCATTTGAGTGTTCCCCTCCACGGAAATCTTTAGTAAAAGGCGAAAGATTTATACGTTTTGAAGGGAAACCAGAGTTAACTTAAGTTTAGTTAGCTGACTAGATATGTAATTTGAACGACAACCTCTATAGCGCGATTCAGCCGAGTTCATTTCCAGTTAGAGCGCCATCTAGTGGCGAACGATTAGAACTAATCTTCATATTGTAGGGACACATTGTATTAGAATTATATATAGTTTAGCAGATTAGGCAATTGTCTCAGTCTGATGGAGTGACTAGTGCATTCGCCAGTCGTTCCCATACCACCGTACCGCTAGGTCTAAGGTCTATTATGTAATTCGGAAATAAGTGCACTTTATTAAATATGTTCAAATTCAAGAAGTTTTTCCTATCCCTACAACAATAACATCCGTTACCCCTAAAATATTGTAACATGGAAAACTAATGGAATTTGGTCTAGTATGTTATTTCTTATTATTATTTATAGTACAAAGACCGCAAAGACAGATTATTGAGAAGTCAGAGAGGGCCAGGGAGTGGCCTTTCTGTATGTAGAACTATATACTACTAGTGTTTTCCCGCGACTTCGTCCGCATACCAGATTTTAAGTCAGATCAAAAGCTATCAAACAAAAAAAGTTTCATCAAAATCGGTTCAGTAGTTTTTTCGTGATGCGCGAACAAACAAACATACAGACAAAATTTCTAAAAAAGATTGATTTCGAGTCAGGGATACCTAAAAACCTTAGAAAAAGTATATGTCTAGAATGAGCCTCACGAATATCCCATATAAAACAAAAGGGGCCAGGTTTAATAGGTTGGTGTGCGTGAGGCGCCATACAAATTATGTATGTGTGCGTGTATATGTATAGGGTTTAGGAACCAGTACTGGTTCCAACTTTTTTCGACGCTTTCGTATCTTCGACTGTCAATCTTGACATATAACTTAATCAAAGCTAAAAACCATATTGTAATCTTTTTATTGTAAATATCTTCAATGTTCAGACACACTTCAGTTACAGTTTTATAATAGTTTAGATTATCTATTCTGTGCTACTGGCACGGAGTACTATAATTACCACCTACTGGTTTAACACATAGGATACTTTGTTAAAGTCAACGCTGAAGTGGAAGATATAAAGATACTCTGTAGGCTTACCATGAGTTTTCCCCGTACGTTACTATTATAGTTGCGTCGCCAATTTTGTATTGAATTTCGTACAGCGCTCCTAGTAGTTACGTTGAGAACTAATTTCCACCATACGAATTGGTGACGTAGGTAACTACAGTCAAAGTTGACGTAAAAACAGTGAAAACGCATGGTAGGACGTCATAGGGAGATGGTACAGTAAACTCAACTCGGCTTGCCGGCGGAGCGCGCGCACTGATGGTACAGTATAGTGTAGTGTAGTACAGTACAGTACTCACGTGTTGTTGAGGGGCGCGCGCGCACTGATGGTACAGTATAGTGTAGTGTAGTACAGTACAGTACTCACGTGTTGTTGAGGGGTGCGCGCGCACTGATGGTACAGTATAGTGTAGTGTAGTACAGTACAGTACTCACGTGTTGTTGAGGGGTGCGCGCGGCACGCGTATCGGCTTGCCGGCGGCGCGCGCGCACTGAGCTCCGCACGCGCGCCACACCGGGTCCATGGCGTCCGACCACACCACCCTGCCGACACAACACATGAGGCATATCACCATCACATCACACACATTTTATACCTTACGCGCTATAACCTATACTGCATTCCAAATAAGGACGAAAAGATATTCCGATTCCTGTATAGCTTTCTGGCTAATTCCGATTAGCAAATATGATTTATTTAAGAGAAAGATATACTATACAACGTATCTTGGACGTTACTAAAGCTGTTCTAAGAATAAGAGAGAGGAAGTGTTTCAAATCTCTGTTTCTGTAATTCAAAAGGGCCTTAAATTTTCGTTGCTATTTGGAACGGAGTATAGTTATTAGAAAGCGAAGAGGCGAGTTCCGATCCCATAAATAGTAGATTACACACCGAGGGCAGGAAAGTAAGAATGGCCTCAGATCTCATGTGATCTGAGGCTTTCTTATTTACTGCCCAAGGTTAGTATACTTACTATTTTTCTCCTCGAAGGAGGTGGAAAGCGGCAACTTCGTTTAGCGAAAATTGACGCTTTCCGTCGTCCGGAGCGGAGAAAAATAGTATACTAACTAACATCTGGCAGTAAATAAGAAAGCCTCAGATCACGTCATGTTACAATTACAATTACATGAGATCTGAGACCTTTCTTACTTTCCTGCCCTCGGTGTGTAATATACTAATATACTATTAAAGCCACATAACACAAAAGATTTTTGAGCGTATGCGATGTCACTACTGAATCGCTACGATTTTTACTGAGCGGTTTTCGCCGCGACAAAGATTAACCTAGAAATATTGCTGCGATGTCGCTGCAATTGTTACTGCGCCAAATAAATAAAATAAAAATAAATAAAATAAAATAAAATATTGTGACTAAATCGCGGCGTTGTGGCAACGACATCGTTCCGTCAACGCCTACGCTCAAAAATAGCTTGTCTGATATGCCTCTTACATTGGCAATATTGACATTAGCATTTTTTTTTAATTTTTAATAGTAATATGACTGTGTAGTAGTAAAGAGAATAGATACCTATTATGAACATATTTGAAATCAAGAATAGCCTCATTAGTTACAGGCTAAGCTTCCTTTAACTGTAACTCACCATGAACACAACTTCTTGCTGTAAATATAACTCTTTCCATTGCTGAGCGCTATCATCGGGTTGCCATCCTCCATTAGCGAACAATTTGTTACCGTCACTGCAAATAAATATACATTAATAAATAAATATCTAACTAAATAAGTCAAGAGATCGTCGGTGGCGCGTTGCGGAAAGGTATAGACACTCAATTATGAGGATCCGGTTGTCAATCCGCACGGACAACATGCCATGTACCAATGAGTTTTTCTAGCTTATTTACGTAATACCGACTGCTCACAAACGGTGAAGGAAAACATCGTAAGGATACCTAAATACGCTGAATGTGAAGTCTACCAATCCCCTATGGGGCACGCGTTGTGGACTAAAGCTCTTACTTCTTCCCCGAGGGTAGGCAGCAGTGCCCTGCAGTGGGATATAGGCTGGTGATGATGAAATAAGTCACGTACTTATGATCAAAGAATATACAAGACCCAACTAAAAATGCTGACGGTTTTTAAGGGGATGATCAGACCATCAAACTGTACAACTTTCTCCATGGGACCAACATCGAAATCGCGATAAAAATCTGCTGTCCCATACATTTGGGTCGAGCAGCCTTTGACGTTGTCTATGGAACAGCATATTTTATTTTCGCTATTTCGGTGCTGGCTCCACATAAAAAATTGTTGAGTTTGATTGTCTGAAGGGGGTGCCCCTTCAATATGCAATGCATTTGTACAGCTTGGCAAAAAAGTCGTGATAAAAAATGAGAGCGTCCACGCAAGAACGTCAAAATCACGTATAACCTGGAAACACCACCATACCACAGATTATATAATACTATACAGTACAGATGCCCAACGTCAAACAATGGAACGCGACTGCCGTAACACGGGCAGTCTTCGGGCAAAGTAAATTGCTTAATTTTCCGAGGCTCATGACATTTTTTTGTAGTCAGATCATGTATTTTTAGTAACAATTTACACTTTTACATAAACATTAATTACAAATCGATACCATAACGCCATATATTGCAATTTTTTTAGCAAAAATTTCATTTGTATGGGATGGGACACCATGACCATACTAAAAATTTTGTTCAACCTGTCACCACGATCATGACTTTTTTGCCAAGCTATACACACAATACAATACGGTTAGTGTATGTTTGTATGTATGATACCTCCGTGGGAGAGCAGGTTCCTGAAGCAGAGCGGTCTGATGATGCAGGTCGCCTTGGAGAGGTCCCATATGACCAGCTCGGCCGCAGTGGTCACCGCCGCCAAGGTGTCGCCCGATAACGTTAGTTTGGCCGCTTGTGACATCAGTGCTGCAAATATAAACATTTATTTTTCGTCAGTGAGCGTTCTTCCAGTTAATGACGACCCGGTTGGTGTAATGGTTACCACGCCGGACTGCCAAACCAGGGTCCTGGGTTCGAATCCCGGTTCGGTCATGGATGTTATATGTTCGTGCCGTGGTTGTATGGTTTCCATAATAAAAGCCTTTAGTGCTTAGTTTGGGATCATTACAATGTATGTGCCTGTGAGCGTTATTTATTTATTTTTCCTGGGGATTGCTAGATTAATGCAAAAATTTGTCTCTCTTTCCCAAAAATAGAAGAAATAAAAATAAATTAGTGTTCCCACATTTTCGACTCAGTAAGGTCAACACATCTTTCATGGGGCACTGTATACGCTATTATTATAAGATACCAGCGGATATTCTAAACATGCCAGACAAAAAGTTTAAGTCCCATGTTAAACAAGTCCTCTGTAAAAAAGGTTACTATAAACTCGATGATTATTTGAATGACCAAAATGTCTGGTCTTGACAATGTTACAATATGTAATTCAATACTTGTACTTTATTTTGTTTTGTTTAAAAGAAGTGTGTTGTAGAGTTTCTGGCCGCATCTTCTCTACAACGGAACACCTTCCGAAGCGGTAGTAGAATCAAAAATGACGTCAGAAAGTTATCTATGTGATATTATTTTGAATAAAAAATTTTGATTGATTGATTGATTGAATGTCACAGAGGTATGCCAATCTAAATCGAACTGTGAAAAGAGATAAACGAAAATATGGGAACATTTCTATTGTAATATTTAATTCTATTATATTTTAATCAAAACCTGGATACTATTTGTATTTGTGTATGACATGGCTCCATAGGCTCGATCACTTGACTTATTTTGACATGTTGACTTATATATATAATTATTCTGTTGAGTTATTTAAAAAGAAAAGCGCGAATTGCGAATAATTTTATGAAAATTAGAAAACGTTTACAATTTCACAGTAATCATCGAATAAAACGGTTAAAGAGTATTAATTTATGATAATAAAACAGTTCGGGGTACAGAACCCACCACCTCTTTCATGACTCTACCAACCTCACGGTTATACGAGGCGGATCACGGGAGGCGCGCACGCTACTTGCTCTAGGCATCCATTTGACGCGCGCACTTTGTCGACTGCCTACAAGTTCAATCTCGCTACGTACCGATGGGTGGCAGGGCCCTGCGCGCAGAGGCGCGGCCCAGCGTCCACGCGTGCAGGGACCCGTCCGCGCAGGACACGCTCGCCCAGCGCGCATCGCACGCTATACACGTCACTGTTGAACCTGCAACACAACAATCTGCATTATTTTTCTCCTCGACGGAGGTGGAAAACGGCAACTTCGTTTAGCGCAGCGGGACGAAAATTTACGCTTTTCCGGACGGGAGAAAATATACTAAATACGCCACAGGCACGATAAGGCACGAGATGAAGCTCACCCTAGACAGGCCTGCGTTACTCCACCGTAGGTATCGAGATAAGTACCTGCACTTTAGCGTATCGTAAGCGATGTGCTTGCTTGATTTGAGATTGAGCAACGTCGCATACTTCGCACGCTGTACGAAGTAATAAGACGCTGTGGCAAACTTCGCTAGATACAATTTTGAGAAGTCTGGTAGTAGGCAATTAAAGCATGAGAATTTATCGTTTTCTTAGTGATGTATCCGTTGCAAAGTAACTAGTAATCTGTGCAATAGACCCCAGCTGCCGAGCGTGCGAAGGAGAAGAGGAAACCATGAAACATTTCCTTTGTAGCAGCGATGTGCCTCCTGGGAAATGGATATTCAAAACCGGGAGATCACAAGATTCGTTCTCTGAACGGTAATTGCTTATCATTTACCACAGGGTAAAAACACAAAAGATGCCATTGGTGCGAAGTGTTGCTGGCTTGCCAGCCCCCATGATACGATAAATTATGAGCTTAATTATATTATATCAGCTAGTTAACTACTAGGGTCCAAATTCCTTCAGGGCACAAATTTACTTTATTTAGGTGATTGATATTAATTATTCGGAACTCTTATATTTATATCTGATGAATATGAACATACCTAAGTATGTTTCCCACACGGGGTCCTGTGACACGGAGTTGTTGGGCAACAGCTGCAGTTTTGTGAGCGCGCCGTAGTGAGTGCTGGCTGCTTTGTTCACCACCTGCAGATAAAAGCATATTATACTTGAACATGATCATTATTTATTTGTTATATTTGAATGTTGATGAGGCGAGATGTGTGTCAGAATCGAAGCACGTGGCGATCTATTGTATCTGCCTATCCCAGTAGGAATAAAGGCTTATTTTCATTGGTCGATAGCGCTCGCATGGGGGAAATTTCTGTTACACATGCCATAAAGACTCTGAAAATGAATCGTCTGTTGATTGGACATCCTCCGCAGAATACATTCTAAATGTTTATTTTCAGTGCGTTGCGGCTGTGCGTTGTCAGTCAGTCACGGAGCTGTTTTATAAGTAGTTTTCTAGTGCACTAGTGTTACCTGTAGCCTCAGCGCGCCGGCGGCTCTGACCACGGGGCCGGCGGTGCCTAGAGCCGGCGCGGGCAGGCAGGGCGCGGCGCTGGGCCCCGGCGACGACAGCTCGCTGCTGTCTAGTGCACTAGTGTTACCTGTAGCCTCAGCGCGCCGGCGGCTCTGACCACGGGGCCGGCGGTGCCTAGAGCCGGCGCGGGCAGGCAGGGCGCGGCGCTGGGCCCCGGCGACGACAGCTCGCTGCTGTCTAGTGCACTAGTGTTACCTGTAGCCTCAGCGCGCCGGCGGCTCTGACCACGGGGCCGGCGGTGCCTAGAGCCGGCGCGGGCAGGCAGGGCGCGGCGCTGGGCCCGGGCGACGACAGCTTGTTGCGCGGCGCGTCGGCGCAGGGCCCCGGCAGCGGAGGCGGCCCACGCTTGCGCAACCGCTGATCCAGTGCACTGTGAGAGATTGTACTGTGTTATTATTTAGACTATGTTTTTGTGATTGTTAATTTGATGACACTGAACTATTTCGAACACGTATTTTTAAAGTATACTTTCTCTTTAATGGATTTGCGACGTCGATTAAAGTGTAGAATCTGCTTAAAAACATTGCCCAATCCCGTTTCGCACACAAAACTGGTAAATTTTATAAGAAATCCCACTGCAGAAAAGGATAATTTCCATTTCATTGGGAAGTTTGATAATTGATATCCCTCCTGTTTTGTGTATAATTTTAGCTATCATACTCTCTGTATTTGGGCAGCAGCATCCTCTGAGTACACACATTCAATCCAACTGCGATCGCCAACCCGCCTGCCAAGCGTGGCGATTATGGCAAATCCCCTCATTTTTGGGGAGGCCTATGTCCAGTAGTGGACGTTTATCGGCTGATATGATGATGATGATGATGACTCTTTGTATTTGTTCTTTGATTATACTCATTCGTTAGTTGCGCAACGATTTGAAACGAATACAATTCGTCACGTGAGCAATATCTTTTACGTGACTTAAATTACGCCTGTAATACATTTTCATATATCAGAGACACCAGTTTCTCAAGTAAGCGCCGAAATGCGATTTGGCATGTTTTTTTAATGACTTTTTAATTTTTTACGGATAGTGGACATCATTTTAACCCGTCAAACGACCGGCTTACCGAAAGGCAAAAGTACCTTGAGCTGAGCGCTCGAGATCATGTCTTTTTATAAGGCCTTGAGTGAGCTACTCTCTTCCGTATGTTATCACTGGCAGTAAAGACTATCGCAGAATAGGTTTAATAGTTCTACATACAGAACGGCCACTCCCCTCCCCTCTCTGACTTCACATACCCCACCTCACCTCACACTTTCTGGGGACACTTTAGGGGAGCCGAGCCAGGGAATGCAGTAAGGCGCGCGCACCCGTGTTTGACTACATAAAATCTTTTCAGTGCTAAAAATACTTTGAAAAGTAACGCTAAATTCACATTTTCTTTAATTCTTTAGCTCAAGATACTATTTTATATAACAGAACGAATAATAAAGGTATCGAAATATAGATCGACGTTAAATCAACCGATAAATACAAAGAGCTGTCTTTCAGCAAACACAATGTCATGGACAGATTGCATGCACAAAGAGCGTATGTGGAGACGCCATTTCAAAAATCAAAAAGGTTCTATACAAGGTGCCACAAAAATAAACTACAAATAAACATTTAAGGGAGTAGTTTAGACCTTAAAGAGGAGATGGCATATCGGCTTGTTTCTATAGAAAATTATGTCGCCGACAAAGGGGGTGAGGGACGGGTGAGGGGAGACAAAAAGCTTAGGGGAGCGTGTCATTTCTCTATGGTCGCAGTACAAACTAGTGCACAATTGGTGGCTACAGTGCAACTTTGTTACACCATCTCTACCAAGGGGAGCGTGTAATTTCTCTATGGTTTAGACCATCAAACCATTCACCTCTTATACTAGACCATAGACGAAAATAAAATTCGCTTACGCTAGTAGACCGAATATCAGTGTAACCGGGTATGAGATAGCGAAGAATTATATGAAGTGACATCTCGGAGTCAGGTGGTTGTCCCATACAATTTATATGAAGTGACACTTTGGAGTCAGATGGCCGAAGTACAAAAAAGTGGATACGTCGATAAGGACAGCAATAAGTAGCGGTCTCCTTTTTTAACTAGAGCGAATTTGCTATGTTCATCTCTTACTGAGTGATATAACAAGACACGTGCTTCCTTCTAGTGCCTTCTCTTTCTACGTACTAGACCCACAGTCTCATATAAAATCTTAGCAAACTTTTGTCCACATTGACGCAAAAACCCGCACAAAGTAAGTATGCATGCTGCTAGTTGTCACTAATACGTTGTATTTGATTCATAAACATGCTCGTATTTCGCTTGTTAAGGGTATATTTTCTAAAACCCCTACTTTTAGGAACATTGTTTTCAGTGATATGCTATTGCATATCCAGTGTTTTATATTTATTATGAAAGAACTGCCTTTACTTAAAAATGTAATGAATCGTTTTTTTGTATGTTTCATATAATTTATTTTAGTAATCGCATAAAATCCGGACACTGTTCGTCGAAATATTGCTAAAAATGGGGTTACTTTAGGAACATTTTTAGAAGGGTTACGCTACACGGTTGAATTTACAGTTTACGTAAAAAGAAAGTTTATATAAATTTAAAAAACATAATGAATCGATTTTTTGAAATACCAGTCTGAAACACTAATATTTTTGAAAACATATTATTTAAAATCAAATATTGTGATTACCATACAAAATGGCGAACAAATTCAAGCTTTTGACATCCTGTGACAACTGCAAAATTATCCTTGTTTCTGATTTTTTTCATTGTACGGCGAAATGCCGTTACTGGAGCACGTCCGCGTCAAATGTTTTAAAAATAATTTGCGACAATTTTTTTCTCGATCCGTCTGTGGATGACTGAAACACAAAGGTAATTGAATGGAATAATTCATTATTTGTATTTTTCTAAAGCTAAAATTATGTTGTATTCCAAAAAAATTTAACGAATTCTAGGATAATTTTCGTCATATTGTTCAATCAAATTGAAATGACTTCAATTATGTCAGTGTCGTCTAAGTAGCGTATACCAAATCTATGACCATTCTCTTTGGTCGGCTTTTCAATATACAATTACCAATACAGTCGCGCACAGTTTCAAATAAATTCTAAGCAAGAAGATTAAATTACCTACGTAGTATAAAATTCTTGATAAGAAAATCATGCAATTCTTATTTACTTCTGAAATTAAATCACTGCAAATAATATCAAAACAACTAAAACATGCTTCCTACTAATTTCAATGAATAATTGAACAGAAAAGATTTTATTACTTAGGTACCTAGGTACTAGTTTGATGTCAATCCAAACTAAGCCCTATGCTTTCGTGAAATCCAAATCTGTTCAGTAGTTTTAAAATAACGTGTGCACAAACAAACAGACAAAAATTCTAAAAATGGTCTCAATGTATTCCATTACGTAGGTGCCTATTCCAAACACCGCCAATTAACATTTTTATAAATATCTTCAATGTACATCCACGTCATGTTTGCAATTATGACTCAATCACAGACTTAAATTGCAGTCGAATGACATCTCAACCATCAAAATCGGTTCAGTGGTTTAGGCACGTCTGCCAAAACAATGGGAATATTTAAATTCCACGGCTAATTTTTCTCCACTAGTCATAGAAGCAATATTTTTAAAATTTTGTTAAGTAAACTACTATATTTAAAGAAAACCGGCTAAATGTGAGTCGGACTCACGTACGGAGGGTCCCTTAGCACCATACCATAGCGTAAATTCACTTTGACTATACCATACAATACAATAGTAGTAATATAATTATTGTCTTGAGATATATTTCTCTCGAGATTTTTTGCCCAACCACCATTTCTTGGTGTGGGGCTAGACAGAAGAATATACAGATTATGGGAGACAGTTATAAAATAAGTATTTTTTATGAAAGATAGTTTGTTGCAATGAAAGCGAACCGTAAAAGCTAGCTAGTTTATCAATACAAATACATTTTTAAATGAATTTGAACGGTAATCTCTAAATGCAAAAGTGGTCACAAGAAAATCATTCGAACTCATGTAGAAAAAACTTTGCTAATCTAAAAAAGACACCTTCCTTCTTTTTCTACTTCGATGCTGGAAACAGAAACGGCAACCTAGAATGTCAAATTCTGACATTATAATTTTGTTTTTCTTATCGGCCAGTTATTTTATGTACTTTTCAAATTTACCGAGGAGTTTACAGGGCCCGGTTTAATAAACGTGACAATAAGCGTGACAATTACAGGTGGAAAATCTGATAATTTCGTCAAAATGTCATGGTGGAAAATTATAGTACATTACTGCAGTGGCCAGCAAAAGACGCATAGATGGACGAACGTGTAAATGTGGGCCGAGGCGAAGCCAAGGCACACATACGTAAGTCCATCAATGCCTAGTTGTGGCCAAGGCTTGTATAGTGCTTTTCTCAAACAATGCTATTATGTTATTATTATGATTATGAAATAAATATTATGAATTATGAATGCGCGGAAATGAAAATTAATCAACTTTTCAAAATCAATGACGAACAACAATAATTTTTCCTGCGATAAAGCTAGTAACTTATAACTTATCTGTGGTTAAAGTGTCCATTCGTTTTTTTTTCAATATAAAGCTTTTTATTTGTAAGCCAGTTCAAAATTTAAACCAAACCTTTGATAAGTTAACTCCTTGGTTGCCATGTTTCGGAGTAAAAGATCGTTCCATTTTTAAATTACACGACATAATATAAGTTTACTATGTAATTTATTTGGCCGCTAAACTACGACAGATATAGATTTTCATACAGCTATTGCCGGCCACTGCTCGCATAGTACAGCAATTTCGATTTATTTCAAAGAAGGTTGTCAACATAATGCTCAAATTTCCAAGCATGTTTGAGAAAAGAAATTTGTCGGATTGTAGCGACAATTTGACATATTTCTGTTCAATAATTTTTCTCCTGACAGGTGACATGTGACAGAGGAGTCGCGTGGCTAAGGAGGTAACAAGTAGACGTGTCGTCGGCTTGCGATTTGATTGCCCAAGTGGCTCCGCCGTTTTATGGTGGTTTCAAGTGTGTGTTTTTGTTTAAAAACGGGGTTTTTAGATCGCCATATCCTATTACCGTACAATATCTAATAAATATATCTTCAACACTTGACACTGGCGAAATCTAACAAGGAAACGCCATTTAATAAAAATAGAATAGAAATAATGACAATTTGTCCTGAAAAACTTGACATAAGTATTTGTTTTATTAAACACTTCTTCTTATCGTGTGGGCAGCAAGCCCTGGTATCAGAGTTTTTTTCGGACCGCCTTACGGGCCTCTGACGTGGTTTTTATGTACCTAACCAAAGATAGTAGCCGGGATCAACGGCCTAACGTGCCATCCGAAGCATGGAATCATGTGATTCAGCCTGTAATATCCTAAAAAACTGGGGAAAAATGCACAAAGTGACATGTCACTAGGTGTGTCACCAGAACTCAATGCTCTTGACAATTTTGTCAATGTACATTTTTATTGAACTGTAAATAATTGTCGAATTTTCGCCTGTCGCCTTTCACTTGTAATTGTCGCGTTTATTGAATAGTGCCCTGGAGTGCGATTTTTGAATCTCATTCGCTGAGCTCAGCAGTTGAAAATGTCAAAATTACTATGGAGATTACTATGGAGATATGCATCTTCCTACTGCTGATTTGACTTTCAAAAATAGCACTGCTGAAGTATGATTTTTGAAAGTCGCATCAGCAGTAGGAAGATGCAAATCTCCATAGTAATTTTGACATTTTCAACTGCTGAGCTCACCGAATGAGATTCAAAAATCGCACTCCTGGTCGAAAACGACCTTATATTTTTAAAAAATATCCGCAATCCTTTCATTTTAAAATCTCTAACATAGAAAATGTTGTTTTCTCCCCTCCGAACGAAAAGCGTAAATTTTCTTCCCGCTGCGCTAAACGAAGTTGCCGCTTTCCACCTCCGTCGAGGAGAAAAATAGTAAACTAACCTCGGGCAATAAATAAGAAAGCCTCAGATCACATGTTTGTTGACCTCGGCTTCACCTCGGTCAGCAATCAAATGACATCTGAGACCTTTCTTACTTTCCTGCCCTCGTTGCTCGGTGTGTAGGTAATCTACTATATTATTCACACAATTATTCGGTATGTCAAGCATTTTTTTGTCTTTATTTTATATTTTTTACGGATAGAAGATATCATTATAAGAAACATTTTTTTTTTCAATTCATGAAGTTTATCTGTAAATGGCAATAGTGGGCTCGAAAAAATTATTCGAACTCCAAGTTGTTAATTTTGTTGTTTAAAAATTTAATTTAAAAAATAAAAATTACCTGCCTTCTCTTTCTTACTCCATGTTGGAAACAGAAACGGCAACATGAAATGTCAAATTCTGACACATTGAACATATTTTTTCTGATTGACCAGTTATTTTAAGTTGATATTTAGTTTAATCCTTTCATTTTAAATATTCTGACATATAAAATATTGTTATTGAGACAATTATCTCGAAATGGTTTTCCATTTTGTCCTCCCAAAAAAAAACTTGACATACCGAATTGACGAAAAAGTCGGTGATTTTTTTTTTCAGTATGTTCAAAATTAGAATACCGGCGGTATATATATCATAGAATCTCCTCCTTGTCGGTTAGTAAAAAATATCACATGTGTAATTTTGAAAATAAGTGTTTAATAAATTTAATTAGTTATGTAGGCATATTCCGTTCCTCTACATATTGTGAAATCATAATTTTTGTATCTCTATACACAATTTTTTTGCCCACAGTGATGATCGTATTTAGTTTGAAAAAAGTGGTATGTATGTAGGTTACACTTTAAATTAACCGAAACTTCCCACACTAGGTATTCTTCACAAAAAATACTTAACACTTTTCTTATCGATGGTGGGAGCTCAAACAAAAGGTCACGGAAAACTTACAAAACATTATCAACATTTTTTATTGAAATTTGACAGCAAGTGATGACGTCACAAACGAAAATATACCCTTAACTGTCAGCTAGTACAAAAAACAGCTCATCTGATTTCTTTTGGTTGTGCCATTTTTCGAACGTTGCCAGAAAAAATTCAAAAATTATGGTAACCGCGCCGATTATGAAACATTCAAATTGTTGCGTGACAGAGTTAGGAGCTTGGAAAAGAAATGTTATCAAACATATATTGCTTCAGTTGAGGGATCCATTGAGAAAAATCCAAAATTGTTTTGGTCGTTTATTAAATCTAAATCTAACTCTAATGCAATGCCGAGTAGTCTAAATTATAATAACAAAATTTTCAACACTGGTGAATCTATTTGCGAAGCCTTTTCCAGCTATTTTTCTTCTACATTCCTACCCAGGCAACGTAGTCTCCTTCGCAATTACCACGATGTTCCTAATTCCGATTCTTCGTCCTCTAATATATCGTCAATCGAGGTAATTACTGATGAATTCGCCAAGCTTCTGCTCAATTTAGACCCTGCTAAGTCAGCAGGGCCTGACGACTTGCCGGCCAAGTTTCTCATACGGTGTGCCAAGTCCATAGCGGTCCCGATTTCCATACTATTTAGAAGATCACTGGCTGAGGGGGTTGTCCCTGATCTCTGGAAGCGTGCATATGTAACGCCAATTCACAAAAAGGGCTCTAAAACAGACGTCACCAACTATAGACCGATCTCAAAGCTGTGTATTATCTCTAAGGTCTTCGAAAAACTGGTGTATAATCAAACATACGCATCATTAAAGAACTCATTTAGTCAATCTCAGCATGGCTTCCTAAGGGGACGTTCCACTGTATCTAATCTAGTCTTACTTAACGATTACCTGACTGAAGCCATGGCTGATGGGCACCAGGTCGACGTGGTCTACACCGACTATAGTAAGGCCTTTGACAGGATTAATCACGAGGTGCTTTTATCCAAGCTTTTAAACATTGGGATCAGTGGTAACTTGTTCAGGTGGCTTTCCTCTTACATAGAAAACCGCTCACAAGCAGTTGTTGTCAATAACTACATATCTGGATGGGTAGACGTCCCCAGCGGTGTGCCCCAGGGTTCCTTGCTCGGTCCTCTGCTGTTTGTAATATTTGTGAACGACATCGAACAGTGCTTTCATTTTTCACGGCTTCTGTGCTTCGCAGACGATATGAAAATATTCAGTACCATCACGTCGGACGCAGATGCTCAAGCCCTTCAATCTGATCTTGCCCGTCTCGAAGACTACTGTAACATGAACTATTTAGACCTTAATCCTTCTAAATGTACCTCGGTCACTTACACTCGTAAACATAATGTAGTTCGCTTTACCTACTCATTGAAGGGTCATATATTGCAGAGAGACAGCTCGGTAAGGGACCTTGGCGTAATACACGATTCCAAACTACTTTTCGATGCACACGTTGATAATATCGTTAAAAAAGCATCTAGAGCCCTTGGGTTTGTGATGCGGAGTTCACGGGACTTCAATAAAGCTAAAACTTTCAAAATTCTATATTGTTCTTTTGTCCGAAGTAACCTAGAGTATGCATCGCAGATATGGAATCCCATGTACGATACTTATATATCCCGAATAGAAAATATTCAAAAAAAGTTCATTAAATATCTTTCATACCGTATTAGAGACCGTTACGATTCGTCTCTGTACTTAAATTTCTGTAGGAAGCACCACCTGCTCCCTCTAGAGAAACGGCGAGAGATCTCCGACACTATCTTTCTTCTTAAGGTTGCCTCTGGCTCCATTGACTGCTCTGAGCTACTCTCGATGTTATCTCTCCGAGCTCCAGCTAAATTACTAAGATTTAATCCACCGTTATATACACCGTTTGCATCCACTAATTATAGGCAGAATACGTTTATGTGGCGTGCGAGTGACAATTTTAATAAACTATGCAATACTTATAATATTGATCTCTTTAACTCTAGCGTCGAGTCGACAAGGAGGTTGTTAAGTCGTGATTTCTTTACTGATGAAGTGTAGGGGTTATTGTTAGACTAAGGTCTTTTATTTTCTTTTTTTTTTATTGCTTTTTGCAATGCTTTGTGTTTAACTTAAGTTTTATAGGTATATCTACCTGTAGGCTGACATGTGTGCTGACTTATGTGCGTTTTTTTATACATTGTTAACTATTTGTTTTTTCTCGACTATTCCTGTTTCTATCAGTGAAAACCTGTTATTGGCTTTCTGCTTTATACTCTTGTGACTACTGTATTGTATTGCTGTTGGTTTTCCAATAAAATAAATAAATAAAATAAATAAATAAACGTTGATTGTGAGTCTAGTTTATATCTATCTATCTATGAATACCTACAGAGATGGAGATTGCATTACAAACATCTTTTTGATATGACCTTTATGAAGTCACTGATGTTTCCCATCTCATTTCCTCAGATGACATGACTTCAGAATGACCTTGAGAATGACAACTCCATGTAAAGGGGAAAAGAGATGGGAAAGGAGGAATAATAATACTAACTTGTCGTGTGGCTTCACGTTGTTGGTGGCGGAGGTGGCGTGGTTGCTCACGTTGGGGTGTATGACGATGTCGCGCACCTCCACTCAGATGTAATAATACTAACTTGTCGTGTGGCTTCACGTTGTTGGTGGCGGAGGTCGCGTGGTTGCTCACGTTGGGGTGTATGACGATGTCGTCGCGCACCTCCACTCTGATGCGCGACTTGCTCTGAGACGACGTGCTGAAGCAGTTCTCTGTGCCGCCCGGTTGAGATCCTAGCGATTCACTGAAGAAAAAAATAATTATGTTAGAAAGAAAGAAAATATTTTTATTTGCATACACAACAAAACACACTAACATAATTATTATTATAGAAAAATTAAACTAAAAACATACAATTAAAAAATTACATAATTGAGACCAGTGTGTGCCGAAGCAGCAAACAGGGTTACGACTCAGCATTATGCTGGGCTCAAAGAGCTCAGCACAGAACAGAATATGTAATTAGTACTACATAAAGAAAAAATATGAAAAGCCGAAGAGTTCGCGAGTGGCGACCGCACACCGGAAGGTGCAGCGTGGGTGACAGACATAGACGTGAACCCTGCACGAGGTGGACCTACAACCTGGTGAAGGAGGCAGGAACCGCTTGTATGAGCGCAACGCAGGACCGGGTGTTGTAGCGACCTGCGGGGGAGGCATGTGTCCAGGGCCCTATTCGTGCTGGTTAGTAACCAGCAATGTACCCAGAATTGTAATTGTAAATTACAATTGTAACGTTTGTTGAATAGGGCCCAGCTGTGGGCATCTATCAGCTGAGATGCTGATGAATACATAAAGAATAGGCCATTCCCTCCTCCTCACTAAGGCCAGATACCGCTCTTGAAGAGGTTACCGTGGTTAAGGCGCGTGTGCATACGCAGCTTATTTATGTAACAGTAATCGAGGGATCATTCCTGGCATGACTGGAATTTTGGAAAACCAGCCCCTCTAGAATGATTTTTCAACTGGCGCGGAATTCTGCTTTTTAAGGTCACTCAATCTGGTCAGCTGATTTCTTTTTGCTATAAAATGATAACTCCCGTAGTAAAAGTTGTTCACTTTTATGTGTCGTGCCGCATCGGTTTATGAGCGCTGACTTTGAATTCGAGGAAATCTAATTTTGGGTCTATTTGTTGGCAGGGTTCGAAAGGATAATTATCATGATAATAACAGGTTGATAATTATCAATTGAAAATAACAAAAAATTGCGCCCGTGAAATAGAACTATATTCTAAGTATCCAAACGTGTATTTCCGCACTTGTTGCGTGTATCCGAACCACGATTGTATCCGAACGCACGTCTAGCCGCGACACGGGAATTCCCCCAATTCACAAAAAATGTCAGTTGGTGTTACGTAAAGCCAAGTGAACTCGAATGTTAATCTGTCAAATCTGACGAACACCGATTTCACCTTAATTAATGACATTAATGTTGATTTGTATTGTATTATGTTATATGAAAAAAAATTAACATATATTTTTTGTTTGTTTTGAGACAATAAACCATCGATATTTCTTATGAAACAATTTAACAAATGATATTTTAATAATGGTGATAATTATCACGGCTCGTTATTATCTTGATAATTTCGAACCCTGTTTGATGGGAAGAAGCGGAAGGCAATCGTCGCGCAAGTGCCATTGGCTGATCAGTCTCCTTTTACGTCACCGACATATGCGAGAATCTCCTAACACTTTCGTCGAGCGCTCATAAACCGTTACGCGACCGTACCAACGACTGTAATTATATCGTGTAGTTAGTATTATATTAAACTCACTTGGCGTCGGCGTGTGTGAGCGGGATGAAGACAGGCGTGATGCGTCGCTTGCCGTCCGAAGTGCGCGTCTCTATCTGCCGGTCCGCGGGGCGGAGCGGGGTCGCGTTGCTTGCTGATATTGGCGAGGGGGTCAGCACGGGCTTGGGCTGCAATATGTACCGATAGCCAATTTAACAATTATGAAAATTTGATGTCGAAGCTCCCTAGGAATAAATTAGTAATTGCAACAATCTTTTAGTTATTTTTGACCTAATGTGGTACAAGATTTAAAGCAAGTAAATGATTGATTGAATATTCCTGATTTTAATTATGGCTCCTAACTGAACCGCTTTCATTTGACACAGTTAGAAAGTGAGTTACAGTATGTTTTTAAGTCTTAACGATGGACCTGCACAGTTTACATTTTGACTAATCAGGATATGACATATAGGGTCATTTTTAATTAGTTGGCGAAACTTAACCAGGGCACTTGTTAATGATAACAGATTGCATTATCAATGTTTATAATTGGTATTGATGATTAACAAAATTATTATTTTCGTACGTATCGTACGCAGTGCGCGGCCGGCGGGCGAACATTGACCTCAGAATCATATGATCGAGAGGGGGTTATTGCCACGCAATTGTACACAGTATCAGATCCCAAATGAAATAAAATTTGACGTTATAGATATATTTTTGATTACTAAATAACTTCGGGTTTTGACGGGGACTCTCGTCAGCGCCGACGAAAATAGACGAACGGACTAATATGACCCTATATTAGTCTCGCCAAGTTTACAGTTTGATAGACAAGTAAATAACAAACCAGTGACTTGTCACTCTTGGGCGTGGACTCCTCTTTAGCTCTCTTGGCCTCCTGCCGCTCTCGGGCGAGCAGTATCTCAGGGCATTCAACCAGCAGGTTAGATGATAAGTCGCCGGATTCATTCGCAAGACATTTACCGTAGATCTTCTCGTAGAAAGCGTTCTAAAAAAATAATTATTTTAGTAGCTACATGATAATGATAACTAATACACAGCTGTAGCCGGAGAAAAACAATGAAATTATACCTTTTCCTCTGTAGAAAGTGGTGTGCCGATTTCTTTGTTAGTAAACTGTATACACGCTACTGTGCCGTCCGAACTGCACGCCAATAGGTTTAAACCTGTAACATACAATACAGGAATAAAAGAACATTTTCCGTGAGGGCTAGCCGGCCAGCCGAACAGCCACCGCAAGCTTTAAATTTCAGAGGTGAACCGTCTGGTTCTGGCAAATTTAAAGCTTGAGGTGAAGGTGCTCTCCATCTGGAGAGCGAGGTCTTAAGCTATAGAACCCGGCAAACAACTTTAAAAATGGGCGGGGATTAGAGGTATGTGCATTAGCGCTTTCTCTAAAAAGCCTCGCCTTCGGGTAAGATATGGAGACTTAATTTTTTATTATGGTTCACCTTAATGTATTATTTGTACCCATTTCTATAAATAAACTTTCTGATTTCTACCACAAATATTTTTCAGCGCAGTCAAGGTCTTGCTCAAGATGTTTGCCAGCCATGGCAGCAAGGCATGCATTACCATCGGAGCTCCACGAGAGGTCCAGCACGCTGTCGCCGAACAGGTCGTGCACCACCACGAGCGGCCTCTTGAGCGAGGTCAGCCAGATGGAGAGCGCTCGGTCGCGGGACCCCACCGCGGCGCAGCAACACTTCTTGCCTTCCTTCACGAATATGTTGTTGTTGAAGCGCTGTGGATTGGACATAGGGCAAATAATTAAGTAAGTATGACTTGGTAAGTGTGATGACACACCTGCCGAATTTACGCGGTGTAATTTACGCGTCTACTAAGAAAAATGGAGCGTGCTATTGTGTCGCTGGTATAGGGAATAGGATTGGACGCGTAATTTACGTCGCATAAATTCAGCAGAATTATCTCTGCCTATGTACTACATTACAGGGTCTTTTTATTTAAGGGATTTCACAGACAGATTGCGGCCTCGAGGTTAAATAAAAGATTCCATTGGGTCGAAGTGTTCACTGACAGGATTCAATAATAGTTCAATGGTGTGTAGTAGCATACCGCGCACGTGACGGCCTTCCTGTGCCCCACGAAGTCCTTGTCGCAGCGCCAGCCGTCGCGCTCGACCACCTGCGCGGTGGGTCCCCCGCCGTTCATCGCGTGCGCCGACAGTACATACTGACCGTCAGGCGACCACGACAGCCGCAGCACGTGCGTCGTGCCTAGAGGGGAAGATGTCTTTGAGTCAAATCAGCATCATCGTCTTCGTCTATTGCAGACATGGATCTCTTATGTTTGTTATGTGCGAAATGGGAACTGTCAAGTCGATCGTAGCGTACGCTATGGCAGAAATTTGTTTCAGGGAATGATACCAAATAAATGTTTGGTGTCTTTTAGCGATTTCTATTTTTGTTGCACAAATGTTTGACCACAAAATAATGTTATTTTCAAGATGTCTAAAAGTAACTATGCCAGGTTCCATACAAAAATGTTGGATGGCTTTTGAAGATCTTTAGTTGCTTATTTTAGCCGTAGTAAAGCTTCTCACCGCCGCACTCGTCGAAAGGTTCAGTGATGACAGTCTCCTGCGACCAGTCCGCCGTCTTCCAAACCCTCAGCGACTTGTCGTCCGATTGTGAAGCCAAATATTTTCCCACCTGCAAACATTTTATTGTAAATATAAGAGCATTTGGAATATTACTGTATACACCAATAACATTGCAGAATTTATTATTATTTGAGAGATAGACAAAGAACCGTTTATCCGGGAAGTTTGGATGAGGCCTATGTCCCTAGAAAATACGAAAAAAATTCGATTTAGCTACACTGGGTGTCCCTTATGATCCATACATTTAAAAGTCATATTTTGAAAATCCATAACAGACATGATATAACGTTAATTGGCATAGCAATTAAAATGTTTAATATGAAAATATATATAAATATATAGCATTATTTGCCATAGTAATGAAAATCCATAATTTTAAAAACTATAGGTACATGAAAATCCATAACTTTGAAAAACGCGTTTTTAGACCTCAGTCGATTAGGTTAGCGAGGAGCGAAGCGACGATCATGTTAGGTTTCTTGCGACCACAGCGCACGAGCCGAGCGAGCGCAGCGAGCGCGCCGCGGCAGCGGCCGGCGAGTGCCAGAACCACAGATACCGCATGATGACAATTTTGTACAGGCCCGAAGTCACCATTTTTGGTGGTAGGTGCGGGTAGCGGGGCACGAAACAAATGCAACATGATTGGCCATTTCAAGGTCGCACTACTCCGAGCTGTACACTAGTGATGCGACAGTGTATAAAAATATCGATAAGTTTTGCCATGATTATTCATCCTAAGGCAGGTGATTAAAATTACTAATATTACACAACAATAAACTTATTCGATTCTTAAAAAAATTACTATTATTCCTCTTTAATTCAGAATGACACTACGTGCACAGATGTACAGATAGCGTATTATACAGGGTCCTTCTTAATATGCTGACACTTTTTTAAGGGGATGATCAGACCATCAAACTGAATAACTTTCACTATGGGACCAACATCGAAATCGCGAAAAAAAATCAGATGTCCCATACATTTGGCTTGAGTAGGTTTGCAGTTTTGTATGGAAGAGTAGATTTTTTTTCGTGTTTTCGATTTTGGTGCCATAGAGAAAGTTGTTCAGTTTGACGGTTATGATCCCCTTAAAAAAGTATCATCATTTTAAGAAGGATCCTTTAATGTATAATAACGAACTAGCTTCCGCCTCGCGGTTCCATCTGTGACTAAAAAGCTTTTCCCTCAGGAATTTAAAATTAAAACATAGTCTGTGTTACTCGCTAGTCGCTAACAAATGCAGATTTCCGTTATTGGAACAATTTTTTAATAGGTCCAGTAGTTTTTGAGTTTTCTTGACACAAACACACAAAAAATCTAATCTTTCCTTTTATAGTATTATAGTATAAATATAGATCTTGATTTATATTCTTGTTTTCCGATACGATAAATGGTTCTTCCGTGAGAATCAGATAATGTGAAAAGTAGCCTATGATCACTGTTCCGTCCGAGTATCATCTGAATCCGTTCAGTCGCTTTATCGATATTGAGTAATAATCATAAGTACATCCATCCATCCATACTTTTGTATTTATAATAATTGTAAAATTGATAAGATTAAGATAACAATAAAATAAGAAACAAAATTTGTAAGTGGGTCATTGTCATATAGTGACAAAAAATTGTTCAAGACACGTAAATTCTTAAATAATGCTTTAATTTAATTTCTTTTTGCAAAAAGAATCAACAATTATATTATACTTTTTACCCAAGAAAATCTTTTTAATGAATTAATTCGATAAACTGAATTTTTGCTGTTTTTTATACTCAAAAGTCCGTTTCGGTGGTCCGTTCAAAACAGATGTATGCAAGTTTGCAATGCAAAAAGTAAATGTAAACTGCACTTAATGTTCGCCCTGTTCAGCTTAATTAGTTCTCTCAATCCTCAAAAATCATGTGCTATTGATATGAATCCTAAAAGTGGGTCGGTTTTTTATTTAAATACGATTGTCACATGTTACACAAGTTGTATGTCTTTTCGGTGGTCCATATTTTTATCCAAACATTTCAACATTTTTATGCTTAAACGTTCCCAAAAACAAATAGTTCCTTTCTAAGGAAAGTCATCAATATCCCTTGATGCATCCCTGATCCACATTTCATCAAAAAAGAGGAAAATCTTTTTCGTTTACCCAAAAATACTTTTTTGTCAAACTTCATAGCGTCTTTCCGGTTACTACATTAAATTTGTAAGTATTATTGAATAAGTGAAATTTTCGTTATAGCGCAGTACATACTAATGTCTAGTTTACAAACGCATCATATTTGGCTAGCCAGCCCGCTATAGTTTCAGGATAGCTGAATTTGAATGTGAAATTTCCGTTCGGTGGTCATCTTTTTGGTGGTCATTGGTGACCACTGACCAACAAATCGACTTCAGGAACAACGTTATTTTAACTTTTCTCCACCAATATGAACTGAGCCCGCTTAGGTGGTATATGGTCCACTCGCTGCCACCCTTATTTATGAGAGGATGCCTAATAAACAACCGAAACTTAGAGAAGAAGCAGGGACGAGAGATACTAAAAAAGTCGAAACGCATTAGTCAAAAAAATAAGGTCGTAGTAGAAGTCCACCAACTTCTCCGGCTTCTTCAATTGTTTCACACACATATCTCAACCGGTGAAGTACAAAATTGTGAGGATGCAGGTTGCAGAGTTGAAGGTTGAGATGAAATTCTGATTGGATTCTACCAATCAGCATGTGGTAAATAGAACTGGCGAACAATCCCATACACCCTTCCTAAGGATAGGCCCTGAACCCTCTGCCGTGAAATTTACGAAAACTGATGATAATGATGGATGATAGGCATAATCTTCTCCTAAATCCTCCTCCTTCATCTGCTTCGAGACACACTTTAAGAGCTTTGAAAGGGAATTTGAAAACAGAAAGGTTTATTTATTATTAATGGAGTTAGAATCAAAATTAAGTTAGCATAAATAGAAGAGAATGAAAGATTAATAAACCGGATGAAAATTATCAAGAAACGTTAACTGAAACCACGGAAGATACTCATATTGTCAAATGAAAAAAACGAGAACCGAAAAGATGTCGTTTTGGTGGTCCATATTTTACTATATTTTTATGGTAAAAATTCGTAACAATTCCCTATATCTGACAAAGTATAATAAAATGTAACAACAGAGAAATTTTAATTGAGATTAATGTATGTTGAATTTTGTTTTATTTTATGAATAAAGCGCAATTGATGTCTTCTTGGTGGTCATCTGCACCTTTTCGGTGGTCAGAAAAAAACGTTTTTTGGTAATTATTTGATAAAGGAAGAAAAACGACCTAAATTTTTAATTTATTTATGTTATATTTACTATTTTACTTCGGTTAATAATGAAAAAGTGGTAAAAATTAACATCTTTTCACATTCCTTTCTTTGCACCCCTTATATGACAATGACCCAAGTAGGTAAATGATAAAACTATCGATAGCGGTCAGTACGCATAGGAGAAGAACACTATTATAGCACGTGTCAATGTGCCTAACATGTAATACTACCGTTTTAAAATCCTCGCCTAAAAATGCTTTGTAATAATATGGCATATTATAAAAATATCGATACCGGCCCGAATGCAGAGACGAACAACACTAGCATTACACGTGTCAATGCACGAAAGTGATAGATTTACCAAATTAACTAATGAGAGAAAGGGACCATTTCAAAAAGACATCAACGTGAGCTGAAATTTTGTAGAGGCAACCATTGTACCGCCCACTATAACTTGAACTCCGCAAACCAAACAAAATAATGAAAATTAATTAATGTAATGCCATCTTTCTCGTAGCTGGATGTCCAAGAGTTTTTCCCACACCATTTTATAGCACAAACTGAAAGTTTGTGCTCAGAAAATCGTAATAAGTAGGTGATTTTTATTTTTTATTTGTGTGTTCACGGATCCAATACTTGGTCGGTACTGAAGTGGCGTGATCAGTGACTTGCTTACATCAGTGATCAATCATAGATGTTTGGCGCGCGTCGGCGGCCCTGTATGCGGAATCTACTGGGGGTTATCTGTGGCCAGAACCGAATCGCTACTGTATACCTAGTCCACGCGAAAAAAAAATCTCACCTCGCTCTCACCCCCCGTAGATTCGCAGACGCCATAGGTATTCAAATAACATACCCTAAGCCACTGTCAATATTTTTACCAAAACTAACGACACACCAAACATTAAAATCCATTTATAGGCTGCAGAGCGTGTCAAAGAAATGGACATACTTACTTACATACCAATACCAATTTATTATTGTTAAATGATGTGTATTCATTTTAAGTTTTTTTAACGTTATGCATATTTACGCTATTCATATTAAAGATATACTTTTTAAATCTATACATTTCAACATTATGGATTTTAATGATTATGTGTTTTAAGTGTTAAGGGTTTTCAATATAGGCATTTTCAATTATGGATTCTAATATAGACCCAGCTACACTTTATGTTATTAAGTATTAAAATAATTGAAAAAATCACCTTAATGGACGAATGAATCTGCTGGTATCACATTCGCAGAGAAGGATTACGGGCATTTCCTAGCTTTACCACGCGAAAATTTCCAATTAGTAGTTGTCGGATTTGTCAGTCTCTATTGTACATCTTAAATGCAGTTGCATGGCTAGAGGTCTACCGAGAGACTTCTGCGTCGGCTCGTGATTTTTCTGGCCATGCGGCTTGGCCACTTTGTGACCTCTTTTGTGTTATAACCTTTAAAACAATCACTTGAGACTCTAAACTACTTACATTGGCAAAACTGCCACTCTAGGGTTAATTAAACTACTGATCACTTCCTACGTATAATCTTCATATAACGAGACGTTGGCTGAATTGTGATAACACATCGGATGCCATTAAACAAAAATTGATTTGAATTGAATATCTTAAATGTGACAATCTACGAAAAAGTGGCAATACTTACAGGGTCCCAAGCGACACCTTTCACCAGCCCAGTATGTCCGTTCAGAACACAGACCATTTCGGGCAACTTCTCCGCGTTCCAGATGATGATGGTATTGTCCACGCTGCAGCTGGCCAGCCACTTGTCCAGCGGAGACCACGCCAGGTCTAGTACGTCACCTGCAATTCAGATTTAAGGCTATACTTTGTTTTGGCTAGAAAATTTGAGTTTCATAGGCTTACATCTGGCTTTCATTATCATTATTATCAGCCTATTTTCGAAGGTTTATGATTAAATCAGGCTTTTGATCAAACATATTTATGATTAAATCAGGCTTTTGATCAAACATATTTATGATTAAATCAGGCTTTTGATCAAACATATTTATGATTAAATCAGGTTTTGATCAAACATATTTATGATTAAATCAGGCTTTTGATCAAACATGTTTATGATTAAATCAGGCTTTTGATCAAACATATTTATGATTAAATCAGGTTTTGATCAAACATATTTATGATTAAATCAGGCTTTTGATCAAACATATTTATGATTAAATCAGGTTTTGATCAAACATATTTATGATTAAATCAGGTTTTGATCAAACATAATTTATGATTAAATCAGGTTTTTATCAAACATATTTATGATTAAATCAGGCTTTTGATCAAACATATAGTGATGCAACGAATACGGCTTTTGATCAAACATATTTATGATTAAATCAGGTTTTGATCAAACATATTTATGATTAAATCAGGTTTTGATCAAACATATTTATGATTAAATCAGGTTTTGATCAAACATAATTTATGATTAAATCAGGTTTTTATCAAACATATTTATGATTAAATCAGGCTTTTGATCAAACATATAGTGATGCAACGCATCCAGCATTGATTCTGATACCAGAAGTTGCACACAACAGAGAGGATTGGAGAGTAAAAGGGGAGGCCTTTGCCCAGCAGTGGGACATTGAATGGGCTACGTAAAAAAACCTACCTATATTAAAAAGTAACATTCAGACCACTTTTACGAATACGAATATTGATTCTACTATTCGGCGAATACGAATACGAATACGAATAGTGAAAAATTATTTAAAAATGTTGAAAATACACTAACTACTAATCATTTTGAATGATTATTTTACTATTAAAAAAAATCTGGTAAGTTTGGTCATTTAAAAAAATACCGAGAGCGTGTCGGACATGCACTTTTGTCTCATTTTAAAAGACTTATCAAACGACACCTTTATGGGATAGGTAAAAGAAAAGCTTCTTTTTTGACCGCGTTCGCTACACGTAAATTTTTTTTCTTCTTATTTATCACTCATCAGATTTTGGGTTATTATTCAGTGAGTAATATGTTTTCTCATTTTTGCATCAGTTTGAAAAAAAAAATTTCAATTTCTGCAAATGAATCTTAAGAGAATAGTCCTCCTTGCAGAGCGCCAGAACTCGCTACATACAAACGAAGTTAGATGCTATTTTAATACAACCAATTAAAGTTGATGAACTTTTTTAAACGCGATCTCTATATTAATCTATGTGCCCGTGGTTAGTCAGACTTTCGTTAAAATGTACTATACATTTTTAAAGATACAGTTTCTCAAATATTTCCTTACAAATCTTTAATTAATACTAGCATTGAAACTGTATTTTTAACGGAAACCTGTCAAAACACAAGGACATCGATTATTAGTTTCTAGATCGTTTCTAAAATTTTCATTGACTTCAATTGGTTAGTATTGAAAGCTATAAACTATTTTGATTTTATTTGATTGAAAACAAGATCAAACTTCGTTTATATGCAGCGCGCCCGGACGCGCTACATACCTCTTAAAACAGCAACAACATTTGAATTTGCTTTTTGAGGACATAGGATAATTTCAACGGATATTGTTTCCGGAAAAATCTTTTCAGCATAGGAAAATGTATTGTCCTCGTGAGAGAAATTAAGTGGGTTTTGCAAAAATACTTAATTACGAATGTCTTCCTGATATTCGGCGAATACGAATATTCGGTAATAGGCTGCTATTCGGCGAATACGAATATTCGTATTCGTATTCGTTGCATCACTACAAACATATTTATGATTAAATCAAGTTTTGATCAAACATATTTATGATTAAATCAGGCTTTTGATCAAACATATTTATGATAAATCAGGTTTTGATCAAACATATTTATGATTAAATCAGGTTTTGATCAAACATATTTATGATTAAATCAGGTTTTGATCAAACATAATTTATGATTAAATCAGGTTTTTATCAAACATATTTATGATTAAATGAGGCTTTTGATCAAACATATTTATGATAAATGCCAAAGAATACTCTCAAACTTAATATGGTGACGATTAAACCATCAAACTGAACAACTTTCTCTACGGGACCAACATCGAAAGAGCAAAAAAAATCTGCTGTCCCATACATTTGGGTTGATTAGGATTGCAGTTTTGTATAATATCCCGATATAATAATAAAAACACAGTTTTTGAGATCTATGCGATTATTAATTAAGCTAAAGTGCAAAAGCTAATAAAAACGCAGTGAGAACCCTTTTATAATGATTAACTTTAGCTATAATAAAACCTTTTAAAACTAAATATCATCAAACGAACCAGCGTGGCCTCGTAAAGTGGACAGGCACCTCCAGGTTTCACCCTTGTGCTTCCCCGGAGTCACGCTCAGGCCCCACACCATGACCAGTCTGTCGTCTCCGCCCGACGCCAGGTAGCGACCACCGTTGCTCCATCGTACACAGTTTACGCAGGCTGAAATGTTTCCATTTGTATTATGTATTTTTTGACTTAAAACTGTCTTACAGGAATTTTATAAAACAATTGTTATTCGAAATTTTAAATTATTTTTTTAACTTTTCATCTTAGAAAAAGTATATGTCTAGAATGAGCCTCACACTTGTTCCGTATAAAACAAAAGGGGCTAACTTTCTTAGGTTGGTGTGCGTGAGGCGCCATACAAATTATGTATGTGTGCGTGTATATGTATGTATAGGGTTTTGGAACCAGTACTGGTTCCTATTTTTTTCGACGCTTTCGTAGCTTTGACTGTCTATCTTGATAATCTAAGCTTTTCATATTAACTTGACCATTTTCATATCTCAATTTATATGACGATTTTTTCTTTCTGCTTATACACATATAATTGGTGGTTGTAGCAAAGCTTCTTACCACCTTACGAGTGGCTATGGTCGTAAGTTTATTTATTTATGATACGAAATACCAATATAACCAATAAGTCCAATACTAACCAAGGTGGTTATCCATCTGACACAGCATCTTGGGAACATTCGGGTCTACTTCCACTGATTCGTACAAAACAGAGTTTAAGTTCCACACCACGACTCTACCGGAGTCGCCGCCCTGCCCGCCGGTCGCGAACCGCTTCCCCGTCGGATGTATATCAACAGAAAATATCGGTTTATCTGAAATATTCACAATTTTTAACCACAATAACAAAGTTGTAATCAACGAGGAATTGAACGAAACTTACCATCGTGATTGACCCAACTAGGTTTTAGTAGCTTCATTTATGATTCAGACGATTATTTGAATTGAAAATAATAGAGAATTTGGTATAATTCACTTATTTATTTTATTTACGAAAAATGACAAGCAACCCCCGCGGCAAAGTTTTTTTTTTTTTTTTTTTATATATATTTACTAGCCTGGTTACTAGACCTTTTGGCTAAATCTTAATTTATTTTTAATTTTCTTCTGTTTTCACATTAAAACGTTGGTATTCGACGTTTTGATGGTTCTTTGGAGTTTTTGGAGGCAATCGAAAGACGCAGGAAAAGCAGAGAAGTCCACAGGAAAGAGGTGAACCGACCGCTTTGCCGCGCTAAAATCACGGAACACTTTTCCTGTTTACGACCCATGCACCATCATATTTCACTGAACTATATATTGTTCACTTGCACGACACTTTGTTACGCAAAACAACACCAATTTTACGAACCAAAACTCACTATAAACAATAAAAATTCGATGAAATATAAGGACTCCAAACGTCAGCTACCAAAGCCCGCCAAAAACTCCCCCGCGGCCATAGGCCAAGTATTTCGCTTACGCTGATAGACGGAACATCAGTGTAACCGCGTATGAGACAGCGATAATTTCATCCAGTGATACCATAGGAAATCAAACTCCCATAAAAATGGGTAAATGAACTATGCTATATTATGTACACACGGCGTGTGTGTACACAAGTGCAATTTTTGAATCTCATTCGGTGAGCTCAGCAGTTGAAAATGTCAAAATTACTTTGGAGATATGCATCTTTCTACTGCTGATTTGACTTTCAAAAATCATTAATCATACATAGCGATTTTTGAAAGTCAAATCCACACTATAAAGACATTTACAACTGCTGAATTCACCGAATGAGATTCCCGCGCCGCTCGTAGGGTGAATACTTACAGTCCTTTGAGTCTAGTACGATTTCACTACATGTGCGCACCGCGCCTTCGGCTGCTTAGAAAATAACCAGGGCCTCTAGAAAAAGTACTTTCGATTAGCATTAACGACAGTAGAAAAAAAAATAAACGTATGGACTTGACGTATGGTGGAGAAAGAAAACGTCAAAATGTTTCGATCGCCAATGTCAAATCCATACATTCTGTCATTTCTACTAGCGTCTACGCCAAAAGAAATGTTACCTTGTCTATAGCCCCTGTAGTGCGATTTTCGAAAGACACCCGTAACTCGTTGTAAACAGCAGTAGAAAATGTGAAAATTACTATGGATATTATGCGTCTTTCTACTGCTGATTTGAACGTGTGACTTTCAAAATTCGCACTGCTGTTCTCGCGCTTTTCAGAGCGTCGCGCTTGCTGCGACAAGTACTTAGTATGGAAAAAATAGAGTCGGCACGCTAGTAGAGAAATCATACTAGACGGGCTGGTACCCATTGAACATAATCCGCCTCCGTGGAACTGCCTCCGCGGAGGCAGTTCCACGGAGGCGGATCCGTGGTCTAATGGTTAAGAGCATTGTGCTCTTGACACGGAGGTCGTGGGTTCGATTCCCACGGGGGGCACCTAGTGAAATGTCACTTTGTGCGTTTTTCCCCAGTTGGTGAGGACATTGCAGGCTGAGTCACCTGATTGTCTGAAAAGAAAGATGATTCCGTGCTTCGGATCGCACGTTAAACTGTTGGTCCCGGCTACTATCTCTGGTGGTAGTAGTCGTTACATAAAAACCACGTCAGAGGCCGTAAGGCGGTTTGAATAAACTCTGACACCAGCACGGCTAGCATGCCACCCACGACAAAGCGTTTAAACGAGAAAAACGTCCTGCGCGCTCTTTTTGGCGTACGTAAAATAATAAAGATGGAGGCACGTCTCGATTTTTGTCGTTTTCTCGGCGTTGGCATGCTAGAGGGGCAGGGCTTGCAGCCCACTCGATAAGAAGTAGAAGAACATAATAATAGCACATTATGCAATATGCAATTTTCAATTTATTGTTACCTTTTGTGTCATTATAATAACGAGAATACATTTTAATAAAGTTATTTATTTGTATTAAATCATAAATTATGTTGTTAACTTATAGAACATTATCATATTTTAATGTAAGATATGATACACACCTTTTCTGGTAAGCTATAGAGGCTCATATTCTGTACTATAATTGTAAGACCTTGCTAAAACCTACAGTTAAATGTCAAAATCCATACATTTCAACCCTACTTAGCTCGAACTTAAGCATCAATTACATTGAACAATTTGCAGGGAGCCAACATTTAGTGTATGGTAGGTAAGGTAACCTAGTTTAAGGTGAACAGAATCAAATGAGATCGAAACCCGAACCTGATTTTTAGTAGGCTTAAGTAGGTAAACTGGTTTTCGCTTCTTGTATGACAACAATCATCTCGAAAACATTACTAGAACTAAAAAAAGAAAGCAATGCTACCTAACATTAATTAATAAAGAATCTAACCAGCTTTACCGACATTGCCCAATTAGGACAATGCCTTAGGGCCTGTTTCACCAATTCTAGGTAAGTTCTCGTTAGCTTACCTATACGACAGATTGTTTGACATATTTTGTATGAAATAATGTCAAAATATCTGTCGGATAACCTAACAAGAACTTATTCAGAAGTGGCCTTAGTCTTCCAGTTTACAAATAATAAATGACCTATACTCTTACCTTTATATACCGTGTTGGAGTGTCACTGTATTCCATTTCTCTTATACGTATATTTTCAATAAACAGATGTTCTTCAAATACGCGAATTTATAGTAGGTGACCAATTGAGTCTGCCAGTTGCGAAGACCCATATATTTTTAAAATATTCGTCGCTTGGAAAACTGAAGAAAAAATACATCACTTAAAAACGCAAAAAAGCGACAACTCCTCACCCTACCTATACGAAAAAATTGGTAAAGTAGTTTTTACGTGATGCTCGAACAAACAAACAAACACACAAACAATCAAACGAATAGACAAACAGACATAAAAAAAACCTCACTAACTATTCTTTATGATCCAACCTTAGACGATTTATATAGGGACCGCCTCGCCTTAGCATTTCCCCTCTGCCAACGTGCCAGATCAAACAATCTTACGCATTTACATACAATTTTATACCTTATCTATCACTAAACAGCCTTTAATTGCGGAACAATCATTTCGAAGCTATCGCGTTTGGGGTTCACACGACACAGTTTTTCATGAATTTTAACATTCAAAATTAAAATCTAAAGTAATGGAATAAAGTCCAAAGTTGCGGATTTCATGCTGCCTCAAACATACATACCTCATGCTACCAAAAAGTGGCAGATAAGTTTGTTAGTAGAATAAATAAATACTCTAAGGGCCTGTTTCACCATTTCTGAATAAGTTCTTGTTAGCGTATCCGACAGATATTTTGACATAATTTCATACAAAATATGTCAAACTATCCGTCGGATAAGCTAACAAGAACTTACCCAGAAGTGGTGAAACAGGCCCTAAGGATTCAACTCACGTCAACGACATCTATCATGGTATGTTTTACAGGTTAACCTAACTAAAGCTGCTGGTACGTTCACAGACACATACAAATGAGTTCGATGAGACATTCTGCGTGCAGTGAGACAAAGGCATTGCGTAAATGTGTGGCACGCGCCAGCTTTAGTTAACCGACCTCTATTTTTAATGCTGTTTTTTGTTGGAGCTTTTAACCCTGAGGCAATGACAGCTATCCATGGTATGGTATGCTTAACTACGTTTAACTAGCGGTTACAAAATACCTCATGAAACCTCTTCCGGCTTACCCTTGGCACAGCCCTTGGTGTACTTACCTTATTTTCAAGGTGGAAACAGGGTAATTTTAATATGACATCTGACCACCCTTATTGAGATTACAAATCACAGAGTTTTTGGCGGGCTTTCGTAGCTGACGTTTGGAGTCCTTATATTTCATCGAATTTTTTTTGTTTATAGTGAGTTTTGGTTCGTAAAATTGGTGTTGTTTTGCGTAACAAAGTGTCGTGCAAGTGAACAATATATAGTTCAGTGAAATATGATGGTGCATGGGTCGTAAACAGGAAAAGTGTACCGTGATTTTAGCGCGGCAAAGCGGTCGGTTCACCTCTTTCCTGTGGACTTCTCTGCTTTTCCTGCGTCTTTCGATTGCCTCCAAAAACTCCAAAAAACCATCAAAACGTCGAATACCAACGTTTTAATGTGAAAACAGAAGAACATTAAAAATAAATTAAGATTTAGCCAAAAGGTCTAGTAACCAGGCTAGTAAATATATTTAAAAAAAAAAATTACAAATCACAAAATTTAGCTTTAACTTTTAAATTATTGTCTTTAACACTTGCCCGATGAATGAAACTATTAAAATGCGTTTTATTATTAATGTTTCCTGCAATAAAACGTGAATTAATGTTAACATACCCGTGGAATGAAATATTTTCTTTGCAACGTTCAGTGCGGCTCTTGCATCCTAAAACGCTGCACGCTACCATGTTGTGAACTTAAAGTCACCCACTCGCAACAAATTACAATGAATGAAATTATTACGAAATAACTATTCATCGAAATATAGAGCAACAAACATTTTTATGAAATTTTTGTTGTCTGACTCCGATGTCAGACCATAGAGGCTAGAGCAAAAATATGGCTACGTCAATAAGGACAGCAATCAGGTAGCGATCTCCTTTTTTAACTAGAGTGAATTTGTATTATGCATCCCTCAATGAGTAAATGAGACAAAACACGTTCTTCGTTCTATTACTTGCTCTTTCTACGCCCGCGGCAAAGCGTTTTGACTTTTGTGAAGTACGTACGGTACGTTCGAAATCAAATTACTGTCCGTGGTTCAATGAATTTAAAAGATTTCAAAGAAGAATTATTTTATTGTATGAATACAATAAAATAATTCTTCTTTGAATCTCTAACCAGCTAAAAATTGATTGAAATCATAAACACGATAATAATGTACTAAGATCGTTCCCTACTTCCAGAATTTTTCGTAAGATATAAAATCAAAGCTTTTAGTTTTTGAACGTTTTTCTGTTTTTGACAAATTAATTTTTTAATTTTGTATCTATCTTATAGGCCTAGAATCCTGTCTTTTCAGTAAATGATTGTAACAGTCAGTCTAAAGCAGCGATTACAAATTACCCAGCTTGCAGGGCCGATATCGGCCTGATATCGGCCCTAAATTTGCAATCGCTGCTAAAGTCGTGACATGAATGTTTGAGGAACTTGGCTTTAAAGGACTTAGTATCCAGAGCCATTAAACATATTATTAAAAAAAATGTTGACAACTTGACAGTTGACAGATGACAATGACAGAAGATCACCTGAAACGAGCGTGGATGGAGGAAAATTGGAAATTCACAAAACAAGTTTCGTTTTGCGTGAATAAAAGCTTTTCCCAGGCTTTGTTTGCTAAGGCATGAGAGGCGCGGAGACCTTGATACCAGCTCGTTTTCTGACCCTAGTCGGCCACTTGTGTGTGGTAATCACGTTGCTATGGGAGAGCCAGCGGAGCGTAAAGCACTGTTTACCAAGCCAGTTCCACAGCCAGTACTTGGAGATTTACCACAACCGGTGAGTATAAAATACCGTAATATTTTTTTCATGACCTGTTCAGTTTATTGTGATTCAAAGAGCTGATTTTACAAAGGTTTTCTGTGACAAATTGCCTTGAAAAGTTCCCGCGTTCGGTTTTCTCTTCTAACTATAAGTTTTAATTAAAATAGTTTTCATCCCTCCGGGCGGTAAGCATAAACTTTTGTCCCACTGCACTGTGCTAAACGAAGTTGCCCTTTTCGCCTAAAACTAACTAGCAAATTCGGGACACATCTCTATGTTGTCATGAATAAAAAAGGTGCATAACTATATGAATGAAGGACTGTTCAAATAAGGAAAAAAAGAAACATCAGCTCAAATCCAAAATTTTAATACTTAATCATTGCTTAAATACAACAATTATTTATTTTTCAATGAGAATGCATTTGTTTCAAATATTTTGTCATTATACAGGGTGAAATCGATATCATTGGCATCCTTTTAAACTAAGAGTCTACCCATCAAACTGAACAACTTTTACTATGGGAGCAAACCAATCAGAGCAACAAAAAAATCTGCTGTCCCATACTAAACTGCACCCGCCGCCGCTGCCGACACGACTCAAATGTATGGGACAGCAGATTTTTTTGTTGCTTCGATTGCTCCCATAGTAAAAGTTGTTGAGTTTGATGGGTAGAATCTTAGTTTAAAAGGATGCTAATGATATCAATTTCACCCTGTAGTTCCCTTCGATCAAAATAAAATGAATGGATAGGCCTAAATCGCGGTAAGTTGAAGCAAACTACTGGTGCACTTGGTACATACAAACTAGCGCCATTATCTGTCAAATCTAGGGCACTTTCATACAAGTGACAAGTAAAGATTTCATTTGTTTTGCCTCATTTTTCTGGTTTGAAATGTTCGCTTAAGGCCTATCCATTCATTTTATTTTGATCGAAGGTAGTTCCAGCATCAACTTCAATTTTAGTTACTTTTAATCACAATTTATTTCACATCCCGGTCGGTCGATCCATCGATCGTCACTTGTTTTCAGGGCCCACCCAATATTTGCTTGTGACCCACTGCTGGGTTTGGGACACCCATACTTTGGGAAACACTGGTCTTAGTAAATAAATTCCTACACTGAATGAATGAAGAATCCTGTGATCAACTTTCACTTTTACTGTGTTATGCAGATAAAATGTTGTTTGACTTTGTAATTAAAAATATTTGTAACAATGAACAACTTTTATCAGGGAGTGATAAATGTATTGTCCTATTGGAAATATGTACTTATCTTGTTAAAACATAAGGTACCTATGTATAAACTTTATACAACAAATTGTTCTTAGATAAAGTATATGTCTAGATAGAATAAAGCCTCACGCTTCTACCGTATAAAACAAAAGCGGCCAACTGTCTTAGGATGGTGTGCGTGAGGCGTCATACAACTTATCTCTGTGTGCGTGAATACCAACACGGTTTATCATTTTTTTCGACGCCTTCGTAGCTTCGACTGTCTATCTTGCCCTTGGACTATTTATTATAAGGACTAGCCTTGCGGTAGCATTTCCCCTCTGCCACGATATAAGAACAATTGATCATTTGCATTTAGGGTTGAACTACACATGGCCGCACGCGATCGCACTTTTCCGTCGCTGCGTGCGATCGCCTGCGGCGTGCGATCGCACGCGATCGCGTTCCGTCTATCTTATATACTCTAGCAAATGACGTTCCCGAGTGACAGAAAAGGATGGAGCGACGGAAAAGTGCGATCGCGTGCGCCCATGTGTAGCTCAACCTTTACATTAAACTTTATACCTTATCACTAAACGAGACAGCCTATAATTGCGAAACATTTACGTCGAACTTAGAACGTTTGGGGTTTGAACGTTAGAAGTAGTGTCACACCACACTACTTTTCATGATTTTTAACATTCAAAATTAGAATCTAAAGTTATGGGAAATAAAATCCGAAGTTGCGAATTCATGTTACCTCGCAAAAGTGGCCAAATTAAATCAAAAGTAGTCAAAGATCTTGACATATAACTTATCAAAGAAATTGATTGTTTATTTTGTGTGTAAAAGGTATAACATTTATTTTACACCATAAAAGTGACGGCAAGAGATTTAATGGAGAATTAATTTTAATGAGAGTTTTTGCAACTGAATGTTAAACTTTTAAATTAGTATCATTAAATTTTAACTAACATACACCCCCAGATATCACAAAATTATATACAAATCCATCGGAACAACCAATTATATTCAGTTTGATCCGGTTCCACGGAATATCTAAGAGTACAACCGGTTTTGTATAACCTGCCATTGTTTGACAAAATATGGTCAATCATGTGTGAGAATTAGGTACTATACATGTCTAGGTGGGCTTGTAGGGCTGACTGTATTACAACTTTTTTTGTTACTCATATATTATGGTGACATGTCTGACCCTCAACCCTTACAGTGTCGTCTGACCCTGACCAGAGCACTGAGGAATTCCTCATGAAATAGGGTGAGACTATTTATGGGTCAATTTTCAAGGTCCCATTAGAGATGGAAGTTACACATCTTATAACTATCATATTCACTGTTATTATAATCAATGCCATCCTTAGGGCTTATTCTCTCCAATAACCAGTTAAATCCAGTCTAAATTGGCTACTGTACCTCAAAAGTTTACAAAACACGAGGTTTTATATGAAACGCGATCGCTTCATCCGCATTGTGCTTGCGATCCGTCGAAAGGTCAGTTTGTACTTAGTTCCTAGTTAAATTAAAAGTTAATTTTGTGTGCAGTTTGTAGAGTAAAAAAGTGATTTACTAAAGAGTTACTTTGTTCTTAATTGGTAGTTAGAAGTTATTTTAATGTGTGATTGAGACTGCGTTTCATCAGTTTTAAACATGTGAATTTTACTATAATCTTGTCCTTGCTAAGAAATTTAAGTGTTAAAAGTCCTATCGTTATAATCAAAGACTATTAATGTATGGAAATTCTGATATACGAGAGTCTTAGGTTGTAAACAAAAAACTGACAGCATGAATCTCTTCACAAATAAAATCATGATGATGTAAATATCAAATAAATTACATTTCCCAGTAGGTACAAGCATATTGACAAATTGCAATCAACATTCTTATCAATTTTTTTTGTGATAAATTATACAATGTTTATGTAATCGAGTTCTACGGGTCAAGGTGGATGTCGTTGTAAAGATAATAGTTTTAGTTTCATCTCAGTTTTAATCCGACTTCGCAGCTGTACTTACAGTTTATCTCAAATATTTGCTTTAATTAATGGTTAATACATGGTTAATTACCTTACGATATCAATATTGTTACGCTTTGTCAATAAATAGTTTTCATATTGCGGGGTAAGGAGAGGTTGTTGATTGTGGTTGGTGGTCCTGAGACAAAATGAAGAGCGAATATACCGTAACAAAGGTAGACTTTTCATATTACACCATTATTTCTTTAACACCATGTATAGGGTCCTTCTTAAAAACTTGTTTAGAGAATGATCAGACCGTCAAACTGAACAACTTTTTTACGGTACCAACATGCAAATCGTGAAAAAAAAATCTGCTGTTCCACACAAAACTGCAAACATACTTGAACCTAATGTATGGGAGCATATTAAGAAGGACCCTGTATACCTATCAGAAAAATGTTAAGGGTATATTCAGAGAATGAAACTAAACATGTTTTTTTGGCTAATGTTCCTATAAAAACCGTATATTTTTACGACGCGTAATCGCTGTGTGTATGTGTCGCTGCCTTATACATAAAGCTCTGCTTAAAGCTATAAAACTACAGGGTGTTAGGGTAAACAGTTTTATTACTTTTAAGGGGTTATTGTACCCATGATACTGAACAACTTTCCGTAAGAAACCTACAGGAAATTTGCAATTAATTTTTTCGACATTTCATCCAAATGTTCGATCAGCCGATTGTATTTAGTATGGAAAGTCCAAAATTTTTTTGCGAATTTCCTATGGGAAAGTGGTACAGTATCATAGGTACACTCACCCCTTAAAGTAAAGCTAATGTTTAACCTAACAACCTGTATATGTATGTTCTTGTTCTGACATTCTCAAAATTCGCATTTGACACGGTGGGGTTTGAAATGGGTAAGATTTTATCCACGTAATATATATGTGTATGTGATATTCTATGATTTGGGCAAAAAAGTATGTCTTCATAATTTGGTTTAAGATGGAAAATCTTTCTACAATGCTATAAAATTAACTGTTAAATTTTCTTTTAGATTAACCGTTATTCTTTCAAAATAAAATTATAAACCTACGCTGTTCATGTTAATTTAGATTTGATGTAATATTGCATGATATTTTATCTGTAAGCTGAACTTTCTTGGACGTACATATAATTTTTCCTATGCATGTACTACTTGTTTGCATCTCATGACTGCTCGTGAACCTTCCGTATAGAACAGTGTGCTTGCTAGTCCATATATGCAGCATTGAGCCAGCCTTCTTTTTTAGATTCACAGAGTGCACATTTGGCGGGGGTGTCTCTGCCTACTTTCGGACATTTAGTTGTTCTGTGATTTTGTGCAAACTTGACACATCTCTTACATTGGGGTATCGAGTTCTTTTTCTTAAGATCTTCAATATAGTTACTACGGTGTTATAAATATTTTGGGACTCGGCTCTAAGTTGACAAAGATTGTCGAAGTTGGGATTTTTGATGGTCCATATCTGGCGTTAATAATTTCTCCTTTTATGTTGACTAAAAGTATACTTAAAATCTGGGCGCATGTCAAATCTATTCTACATGGTCACGAATACATGGAAACTGCACGCGCAGTCGTGAGATGCAAGCCTAGTTCTGACTGCAGCATGTTTACAGGTTGGTGGCCGGCCTCGCCACATCGCTCACTCTCATCCTTGTTGAGTTGCTAACCTTCATGTTCGGACTAACCATGTTCTCATCTTCAGCCTCCTTCATTTGTATCCTTTTATTAATAAATGCATACTTTAGTCGTTGATCCGACAGCCGCATGCGTTTGGTGACCGCTTCTTAGCTTAATGACCTCTAGAACAAACCAACATACCTAGTAACAAAAATAACACCTCGTTTGGAGTCACATTGCGAGTTTGGCCACGAGTGGTTCATGTTTGAGCTTGCCACGAGGCTCCGCCCGCCATCTTCTTTCTCAAATGTGTTTTCTCTCAAAAACAATCCTTGAAATTAGGATCGAGTGAATGCAGTGGAAATGCGCTCTTTACGAAGTATGTGTGGTGTTACAGTGACCAACCGAATCAAGAACAGTATGATAAGGGATCGGTGTAAGTTGAAGGATGATGTGGTAACCAGGATTGAAAGAGGTATGCTTAGGTGGGTCGGTAACGTACAGAGGATGAATGACGTAGACTCACTAGGGAGATTTATCGATCCAATATCAGTGGAACAGTCGAGAGAAAGCAGAGTCGAGAGGGCGTCCGACGAGAACTTACCACGACCAAATAAAAGCACCCTCAACCGACGGAAGTGCATGAAGCGATGTGAAAGAAAGTGGATGAAGTGTGTCAGAATCGTAGTGTGTGGTGAGCCAATGTCATAGACTTTAATAGGTTAGTATTGAAAATAGGAACTAACTTCGTGTGTATACAGCGCGCTCCAGTTTTTTATTTGCCTTTAAGAGTACGGTACATATTGGAGCTTGATTGATTTGATAATGTCACCTTGTAGAGCTTCTGTAATTGATGGAAATTTCAATCAGCTCAGTGGTTTCAATCAATCTATTATTATTTGTGAGTTTGCAAATTAATTTATCATTGGCTTTCATTTGCTTATTTGCACGTAAATTTGCATTACTAGATGATTTTGTAAAGACCTTCAAAATTTTCAGGGGTTCAGCAGACCATCAAAATGAACAACTTTTACTGTGGAAGCAAATCTAAAAACGCACAATGAAAAATTTGCTGCTCCATACTAAACCAACATAACCTTTGCCTACTAGACTCAAATGTATGAAACAGCTCATTGTTTTTTACTATTTCAAGTTTGCTCCCATATTAAAACTGGTTCAGTTTGATGATCTGAATCACCCTTGAAAATTCGGAAATTATCCACTATAAATAAATTATGCTTCAATTTCGATGCATGAATTGTACCCTTAGATTAAAATAAAGTTAATGGATAGGCCTAAAGCGCGGTAACTTGAAGCAAACTACTGGTGCACTTGGTCCATACAAACTAGCGCCATTATCTGTCAAAACTAGGGCACTTGCATACAAATTTGAAGTAAACCTTTCATTTGTTTTGCTTCACTTTTCTGGTTTGAAATGTTCGCGTAAGGCCTATCCATTCATTTTATTTTGATCGAAGATTGTACCCACTGTCCATTATAAGTGGCGACGGGCTCACCCCCCCCCCTCACAATGGACAGAGTTTCGGTACTACTGGTGAAACGTAGATGTTCTGAGGTTTCAGAATACCTGTGACTACCCCCTCGAATATAGTCGTGAGCATATGCTATGCTAAATAAATTATAAGAATATCTGACTACCCCCTAGGGGAATATAGTCGTGAGCATATGCTATGCTATGCTAAATAAATTATAACTTGTTCAACTATTCGATTTATCCATTGAAGCATCGATGCTCCCTAACTCGCTCGCAGCGATATCGTCGCACGGGCTGGGCACGATCCTGCTCGCGCACTTCACGCTGGACGGGTGGCGCTGCGACTGGTTCTGGACCGTGTTCCTGCTCTGCTCCGTGTTCCCGTGTCTCGTCGACCTGACCACCGCCGTCCTTACTATCTGCTCACACTTGTATTGTTAGATGTTTTATAAGATTTTTGTTTGTGTAAGTAACGTCGGAATAATGTCGCCTTACTTTGAAAATAATTAGGACGAATTTATGTAAAGGGTCCTGCTTAATATTCAATTCAATTCAATACATTTATTTCGGAAAACAAGTTCCATAATTTTTTTATTAGTAAGTACATAAATGTCATCTTACACCCTATGTTAGTAAGTTACATTAAATGTCAGGATTTCAATGGAAATAACAATTCAAAAGAAAAATAAAAATAATAAAATAATTTTGAATTTACAATTTAACATGAAAAATAATACTTAATTAATTAATTTGTTTATCTACCTATTATATTTAGTCATAAGTGTGGACCAATGACTGGCGATGGGACACTCGAACTTGCCTCCTATCACCTTCAGGATGACGTTGGAGCTGCCGCGGACTCTACTCATCAGTGATGCAACTTTCTTACGCACTATAGCGTGGAAGCCGTCTGTGCGCGCCTCGGCAAACATGACTGATGCACTGCAGAAACGCGGCCGCCCCAACAACATTCTGAAAGCGTTATTGTACTGGACCCGTAGAGCGCTGTAGGCCTTCTGCGTATATATAATATGCTGACTGTTTTTAAGGAGATGATCAAACTGATAAAATTTCTCCATGGGTCCAATATAGAAATCGTGAAAACAAATCTGATGACTGCATACCAATTCGACCCGAATGAAGGTATGGGACAGATGTTTTTTTGTCGCGATTTTGGTGTTGGTATGTAAAAAGTTATTCAGTTTGATGGTTTGAACATCCCCTTAAAAAACTGTCAGCATATTAAAAAAGACCTTCTTTACTACTATAATTCTAAATTCTTTTTAACCTTGTTGATATATATTAAAAACGTCAACGTCTCAGTCTGGATAAGGAAGGGACAGGACAGAGCTTACGCAATCAACAATATACGATGATAGACCTGATGATTGTTTAATTTGCAGGTATCCAACGAGAATCAGCAGCTGACGGAGCCCCCCCAGCACGGCTACAGAGGCGGATGGTCGTTCTACCTCGTGCTGGCCGCCGTAGCGACCACTCTCGGCGCCTCGCTGCCCGTCGGCTATAACATCGGAGTGGTCAACACCCCTGCCGAGGCAAGTGTTACTATACCACGAGCAACAGCACGGCTACAGAGGCGGATGGTCGTTCTACCTCGTGGTGACCGCCGTCGCGACCACTCTCGGCGCCTTGCTGCCCGTCGGCTATAACATCGGAGTGGTCAACACCCCTGCCGAGGCAAGTGTTACTATACCACGAGCAACAGCACGGCTACAGAGGCGGATGGTCGTTCTACCTCGCGCTGGCCGCCGTAGCGACCACTCTCGGCGCCTCGCTGCCCGTCGGCTATAACATCGGAGTGGTCAACACCCCTGCCTAGGCAAGTGTTACTATACCACGAGCAACAGCACGGCTACAGAGGCGGATGGTCGTTCTACCTCGTGGTGACCGCCGTCGCGACCACTCTCGGCGCCTTGCTGCCCGTCGGCTATAACATCGGAGTGGTCAACACCCCTGCCGAGGCAAGTGTTACTATACAACGAGCAACAGCACGGCTACAGAGGCGGATGGTCGTTCTACCTCGTGCTGGCCGCCGTAGCGACCACTCTCGGCGCCTCGCTGCCCGTCGGCTATAACATCGGAGTGGTCAACACCCCTGCCGAGGCAAGTGTTACTATACCACGAGCAACAGCACGGCTACAGAGGCGGATGGTCGTTCTACCTCGTGGTGACCGCCGTCGCGACCACTCTCGGCGCCTTGCTGCCCGTCGGCTATAACATCGGAGTGGTCAACACCCCTGCCGAGGCAAGTGTTACTATACCACGAGCAACAGCACGGCTACAGAGGCGGATGGTCGTTCTACCTCGCGCTGGCCGCCGTAGCGACCACTCTCGGCGCCTCGCTGCCCGTCGGCTATAACATCGGAGTGGTCAACACCCCTGCCGAGGCAAGTGTTACTATACCACGAGCAACAGCACGGCTACAGAGGCGGATGGTCGTTCTACCTCGTGGTGACCGCCGTCGCGACCACTCTCGGCGCCTTGCTGCCCGTCGGCTATAACATCGGAGTGGTCAACACCCCTGCCGAGGCAAGTGTTACTATACAACGAGCAACAGCACGGCTACAGAGGCCGATGGTCGTTCTACCTCGTGCTGGCCGCCGTAGCGACCACTCTCGGCGCCTCGCTGCCCGTCGGCTTTAACATCGGAGTTGTCAACACCCCTGCCGAGGCAAGTGTTACTATACAAGGAGCAACAGCACGGCTACAGAGGCGGATGGTCGTTCTACCTCGCGCGCTGGCCGTGAGTAGTGTAAACTTAAATGCGTTACATATCGAACAGGGTGTTTCAGAACTTTCGGACCATCAAACTGAACAAGTTTCACTATGGAGTCAACATCGAAATCGGAAAAAACAAATCAGCTGCTCAATAGAAAATTTCAATAGCTACTCGACCAAAATGTACGAAACAGCTGATTTTAATTTCGCGACTTCAAAGCTCCTAGGCTCCTCCTCAAAGTTCGATGGTCTGGAGCACCCTGTTCGATTTGTAATGCATTTCAGTTCATGTACGTACACTAAACAGGATGTAACTTACGTATACAGTGTAGGTACAAGATGTGAATTATGAATGCATTCTTAATTACCGAAGTAACATACAAATAAAATGCTTATCAACTAATGAACTGAGACGCAACTTGTATTGCAAGGTACTCGCTGCATAAACATAATTACGGGAAGTTACTATCATGTTCATGAGCCAATAATTAAAACAGGTCAATGATTTATTAACAATACAACTACTGCGAGCAATTTCAGACTAGCCTAGGCTATCTCTCTGCTAATTTGTTATAAAAGTATGTTTAACAGTAACAGTATCCACTGAAGCGGAGCTGTGTAAAATTATGGAATAGAATTGGCAACTTTTTTTTTCATATTTAATCTTCGATCAACAATATACAACTAGATAACGGGTCGCATACAAAATCAAAGAGAAATTCTGTCCTCGTGAATATACAACATTTTTTGTTAACGAACCGAGAAAACAGTCCGAATACATTATAATTTCGACCTCAAAGCAACCATAATTCCTAGTAAATTAAAAAAGGAACACTGCGGCCTTGCGAGACGTGCTTACGTTGGCTTTGTTCGAACGCAACTAATTCAAAATAAGACCTCACTCCAATAGTGAGGCGTTATTTGCCGGGACATGTTTTGAGCGCTGACGCGTTATCTAGTTGGATATTGTTGATCGAAGTATTTAATGGACTTCTTGCTTGTGAGTTAAGTTAGCACCGCATTGCCGCCAATGTCAAGTGGTTTGAGGGAGTATCAATCCAATCTCGAGGATTGTTTTTGAGTAAGAACAACTGAGAAGGATTGTGGAGCCTCGTGGCAGGCTGAAACGCGAACCGCGCGAACACCACGCGAGAGACAAGTGTTCGGGGCAAACCCTGCAACGTGACTCGTACTTGAAAACTAGTCAAATCAGCTACTCTTTATCGGACGTCAAAACGTGCGCTTTATATGACGTCATCAACATTTCAATACTTTTTAAAGTTTATCTTGTTGTTTATCTTGTGGATGTTCTGGGGTTTCAGAATATCTCTGACTACCCCCTCGGGGAATATAGTCGTGAGCATATGCTTATGCTATGCTTATGCTTGTTATTAAAAATAGTATTCAAGTTAAAAACAAAAACACAATGAAAATGGGAGTTTAGCGTTATTTTCTAATCTGTTTTTTTATTGAGAAGATAACAATAAAAAATATTCAGCATAAGTATATGCTCACGACTATATTCCCCGAGGGGGTAGTCAGAGATATCCTGAAACCTCAGAACATCCACGTTTCACCAGTAGTACCGAAACTCTGTCCAATAAAAAATATTGTACGTAGTAAAATACCCAATTGCTCAATTTTCCTCGCTTGAGAATCAAGCTATTTCGCATCAGTGAAAACGCACCGTAAGTCAAACTTTGGTATTCATTGTATTGTAACCCTTATGCTCCAGGTGATAAAGCGGTTCTGTGTTGAAAGCTTCTCGACACGCTACGACGTGGTCTTGGACAAACGATGGCTGAACTTCCTCTGGTCCTGCATAGTGTCCATCTTCATTGTTGGAGGATGCACTGGTTCTGTGATCGGCGCTGTACTGGCCGACAAGCTTGGCAGGTTGGTTACACGTTATAAATAAACAAGTATCTTGGAATTGTCACACTGATTATCTAGTCCCATTAAAAATTAAAAGTACCAGAATCTAGCTCGGACTTGTATAATGAGGACTAGACAACGAAATAGAATACATGAAATAGTTTTCTTTCACCTAAACATGTGTTATTTTTAGGGTTCCGTACCCAAATGGTGAAAATGGGTATTACTAAGCCTACGTCGTCCGTCCTTCCGTCCGTCCGTCTGTCTATCTGTCTGTCTCTCTATCCTACCAATTAAGGGCTGTAGTTTTTGAACCGTAATAACTAGAAAGTTGAAATTTTCACAGAATGTGCGTTATTATGGCGGATTTGCTAACAAATAATAAAAATGTCCGTGCTGTATGTAGTACCAATACCATCTTTCTTATTTACATGCTCTGTACACTTTAGTGGGTAGGAACTGGCTCTGGACCTTTAGACTTGATTAGTTTAGGAGCCAATGCCGTATTTACTAGTTTACAAGTTGTCAAATTTAATAAAGGATTTTTTATGTTATACTGTGCCGAAACACAGTATTTAGTTGGCACGGAAACCACCACATACAATTATAAGTTGCAACAACCTCATTTTTTATTTGCAGGAAAAAGGCGACAATAGTAACCAATCTGCTGTTCATAATCGGTGCCGGGATGTTCGCGGGGTGTCAAGCTGCGAATTCGGTTGAGATGCTGCTGCTTGGGAGGCTGCTGGTTGGCCTGTCTAGTGGTAGGTATAGCTTGTTACCTTAGAATTAGATCATCATCATCTCAGCCGATGGACGTCCACTGCTGAACATAGGATGACAACGACCGGTCCTGCGCTGCCCTCATCCAACACGGGTTCCCGCCACCTTCACCAGAAGCCTTATCACGACTTATCGCGTTCGTTCGCGCGCAAATAGAAAGAGAGCGAAGGTGTGATATCACGGTGGCATGCTAGCTATGCTGGTCGTTGGTCCACCTTGTGGGGCCTACCCACGCTGTGCTTTCCGGTACGCGGTCGCCACGCGAGAACTCTACGTCTTGAATTAGATGATCCACTTTAATTTTAATCTTAACAAGAGTTTCGTCCGCACAAATTATAAACCAGGTAAGTAGTTTTTAAGTTTGTTTAAGTTTGTAAGCAGACAAACAGGCTGACAACAATCCTAAAAAGGTTGATTTGGAGTCAGGGACACCTAAAACCTAAAAACCATGTAATCTTTTTCTCTTGTAAATATTTTCAGTGTATTATTTTCAGGTTTAACAACAAGCATAGTGCCGATGTACCTCACAGAACTTGCCCCGCTGAGTCTGACGGGTACCTTGGGGGTGGTTTGCCCCATGGGGGTGAATGTGGGTGTGTTGGTGGGGCAAGTGATGGGACTCGAATCATTGTTGGGTAAGTTGGCAATATGGTACCGTGATGGTACCACTAACGAACTCCGCTGGAGACATTTGATATTGCCGTTTCTGTTTCCAGCATAGAGTTAGAAAGAGAAGGCAGGTGTTTTAATTAAGCAAAGGTTTTCTCAATGGAGTTCGAATAATTTACTCGCAAATATTTTTGCATTTATATATTCCAGATTTAAAAATTAAGTTTATGTTGATAAACTCGATGTATTGCAAAAATACATTGTTATTTTAAACTGATAGTATACTATACACGTTACTTGATGGTACTTTTGTGCCCAGCAGTGGGATGTATATAGGATGACGGTCAAATTAGAATCGGACGGGATTCTAACCCGCAAAGTGTCAATCAGAGGCTTTGCGTTCGTTAAATTATGCTACCGACACTACTGTTGACACGTTAATACTAAGAAAATAATGTATAATGCTTTGTGTATTTCGTTTGCAGGTGGTCTCAACGATTGGCCTTATTTACTGTCCGTCTACGCGACACTAGTCATTATATGTCTACCTCTTATATGTTTACTGCCAGAGAGTCCTAAGTACTTATTTACTATAAGGAGAGATGAAGACACCGCTGTCAGAGGTGAGGTCATTACCTTTATTGTAATTCACACAACTGTAGTTAATGATAAAAGTAGTTGTACCTTCCCTTTTCGTTCGCTTCATTCTGTTATTTTTTGTATATTCGGTTTGCTAATAACACAGACCGTTAAGCAACAAGACGCCGCTTTTAATAACTATATGAAAATGAAATTAAAGGTTGTGGGTTGCGGGGGAGGATTAGCGAGCAACCATTTCATTTGCCATTTTATTTGCTGTCTGCCTGGCTTTGCCGGGTCTTTTTGGTGTAGCTAATTAGGAATATAGTTTTGTAAAAATTGTCTCCTTTTTATTTTGAAGTCGGTTAAAAAGAACACCTTTTGAGAGATAATCTTTGGTAAAATAAATTATAATCTTTACAGAGTTAAGCAAAATCCGAGGCGTGTCACCCTCGATCCTCACCGAAGACCTGGAGCTTCTTCGGGAGGAGACCCTAGCGGCCCAAGCGGCCAGTTCCCAGCTCTGGACGATGCTGCAAGTGCTGCGCGACAGACGTCTTCTGCTGCCGCTTATACTGACCTGCTCCATGCAGGCTGGACAGCAGACCAGCGGCATTAATGCTGTGAGTATTGTAGGTGTGTTAACGCTGGATAAGTGGCACAGTAACGGCACTCCATGCAACGATCTCACGAAGGACCATGTAAGCTAGTGCTACATGTGTTTCTTGCTTGGCGCCTCTAAAATGACGTCTGAAGTGCAGGCGTGTGCGGTATCTGAGGTAAGTGAGGGGCAGGGTGTGGCCATTCTCTAATTAGGTATGACAAGCTTTTTTTGGGAGGGTTAAATCGAAAACTGTTTCGAGATAATTGTCTCAATAACAATATTTTCTATGTCAGAGATTTTAAAGTGAATGGATTACAGATTATTTTAATAAAATAACGTCTCTTTTCAAACTCCTTGGTAAACTAAAATTCTTCTTAAAATAACTGGCCTTTAGGCAAAAAAAAACTCAATATGTCAGAATGAGAAATTGATTGCCGTTTCTGTTTCATAAATCAAAAATAAATCATAATCATTATTGCTTCATGTGGTGTACATAGATCTTATACAGGTAATAACAGTTCGCAACATTTCCAGTTGAGTTAGAAAGAGAAGGCAGTTGATTTTTATGTTTTTCAATTAAGCAAAGGTTTTTCACAATGGAGTTCGAATGATGTTTAGCGACTACTTTTGCCTTTTACAAATTACAGTTAAAAATTAAATTTGTATTGATAAACTCAATGTATTGCAAAAAAAAGAAATTAGTTTCTTAAAATGTCGTTTTCTATCCTAAAAAATACAAATTAGAGAAAAAAAAAAAACTTTACATACCGAATTCTGATACGATTGTGGGGAGATTGCCACAGATGGCATCACCCACAACAGCGCAAGTTATAGCGACGAAGCCGACACGTAAGACAACTTGCGACGTCACACTGTTAACCCGTCAGCTGCTACACATAAGGTTCACAATCGTATACAACACATAAATCGCGCAAGATATATTATCAAAATGATACAGGGTCCAACTTAAGACGCTGTTATCCCGTCGAGGCCGTTTTTTGAACACGAACGAAAGTGTTTTAAACTGTGTTTTAAACTCTGAAAACTAATTATGTCTTATTTAAGGATATGGCTGATAGGCGACCGTTCTCAATTACACGATTAGATTAAGTTTAAAAATCCCAAAGTTACCCCTTTTTGTTATGTTTTTTTAATACTATGATTAATCTGCTGATATTTAACTTTTTATTCTTGTACTTAACTAAATACATTAAATATTTCTAGTGAACTCCGTAGAATTTTGAGCTTAGAAACACACATGAGCAAAGATATTGATGAAAAACACGTTTATTTGCGATCCTACTTTCAATTGGAACGGGATGGCTAATTGCAAACTTATGCTTGCAAGAAAGAGACGCTTGCACTGGGATAAACTGGCCTTAATATGCTGACACTTTTTTAAGGGGATAGCCAGACCATCGAACTGAACAACTTTCACAAACAGCTGTCCCATACATTTGGCTTGAGTAGGTTTGCAGTTTTGTATGGAACAGCAGTTTTTTTCGGGATTTCGATGTTGGTGCCGTAGAGAAAGTTGTTGACGGTCTGTCAACATATTCAGAAGGAACTAAGAACCTTTGGACCACGGCCGGTCCCCAGGCATCACACCTAGCCTGGCGGAAACATCTTCCCTTTTCAATGGAGGAACTTTCCACCTAGTTCCTCCACACGATTATCAATTCTGTGCCATTAGTTTATATACTACAATGTTTAATTTCTGAATTCAAAAGTAGAACAAACCCTTTCCAGGTATTCTACTACTCGCAAACGATATTCAAGAAAGCCGGCCTCTCCCACACGACGGCCCAGTACGCCACCATAGGCTGCGGCTTCATCAACGTTTGTACAGCGCTGATCATGATCCCGCTGCTGACCAGGGTCGGTAGGCGACCTTTACTGCTGGGCTCTGTGCTGGCTGCAGCTGTGATCCTGTCGGGGCTAGCTGCTGCTATGAGCTTCATGGTGAGTTGTCTATTGTTCAGCGCTGAACATGATCATTACACCAGAGCTTGTTAGCGTTACCTGATAACATAATAAATAACGTTAATTAACGGCAATTTCATATAAATACTTTGGTAACGGTATTAATTTTAACGTTATTCGGTACATTAACACTATTTTAACGTTAACTTACTAACGTTAATATGTATGAAATTTTAACGGTCTCCTCCGGTAGCCTCCTCTGATAACAAATACATGTTTATTTTGTCGAAGAAAGTCACTTTCTTGATTTTGATTGTTATATTAAGGTTTGGGTAATTTTTGTATGGAGGGTGGCGTCTTTTTAGCGCCCAGTTACCAAATGTTTATACCAATTTTAAGGCTATTATACCACACCTTACATAATTATGCAAAAAAAAATCCTACGGTTTACACCGTTTGGTTTCGGAGATATTTAAGCTTAAAATAAAAAAAATGACACTACAAAGCTCATTAAAATTTACTCGGGGCGGAGTTGCGGATGACGTTAATATATTAACGTTAATATTACCGATACTTTGCTTTTAACGTTAATACCTTAATTTACCGGTAAAAATAACGTTAAAGTGTAGCGGAGCTACGAGAGAGCTGACTAAGCAACAATGCCGAACACATCGATCGAGTCGATGTAAACAAACAGAGATCTATCTAGGTCAGCGCATGCGACCTAGCACGTCACACAGAAGACGGCCAATCACAATATGGATCTGTCCAACGCATCACAGCTCATTACGAATAACAACCAATCATATGGCGAGTCCTGAATCGCACTATCGAAGTTATCAAGAGACTTTGCATATATACAACATCCAACTAAGAACTGTTGGACCGCGGTCCCGGGCATTCCAACTAGCCCGTGGAAGATCTTCCCTTTTCCTCCAAAAAAGTATATTAACGATATGTTAACGTTATATTTTGCTAACGGTAATCTGTCAAGCAGCAGGTAGCGTTAACAACGTTTTAACGTTAAAGCAAGCCCTGCCTTACACCTGTAGTAAAAGGTCTAAAATGAGTGCTATAATGAGTATAACTGTAATGTTTGCAGCACGTGTCCGGCATGCCGTACGTGTGTATGGCGGCCGTGCTCGCGTACGTGCTGGTCTACGGGTTCGGCCTCGGTCCCATACCTTACTTCATTGCATCTGGTGAGCTTTTTACTATCTACTAGCTGTTATCCGCGACTTCATCCGCGTTCACTTCATATTAAATAGGTAGATTTTTTTTTAAACATATTTTTATTCACGAAGGTGAAAAAAAAATAGAAATACTATTGGGGCTGTGCTGAATTCGATTTTTAAGTGGATAATTACTACTAATTACAATCTGTAGGTAAGCCAGTTACTCATTGAGACAAATCGAAAGACCACAAGCGAGGTGCGTCTACGTGAACTGCAGCGGAGATCCTGTCACTACCTTCCGGCTCCATCTTCAGACCAGCTCATAAACACCATAATATTGTATTGTAAAAATTGTCATCGGGTTTATATGTGTAAAAAATTTCTGTCAATTCCGATGACGGGAACTGGTTCAAAAGCTATAGAGCAAGATTTGTATCAAACAAAGGGAAGTTAAATTAAAGCCTGTTTATTTGTAATGGAAAATCGATCCCTAAACTGGTGGTCGAATGTTTCCCTATAAACTGTAGGTATATTGATAAAAATGGTTAAAAATTTAATATTTTTCCTTTTTGACAACTGGTTGCGAATCTTCTAAGATGGTAGCAACTGGTTTCCAACTAAGGGTAGTCTTCTTTGGTAATTGGTTATGAAGCATGAAAAAAATTTTTTTTTTTTTCAATTAAATGGTTGCGAAACTCATTTACGCATAAGCAAGCATATGCTCACGACTATATTCCCCGAGGGGGTAATCAGAGATATTCTGAAATCTCAGAACATCCACGTTTCACCAGTAGTACCGAAACTCTGTCCAGTGTGACGGGGGGTGAGCCCGTCGCCACTTATAATGGACAGTGGGTACATTACACGCCTCTAAGTTGAAGCATGCAGGTTTCCTCACGATGTTTTCCTTCACCGAAAAGCCAGTGGTGTAACAAAACAAATCGTACATAAATTCCGAAAAACTCATTGGTACGAGTCGGCTTGGACGGGGATCGAACCATCGCCTCCCGCACGGCAGGTAAAGGTTACTCGCCACTGGACCACAACGGCTTACGGAAACTCATTTAGTCTGAATATTTCAGATTACCCATGGAATATAGTCGTGAGCATGCTGTTTATATAATTTGTAACTTATCCTCGCCCCCGCAGAGATGTTCGAGGTGGGTCCCCGGCCGGCCGGCATGGCGTGGGGCTCGCTCGCCAACTGGGCCGGGAACTTCCTCGTGGGCATGTGCTTCCCCCTCATGCGGGACCACATCGGCTCCTTCTCGTTCCTCGTCTTCGCCGCCTTCACCGCCGCGCTGTTCGTGCTTCAGAAGTAAGTGTAGCTTTGCCATCATTTACTAAACGTTATACAAAAATATAAATAAACATTAAACCATCGTCGTTTAGACCATCAGACTGAACAACTTTCACTATGGGACGATTATCGAAATCACGAAAAAAAACTGGTGATCCATACTAAACTACAAATCTACTCGAGCTAAATGTGTGGGATAGCAGATTTTTTTTTCGCGATTTCGATGTTAGTCCTATAGTGAAAGTTGTTTATTTTGATGGTCTAAACAACCCCCTTAAATGTTTTAATGTTTATTTTTACTTTTGTAACATCCTGTATTTGATCAGGACGTAGTGGTTTGGCCGGTGGAACGGACTCCTCTACAAAAAGCTACATGGGTCCTAAGACGGTCTTTGTGACGTGGCGAGACAATGACGCCACTAAATAAGCATTTCTCTGATAAGGGGCAGCAACATTATCAGTACGTCAGGCAGCCAAAGAAATGGATTCCGAAAGGGTTCATGACGAAGAAACAGTGGGCGAACCTCGGCCATTGTACTGCGGTGTGGAAGGCAAATGGGAAAACCACCATAATAGTTTTTTCCTAGAATAGGAGTATGAAAATGTCACAATATGAAGGCGAATACTCCACCGATAAGAGCGTGGCTATTAAATAAGATGATGATGATGAACATACTATAGGTATATATTATCAGTAAATAAAATTAAAGGAAATGGTGACGGCAGGAAATTATGTATTATTTTTTGAAAATTTAAAGTAAATCTCTTCCCGCAGGTTGTACTTCCCCGAGACCCGTGGCAAGACCCCGTCGCAGGTGGCGCAACTGTGTAGCCGCGGGTTCAGTTCCCGGCCCGCGCGGCTCCTCACACCCACCGCCAGCGTATGATTTGATCCCATGACATGCTTCGGAAGCGACGACCGGAAAAAGGTCCACCCTTCCCCGCAACCACATAATTACTACTAGTTTATCATTATTAACAAAATTGTAAGGGTGTAATTCAATGAAACTAAACAACTTTCCCTAACGAACATTGGTCGAAAAACGAGACAATTTTGTGGATATCCCAACGAAAGTGCGGATCAGCCGTCAAGGAGGTCCAAAAAAATTCTCGTTTTTCGATCCATGTTCCTCAGGGAAAGTCGCTTAGTTTCATTGTTTGAATACACCCTTAAAATGTTGTAGTAAGTTATAGCCTATAGAATCCTACTGCAGGGCAAAGGCCTCCTCTCACGAATAAGGGTGAGAGGGAGCGAGCCATACTCCACCACGCGGGCCCAGTGCGTGTTGGTGGAGGCAAGGTAGTGGTCAACTTGCTGTCAGAGAATTTTCAAGCCGCCTCAATATGCCTCTGACCTGGCTTAACGAATAGTTACAACGCCATCTGACGGAACTATCCGAGACCAACTGCTTAACGTGCCTTCTGAACGGAAACGCTCGAGATGAAATACCACTAAACGGTCACCCATCCAAAGATTGACCGGACCTGACGTTGCTTAACTTCGGTGATCGTTTCCTCCACTACGCCAACGAGCGAAATGTTGTAGTAGTAATTTAAAACTAGGGGTTTATAATTATAATAGTACTACATATAAAAAATGGCTCACAAGGACGTCGTCGGTCTACGACTACGTGAAGGCGGTGGGAATCCGTTGGATTGAGGGCAGCGCAGGATCGGTCGTTGTGGCGATCCTTGGGAGAGGCCTATGTCCAGCAGTGGACGTCCATAGGCTGAGATGATGATGATGACTAAACACAGAATGACCATTCCCTGCTCCTCAATTCAATACTATGGACAGTGAATTGTATAAGCGCACATTGATAGATTTATTTAATGAATTTTGGTTCCTTTAAAACTATGCCTCAGCAGTATACATATAAATCATTAACTGCCAAACTAGTTCAAATTGTAATCATGCTATTGCATCGCTAAATACGCCAGAATGAACTGCTCAATATTGTGACCACCGTCCATTACAAGTGGTAACAGGCTCACTTCACTACCTGTCACACTGGTCAGTTTAAGTACTGCTGATAAAATGTGGATATTTTTTTTATACTAACATCGTTTTGGGGTAAACAGTTGCATTACTTCAACACCCACGTTACTGAACAACATTACCTAAGAAAACAGTAGAAAATTCGCAAAAACTATTTTGAACTTTCCATTCTAAATGCAATCAGTTCATTAGCTAATCGAACGTTTGTATGGAAAGTTGACTTTTTTTTACGAATTTCCCTTTTTTTTTTCAATCTTACAACCACCCATTTAAGACGTAATAGTAGGTGTAAATACCTAAGACGCAACTTTTTTTGTTCATTTTACGACTAGATTTATACCATTTACCGAAACTAAAGTCATACCTCAGTATTTTTGGATTGTTCATCTAGTGAAATCATCAACTGAATACACGATTGGAATTACTTCACTCGATAGAAAATCGTCACAAAGATGACGTATTTTCATGCATTTTTAAACATTTTTCTCGTTTTAGAAGAACTTAAAATAGTTTCCGATTGTTGGTATTTATACTCACATATTCACCATTAGTTTAACTGGTGCAATCATTAAAAAAATCTAGAAATAGTACTTTGGTTAGTTGTTTTTAATCGAAAATACGGCTCACGTACACACTTTTCGGAGCGCTCGGCAATCGCGTTTCTCATGGAAAATATTCGTCGGGACCTATGGCCCCTTAAGTGATGCAACTGTCTGCCCTAACACCCTGTATATCGCTACTTCATACGCGGTTACGTTATGTCTACTAGAGTAAGCGAAATTTCTTAGTCAATGTTTTTAAATTATTGAAAAAACTATGATAATTTTTAAAATGTAATTTAAACACCTTTTTGTTTTCACAATTCACATAAGTTTGACTAGTCTAGGATGAAAATAAAAAAAAACGAGTGTGTTTTAGACCACACCACACGACTGAAGTAAAGCTTTCATTCGCCTCGCCCGATCACACTTTTCGTAACGCTCTCACTCATCACGCATTCACCAGCTTACTCCCCAAGTCAAGCGTACGTAAAGAAGTTTTACTTCAAAAATCTTATTGAGAATCTCGAATATCGACATCGGATATTTTTGGGCTATGACATTTTTGATATTTTTAGTTTTTAAGTTTCAATACTGTCCATACTGTAGTCGTAAGAACAATATATTTTTATGTTTGTGAGTTTTTTGTCATCACAATTTTGTTGTTTTTTTATATTCGAAATATATAATTTGTATTTTTAATAATATTATTTACTTAGCCATTATCTGACGCTCAACGTGTAGTTTGTAAAAGCATATAATCACAACTAGAATAATAAATACTGACATTTTTATTTTTATAAATGTAATCTTTGTAACACTCTGTTTTTGACTTTGAGCGCATATGTCTCGAGATACAAGCATTGTAACAACTTAGTTTGTATGGGTGTTTTTTTCCACGTCACAAGAGCTACAACGACACCTTACTAGATTTTTTAGAAAAAACGAATGTTTCCCAACCCCCTTATCGTTGTAGGGGTTATATATGAATGAGGTAAATGAGATGGTGTATACAGACAGACAGAATGGACGAAAGCATAAGGGTTCCTTGTTTTACTACGAAACCCTAAAAAAGTAAACTAAAACACAATACTTATTAACTAAGCAGGTGCTTGAACGTATGCTTCCTCCACACGCACGCGCAAGCTTATGCGAGCCTTCTATACATCGACTCTTCAATAAGGTAAACTAGAAACTACTGTATAGAAGCAACGATATACCGCAGCCACTAAGGCTGCGTTTCCACCAGAGATGTGCGAGGTAGCGAGGCGGTGAGCAAGGAAACAATCCGCCAATAGCGCGACTCTCGATCACGTCATTGGGAAGCACTCTCATTGGCCTATTTTTTCCTCACTACCTCGCACATCTCTGGTGGAAAAACAGCCTAAGTGTGAGAAACATTCGCATTAGAAACAGCGCTGTCAAATGTTTTTATAGCGGAAAGCCGAACCAGAGGGTCTACCATGAGTTTTTACTGTATTTTACTACTGTAGTTGCGTCACCAATTCGTATGACAGAAATTAGTTCTCAACGTAACCACTAGGAGCGTTTTACGAAATTCAATACAAAATTGGTGACGTAACTACAGTAGTAAAGTGCGGTGACCACTCATGGTAGACCTACAGAGAATTATATCTCTTTCTAACTAGGGTGCCTGGTAATACTGTTCCACAAACTTGAGTCGGACAAGTTATTTGATCGTCCAAAATTACTAATGTGGTGCTCTGATGTAAGGATAGATAGTAACAAATTGGTAGGGGATCTGAATAAATAGGGTTAATTTTAAACAGGTTTTGTTTTTTTTTATTTGTGGAAATGGTAAGACAGTTTATAGAAAGACTTAACCCCTGTAATATGGTTTCACTACTGGAACGCAGGCTGGGTTTCCATCCTTATGTCGTAGACCTACCAACTATTCGCACGAAGAAGTTTGCTTCATCTTTTATAATGCGCACGGCTAAGGAGTGGAACGAACTGCCTGCGGACCTGTTCCCTGAGCAATACAACCTGGGCCTCTTCAAGGCGAGAGTGAATAGGCATTTTTCTAGGTAAGCATGCTACATCTTCGGCCTCATCATCACTTAACATCAGGTGAGATTGGGGTCAAATGTTTACCTATCACACATATAAAAAAAAAAAAAAAAAAAAAACGCAGCAAAGGCGCGTCGAGCGCGAGTAGAGAAGTCATACTAGAGGGAATGGTAGTTGTAGCAACTACCCCGTAACGGATTATGGTCATGATTATGTATGTGTGTTTTTTTAGATACTAAGTTATAGCTCGAGTATAAAGGGTGTAAACTTAAATGCGTTCCATATCGAACAGGGTCATACTGAACAACTACGTACGTACGAAATCGTGGAAAAAAAATCTGCGGTTTCATACAATTTGGTCAAGTTCTTGACAATTTCTGTGAAACCGTATTTTTTTTCGATTTTGATCTTGGCTCCATAGTGAAAGTTGTTCAGTTTGATGGTCTGAAGCACCCTGTTTGATATGTAAAGCATATAATTTTACTCCCTGTATAACATTATTGTGTTTGTTTTCACTATTGCCTTGTATCATATTAAGTATATTAGCAAATATAAGTACAAATGTATTAGATTATTAATTTTATAATGTCCATGGAAGCCAAGAAATTGCATTAAAATAAAGAAATATCTTTTTATACAGTGTTTGAACATAATTATAAACCCGTTAAGGCGGCACCGAGCGTCCAGTGCTGCCCTCGATCATATTTTTACAATTTTGCAACATTTTCAAAAAACATGAATTTCACATTGTAGAAATTGACAAAAGTTGACACTTTCGGCGGTTTTAAAGATAGTGACTACAAACATTTAAAGAAAAGTAATGTCCCGTTAAATTGTAATTATTACAATGCGAAATTATTGTTTTAATGAAATAGTTTATAAAAGACGATTCGTGGCAGCGCTTGAGGCTAGGTACCCTCATAAATTCATCTACGAGGTTCATCTAGCTTCCTCTGTAGGTCTTGCCCTATGAGTATCCCAAATCTACCAACTATTTTCTTCTCTTCTACTCATCAGTATGAAAGAGTTTGGTACAGTCAACAGTCATAGTCATAGCGAAATTCAAATTCAAATGAATCAAACAAATAAATAAGTTTTTTCATGAAAGAGCGATGAATGAACAATATTTAAAGCATAAAATTACTACCATAAATATCAGATAATAATTTTGAAATATTATTTAGTCATTATTTACTTTTGATGTTGTCTGTACCTACTACATAATGTGAATGTTCTCATCGTTTGCCACTAGATGGCGCTGTGCCTGACTCTGCTGAATCGCGCTATAGAGATTGTCGTTCAAATTACATATATCGTCAGCCAACTCTAATATTGATAACTCTGGTTTCCCTTCAAAACGTATAAATCTTTCGCCTTTTACTAAAGATTTCCGTGGAGGGGAACACTCAAATGAGTCTTCTTTATTTTTGATGTCCTGCCTTGGTAGGGTTTATAAACTTTGAGCCATTGACCAAATGCTTTGAGCCTAAAAAATCACTAATAAATTTTGATGTTTAATTTAACACAATTTTTTTTTTTTACTTGTGGTACTTGGACGATGGTACCATTGGGGGCAAGCCAGAGGTCGTGGAGCAGGATCTTCTTTCGTTGCTGCCGCGTCTTAGAGAGCTGGGGTTGGAAGCTAACATGGCTAAGTGCGAGTTTTTCCCCTGTGGCCCCGAGTCGGATTCAGCTTTTGCGCGTATCGATTCGGTACTACCGGGCATCAAAAAGCTATCTTCGACCTCTTTCAGCCTTCTTGGGTCGCCCATATTTCCGGAGGCGGTCCCGGAGGCTGTTGCGGTTCGCAGGCAGATGCTGGATTTTGCCCGGGAGCGCCTAAGTAATCTTTCTGCTCACGTCGCGCTGATACTTTTGCGCATGTGCTTCGCTGTCCCGAAGGTTACCTACCTTTTGCGGACGGCTCCGACATGGATGTTTCCGGGGGAGATCTCGTGCTTTGACGACACCCTGAAGCTCACGGTCGAGAGCATCTTGAACGTCTCCCTCGACGTGGGTCAGTGGTGCCAGGCAGCCTTGCCGATACGTCACGGGGGCTTGGGCGTGCGTCGGGCGCAGGATGTGAGCCTTCCCGCTTTTCTGTCATCGGTGCATGGGGTTGCGAATTTGGTTACTAAGATTTTACATTTTGAGGGTAACCATTTGAGCATTCCTTTTGCGGAGGATGCAATGGCGGCTTGGGGGGCTCTGGGCTTTAATGCGGGCGCGCCTGATGACCCGCGTGTGCAGCGGTCTTGGGACGACCTCGGTGCGAAGTTTGCACTCGACCGCCTTATGGAAGTGGCTTCCGGGCCGGATTTGGCGAGACTCAGGGCGGTGTCGCAACCGGAATCGGGGGCGTGGTTGCATGCGGTGCCTTCACCTCATATGGGCACCCTTCTCGACGGCGAGTCACTGCGTGTGGCTGTTGGTCTTCGCTTGGGCTGCAATGTGTGTGAAGCGCATAGATGCATCTGCGGCGCCATGGTCGAGGCCAATGGGCACCACGCTTTGAGTTGCCGTCGCTGCTCGGGTAGGTTTCCTCGCCACCATGCCCTCAATGATATCGTCAGGAGGGCTCTCGTATCAGCCAACGTCCCGTGCGTACTTGAGCCGCCTGGCCTCAGTCGTACCGACGGCAAGAGGCCGGATGGCTTGACATTGGTGCCCTGGCAGAAAGGCAAGTGCCTTTTGTGGGATGCAACGTGCGTCAGCACTTTCGCCACCAGCTACTTAAGTCGGACGTCACGGACGCCTGGAGCAGCCGCGGAGCTGGCGGCCGTTAGGAAATGGGACACGTACTCGGCCCTGGTGGCCGATTATCTTTTTGTGCCTGTCGCCGTTGAGACCACGGGGGTATGGGGTGCCGAGGCAAAGACCTTCGTTGCAGAGATTGGCCGTCGACTGAGGGAGCGAAATTGTGACCCCCGTTCCGGGTCGTTTCTGGTGCAGAGGCTTGCCATTTCAATTCAACGTGGCAACGCTGCTAGCGTAATGGGCTCCTTTGCGCCAGGATCGACAAGGGGCGGATTATTTGACTGAGCTTGTATTTCTTTGTATTGACGAAGCATGTTGCTGATTTTTGTCTGTTTGTGTATCATTGTTATTGACGACGCTTGTGCTGACCGCTATTTTTTGTAATTAATTATTATTTTTGTTATCAATTAAATGGTTATTTAGATCATTTAACATCCATTTCATCGCATCGGCTGTATTTAACCGCTGTCATTTTGTTTTTGAAATCCGTTTATTAATTAATAACTTCAAGTCTTAAAAATTATCTAAGCAAGAAGTAGTGTAAGTAAATCATCCCTTTAAGTTTGCACCATGTTTATGAGCCTTATGCCTAGGGGATCCCGGGGCCCAACCATGAAACCTGTACACTACGCGGCAAACAACTTGACCATTGGTGAGGGGTGTGAAGCCTAAATACTTTTTGCTGCAAGCCGCCGCCGCGCCTTAAAACTCCAACTGGATAAAAAGGGCAAGTGAAGCCCATACAAGACAAGGCAGTAAAACTATAAAATAAACGAGAATAAAGTTTATTAAAAAATAATTGAAAACAATCAAAAAATTAAGTTTGATATATCGAAGAATAAACAACTAAGTAAGTAAGTAAATAAATAAAATATTTGAACTTAAATCACAATGGTTTCTTTGTTAAATTCTTTGTTCTTTTGATTTTTATAAACTACAGTAAACATCAAGTTTTATTGTTCCTTGTAAATGGTTCTTATCTTACAGTTGTTTGTCAGATTTTCGTTAAATGTAGGTAGTTACCTATAGTATTAAAGTTAGTGACTCAAAGATTTTCATACAAATCTTTGATTTCTATACAAAATAAATTACTTAATCCTAGCATTCAAACCATACATTTTAACGAAATTCTGACAAACCACACACACAGAGATTTAGATACTTATTGAAAATGGATCAAACTTCCATTGTATTGTACCTTGGCAATTGTAGCTTGGCAAAAGTTTTGATGGTGGTGACAGGTGGAATTTTACAACGGTGGTGCCGGGTTATGCGTGTATTTGTCATTCTTGCGTGGAGGCAGCGCCCTTAATTTTTGATCAGGACTTTTCTGCCAAGCTGTATATTTAGGCGAATAATTTCTATGAGAAACGCGACTGCCCAACCCTCCGAAAAGTGCACACACGTGCGTGTGCCGTATTTTTATATACTTTTATATATTTTTTATTTCACTAGTTAAACTAATGCTGAATATGTTAATAAAATTCCATTAATTATAAACGTTTCTTAACTATTCGAAAAGAAATTCTATCGCGTGATATTTAATGTGTGATTTCACTAGATAAACTATCAACGAATGCAGTGTATTCTTTTCGTTTCGGTAACTTGCATAAATCTTGTAGAAAAACGAAAAATAAGAGACCCCTTCCCAGGTAATTCCGGGACGTATGGCCTACGAGTATGGCTCCTTAAATAACAATAATGAACAACTCCCTGAGGGTAGGCCTGTGCCCTGCAGTGCGACTTATATAGGCTGTGATGATGATGATGATGAACCAATACGAGTGTCTACTCGTCTGATTCACTATCTAAATTCGAGCCTTATTCTCAGCACCATTTCATATGAATGTAATAGAAAATAATAGCCATTTCGTCTAATCTCGCTCGTCACCTCCACAGGAACTCCTCTAATATCTTCAGCTGGTCCCAACAGACCAGCAGCAGCACCGTGTGTGGTCCCAGGCGCATGTAGTTGGCGCCGACTCCCTTGTAAAGTACGCGGGCGCCTTCATGTCGGACCATCTTGTAGAAACAGTCTATCATACCGTTGTAGAGTTGCCCGCGGTGTTGGGCGTCAACGGCTGTAGAACAAGACATTATTTTTAATGATATAACGTGCTAATGGTTTTTCTTGGAGATTCCAAGAAAAAAATAATGAAAAAAAAAGAAAATTAAAGAAAGAAAATGGGAATGGGAATGAAAGAAATAAAGAAATCCGCAGGAGAACCAGGGTATTAGCCGACATAGCCCGAAGAATTGCTTCACTGAAGTGGCAATGGGCGCGGAACACTGCTCCGATCGATGGGTACGAAGTGTTCTCTAATGACGACCGCATACCGGAAAGCGCAGCGTGGTTAGGTTAGATTATAAGGTGGACCGACAACCTGGTGAAGGCGGGAACCCGTTGGATGAGGGACCGGTCGTTGGGGCGATCTTTGGGGGAGACCTATATCCAGTAGTGAGAAGTGTATCGGCTGAGATGATGATGATGATGAATCAATATTATAATCACTTTCACTTATAAAATCTGTTATATTTGATAGGTACATTTGAGTCGAACAGGCATAGCAGTTATGGTCTAAACCACCCCAGAAAATCGGAACGGTGATAAAAAAATCGCCCATTAGTAAAAGTTATTTAGTTTTGACGGTCTTAACTTAAGGTCTGAAAATGAAACACCCCTAATAATTTTAAAGTACCTACTATGGCATGCATTTAAGTTCACACCCTTTATAGTGTTATTCTTCTTCTTCTTCTCCAGTTACCCCTACGTGGGCTCGGATCGTGTTATTAATAAATATGTGTTTTTTTTTACTAGCCTATTTCATCCCACTGCTGGGCAAAGGCCTCCCCTTGGCATGCTCTGGCCATGCGTCATCGAAAGGATCCAGATCGTCCCGCCACCTCTTCCTAGGACGACCTGGACGCCGATGACCGTTTTCTGGGATCCAGGGCGTTACAATTCTTGCTCACCTTTCCTGATGCATCGTTAATCTGGCGGTTTTTTCCCCCACATCGGCTTTTTGTGTTTTGGAGCGCAGTGTAGTGTTTCTGACACGATACGTTCTTTTAAAGCCCAGTATACTACGCTCCATATATGTTATGTTATTGTAATGTTGTACGGGACCTAAAGCAAGAAAAAAAAGTTCCAAACCAACCTTGATTAGAAAGCCTAGTAGCGACAACATCGAAGGGGTTCAAACACACAGTCATGACTATCCCTCCTAGATTAGCTCCGAGGAAGGACAGCATCAAAGGCGAGTCCGCGAAGATGTTGCGGTCCCGCAGCCACTCCTTGGCGAACGCGAAGCTGACCATCTGGGAACCGCTGCCGACCGCCCCCCTGGGTATTTGAGGGTGCACGCCGCGGAATAGACCTGTAGTTTATGATTTCTATGAGTTTTCATCGGTCATGATGCTTTTACCACAATAGACTGAGTTTCTAGGATAAAGGGTCCTTCTAACTTCAAAGGAACGATACTTAAAAAAAGAAAAGGGCGAGTAGGCTTCACAATTCTCATCGTGTGGTGGGCAGTAAGCACTGATGTCAGAGTTGTTCTTTTAATCTAAAATAAATTATAACTTGCGTATTTTTTTATTACTTTCCATACAAAATTAAAATATCATTTGTCGTAATCCTTTGCGAGTAGAATAGATAATTTACTGTTATTCATTAAAGAGATAAGTTTTCTACCGTCTCGAGATGGTATTTTCTACACTGGTATCACCGTTGTCTGAATGGAGTATATAATAATGTGAAGATTAGTTCTCATCATTCGCCACTAGATGGCGCTGTATCTGACTGCTGAATCGCGCTATAGAGATTGTCGTTCAAATTACATATATCGTCAGCCAACTATGTTTTCGTTAACTCTGGTTTCCCTTCAAAACGTATAAATCTTTCGCCTTTTACTAAAGATTTCCGTGGAGGGGAACACTCAAATGAGTCTTCTTTATTTTTGATACCCTGCCTTGGTAGGGTGTAAATAAACTTTGAGCAAAGTGCGTCACGTCACGTGATTCCCCGTGGGAATCGAACCCACGACCTCCGTGTCAAGAGCCCAATGCTGTTAACCATTAGACCACGGAGGTAGTCTAAGAGTAGATACCAACTGAAAAAAAATGTTTTACGTGTACTGAGACCTTGCTTCTTGCCAAATGTCATGATTATAGGTCAACGGGAAGTAACCTGATTTTTTTTGATGAGTGGGTATGAAAATATGTGACATAAATGGCCGCGTCTTTTGATTGCGTTGACTTAGAAGCTTGCATTTTTTACACCTCCAAGGAACCGTAGAGCGTAGACCTTAGTATTTGGATTTGCTATTCATTTCGACTTGACACCTTCTCCACCCGTTCCTGAGGCTACGTTGACAGACGGACAACCTATAAGGGATCCTATAAGGGTTTATTTGTTTCCTTTTGAGGTACGGAACCCTAAAAATCTACTATTCTTATACAATACTGCAAACTTACTCGACCCAAATTTATGCAGCAGGTGATTTTATTCCCAGATTTTCATGCTAGGGACTAGAGTTTTAGTTTGGTGATCGGATCACATCCTTAAACTCTTAAGCATTACTTCAATATAACCTTTAACTACTTACCCCTAACCCCCTCTTTTCTATAGATATCAGCGAGCGCGGCGAAGGTGCCCGTGTGTGCGTGCTGATGCCCCACGGCAATGTCCCGCGCCGCCTGCGCCTGCAGACGCGTCTTCACCAGGAAGAACGGAGTGCCCGCGATGGAGCCCAGCGCGCCCCCCACCCCGGCCGCCGCGGCACCTTTGAGGATCGACGTGTGGCCTCGCGCGTCGGTGGTGAAGCCACGCCGCTCAGATATGCGGTACACACCCAATCTGAAAATTATTTATATTACAGGGTTCTTAATATGCAGACAGTTTTTTAAGGGGATGACTAGACCATCAAACTGAACAACTTTCTCTATTGGACCAATATCGAAATCGCGAAAAAAAAATCTGCTGTCCCATACATTTGGCTCGAGTAGGTTTGCCCTCATGATTGAGTGTTCATTTTTATTGTCGCGATTTCGATGTTAGTGCCATAGAGAAAGTTGTTCAGTTTGATGGGCTGATCATCTCCTGAAAAAACCGTCAGCATATTAAGTTGTACCCTGTATTTTGGTTAGATGTGGATTAGTTTTAGCACACACTATAGCTACAACAAAATTACGTGATCATAAATATTATCTGCGCAATGATGCTTGCAATGCTGAGACAGCGACGCATCAGGCCGAAAATACGTCGATGTATGATTAGCTGCTTCGGTGTGCGACCTATTTGTAGCTATTCTTAATCATTGTACAAACAATCCCGGCTTTCAGATAACTATTGTGATCTTAAAGCCGGGATTTGAGAGATGAGATGAAGATTGATCAGGAGTGCGATTTTTGAATCTCATTCGGTGAGCTCAGCAGTTGAAAATGTCAAAATTACTATGAAGATACGCATCTTTCTACTGCTGATTTGAGTTTCAAAAATCGCACTCCTGAAGCATGACTTTTGGGAGTCAAATCAGCAGTGGAAAGATGCGTATCTCCGTAGTAATTTTGACATTTCCAAGTGCTGAGCTCACCGAATGAGATTCAAAAATCGCACTCCAGAATAAAAACCTGCATTGGGGACGCTAAAATCGGCAGATGATACTTTGAAAGTGTTCAGATTAAAATAAATGATATAACTACTTAGCCCGAATGATTTTTTTCTGGTCAGGTCCAGCAGAAAACATTACATTCTCTATATCTACGGTTTACTGAATGATATAAAAACTCACCTAAAAGTGTTCAAACAGAATTGGAAGCCCATCATAGCAGACAATCCCCTCTGGAGCGCCACCAGCCCCTCAGTCTTCCCGATCACGAACAGGCCGTGTGGGACGTTCTTATAAAACACTGCGTGCTGTCCCTTAGACTTCATCTCCCCTTGCAACTGCAGCCTTGTTTTAACAACTTCGATGGGATTCGTGAATAGGGTAGCGAACATAGCTGAAGCGCCGCCCATAGCCATGTCAGCTAAATCGCGCCCGACGCCATCTTGTTTCACGTTGGCCGCCATTTTGAATTTGCTCTGATAAGTTTGAAAACTTTCTGTTAGAGTATTTCTAACAATGTATTTCCTTTAGCAAAGGTGGAAATTTACTATACTTACCTCAAGCCTATAGTATACATTCCACTGCAGGGCACAGGCCTTCTATCCTCAGGTAGGGTGTATGGCAAAGAGCAGAGTAATTAAATGAAAAGTATGGGCAACGCGATTGGTAGACTTCAAATGGGTAGGTACAGTCAGCATCAAAAGTATCTAAACATCTCCGGTGTTCAAAAACATCTGAACAATTACACGAAAATAAACCCTATTTCCTACTAGATACCATTTGTTTTTAACTTAACAAATAATAACATGACAGATAAATTAATTTGATTTCTTTGCGAGTTGAAATTAGGTTTGCTATCGTAAAGTTGTCCAGATATTTATGAACACTTAACATGCCTAGATACTTTTGATGCTGACTGTACGCACTAGAAATTCTTCTTTAGCAGCACAGGTTTCCACACGATGTTTTCCCTCACCGTTTGAGAGCACTCGGTCGGTATTACATACATACTTATGTTAGAAAAACTTATTACATGGGATATGGCATGTCGTCCTTGCGGATTCGACCCCGGAACTTCATAATTAAGTGTTCATACCTACTTTTTTTTTAGTTTCTATTCTATTCTATTTTTTAGATTTCACAGACATACCGCTGTTTTTCTAGTAATTTGATTACGAAAAATAAAAGATTCATTATTTTTATAACAACATTTATTAGGAACAAATATTCAATTTCAGCGACTTTGTACTAAAATATTTTCTATAAATCTAATTGCAGGTTTCAAAAAATTTAAAAGCACTATCTAAGTAGCGATAAAAAAATTTACAAACTAATTAAGGCACTGTTTATATACGACACTAAATTAAATAATAATATAACAACCAAAATAAATATAGTAATACGATTTCGTAGATAAAATGTAAGGAAATATTCGGTGAAAAATATTACAATAAAAAATGGGACAATATGCGAGATTTCTTACATACATCTTATAGAATAATTAACTGGCAAAAATTGGCTAAGAAAAATTCAACTAACTAACCTTCGAGTCAAATAATAACAATCATAATAATATCTTCCATTCATTTGAAATAATTATACATCATCAGATTATGCTTAATCATATGAATACATACAGATGAACATAATTATGTTTTTTTTTTATTAATTTAACAGAAACATAAACTATTATGTTCACGTTGTATTCCCCGTGGGAGAGTCAGAGATATTTTAAATATAGCATAATATGCTATGAATAATATTCACATTTCAATACAATGCCTTAACTCTGGCTAGGAGCCGACGCACACCTGGCGAAGCCCAGCGTAGAACATTTTTTACTCCCAAACCATTAAAGACTTTGCTACCGTTGAAATAACATCGAAAATCAATTAACACATCTTTCGCTTCTAGTCACTTCAATGCTCTCGTGTCTCGTGTGAGATCATTGTTAATTGATTGTCGATATTATTTCAACGCCCGCAAAGTCGATATTGGTTTGGCAGTGAAGAATGCTCTGCGTTGCGCTTCGCCAGGTGTGCGTCGGCTTTTATTGTATAATAATAATTAACAAAACAATGTTTATGGTCAATTTATGGTGATAATAATTATGTTCATTGGTTGAAGTTCAAGCTCCGGAACACTAAGCGTTTCGCTGTTTTTCGTCAATATCAGCAAAATTTGTTATACATTTCGACTTCCAATTTTTTTTTACCAAAATACTTTCGAAAAAAGATTACTGTCGGAGTTTTACGAGGAATTTTACGGAAATTGTCGAATAACAACAAAACCGGAACGATTTCAAAGCTTGAACTTAAGTCTTAGGGCCTGTTTCACCACTTCTGAGTAAGTTCTTGTTAGCTTATCCGACAGATAGTTTGACGTAATTTGTATGAAAATATGTCAAAATATCTGTCGGATAAGCTAACAAGAACTTACTCATAAGTGGTGAAACAGGTCCTAACTCTGTTAAACTAACCTAGAAACTAAAGTTAAGAGGGTACCGAGCTTCAAATGCTGCCCCAAATCGTGTTTGTTTAATTTCTTAAATGCTGATTTGTTTTGTCATTTTCAAGAAACAAGAATGTCACATTGTAGTCATTGCTGGTTTTGCATTTATCAGAACATTACGGATTACTATATTTTAATTCAACATTTACCGTAATGTCCTGATAAATTGAAAAAATCACCAATGACTACAATGTAACATTAATGTCTTTTTTTATAATTATATAAGAGATTAAAAAATACGACTGAGGGCAGCACTGGAGGCTTAGTACCCTCTTAAGGCGCAATACAGCACCCAACTTATTCTATTGAAAAACAAACACACTTACAACAGACAGAAATGCTTATAAGGTATTTGGTTACAATAATACTGCATCATATACTATTATCTTGGGAGATTTGATAACTCAGGTACCTACTTACTATAATTAATTTCACTGGATTTAAATTTATTTTATGTTTGTGTACTTCTTACGTCATCTATCGCGGTATGTTGAACTACGTTTTACTTGCCTCCGAGAAAACGACATAAAGGCTTCCGCACATTGCAGCTTTTTTATCGAGCGATAATATCGCTGCGATTTTGCGATAAAGGCCTCCGCTCATTGCAGCGATTTTATCGAGCGATAATATCGCTGCGATTTTGCGATAATTGTTTCCAGTACATTTTGTATGGGGACGCGCGCGATCCTACACACTGCCGCGATAATATCGCTGCGATTTTGCGATAATTGTTCTCAGTACATTTTGTATGGGGACGCGCTCAATCCCACACACTGCCGCCATATTATCGCAACTCTTTCGACTACATTCAGTGGTGGGGCACATGCGTGACGCGAATCGCGGAATCACTGCAGTATGTAAGGTGTCGCGGCGATATCGCTGTCGATAATATCGCTCGATAAAATCGCTCGATAAAATCGCTCGATAATATCGCTGCAATGTGCGGAGGCCTTAATTGTTTCCAGTACATTTTGTATGGGGACGCGCGCGATCCTACACACTGACGCGATATTATCGAGCGATAATATCGCTGCGATTTTGCGATAATTGTTCTCAGTACATTTTGTATGGGGACGCGCTCGATCCCACACACTGCCGCGATATTATCGCAACCTGACGCTTAATATTAAATCTATGCAAAATATGTTTCGTATACAATCGTAGGTACTACCTACATAAATCATGGCTTTCCTTTCACTACGTCACGTGTTCATCTCACATAAGCGATAAGCGACTATTCACACTAGCGTTTTCGAACATAACCAAAGTCGCCACACGCAAAATCTGCTGTGATAAAACTGATAAAACGACGTTTAAGTACCATATACAGCAATCTACATTTTTGTGATTTTTAGGTTTTAACCTACAGGGAGTAACAGAACACCCTAGTAATATTTTAAAGGGTGGTTTAGATTATGAAACTGAACAACTGTCACTATGGTATGGAGCCAACATCGAGAAAAACTTTTAAAAAAGGGAGTCACGTTGCAGGGTTTGCCCCAAACACTTGTCTCTCGCGTGGTGTTCGCGCGGTTCGCGTCGCGTCTCAGCCTGCCACGAGGCTCCACAATACTTCTTAGTTGTTCTTACTCAAAAACAATCCTCGAGATTGGATAGATACTCCCTCAAACCACTTGACATTGGCGGAAATGCGGTGCTAACGCACAAGCAAGAAGTCAATTAATTATAAATAAAAAATAAAAAATAAAAAAAAAAATCTTTTGTCGGTTATTGAGTCGGTACTGCAGTTTTGTATGAACAGTAGATATTTTTGCTAAAGGTGGTTGGAGAGCTGTCAATTTCATACAAAACGTTGTCGTATAACACTCGTAGACGGTATTAATAAAAGTAATGTTTTATATATGGAAAAATAGCTTAGAAAATCTAGTTTCCGCGAATGAAATAATATTTACAATTTATAATATTATTACGAAGATATCACGCTTTGAAATTATTCATTTTGCTATCCCGTAAAGATGACGTTTTTTAGATAGCAGTACTTAACCGTCGAAATCACCATCACCCAATGAACAGGTTTATTCAATTCCCATGGCATCTATTGTCCTAACATTAAGGTTCAAAATCACGCTTACAACTCTAAACTTTTCTGTAGATCTTTAAGAATGTCCCAGAAGACTAGTAGTAATACAGTATGTGGTGCCTGTCTCAGGTACGAAGGGCCTATGCCCTTGTAGAAGGCGAGCATGCCTTCAGTTTTGGTGATCTTGCGCGCGCAGTCGGCTATTCCTGCGTAGAGGACACCGCGGCCGTTGACATCGACAGCTGTTGAAAGATAATTAATGTTATTAATCAAGGGGCAGGTAATAATTCGAGATCAGAGCCGGTGGACCAAAGTAGGGGTTGATTTTCAAAAAATCCTTACTTAGTGCCCCCCCTCTCTAGAATATTCATTTCTCCCCCCATTCATTGTACACTCTTTCCAAAATTTCCAATCCAATCCAAAGTGTAGGTACTTATCGCGGTTCCATAGGCCGAGTGACGGAGGCCTGATAGCACAATTGGCTGAAGCATACTAAGGTGACATTAAAGATATTATTATGTGCCATTTTTGGGTTTTGTTATTGTATAACGTTGTGTATACCATTTTGAATGATAGAAAAAGTGACAGCACCTTGATTATAAAGCCTGGTCATGATGACGTCCATGGGCGTCAGGGCGGCGGTCTTCACCAGCGCGCCGACGTTGCTCGCCATGAAGGCCGGCAGGTAGCGCGACTGCTGGAACATCTCTTTCGTCTCCATCCACTCTTTGCACCTGCAAACACCAGAATCATCATCAGCCTATAATGTCCCACTGCAGGGCAAACCTTACCTCAAGTATATTGTAATTATACTAGTGGTTGCGGTCGGCGGTCGCGACAGGTCAATCGTGCGCGGTGAGCGTGCCGGGGGGGAGTAGCATGTCTTCCGACTTCCATACGCGCGGTATCGACTTTGCCGGTGCCCTGTTCCCGCACCGCGGAGGCATAGACTAGCCGCAACCGTTGAGCACAACCTCTATATTACAGTTACGCTATACCTCAAGGATGGTGTATGGGTGCCCACCACGCGTGTTTAGTGCGGATTGGTAGACTTCATAGACGCATCCCGCTCAAATTCGTTCGCACTGGCTCCCATTATCGTTTCGAGATATTATAATACTAATTATAAAAAAACAAAAATTGTCACCAAAGTCGGTCCAGTAGTCTTTGCGTGGTGCTCGAACGAAAAATCTAACAGAGAAACGGACGGACAGACAGACAAAACCTCAAGTTCGTTTCATTTAATTTTTATCAACAACAAAAACTGATTTTAGGGACACCGTATGGCAAACTTTTTTTACAAATATCTTCAATGTACTGACACACTTCTGTTACAATTTTATAATAGTTTAGATTAGTCTCAAACTTACATGGCATACGATGCTATCTGTGACGCAGAGCCAATAGAGTTCCTCAGCATCATCCCGTGAGCGCCCCTCCATAAACCTCTCAAACCATTCTTCCTATATATCTTCAAGATTGCATATGTTAACCCATTATGGGCATGCTGAGTTCCAACGGCTATCTTCTCTGAGGAATATGACATTAGCTGGGTCTTAACAAGCTGAAGTGGACTGCCAACGAGCGCCCCGAGCATCCCTGATAGCGCCCCGAAGAGTAAACTGTTCGATAATTTTGTATTTCCATTTGCATCTCTCAGAAGGCCGTAGTCGTCAGCGTGCTGGTAGATTCCTAATCTAAAATAGGTTTTATGTTTATTGGATTAAAGTTCAGATACATTTGAGAATGTTTCTTGACTTTGGCAAGGTAGTAGAGACTGTTTGAGAGGGAAAGGGGAAAATAGTACACCACATTTATCTCATTAAATAGTTCTTTAGTAAGTATAGTGGTTGTCTGAAACAACCAGATTATGTGACAAGGCCGCCTTTTGTACCCTTCTCATCCTTGTTGTAAATTGTTTTTGTTTATTTATGGTGTGCAAATAAATAATGTTTATTTCTTTATTTGATATTATTTAGGGAGCTTTCAGCAGTTCAGCTATTAAACAAGTAGTTGTAATATTTATTTAATGGTAAGTATGTTATAAAGTGTAGGATAAATAATGGATACTTTAATACTAAAAACATTCGCTTTAAAAACTATTATTGACGTGCGAGATCAGATTAAAAATCTTTAGTATAACCCTTTGAATAAATATAGAGGAAGAAGCGGTACGTTCTAATATTGCGTACTGGAAAAACGGATCTCGTAATAACACAGGTATATTATACTCACACAAACTAAGCTTAATAGTATACATCAAAAATGAAAGAGACAGCATGACGCAAACAAATTGTGTGCGAGCAGGACGATATAATATGACCGGGACGCGGGTAGCGCCAACACGTGGCCGTGCAGCTTAACTTGTCGCACACTTACGTATCGTATATCTCTGTGTCGTTCTGCAAAATGGCGATGAAATATAACGAATCGAGACATTTATTAATAAAAAATATAAAGTTTTCATGTACCTACTTACGAGTCAAAAGTAATGCCGTGTGATTTGTTTTTTCAAACGAATGATTTTTGCAAGGATTAAATGCACACGAAGGCATTGTGGTACCTTTATTCCACCGAAACATAAAAAAAGATTTCACTCACGCACGCGTGTCATCCAAATGCCGGTCGGATAGCGACTGAGTCGGGTAGGTCACGGGTGACTCGCTTTATACGGTCCATGCGCTGGAGGCTAGTACCATATCTTCCCTTTTATTTATATCAATGGTATAACCACAGAGTACTGGTATATAGATCGTTCTAGTATATAGTAGATTACACACCGAGGCCCGAGGACAGGAAAGCAAGAAAGGTCTCAGATCTCATGTAATTGACAAACATGTGATCTGAGGCTTTCTTATTTACTGTCCGAGGTTAGTATACTATTTTTCTCCTCGAAAGAGGTGGAAAGCGGCCACTTCGTTTAGCGCAGCGGGACAACAATTGACGCTTTCCGTCCGGAGGGGAGAAAAGTATATAACCATAACAATAACTGTGGTACAACCGATTTTAACATAATGATTGGTGTAAATACCATAGTGGGGAAGTGAGGAAGTAAGCAAGCGGGTGAAGTCAAGTAGTAAAAACTAGAACGATAGTAAAAATCTAATGGTTTTGCAAGCTATAAATACAGTGCTAGGATAAAAACATTTTCAGGATCATTCACTTTAAAAAAGAAAGCGACCAATTATTCAAAAACATAACTGCGTTTCCATTAAAGACTGTTTCTATGATTAAGAAAATCTCCCCCCAACCTCTCACAAACACTCTCTACAAACTAATCAAACAAGCAAACAAACCAAGCTTTAAAAACAACAAACTTACCTCACTCCATTTACCACTAATTGAAACCATAAAGCCGGCACTAGACCCTTTTGCAACGCGGGTATACCGTCATGTTTCACTATAGTTAACATCGCGTGAGGTATATTCTTGTAATGGACAGCATGCTGGCCTTTAGCTCTTAGCTCGCCCTGCAACTGCATGCGGGTCTTGACGACGTCGAAGGGGTTGCTGAAGAACCCTGCTCCGACCCCCGCCAGGCCTCCGACCACGAAGTCCATTGCTGGAAGGTACACTGGTGTTTTTTAGGGTTCCTACCCGAAGGGTGACTGCGGGATCCTATTTGTAAGCCTACGCCATCCATCCGAGGCTGTATCTTTTGAGCTATAATACCTAGACGGTTGAAATTTTTACAGAATATGGTAATAAGGGATTTGCTTACAAATAGTAAAATCGACAAAAATTAAAAAATATTTTTTTTTCTTTTTTTCAACACTTTTTCTCTATCGTTAAAACGATAATACATACAAGCGTAAAACTTGGTGTGATTATAGAGCATACTCTAAAGTTAACCAACAAATAACAAAAACCGGTCAAGTGTGTGTCGGGCTATCGCTCATGACCCCGGAGTAAAATTTTTTTGGTATATTTGATGGTATGGTGAACCCTCACTGCGGGAGTCCGACTCTAAGTTGGCCGGTTTTTGATCATTGCACATGTACGCACAATAAAGCTTGCTTTTCGTTCACAATCCGATTTACAAATTCAATTTTTTTTCGTAAAATTATGGGGAATAGAGCAAAACACGAAACAATATCGCACACAAATAGGTTAATTTTTAAGATTGTAATGCTATCCATACAGAGTCACTTAGACCGGTGGCCAGCTACAGTCAACTATACCTTATAAAATTAACGAACTAACGCATTATGCACCTAAAGTAGACTAAAAATAAGTCATAAAAAACTTGGTCTGCCAGGGCGCAGCTTGGCACGTTTTCCGGTGTGATGAAAAACGTGGACCCCAAAAACACCCCATTTTACCTCATCGAATTAAAGGATGGAACTTGTCTGTTGGTCTGGAGGCCGATTAGTAAAGCCTAAAAAACCTGGTCTGCCGCCGCCTATCCTGGCACGTTCATGGGTCTGACTGAATTTAGGGTGCCCCTCGGAGGGTGGATTTTACCTCATCGAATTAATGAATGAAATCAATGCCAATTTATAGTCCTATTAACTATGTTTACATATGCCTTGGTTTGCCTAGGCTCAGCCTGGCAGGTTTCCGGGTGCGACTGATTTTACTTTCAAAAAATTGTTTAGCCAAACTTTAAAAACCGGTATAAATCTACAGATTCTGCGGAAAATTTTACTGAAATTCGCTTTTATAAATTAACCAAGATATATGTACTCATACAAATATCCCTGAAGGTGGAATTTTAATAGAAAAGGTTAACGGCCCGCGAAAACTAAAAGAGATAGGTATGTGGTCCCGAAGGAAAAAATGACAAAAACCCTGGGCAATTTGACGTCCCGATGAAAAAATCCAAAATAGGAGATCCAAGATGGTCGTCTTACATTTTCAAAGTCCTCATAACTTTGTAACCATTGACGGTCGGCGCGCTGTGTGAGTACAAATCTAATTAGTAGCAAAGCCCGGCTTACGATGTTTACCTTTCGGTTCTCTCAGAAGGCATATTTTAGTGTCGAAAAAAATGGTGGCCCAGAATCGTTAATCTATGTAACAAATAATTTGATAGATAGATAGATAACTCATTTATTTCACTTGAAAAATACAGGAAAAACAGTGTCTGACAAGGGTAGACAATTACCTACCTACACGATAAATTAAAATGCTTAATTAAGATATTCGGACATCGTAGGTATTTTTTTTTATTAAGGGTTCATTCCTGATGTTTTACACTGCAATTCTGCTAATATCATGATGACTGGAAGTATCGAAATCTCAATCTCCTTATTTTATTTAATAGTAAGAATACGTCGTGTCCAATCAAGCCTCCGTACACATGACGGGAATCAAGATTAATCATTTAGTGCCATTAATAATAGTGCCTCTGTAGTTTGCTAAATATTCATACATATTTTTCCCTGTTAGTGCTTTTGTGTTTATTACTCTCTGACATCCAAAATCTCATAATGACAGGCCTTCAAGAAAATGACATAGAAACATGGATCTAAATCATAAAGGATACCACTCCTCCTTACAAGCATTAATACAAGAAAATTGGCGATGGCCTCGTCGATATTTCCAATTTTAGGTGTGTCCCTTTCTATCCAATGACGTAGTTACGAAATGACAGGTGAGGAGCTACAATTTTGTACGTTGGATTAGAAAGGGACAAAGTTAACGTCACAAAAAACAACGACGCGATGGAAAAGAACGATCATTACCGACCACAAACGAGTATTATCATGTTTCACGTCTTGTTAGGCAGTCTGCACTCCACTATAGAGGATTCCAAACTTCTTGCATGGAAATAAACAAGTTTTTTTCGTCTTTCATATATTAGAATATCGAGCTAGAGTATAGGCGTACACACGAATTCACACGATAGTTCAAAACTCTAGTATCAAAATAAATTGTTCCTGAAATAGAGACTCTGGAATTATGAAATTTTGAATTTCAGAGAGTAATAAACACAAAAGCACTAATAGGGAAAAATATACACTTATATGTTTCGCAAACTACAGAGGCACTATTTAGGAACTACTTATTTAATGGCACTAAATGATTAATCTTGATTCCCGTCATGTGTACGGAGGCTTGATTGGACACGACGTATTCTTACTATTAAATAAAATAAGGAGATTGAGATTTCGATACTTCCAGTCATCATGATATTAGCAGAATTGCAGTGTAAAACATCAGGAATGAACCCTTAATAAAAAAAAATACCTACGATGTCCGAATATCTTAATTAAGCATTTTAATTTATCGTGTAGGTAGGTAATTGTCTACCTTTGTCAGACACTGTTTTTCCTGTATTTTTCAAGTGAAATAAATGAGTTATCTATCTATCTATCAATTTATTTGTTAGGGTAATTCTAGGATAGATGCCGCAGTGGGATAGACGCCCTGAATTTTAAAACTCTAGTTTCGCGACCTTGGGTGGCGGTCATTCTACTACTAAACAAGAGACCCTCCCGCCCCCGCGTAGGGTGCCGCACGACTCGACGCTGATTGGTTGTGCGCACGAGTGAGTTTCCTTAGAAGTTTTGGTGCGAAGGTAATATTTACAATTATTATTTTACGGTGTTGTTGTGGTGTTTATACTTTTTCCCTGATAAGTAAAAAACATTTTTTTGGTGTTTCCCTATTTAAGAGTAGTGTATGCATACCAGCAAAGAAGATTGTTTTTAATTTCATGATTTTGTTTATTTGTTATTGCAATAGGCATCTATCCCCTACGAAAAGTATACTTGCCCCAAATTTGTTAAGGTATAGATGCCTCTAGGGGCGTCTATCCTCTAGCTTGAGGCTTATCCTTAATTATTCAGATATTGTTTTAGATGTTGTGATGGGCATGCAAATAGGTATTGCAATGATTGTTATGTACCTGCTTAGGTAGCAAATTATTTATAATATTAAGATATAACATATTAAATGACAGTAGAGTATAGATGCCCCATCAAAGAGTAAATTTAGTTCTCTTTTTGATGGGGCATCTATACTCTACTGTCATATTTTAATATGTTAAAATCTTCTTTGAGAAAAATAAAAAATATAAGTTTTATTTGGATTCATCCATTCATCGTAAATAACAAATGTTCTTGCATAAAAAGTGGTTTATTTCTTGATAGGGCACATATCCTCTAGGCTGTTTTACTGGTGAGGCAACTATCCGCTATGGGGCATATATACTTCAAATTTTAGAGGTCAGGGAAAATTAACAAAGCATAAAAAGTATAAACAATTATGATATTTTTTTCGAATGAAATAGTAGACAAAGGACCAATGTATCTGTATCCTACCATCTTATTTGGTTCCTGTCATTGAACTGAGAAATATAACGATATTTCAAAAAGTGCGGCATCTATCCTAGAATTACCCTACATAGATTAACGATTGTGGGCCACCATTTTTTTCGACACTAAAATATGCCTTCTGAGAGAACCGAAAGGTAAACATCGTAAGCCGGGCTTTGCTACTAATTAGATTTGTACTCACACAGCGCGCCGACCGTCAATGGTTACAAAGTTATGAGGACTTTGAAAATGTAAGACGACCATCTTGGATCTCCTATTTTGGATTTTTTCATCGGGACGTCAAATTGCCCAGGGTTTTTGTCATTTTTTCCTTCGGGACCACATACCTATCTCTTTTAGTTTTCGCGGGCCGTTAACCTTTTCTATTAAAATTCCACCTTCAGGGATATTTGTATGAGTACATATATCTTGGTTAATTTATAAAAGCGAATTTCAGTAAAATTTTCCGCAGAATCTGTAGATTTATACCGGTTTTTAAAGTTTGGCTAAACAATTTTTTGAAAGTAAAATCAGTCGCACCCGGAAACCTGCCAGGCTGAGCCTAGGCAAACCAAGGCATATGTAAACATAGTTAATAGGACTATAAATTGGCATTGATTTCATTCATTAATTCGATGAGGTAAAATCCACCCTCCGAGGGGCACCCTAAATTCAGTCGGACCCATGAACGTGCCAGGATAGGCGGCGGCAGACCAGGTTTTTTAGGCTTTACTAATCGGCCTCCAGACCAACAGACAAGTTCCATCCTTTAATTCGATGAGGTAAAATGGGGTGTTTTTGGGGTCCACGTTTTTCATCACACCGGAAGACGTGCCAAGCTGCGCCCTGGCAGACCAAGTTTTTTATGACTTATTTTTAGTCTACTTTAGGTGCATAATGCGTTAGTTCGTTAATTTTATAAGGTATAGTTGACTGTAGCTGGCCACCGGTCTAACTGAAGTATTATTTTTAAATGAAGACGCCATTCTAAACAGATTAAAAATATAACACACAATCACATATTTTTCAGTTTACATTGAGACTATAAATAATACACTACATGTGATTTGGAAAATTCCAAACAACCAACCAACAATGTTATCAATGTTTGTTTTTAATTTACATCATATTAAATGATGCAAAAGTATAACTTGATAGGTACTTGAATAGCTTATTGTTATATGAATCGAAAGTGATTTTTCCGAAAATGTGTAAACCTGTGCAATCTACATAAAAAATGTTAAATGTCATGTTAAATTGTAAATTCAAAATTATTTTTATTATTATTATTTTTCTTTTGAATCTTTATTTCCATTGAAATCCTGACATATTTAATGTAATTTACTAACATAGGGTGTAAGATGACATTTATGTACTTACTAATAAAAAAAAATTATGGAACTTGTTTTCCGAAATAAATGTATTGAATTGAATTGAATTGAATTGAATAAACCTTTTTGGTATAATCAGAAACTTTGCTTCAACCTTAGAGTATGTACAAGCAAGGAATGGAACCAGCACGGGTGCCTTTGACACACGTTTCAATAATACAGTCTAGAATATTTCCTTGAGAGACTGATTTTTCAGATCTAATGTGGGGGAAGGATAAAAAAATGTGAAAGAAAAATTAGAAAAATACGTTGAATAATTATGTATAGAACAGACAATGCGAACAAAATGTGTGCACCACGATCAGCAGTGCGGGGCGAGCACCTGGGGCCCCATCGTGCAGCGAGTGGCTGGCACATGGTTAGTAAGTTTGAACCAATTGGCCTAAACGAGTGTCTGGGTTTACTGAGTAGTAGGTACTCAATGGAAAAATAGTTATTTATTATGCTAGGCTGCAAAGTTGCTTTTTGGCGCGAGTACTTGCATTGAAACCTGAGCAAGCTAATAAGTCTAGGACCAAATAGTTCAAATAATATAATCCTGAGCTTAGCGAAGGTTTCAAAGGTATGAGACGCAGAATAACTTTGCAGCCGAGCGAAACACACAACTTTTCACCTCACAACAGCGAGGAAAAAAGTGAATTGCAAAAAGAACATTTTAAAAAGTATTTTTTTTCTTGCTGGCCAGTGACATGAAATAGTTATTAAGCCTTTTCTGTGGATTAGCGGTGTATCATCCTTGATTTGCTGTCTCATGATTGGGCTATCATCCTTGAGCGACTGTAACTTTGAAACTATAAATATTAACTAAGATCTGACAAACCAGAGGCATAGAGTATAGATTGTGTTTAAAATATTTTATTCACTATAATTAGTTAACCAAAATATAATCAAATTTTGGGTCAGACTCTCATCTTAGGGGTTGTTATGTTGTATGGAGCTTGCTAAAGAGGATATCCTCTTAATTCTTAAATAGATAAGTTTCCAAGAGTTTCACTACATGCAAAACTATTGGTATTACCTGATAATTTCAAACAGTAACAAACAGTCCATTACCTATACTATTTTCATTCATGATTTGCACTAAATAGGTTATTGGAAGAGAGTAGTATATAAATATCTACAAAGAACTTTGACCGCATGTAACTGTGACGTAAAAATACGCAACGCTATTTTCTTATTACAAAGTAGAACTCGGTTATCGTAAAATTGATAAATCATCATAAAAATACAAGATCACTCTCACCTTATTATTAGCAATGCTGATGTAATTATGACGAAATCATCTCCCTCGTTCCGCAGAGGACTCCATTTCCAGAGTAGCGTAACACATGAAACTAAACAATTTTGTGGAAAACTTATATTTTAAGTTTGTTTCGTAATAAAAATTCCTGTGCAGTGTCAATTTGACGTCAAAAAATGACAGCAATCAGCTGACGAGGTGCGCTTTTTTTATTGTCAATTTTATCATTAACAATTTGAGAATGAGATGAGGGACTTGCAAATGTACGAGTATTAAGTAGGCTATGCTGTTCGATATAATCAAGAGTGATAGAAATTGTAGCACAAAAACGAAGTTTATTTCCGTTCAGAAAAAGTGGCGGTCTTTTTGAAATACCGAAGCCGTAGTATGTATGTTACACGTGCGTGACGTGATATGGCTGTATCACGTCTTTTATCTTGTTCGTTCGCGCGCAAATAGAAAAAGAGCGAAGGTGTGATAGCCCTATATCACGCTGCCATGCTATCCATGCAGGAAGGCCGAAGGTGGCATACAAGAAGTTTTGGAATCTTAGTTTGGAATAGGTATTCAATCTTGTTCCTACAAGTAAAGCGAAAAATTTTCGTTTATGGGTACAAGACTTGGACTGCACCAAGAAGTTTGGACCCAAGGGGAGCGTGTAATTTCTCTATGGTTTGGACACACCTGCACACACGCCACAGAGATTTTAAAAATTACCCAATGACAGCCGTTGTTCTTTCAAAATTATTTGTGTTTTCCGTTTTATTATTTAAATTACTTTATAAATAAAAATAAAAGAGAAATAATGTAAATCTTGCAAACACAACACAAATAAAAACCTAACAAAACGATGGCTGTTATGAATGCTATGTACTTATTTGAGGTAGTCGTGGAAAGTGTGAAGAGCTATGTCGAGAGTAGATTGCTAGTGATAAAGAGCGACTTCGCAGATGTATTCTCTCTCGAGTTGATAGACCCCAAGCAAATGCATATTGTTATTCCAGACCCTCCCCCTTTACCTCCAGAGCCAGTCGGCAAAAAAGGCAAAAAAAAGAAACCAAAGCCTAAAAAGAAAAAGAAAGGCAAAAAAGGTAAAATAGAGCTACCTCCTCCTGAGCCTGTTATACAGTCAGGACAGTCGGTTTTATTCACAAGTAGCGCAGAATTCCTCATACAGAACATGAACAAATTTCCAATGGAAGTATCCCTGTGGTCTAAAGAAGATTCTTTAGTCTTCATCGGCTCAGCAACAGTGCCCTGGGATCCTATCTTCATTACTTATTTAAAGCAAATCGCCGCATGCCAAGAACCACCGCCAGTCTCTGTGAGGGACAGTTACAATATATTTCAGGAAGGTACTGCTAAAATGATGGCCACATTGGGTCTTCAAGTAAAACTGTCGTATCTAACAACTCAGGTCACTACATCTTTCCGGACTCTTTCGGAGGATCCGGGAGTAAAGAAGTTTCTGTATACCGGTATAAATTCTAAAACTACCTCGTACATATGTACCATGAAAACGACAGATGAAATCTTTGAGGAGAATTCTAATAAGATAGAGAATAATTATGTTGAAGACAAACCTAAGCCAAAACCAATCGTGTACGCCGATTATAAAAATGCACCGGGAGCCAATATTACCTTCTTCAACGACGGTGACCTCTGCTGCATGGGACATGTGGACAAACCTCCCGAGTCGATATACAAGGCGCCGGAGACTTGCCCCGACATCGATTTCATCAGTGACTACGTGAGGAAGATCATAACCTCTTGCAACGACAATATGAGGATGTTAACTCCTCGGCCGACAATCAAACCTCGCATCAAAGCTACAGACATCGATAGACTTTGTTATTGCAGAGAAAAGAATTGGCCGGAGGGCGAACTCGCTGAGCGATTCAAGAAGGAGGCAAAGAGTGATTCGTGTCCGATTTGTATAAAAGCTGGCGGTAAAAATGCTCCAGGACGTTCAAAGTCGGAGACGTTCAACATAGCTAATATAAGAGGCCCTTGCGGCAGGCCAGACTGTAGAGTAGCGAGAGACATGAGAGCATACATTGAAAATCTTGTCTTAGAAGACAGCGAGGAGGTCAATATTGAGGAAATCATTGGACCGTGTGGTAGCAAGTCTTGTACGCTTGCAGAAACGATACAGCAGTTCCTCAGGCACGAAGGTCCATTCGCGCACGGAACTACTAAAGAAGGTCTTCAGACGCAGTGCGCGTGCTTGCAGCAGATGCAGGACGCACTGGCCAAAAGAGAGGAATGTGTTTCTGAATGCAGTAATGAGTGTGACGCGAGTAGCAGTGTCGTAACTCCATGCGAAGGAGCGGGTTGCCCTGACAATAAAAGAGATCCAAAGCAGGTGTATCACGTCTATTACTTTACAGTAGAGCATGATTTTGATAATAAAGAAGGAACCGATAAATCATCGTCGCAGTCGCAGTCTCAGTCTAAAAGTACCATTTCTAAAACGTCGACATCACGAACCAAAATCCCAGTAACTGCTGAAAGTAAAAGTCCTAAAAAACCAATATCAGGAACCGAAATCCCAGTAACTGGCCATACTTCGAATTACAGATATTGTTCTTCTTACTGCCCCTCAAAGATAGAAGATGAACCTGTGGAATGTTCCAAAAGCAATTGTTTTAATGGTGTTGTATTAGAGACTGAGGAAAAGGCGGAGAAATGTCTAGATTGTCCAGGTCTTTTGAAGCCCATCATAAGTCCAGCGGACAGTGAGATCGTCATCAAATTCGATGATATTCGCAATCCATGCTGCGTTAAGTCGTGCAATATAGCTGATACAGTTAAAGACTTTATAGTAGAAAGTGTGAATAGAAATAAAAAACCTAAATCAGTTTTTGCATCAGACGATCCTTGCTATTGCGACTGTGAGTGCAGTTTTAAATTCTCGAAGAAAACCACGTATTGCTCTGTTTGCGGTGGCTACGAATGTTTAGGTGATGATATGGCATCTCAACCAGAATACGCCAAACCACATCCATGCCCAGTCTATCACAAACTTTATGATAAAAAATCTATAAATGTTAAGAGCCCGTGGCCTGAAGAAGGAGAGACGAATGCTTTAGCCGAGACGCAAAGTAGTAAAACACAATCTTCGAAACAAGGTGCAGCTACCACAAAGGCTAAAGAAGAACCTGTATCGCATTCAGCAAAGAATTTGAAAGAGAAAAGGCCAAACGATTCTAAGGTTAAAAATAAAAAGGCGAAAAAGGTTGGAAAATTTACCACCAATGTCAACGACCAACCATGTAAGTTAAATTTATATTTCATTTTTAACGAACTGTTGCCCTCGATTTCGTATCCTTAAAAAAACCGGCCAAGAGCATGTCAGACTTACCCATGATTAAGGTTCCGTAGCCATTGCATAAGTGGAATAAGAAAATATTATACGATTCTCTTATTAAGTACAGTCGCCATCCGATATCATTTTGCGTATTGAACATTCTGCGTGTAGCCCGTACTATTCAGGTACCTACCTATTCTATAGAATAACTAGGCAATGTATTAAAATACCTGGGGCGTCCAGGAATGTAGGTACCTAAATACAAAATAATTTTTAACAATTGTCCATTACACTTTACCTGCTGGTCCACCGTCAATGTGTAGAGTAAATCGATTTCGGTCTGTATTATCAATATTAATTATGCTCTTCTCTCCTGTCCTGTCCTGATATTGAAATACTGACTAAAATCCATTTAATTTACACATTGCCGGTGGACCACCAGGTATTCTCTACAATCACTAGGCATTGTATACCACATTACCTAGGTAAAGTATGTAGGTAATGAACAATAATATTCATAATATTTCATACATTGCCTGGACGCCTTAGGCATTCTATGCATGCCTAGGTAAGGTATTGTATAGAATACCTGATTATACAGATTGCCGGTAACATTTATACGTAGGTACTAATCTGACTGTAATCATCATTATACATGTCCAGGCTATAGTTTCTGGTAATTAGGTACCTACTTAAATGTGACTATGTCCAAGATAATTATTTATATTTATTTATTGATCAATGATCCAAGGTGTTCAAACCGGGTAGCAAATTGGCAACCTGTTTTTCCTATTATCTCATTTCTCTTTACAGTACCGCAGCCACCGAAAAAAGTAGAAAAGTCTCGTATTTCCGTACCTAGAAACATGGGATGGTTGTGGACAGCCGAGGAAATACCCGGAATGAAGGTGAGGTTAATAGTACTCGATCGCTTCCAACTTAGGGTTGAGACTCATCTACCGACGGCGACCGACGGCCGGCCTTTACAAAAATGCCATTTAGCGGCCATGCCATCGATGCCGCGACGACGGACGGCGGACGGTTTCCCATACCTACTAAATGACTTTTTTGTATAGGCCGGCCGTCGGTCTCAACCCTGCAACTTGGTTATAAAAATATGGTTTTTTTTGTAAGAAGCTCAGCGTTGACAGACAAGTATAGTGCGCATAAAAACAGTGTGAATCTCGACTTACAAAAATGTTACCTGCAGACGAGACGAGACGAGACCACTGTTCTGTGTTGTCTATTATTATATTACCTTTTTTGACGAAATGGCCTACTGGCGAGTAACCATGCCTGCCTCCCCGTCCATGCCGACTCGTAACAATGAGATTTTTCGGAATTTATTTGGTACAATTTGTAACACCAGTGGCTTTTGGACGAAGGAAAATATCATGGGGAAGCCAGCATGCTTCAATTTCCAAGCATGTATTGTATCCACTGTCCATTATAAGTGGCAACGGGCTCGCTACCGCACAGTGTATTATAAGACCCGAAAACCGGTCACACTGGACAGAGTTATGGAACTGATAGTGAATCGTGAATGTTCTGAGTTTTCAGAATATCTCTCGACTATTCCCGGGGAAAAGAGTTGTGAGCATAATATGTGCTATGCAAACCGACCTAAAAGGTAAACTGCGCAAGTTATTAACGATTAATAGAGGTGTTTAGATAGATCCATAAAAGCAGGTCCTTAAATGCGCATTATGGTTGGAAAAAACAGAAGTAACCATGCGGTTGCGGGTAGATACCTATCTAGATTTCTGCATTGGTAACATTCAAATTAATAAATGAGTGTACCTATTATTCATGTACATACCTACCTATCATGGTTTATTACAATAAATGTTTCTACTTTATTAAAGTTACCTTTATAAATATTTTACCATCTTCTTCTACTATTCTGTCAGCATGAGCTATGACAATCACTCATGTTGTAATGGAGAAACCACCAAAAACCATTTCTGCATCTTTTATCATTTTACTATTGTTCTAGGCAGGTTTATCGGTCTCTACACAGGTTTGATTCACCTAATAGATACTTATCTCGTTTTATTCCAAGCCGACAGTCCAAACATTAACTTTTAATACCGGTCTTCTAGCCTCGCCCAAAATGGAAACCCGGCGCTGCCAACAAGATACTTGTCAGAAGATATAGAACGATAAGAGAAGGTGTCGACAACATAGCCAAGAAAAAACGAGCCTTGTTACAACGGAAGAAGAAAATAGAAATGAAGCCTACCTTGGTGGTGAAGAAGCAAGATGGCGAATATACTGTGCAAATGGAAGTTTTGAAGAAGTATTCAAAAGAAAGGTTATTGTTCCAGTACCCATACGACGAAAAACCTCCATTGATTTACACAATAGGAAAGACACCTGAGGAGAAACTCAAGATTCAGAAACAGCGAGAGAGAAGGGAACGTAGAGAAACAAGAAGGAAAAGTCGACTACTGCAATCTACCTTCAGAGACAGGTGTCAGGAGATTTGTTTGAAGGCGTACAACCAAGCTATAGGGATACTACCAATGCCCGATATTAACAACCCTGAGTGCCCCTGCAACACTGAAATAACGAAACCAGTCTCACCTCCCGTAGACTCATGCTCCTGCTCCGAGGAAGGCACAATCTCCAGCAGCGACACGGATGGTGACGATTGGATCATCGAATTTACTCCCCCTTTAGCAAGATGGGATACAAAAGCTAAGCACCCTCCTGTATTAGCAGAGAACGAGTGTCAGTACAACTACATGGATTACAAAGTTAAACTCACGGACAAGCAGGGTAATCAAGTGGCTAGATTCTTCAAAGGCCCAGACGGAAAACAGGAATGCAGTGATCTCGGCGGATTCTGGGGACCAAACCATGTTTGGACGGAGATCAATAAAGACGGTTATATAGGACCGGATAATCGATGGGTTCCGCTCAACTTTATAGGTCCAGACGGTATGTCCTATCCGACTGCGGATGGGTTCTTTACTGATGTAAACGGGAAAATGTGGAAGATAGGAATTGATGGCTACATCGACAAAGACGGCAAATGGGCATGGTATGGTAAGATTAAAAAAGACGCCAAAACTACGAAATCGGTTTCAACGGTAACAGGTGCAAAAGCTGATTCAAAAAAGTTTGGGAGAACACCGAAAAGTGAAACCACTGTTGTTGCGCCGTCAAAGAGAAAGCCCGATGTTAAAGGCAAAGAAGGTAAGGCCGCTTTTATTACACCAACTGGAGAGAAGCCACCGCCAGCGTTGACTGCGAAAAGATCAAAGAAAGTAGTATCTTTAGCAGCTGGCAAAGGGAAGACGCAAACAGTGATGAAATTGACAATGAATCATGACAGAAAGAAGCCGATAGCGATGCCAGACTATCTAAAGCATGTGGATCAAAAGAAATTAGCGAAATATCGTGAGATAATACAGGGTTTGCAGATGTACAACGATCTGGGCGACCTAAAGCCACCGATGAAGACGAATCGAGCGTCAAACACGCCGAGGCGGAAGATTCCTACCTACTCCATGGACCGGTGTTGCAGGAACATGATGATGGTGATGCCTACGATAGCATCCTCTGTGTCGGCTTGCAGATGATGTTCTGGATTATTTCCTGTGTCCTGTAAGGCTGTCTGCTAATGCCTGTTAATAATTTCGAACAATCAATTACATTATAATTATATCACCTATCTGTTTAATCAATCGGTTCGGTTGTATACTGTAGAAACCTGTTTAGTAGCCTCAATTTGAAAAAAAAAACACAATGACAGTAAATATTTGAAAATGGAAATCTTAAGAGAAATAAATTTCTGACAAATACGTTTCACAAAATTGTTTGGCAAAATTAAATTTCAAGTTTCTTTGGTAGTTCTCTTATTAGTTTGTGGTTTCTTTGTATTTTCCTTATGTAAGCTTAAAGCTATGCTTTTGGTAACCTAAATAAAACCTAAATAAAACCTAAAAATAAAGCTTTATTCTTTTACGTAGTTACCTACACCTATGTGAAATATTTGGTGAAAATGGCTTTTTCGGATCCAATGTTTATATTCGACGTGTGCGTCAAAGAGCTCAAGAGTCATACAGATTGTAAACATTTCTACATTCAAGGTCAGTTCGCTGACGTATTTACTTTCTTATTGAAAAATCCTAATGATAATATACCTATAACTAAATCCAGACAGAGCAAGCCAAAAGGCAAAAGGAAGTCCCCGATGAGATATGGCAAGACCTTAAAAGATTATAAAAGTAAGGCTTTGGGAAAAGATTATATCGGCCAATCAGTATTAATTGCGAGCAGTCTCGGCGTGTTAGTATCAAAGATGAAAAAATACCCGATGGAACTATCACTATGGAGCAAATTAAATTCAGCTATATCAGGATCTGTACATGTACCCTGGAGTTCAGTATTCTTCCAATATCTAAATGGGTTGGGTAACAAATGTCCGGCGCCCGCCGCGGTGGTGGAAGCGGGGTATTTTGTCTATGACGAGATCACTTCGAAACGCATAGCTACCATCAAGTTATTAATTAAATTGACTTATTTAGGTAATAAAGTTACGATGCCAATAGAATGCCCACCAATACCGGAAATTAGCTGTGGTGTCGAACTAGACTTTGACCAACAACTAGAAACAGATAAACCGATGAATTTTGATGTTAGTCGAGATACTGGTACTATTAAAACTATTTACGGAGGTGGGACCCGAAGACTAAAGTTAATGAGCAGTAAGAAAAATACCTGTAATAAAAGTAAGGATTCCGATGTTATTTCAAACGAAATAAAAAATGATTCAACGGTGAAAAATATTCCAGTCGAAGAAGTTAAAAACTTAAAAGAAAATGAGGGAATAAATACAAGCACAGCTAGTCTGATTAGAAGGAGAAGCGATACTGATATTGACAGTGACAAGCTAATTGCAATCCAAAAATCCAGATCGTATACAGCAATAGAATTAAAACAGCGTCTTAATACGTTGAACTACATTTTCGGTGACCCAAAAGGAGTGTTCGGGAACAAAGTTTACTGCGTCGGTTATTTCACTGTAGAAAATGATGACACGGCTGGAAGCCCCCATTCAAAGACCTCTTCGAAAGTTTCGATAAATGTACCATCTGAAGCATTGGCTACTTCTGACCATTCAGCTCCATTTACGTTTAGAACATGCGGTAGCGATTGTCTAGTGCAGAGGGACATTGCAGGACCTTGCATGCATAAAATTTGCTCGATAGAACTGCCAAAAGAGGCAGACCACATGATCAATATTAGAAAATGTACGAAGGTTGTTGAATGTGACCATTTGAACAGAGATAGACCGGTATCTCCAGATGACGCTATTATTTTGGATCTGACCGGTCTCTCAAAGAAGTGTTGTCAAATTTCCAAAGTGGAAGAGATATCTGGTGGTGTGACAGGTGTAGTGTCAGTGGAAGGAAAACCCTGCTACTGCTCATGTTTATGTAGATTCGGCTTAACCAAGAAGACAACGTACTGTGCCATATGTGGGGGTTATGAGACAGTTGGTGATGAAATGACTGAGACATCAGGGCTTCCACCGTTTCCGTGCCCTATTTATCATAATATAGTTGATAAAAACGCAAAGCTCGGTAAATCAAAAACATCCCCGGAAAAACGTAGTGGTTCTGATAAGAAAAGTATTGAATCCGAAAAAGATAGTAATTATAACACCCCTCTTTTTGCTTCGGGGGTTAAAAAGGGGAAAAAGAAAAAGAAGGATGACAGATTCAAGTTTAATTACGGTTACCAAGGTATACGTACGTATATACGACCTTTTTTTTTATATTGCTTTACGAAAGTACCTATGTAAAATTTAGTTTTTATTGATATTTGATAATTCCCAAACTATATTTTATTGTAGCGCCTAAAATTGGACACAGTCAATGTACGATGCCATGTACCGGACCTTTGGGTTTAGTCCCTAAGCATATGGGATGGCTATGGACTGCTGAAAATGTCCCTGGCTTAAAGGTAGTATCACAATTTTGAGTATAGTGTCTAACTCTAAACCGAATTATTTTTATTTATATTTTTTTTTATCTTTAGTCGCGCCCGAACTGGAAGCCTGGTGCTGCAAATAAACATGTTGTACGATTACTGAAAATAGCTAGGAACCCTGAACAAGTTCGAGCAAAGAGACGAAAGAGAGATTCAGACAAGAAGAAGCGACCTCTCAAACGTCCATTACTTGTTGTGCACAAGAAGGATGGTGAATTTACAGTCACCATGGAGACTATGAGAATGTTCTCAAAGCAGAGAGCTATCAATCAACATCCATACGAAGACAAAGATGCCTTGACCTTTACTGTAGGAAGAACTGAAGAAGAAAACCGGGAGCGACAAAAAAGGAAAGAACGTGTGCAGAGAAGACTTGAAAGAGAACAACGAAGATTTATTGAGAGTGCTTTTAAAGATATGTGCACAGAAATATGCTTTAAGGCATATCAGCAAGCCTTGGAAATTTTGCCTGGTGCAGAGGATCCAGAGTGTAGGTGCTACCCTGCCGAACCTGGTCCTGATAAGACTGATTTGGAGCGCTCTTGCTCATGCTCTGATCAATCTAAAACTTCTATAGGCTCTGACACCGAAGACGATGAGTGGATAGTTGAATTTACACCCCCGAACGCTTACTTCGACCCGACTCACAAGGGTAAGAAACTAATTAAAGTAGATGCACCAACTCAGTACACATACATGGATTACAAAGTGAAACTCTTGGACAGATACGGCAATCCTGTACCGAGGTACTTCATGGGTCCCGACGGAAAGCAACAATGCAGTGATTTGGGAGGGTTTTGGGGTCACGACAAGACGTGGTTGGAAATAAATGTCGATGGCTATGTAGGGCCGGATGGAAGGTGGGCCCCCAACAATTTTATAGGGCCCGGCGGTGACCAGGTGGACGCTGAGGCTGGGAAGTTCCAAATTGCTAATGGGCAATGGTTAGTGGTCGGAGTCGACGGGTACGTGGACGGTCAAAACAAATGGCGCCCTTATCCAAAGAAAAAGGATACCAGTGCAAAGAAATATCAAACGAACAACACGAACAAACGAACAACTAATGGAGCTGCAGGAGGTCATAAAAATGAGAGCAAAGAAGTAAAACCATCAGAAGCGACGTGGAGTTGCTTCGGAGACGCTAGTCCAATTAAACTATCCCAGATGGGTATCGTTGGTCACGGACACGACAGGAAGTTACTGCTATCTACGTTAGAAAAGATGGTGGCGCAGGGTCAAGATGTCAAAGTGCCTCGGCTATCGACGGTTCCTCATTTGCCTAAATCAAAGAGAGGTAGGAAGTATCGGATGGGCCCCGACGGGTACGACACCAGGGACTACTACACGGAAAGGCTCAAGTGCCGGCATCCAAGGCCACCGGTCAAAGGAATAGTGATGGACGATAAAGGGCATAAGACCTACTTTACAATTGCAGATGATAAAAACAAAAGGCCAAAGGAGAGATTGACAAATTTAGGAGAACAGGGTATAAGTTTGAGTTCGTTTCACGTGCCATGCTTCAGTTCCTTCATCAACAACGAGGTAATGAAACGGCAGCAGTATGACAGAGCGATGAGCTACGCGGAGATGCACGATGCCCATGTTGGCAAATAGTCTGTACCTACTGTGCTGTGACCAATCAGACTGGTTTTGGTGTACGAAAATAGAATGTACGATTTGATTAAGTGATAATTCGGTACCTATTGTGATAAGTAAAAATTTGTAGCGTTTTATTTAACTGTAAGAAAGTAACTGTGTATTTTAAAATATTGAAACAATAGTTTTAATTTTACCGTTTCCCCCTCCTTGAGCATACTACCTAACAAGATACTTTTTGTAAGTACTTATTTATTTTTCTTAATTTTTTTCACTAAAACAACCATTTGTCTAGCCTCGATTAAAAGTAACGAAATTTTTAAAATTTCAGGGACAAAAAGGTGTTAATGAGGGTTGGAGACCAGGTGCCATTTCAAAACGCCTTCTCCGCATGTTGAACATAGCAAAACAGAACAGGTCCTCTATCGAACAAGAGAAACCTTTGAGGAGGTCCAAAAAGCGCATAGACGATAAGCCAACCCTAGTTATTGCTAAGAAAGACGGGGAATACCACGTCGAAATGCAGGTCAACGATGCACAGTACAAGCCACTGAAGTATACGATAGCCAGCGCTAATACCCAGGCGAAAATAGAGAGGAGAGAGAGGAGAAAAGAACGTCTTGTTAGGGACACGTTTAAGAAAGTATTTAAGGATCACCCTGATGTCTGTCAAAAGACTTGCCTGAAATCTTACAAGCAAGCGATGGGGCTGCTGCCGTATGACCCTGATAATCCTGAGTGTACCTGCAGTGACGAGGAGTTGTCTGCCGAGGAGAGCTATTCGGAATATGAAGATGATACGGATGATAGTTCACTGGATCTGGACTGGGAAATACATTTTTCACCGCCTATCGCATGCAGCTTTTAAGACTAAGGAAGATGCAAGTTGATTTTTATTTTTAGTGTTCGGTGTTTTTTTATAAAGAATTTGCGTGGTGATAAAATTTTGAGTACCTACCTATTTATTCATTTTCTGATTTCCCTGCTAACGTCGTTCTAGTAGGGCATTCTGCACATTATCATCCATTCATGCAATGATATTATATAGTCCAGTCATTTTAGAGTTTCCTTGTATGGACCCTAACAATAATTCATCTATCGCTGAAACTTTGCAGTGTGATAAAGTAAAGTATACATATTACGGTTGACAAATAATCTAGGACCGGAAAAAATTCAACCTAGGCGCTTTTACCCTACCAAACTTTGTGCAAGTCTTCAGTCGTTTTTTTGGTCACGGTACCAAATAGTCCAAGTCTCATTGCGTCCAACCGTGAAAAATAATGAAACTTGCATTCTGTCCAAGTGCAATTTGGTCCAAGTATCATTCCGTCCAAGTGAAATTTAGTCCAAGTATCATACGGTCCAAGTATTATTCTGTCCAAGTATCAATGTCCGTATGCCCAGCGGGGCCCTCGGTCTTAGGGCTTTGAAACCTAGCTAATCATTTAGTGCTCATTTAGTGTTCTCTGAATATGTATGGCTTATATTTAGTGCTTCAAAGATAACGGAGTTATATCAAATCTAAGCTAGCGTCCGCCCAGCGGGGCCCTCCTTTATTATGGACAAAAATGATTAAAATGTTACATCAATATTTAGTGCTCTGAATTCCTATTAAAACTGTATCAAAAGATTTGATCTAGCTGGTTTGGTTTAAAAGTTATAGCATTTTTAAGTTTTTAATTTCCAGCGGGGCCCTCTCTTGTTTGACTATATAAGTCGCTGAAATTAATGTCGCCATTTAGTGCTTGATGCCAGGTATCTGTCTGTATAGTTAATTTACACATTTTGCTTCTAATAAACCTGGAAAATGCAATAATATCTCGCAACAGATTCATATAAAATGACATTTCGTGGACAGTCGGCATCAGAAGTAGATGAGAGCTTTACTTGTTCGTGGTTTCCTAGAGGATCGCTAGAGGGCGCTACGGTCTAAGCTTTCAGACACAGTTTTATCAAAATCTGTCCGGTAGTTTAAGTGTAGGGACACACCTGCGGAACGTTCCGAGCCGAACATTCGGTTAAATACGTGTCTACAAGGAAATATGGTGCGTAATGGTGCGTACTGGTGTGGCAGGTATAGGGAAAAGCGTTGCGCGCGTATTCAACCGAAATTTCGGCGCCGAACGTTCCACAGGTGTGTCCATACACTTACATTTAGACATAGTGTGATACGCCAACAATCAGACAAACCTTTGTAGTAGGTATTATATTATAATAACAGATAAATAATATAAGTACTTACCTACACACCCGCACTTTCATGAACGTTTTGGTACTAGTAGAAGTCATACGGCAGCGAATAATTGATAATATCACATCAAGAGTCACCAGGACTAAAATACGACGTAGATGTAGACAATGTACCAGAAATACGGGTGCATAATTTTAGGCGGACTAGTAAAAATAGTAAAGCTCTCGTATACTTCTGATGCCGACTGTCCACGAAATGTCAATTAATATGAATCAAAATTGCGATATATTATTGCATTTTCCAGCTTTATTAGAAGCAGAATGTGTAAATTAACTATACAGACAGATACCTGGCATAAAGCACTAAATGGCGACATTAATTTCAGCGACTTATATAGTCAAACAACAGAGGGCCCCGCTGGAAATTAAAAACTTAAAAATGCTATAACTTTTAAACCAAACCAGCTAGATCAAATCTTTTGATACAGTTTTAATAGGAATTCAGAGCACTAAATATAGATGTAACATTTTAATCATTTTTGTCCGTAATAAAGGAGGGCCCCGCTGGGCGGACGCTAGCTTAGATTTGATATGACTCCGTTATCTTTGAAGCACTAAATATAAGCTATACATATTCAGAAAGCACTAAATGAGCACTAAATGATTAGCTAGGTTTCAAAGCCCTAGGGCCGAGGGCCCCGCTGGGCATACGGACATAAAGTATCATACGGTCCAAGTATCATTCGGTCCAAGTATCATACGGTCCAAGTATCATTCGGTCCAAGTATCATACGGTCCAGTTTTACTTTGCCTAAATAAAAAAACCTGCCAATTGCTAGTCAGACTTCTGCCCTGAGGGTTCCGTACATACTTGAGCCCCGGACGATTTTCACTGTTTTTTGAACGGATTTCATTGCATTTGTGCTCTTTTTGTCAGAAAACACAGTACCCTATAAAAACTGTCAGCATATTAGGACGGGTCACTTCGGGCCTCGCTACGCTAGGGCCACATTGCAAATGCGGACTTAACTCTGCTCCCTGTGCCAACTTCGAACAAGTATAAGCATAAGCATATGCTCACGACTATATTCCCCAAGGGGGTAGTGAGAGATATTCTGAAACCAAAGAACATCCACGATTTACCAGTAGGTAGTACCGAAACTCTGTCGGGTTGAGCCCGTCGCCGCTTATAATGGACAGTGGGTACAATACATGCCTCGAAATTGAAGCATGCAGGTTTCCTCACGATGTTTTCCTTCACCGAAAAGCCAGTGGTGTTACCAAGTAATATATTCATAAATTTTTCATAATTCATTCATATTTTCGCTCTCTTTTTGTTTTTATTCCTTTTTTTTTTGTTAATTTTTATGTTAGGTATTATTTAGATTAATTTAGGTATTATTTAGATTAATTATGTATTATACAGGTTAATTTTAGAGTGTGTCTGTTAATATATTGTAGTGTAAATAAATTAAAATTAAATTTTAGGGTAAAAAAAATAAAATAAAAAAAAAACATTCATAAATACGCATCCGCATACAAAGTCACGGGCGCCGCTAGTTGTAGCATTCGCCGCAAATTCACCAGATGGGGACTCACCCTTACGTAAAACTAAAATTCCGTCAATGCATTGCGGCCCGGCCCGCCTTTTTGTGCTAAGTCCGCATTTGCAATGTGGCCCTAGCGTATCAAAGCCCGAAGTGACGCGTCCTAATATAGGGTACTGTGTTTTCTAACAAAAAGAGCACAAATGCAATGAAATCCGTTCAAAAAACAGTGAAAATCGTCCGGGGCTCAAGTATGTACGGAACCCTCAGGGCAGAAGTCTGACTAGCAATTGGCAGGTTTTTTTATTTAGGCAAAGTAAAACTGGACCGTATGATACTTGGACCGAATGATACTTGGACCGTATGATACTTGGACCGAATGATACTTGGACCGTATGATACTTGGACAGAATAATACTTGTACCGTATGATACTTGGACTAAATTTCACTTGGACGGAATGATACTTGGACCAAATTGCACTTGGACAGAATGCAAGTTTCATTATTTTTCACGGTTGGACGCAATGAGACTTGGACTATTTGGTACCGTGACCGTTTTTTTTTCTTTAAACCCGCTTAAACACTAGCAAGTTGGTAATAATTGATTGAGTAAGTAGAAATAACTAGCTGTCTTTTTAAACTAACTGGGGTCATGTAAGACACTAAATAACAAAGGGCCCTGCTAGGTGGACAAAATCTTCAAATGCATATTTCTCAAAAACTATTTATATCTAGGGTGTAGTGTAAAGTTATTTGGAAGGTAGAAATAGGAGGCTCCATGAATTCAAGTTCATTTTGGTCTGTAAACTTTCAATTAACAAAGGGCCCCGCTGGCACAGCACAGATTTATTTCGTTTTTTTCTCATTCATTTGCAAAGGTAGAAATTTTTACGTTTATAAATCGATAGGTAGAAATACATACCAACTCGATTATTTAGGTCCTAAACCATTATGACACAGGGTCCCGCTGCATATACGTATATTTATTTGTCAACCGTAATCTGTATACTTTACTTTATCACACTGCTGATTCAGCGATAGATGAAATATTGTTAGGGTCAAACCCCAAAAAGGATTGGACTAATAGTAGATTACACACGAGGCACAGTATGTTTTTTGACCTGAAAAGCGGTCATGGTCGTTTTATTCGTGTAATCGTTAGTGTTAATCATTTTGAAACTGAGAGTAGAACTCCCGTGCGTCAAGTCTTCTTAATTCTTCTTAATATTGAGTTGTGATTTTTTAATTTTTTTTTTCAAAATATCGCTATAACTTCCAAATAATCCGGTTTTCTTCTTTTTTCTCAATTTAGTATAATAAAACAATAAACGAGGTATTTTATACACATTACAAAAGTTCTCGAACATTTATGTTAATGACGAAATTATACATTTTATTGTTTTTCGTTTTTTATTTTTTATTTCTATATAGTCAGTTATTGGGGTTCAATTTTTACTTTTCAATATTAAGAGCCATACTATTGATGTATACAAAAAAAATCAGATCTAAATCTGGTAGGATATAGGAGTTATTAACTTCTAATGTTTTTTTCTGATAATTTTAGAACTTTTAGGGCTTGTCCGCACAGCGATTTTTTTTCGCGCGATTTTTTTTTCGCAATTCTGTAACATACGCATAGGATGACTTCTGAAAGGACTCTTATGTCAAGGCACTAAGTACGAAAATTGCTTGTTTCACGCGTCTTCCCATGTTGAACAGATTATAGATGTATTCGCACATACGGAAAAAAATCCGGAGGTATGCTGCAAAACTGCGATTTTTTTCCGGAGCAAAATTCTGTAAGCTTAGCGATAAAAATTCCGAGCCGTGAGAGGGGTGGGGGCATCAGTCGCCTGCCACTAGTCTAATGAAGATGTTGCGTGCGGGCGAGGATCTGATGAAGAAGACGATAGGTGGCATAGAGATCTCCTCGATTTATGGTAGCAGAAAATTTGTGTTTGGGCTCATTTTATTCGTCTCGATGAGCACTTTTCAGTTCTGGATAGTTCGAGGATCTGATGTTGAATGATGGAGACGGAAGGTGGTGTAAGGCATCTCCTCGATTAATAGTAGCAGATTACTCGTGTTTGGCCTTCATTAATTCGTCTCGATGAGAACTTTTTAGCTCTGGATAGTTCGAGGGTCCCTTGATGGATGATGTAGATGGAGGAAGGTCAAGGGATCTCCTCGCGTAATTGTCGCAGAACATTTGTGCTTGACTCATTTAATTCATCTCGATGAATACTTTATAGGGTTCGAACCTCCCTGGGAGTAAATATCTGAAAAGTTAATTTTGATTAAAATTAAAAATAATTAACTATTTTAATCTAAAAAGTTTATTAAAAATGAACTAATCTTACACTCAGTTGCAGAAACGCTCATTAAAGTTAATCCTCAATTAAATCTCTTGCTAGCTTTTACTACGTCCACAAGACAATATTACAGCAAGAGATTTAATGGAGGATTAACTTTAATGACTGTTCCTGCAACTAACATTCAGTTGCAGAAACGCTCATTAAAGTTAATCCTCAAATAAATTAACTTTAATGACCGTTCCTGAAACTAACACTAAGTTGCAGAAACGCTCATTAAAGTTAATCCTCAATTAAATCTCTTGCTAGCTTTTACTACGTCCACAAGACAATATTACAGCAAGAGATTTAATGGAGGATTAACTTTAATGACTGTTCCTGCAACTAACACTCAGTTGCAGAAACGCTAATTAAAGTTAATCCTCAATTAAATCTCTTGCTAGCTTTTACTACGTCCACAAGACAATATTACAGCAAGAGATTTAATGGAGGATTAACTTTAATGACTGTTCCTGCAACTAACATTCAGTTGCAGAAACGCTCATTAAAGTTAATCCTCAAATAAATTAACTTTAATGACCGTTCCTGAAACTAACACTAAGTTGCAGAAACGCTCATTAAAGTTAATCCTCAATTAAATCTCTTGCTAGCTTTTACTACGTCCACAAGACAATATTACAGCAAGAGATTTAATGGAGGATTAACTTTAATGACTGTTCCTGCAACTAACTCAGTTGCAGAAACGCTCATTAAAGTTAATCCTCAATTAAATTAACTTTAATGACCGTTCCTGCAACTAACACTAAGTTGCAGAAACGCTCATTAAAGTTAATCCTCAATTAAATCTCTTGCTAGCTTTTACTACGTCCACAAGACAATATTACAGCAAGAGATTTAATGGAGGATTAACTTTAATGACTGTTCCTGCAACTAACACTCAGTTGCAGAAACGCTCATTAAAGTTAATCCTCAATTAAATCTCTTGCTAGCTTTTACTACGTCCACAAGACAATATTACAGCAAGAGATTTAATGGAGGATTAACTTTTATGTTCCTGCAAATAACACTCAGTTGCAGAAACGCTAATTAAAGTTGATCCTCAATTAAATCTCTTGCTAGTTTTTACTACGTCCACAAGACAATATTACAGCAAGAGATTTAATGGAGGATTAACTTTAATGACCGTTCCTGCAACTAACTCAGTTGCAGAAACGCTCATTAAAGTTAATCCTCCGTTAAATCTATTGCTAGGTTTGACTACGTCCACAAGACAATATTACAGCAAGAGATTTAATGGAGGATTAACTTTAATGACTGTTCCTGCAACTAACACTCAGTTGCAGAAACGCTAATTAAAGTTAATCCTCAATTAAATCTCTTGCTAGATTTTACTACGTCCACAAGACAATATTACAGCAAGAGATTTAATGGAGGATTAACTTTAATGACTGTTCCTGCAACTAACATTCAGTTGCAGAAACGCTCATTAAAGTTAATCCTCAAATAAATTAACTTTAATGACCGTTCCTGAAACTAACACTAAGTTGCAGAAACGCTCATTAAAGTTAATCCTCAATTAAATATCTTGCTAGCTTTTACTACGTCCACAAGACAATATTACAGCAAGAGATTTAATGGAGGATTAACTTTAATGACTGTTCCTGCAACTAACACTCAGTTGCAGAAACGCTAATTAAAGTTAATCCTCAATTAAATCTCTTGCTAGCTTTTACTACGTCCACAAGACAATATTACAGCAAGAGATTTAATGGAGGATTAACTTTAATGACCGTTCCTGCAACTAACTCAGTTGCAGAAACGCTCATTAAAGTTAATCCTCCGTTAAATCTATTGCTAGCTTTTACTACGTCCACAAGACAATATTACAGCAAGAGATTTAATGGAGGATTAACTTTAATGACCGTTCCTGCAACTAACTCAGTTGCAGAAACGCTCATTAAAGTTAATCCTCCGTTAAATCTATTGCTAGGTTTGACTACGTCCACAAGACAAAAAATTACAGAAGAGATTTAATGGATGATTAACTTTAATGACCGTTCCTGCAACTAAAACTCAGTTGCAGAAAGGCTCATTAAAGTTAATCCTCCATTAATTCTCTTGCTGTCACTTTTTTCTTGTTGACGTAGTAAAAGCTAGCAAGAGATTTAATGGAGGATTAACTTTAACGAGCGTTTCTGCATTTTCATTTCGATTAAAAATGCAAAAAACTTAACATAGGCGTAGCAGGGGGGGGGGGGGGGTATATCTATAAATCTAGTCAGACGGAAGTCGCGGGAAATAAATAAACTACTTTTGTATCATTTATAATACAATTCCTGACCACCCCGCAAGGGATTATGGTCGTGAGTTTAAATTATGTGACTAGAAAATTAATAAGAATAGGTATGACGTCAACAAACTTAGGTAAAAACATTCCTGCAAGCGAGACACGTGTGCTCTCATCGACAGTTGACGGGGAACTACTAGCTAGAGAGTGCGGACTGCGGTCAGAGGTGAGTGACCGAGTTTGCGATTTTTTTCCGGCAGTGCGGCTAGGCTATATTCTGGCTCCGGAAAAAAATTCGCGCGAATTTATTTCGCGCGATTAAAAATCGCTGTGCGGACAAGCCCTTAGAAGAATTAAGGGCGTAACAAACGGACGCTATAATATACAGCGCAGTACAGCGCAGTATAGCGCTATACTGCGCTCTAGAGTACGGTATAGCGCTATACTGCGCTCTATAGCGCAGTACTGCGCTATAGAGCGCAGTATAGCGCTATAACGCGTGTGCATCGAGATGGCGGGATCAAATCTTCGTTTCAAAATTTGGCCTATCGGTAACATAGTACTCCATTCAGCTGTCCCATACATTTGGGTCGAGTAGGATTCCAGCTTTGTCTTCTTCTTCTTATCTTGTGGACAAGCCCTGGTGTCAGAGTTTATTCATAACCGTCTTACGGCCTTGTGACGTAGTTTTTATGTAACGACTACTACCACCAGAGATAGTAGCTGGGACCAAAGGCTTAACGTGCCACCCGAAGCATGGAATCATCTTTTTTTTCAGACAATCAGGTGAATTCAGACTGCAATGTCCTAACAAACTGGGGAAAAACGCACAAAGTGAAAAATCACTAGGTGCCTCCTATGGGAATCGAACCCACGACCTCCGTGTCAAGAGCCTAAGCTCTTAACCATTGGACGACGGAGCTTTGTATGGAACAGCTGATTTGTTTTTTTGTAATTTTGATGTTAGTCCCATAAAGTTTTTCAGTTCGATGGTCCGATCAACCCCTTAAAATCCGTCTGAGAGAGTTAGGCGTAATTAATTATTATTTATTTTGATTTTATTGGAAAACCAACAACAGTATATTACAGAATTTACAAGAGTATGAAACAGCATTTTGTAATTGAATTAATAATTGAACAAAAGTAATTTCATTACTTGTAATTTCAATTAAGTAATTGGAATTACCTAAGTAGTTTTATTGTTAATACAATAACATTTATTTTAGTATATTAAATACCGAACATCCATCATCCACCTTCAAACATCAAATGGCTAATGCAATCATTATTTACTTTCAAAAAGCATTCATTTATAATCGGAACCAAAAAAGTAATCAATCAGTCAATCAAATCAGCCCATATCAAACCACTGCTGGGAAAAGGCCTCATTTTTTTACTGTGCCACTCCTCACGGTCCTGTGCCAATCAGATCCATGGCTGACCCGCAAACCTTACAATGCCAGCCAAAATAGTAAATGAGTAAACAATTTGAATTAACAATAATTACAATCTAAACTTGAATGATAGCTTATGATCTGACTTAAAATCTGGTATATAATTTGTGCGGACGAAGTCGCGGGTTAACTCTAGCTACTAATAAAAATTGTATTTGTTAATTTAATTACCTTTCAATAATTACGAGTATATGATGATGATGATGATGATGATGAATTACGAGTAATTAATTACATCTTACAATTTTATTAGTAGTTAATTACAATTTGCCCAACACTGGTAGGTACTATGTTACTGAAAAGATACATTTTGAATCAAAGATTTTGATCCTGCCGCCTCGATGCTCACAATTTATCAATGGAATGACTGACATAGTACTCCCTAGTGATGTGCCGAGACAGGTTGGACTTGAGTTCGGATTCGAATACCTTTGCAATAATGCGCTTTCGTAATAATGCGAGTACACTATATGCGAAATAAATATTCGGATTCACAATAATCGAGTAGGTACTAACGGTTAGCACTTACATAAATTGCAACTTTAATTTCTTATCTCTTGTCGGAAAACGACTATATTGAGTAAGAGTAGGTTTATACAGGCTGTATGGTTGAGTGTGTTACCTACATACTTGATGGGGTGTTTCAGACCATAAAACTTAACAACTTTTACTATGGTACCAACTTTGAAATCGCGAGAAAAAAATCTTTTTCGTACATTTTGGTAGAGTAGCTATTGTCATTTTTTATGAATGACATTTGCTGTTTTTCGCGATTTCTTTGTTGGCTCCATATAAAAAATCGCGACTAAAAATCCTACATTTTGGTCGAGTAGCTATTGACATTTTCTATGAATGACATTTGCTGTTTTTCGCGATTTCTTTATTGGCTCCGTAGAAAAAGTTTCTCAGTTTGATGGTTGCTCAGAATGGACTTGAATACTCGAGTAGGTACCAATTTGATTCTTCTTTCAATGAGGTTACCAAAGAAATAAGAAAATTGTTATCGAATAAATTAATATTAATATCCGAATACTAAAAATAGTCGTCTCGGCACATCACTAGTACTACAATGGCGGCGAGAATGGCGGCGAGCACAAAGGGCTCGGCCACGCCGCAGTCCGCCGCACGCACACACGCCACCGTAGAGTCAACTCCACGTGGAAGACCACTTCTTGATACTTTTAAATTTTTTTTCTTGAGCAAGTACTTTGTTTAGCAACGTAGTTTATTTATCATTTTAGATAGGTATTAAAATGTAACTTAAATTAACATAAAACATCTTATTTTAATTCGTAAATCATTGATTTTATTTAAGTCTGTTGTTTGTGCTCGAGCGTCACGCAAAAACAACTGGACCAATATTATTCACGATGTAAATTTAAATGCTTTACATTTATCAGATGGTCGTGCTTCAGACTATCAAACTGAACAACTTTCACTAGTTTGGTCCTATGGGGTCCTATGGTTCACTATGGTGAACATTGTTTAATTGTATAACGTTGGTCCAGTTGATTTTGCGTGACGGTCGAGTACAAACAACAGACAAAAAATATCAATTGATTTATCAGCAACAATCAGGGATTTTTAATTAAAAGTTAACGTATTATGTTTTTCAAAGTTAAATTTTAATACATAAGTATCAAATAATAAACAATTTACTTTGCCAAACAAAATACTTACAAAAAATTACAAGTATCAAGATTGATAATTTGCCGTTTGCGTCTGTGTGCGTGAGTGCGGTGGCAGCTTGCGCGTGTAGGAATACAATTTTATACAGGCTGTTCAATTAAATGAGTTATATGGGTTCATGGGATGGGATGAAAATCAAACCAGGTGGTTTGATTGATTCCTTTTATCTGATCGTATGCCGCCAATGAACGCAAAGGTGCCCGCGCCTTAACTGGTTCGCGTGAAAGGTCTACCTATCTTAAAAAATTACAATGATAAAGTAGATCCTACTTAGTTGTTTGATTTGATTTTCCTAATAAAGACCAAAATTTAAAAAATATACCTACCTACCGGAAGATTTTTTTTTTTGTGTTTCGAAACTTTAACGTGGTTCAGACCATCAAACTGAACAACTTTTACTATGGGATCAAACCTGCAATCGCAAAGAAAAAAATCGGCTGTTCCATACTAAACTGCAAAGCATCCTAAACTCAAATGTATGAGACAGGCGATTTTTTTGCTTAATTTGGTTGTTGAGACACTATTACTCATATAAAATTTGTTGTTTAACATTATAATAATAAACTGGTAAGTAATATTAGTCCGCCTATTCAATAAATAAGTTGATTAATTAAATAAATCAGGACGGTTGTAAAACATCCTGTATCTAAGCGACGTAATATACCAAGCAGTATAGCGCAGTATAGCGCTATACTGCGCTATACTGCCCGGTATCTTTCAGATGGCAATAGCCCCCTCTCACTCGCACAAGAACGGGACGTGCTCATGCAATGTTTCGTGCGTTAGAAAAGTTCAACCTCGGCGGTATCGCGCTATACTGCGCTCTATAGCGCAGTATAGCGCTATACTGCGCTATACCGTACTCTAGAGCGCAGTATAGCGCTATACTGCGCTGTACTGCGCTGTATATTATAGCGTCCGTTTGTTACGCCCTTTAGTTAATAACTCCTATATCCTACGAGATTTAGATCTGATTTTTTTATTAGACATCAATAGTATGGCTCTTAATATTGAAAAGTAAAAATGGAACCCCAATAACTGACTATATAGAAATAAAAAATAAAAAACTAAAAACAATAAAATGTATAATTTCGTCATTAACATAAATGTTCGAGAACTTTTGTAATGTGTATAAAATACCTCGTTTATTGTTTTATTATACTAAATTGAGAAAAAAGAAGAAAACCGGATTTTTTGGAAGTTAAAGCGATATTTTGAAAAAAAAAATTAAAAAATCACAACTCAGTATTAAGAAGAATTAAGAAGACTTGACGCACGGGAGTTCTACTCTCAGTTTCAAAATGATTAACACTAACGATAACACGAATAAAACGACCATGACCGCTTTTCAGGTCAAAAAACATACTGTGCGAGGTCAACAAACATGTGATCTGAGGCTTTCTTATTTACTGTCCGAGGTTAGTATACTATTTTTCTCCTCGACAGAGCTGGAAAGCGGCAACTTCGTTTAACGCAGCGGAAACTTTATCGGACAGAATGCAAGTTTGATTGTTTTTCACTGTTGGACGCAATAAGACTTGGACTATTTGGTACCGTCACCCAATACTCGGCGTTTTCTCGAATTATTCCCGGCACGCCGCTTTCCCCCTACGCCGCTTCTCTTTATAGTGAGTCGCGCTACGTCACGTCGCGTAATAGTGATTCCCTCTACATCGAGTCTACGTCATGTACCTACAGTTCGCGAACGATTTTTGGCGCAGGTGTGCGGCACAATAAATTAGCCGTGGACCCGGTAAGGGTCAACCCACCGGGTCCACGGGTAACGACTCCATTTTACGCACCATAGGCCACGCTTTTACGCTAGGCCACCAGGATCCGCTAGCCCGATCCCACAGCTCGGCCTCATACGAGTAGCTCGGCCTTCGGCCTCGCAAAGATTATACGGGTCTATGAAGTAACATATCTTGTGATTGCATCCATGCCATAATTTCCAAGCCGTGTACGGGTCTTATGGCTCAGTCGCAGTTCCTATGTCCACGGTTACGAAACCTTCACGGTTTGTTCATACAAAAAGCACGATTAGTATGGGAACGCCGTTCGCCACGTCGATGCGAAAGGATGCGTACTTACTACAATTATCGTAACTTTTTGTAAATATCTTCAAACAGACACACGTTTTTTAATAGTGTAGACGAGGGTTTCCGAATTCCCAGGTTCCCGGGAATCTTCAACGGATTGAAAAAAATAACACTATAGAAACTGGTCGTGGGCGTGGCCAATTCGGTTCAGTCTGTTGAAGATTCCCGGGAACCCGGGAATTCAAAAACCGTGTAGACAATAAAACAAACCATAACATTAACTAAGTTTATCATTAGTTCTATCTAACAGCGCATTGTTCAGTACGTCCCAGATGACGAGGGACACTGTCGTGTGAGGTGCTATCCTCACGTAGAGCGGCCCAAGTCCCTTGTACAGGCCATGGAGGCCTTCTATACGGTATATCTTGCGGAGGCAGTCGATCACGCCGGTGTAAAGCTGGCTGCCGGTTGATGATGACCCTGAAAGATTGTTGTCTAATAAGATAATGTTCTCCTTTGTTCGCATAAGGACAGATTCTCAAAAGGACGGATTCTTAAAAGGACAGATTCTTGGAGCAAAAAAAAGAAGTTAATTTGCTTTCGTTTTACAAAAGGGATTCACGACAACAAATTTTTATATAGAGAGTGTTATAGTTCGGGCGGCGGTGACGAAGTCATATACCCATCGAGCTCATGAATAATTCAGTTTTCATGCAATAGTTTACTATTAGGAGATGTGAAAAAACTTGGTCGGCCGACCCCTATCCTGGTGGGTTTTGCGCAGGAGGGTGACTAGTAACCTCTCTGAGACGACACTAATTACCCATCGAGCTCATGGACAAAATTATGCTTATCCGATTGGTTTTAGTTAGTGTAACGAAGTACACTCGGTCGTCCGCCGGATATCCTGGCAGGTGGTGCTGGCCAACCAAAAATGGTGGTCAAATTTTGGAGTACTTCTCACCCATCGAGCTCATGGATGAAATGTATGCCAAATCAGAGGTCAGACCTTCACCTTCAATATTTCATCAGTCGTCCTGGCCAAAGCCTGGTGGTTTCTGGCGGCCAACCAGATTTATCTGTCAAAGTAAGATCATGCATTTCCACGTTCATCCAAATAAATACATTATTAACCTGATAAATGCAGTTCTTTTAGCATGAACGTGAACTGTTGTATGGTTTAAAAGTACTTATTACAAAAAAAAATTAAAAATAAAAAAATGTGTCGATACGTGGCGATTTAAAAAAAAAATTTTTTTTCGTCATATCTCCGTCATTTCTAAACTGGTTTGGTTGATTGCTTTATCGATCAAAAGAGTGTATTGCAGAGTTCATCCTACCAAAATTTGGTGAGGATCTGAAGAAGCGTTTCGGAGATGTACAATGTTTTAAGTGGGTCAGATTTTACTACAAAAAATACAAAACGAATTTTATTCTTTTACGAAAATAACCTTCGAGTTCAATTAATTTTTCTTTCTGAAATAAAATCTGTTCTCTTAAGAGGTGCCTATTTAAGAAAATAAACTAGTAATCACCGCGGCGTTGCTTGCGAAAAATGTAGTTGTAAAAAAATGTTTCGTCAAGTCAAAGCTAGCTATGTTTATGTGGATGATCTAATTTAGTACATTTATATCAGTTCTAACATTATTCGCTGAAACTGTATTAAAGGGATGATCACACCACCAAACTGAACAACAGGATAGGGGTCAGCCGACCAAGTTTTTTCGCATCTCCTAATAGTAAACTATTGCATGAAAACTGAATTATTCATGAGCTCGATGGGTGTATGACTTCGTCACCGCCGCCCGAACTATTAGGGTAAACAGTTGTTTTACGTAAAGGGGTGAATGAAACAACCCATCATACTGAATAACTTTTCCTTAGAAACCTATAGGAAATTTGCAAGCAAATTTATAGACTGCGAACAAACGTTCGAAACGCTGATTACATTTAGTATGGAAAGTCCATAATTTATTTGCGAATTTCGGTTTCTTAGGGAGAGTTGTACAGTATCATGGGTAGTATGGTATGGTATCACCCCTTACCTTAAAGTAATGTTTACCCTAACACCCTGTATTTTGGTAGTTTACTTTTTCTTATAATAATTAAAAAAAAAATTTAATAGCCAATTATTACTCATGATTATGTTCTAACATGCAATAGAAATTCAGAAATGAGGGTAAAATGCTGAGGATTTTATAGTAAGATCTACGTCCTAGTCTAGAGTAGGTACAAAAAAGTCAAATGAAATTAGAACAATTTCACCAACTTTTACTGCTAGAAGCTACGAATAAAGAAATAAATATGGAACGATAACTCCGAACGAAATCTCCTTAATTTTTGGCGGCAAACGCCGTAATTGGAGTCGCCATAATGATTGAGTCTTGCGCGCTTGCGTGGTGTACACCAAAGTTCGTGGGGTCATTTTTTGACGTGAATTATATTTCCATATTTATTTCTATATTCGTAGGCTAGAAGTCATTACCTTTTCCTACTGACTAAACACCAAAGAGACCCAAAAGCAAGACAGAAGCAGTTACACATGACAGAAGCCGGAACCCGCCACCAATCAATGTTAAAAGCTACTTCATTACCCTGATTACAAAGACGAGTGTTGACAACATCCAGGGGAGTTTCAACTAAGACAACGAGCACACTGCATATAACGCTGGCGGTGAAAGCGGTGGACACCTGCGATTCCCACCCTCGGGCTATCAGCATTTCCTTCACCCTGAAATTGTAGCAAAATGTGTCTTATTACCCTGATTATAAAGTCGCACGGTGATGACGTCGAACGGGCATACGGTTATGGCAACCACTGCGCCGCTCAACGAGCTCGCGAGGAAAGCTAGCCCGACCGGCGACTGTGTGCACATGTTGTGGTTGAGAAGCGCTTCTTTTGCACTGGAGGGAAAATGAGATATTACTGGTTTACCATACCTACCCCAAGAGCTCTGCGAGCTTCATCATATCGTATGGCATTTTTGTCTTCCTGTTTGAGTCCAGGGAGGTTTAAATTTCGAGGTCAAGATGTTTTAGCCAGTCTTCCGCTGCTGGGGTTAACCTATGGAGTTCTTTAATACCACCGGGGAAACGGCGTAGGGTGCACTCATTTCTCTTGAGCTCTGCGAGCTCAAACGGGATAAACGCTTCCGAGGTTCTCGGTGTCCTTCATGCCCGGAGCCCTTGGAAGTTTGCCTGTCTTGCTCTTTGAACAAAATCAAATTAATGGATAGGTCAATAGAAATCTGTGGGATAGGCCCAAAGCGCGACTACTGGTGCACTTGGTCCATACAAACTGGCACACTTGTCTCTCATCTCGGTACAATTTGTAGTATACTTGTCATTTGTTTTGCCTTATTTTTCTGGTTTGAAATATTCGGGTATCCATTAATTATACTTTGATCGAAGGTCTTGCTAGCCAAGTATTTGCGGCACTGAATGATTCCTTACGTACTGTTGGCCCCACTGCTTAGTACCACTAGTGGGTCCCGTAGGTTTTTTAAGTACTCATGTCTCCATTGACGACGCTGAGTCCTTTTACAGCTTTTAGTATAGCAAAAGCTGTTATCAGCTAGACAGATAGATGAAAAATAAATGAAAATGTCCAAGGCTCTTAGATATTTGTGGCGACGGACGCCCCGTCACACTGGATAGAGTTTCGGAACGGTACTACTAGTGAAACGTGGATGTTCTGAGTATATCTCAGACTACTCCCTCGGGGAATGAAGTCGTGAGCATATGGTAAAACCATAAAGTTATTATACCTTACAGGAATAGAGTCAGTGACATGAGTTTTCAAATGTAACAGTTTTTGGATGTTTTTTGGTGACTATTCGCAGGCAAAAATTCTAATACTGTCTATAATTCTGAGTCTAACGTAAAATCGTGGATAAATTAATGAAGTAGTGTCGGTATATTTCACAAAATTATCTACGATTTCACTTTGGATTCCCAATTATTCACGAAAACCGAATTGTAAAAATTGATTAGTGACTAAAAAACGGTTCTATTGATTCGCGTCACGTATCTCTTTGTTACGTGGTTTTAAACAGTGGTGCCGCTACGTACAATGTACATCTCGCTCTCTCAGCTGTATGTTCCTCTATTCCTACCTCTATGGGTAAAAATGTTATCAGGGTTCACTTTAAAATACAGGGTACATTTTATATCACTGCGGATAACCTCAGCATGTTCTGAACAACTTTTACTATGGAGCCAACATCGAAATCGCGAAAAAAACAGTCCCATACATTTGAGTCGAATAGGTACTGCAGTTTTGTATGGGACAACTGTTTTTTTTTTTCGTGATTTTGAAGTTGGCTCTATAGTGAAAGTTGTTCAGTTTGAAGATTAGAATACATGGTGAAGTTATCCGCAGTGATATAAAATTTACCCTGTAGATATTACGATAGGTGCAAAGGCCTCGAATGCCATGGAAGTAGTGGGCCTAGGCTGGGCCCTAGACGAAGAATGTAATTCAGATGCTACGTTATAGTAAACTTACGCGGAGAATGTAGTGAGCTGGGCAGCGCTGCCGACCGCGAGCCGGCAGCACGTCGCGTTCACACCCGCGAAGAAACCCTTGACGCCCTCAGTCCTGTAGATTGTGACGAACGCGTCTACCATACCTGCGGTGAGATGATGTAAAGAATCAGCATAATATGTACAGAAGTCTCGCTTTCATACAACATGCACCTGTGCCCTTAGATCAAAATAAAATTAATGGAGGCCTAACGCGCGGTAAGTTGAAGCAAACTACTGGTGCACTTGGTCCATACAAACTAGCGCCATTATCTGTCAAATCTAGGGCACTTTCATTTGTTTTGCCTCATTTTTCTGGTTTGAAATGTTCGCGTAAGGCCTATCCATTCATTTTATTTTGATCTAAGCCTGTGCCCATACAATGTTTATGCCTAAAAAAAAATTAGTATAGGTAGGTACGTCAAGTCCATACATTTTTATGCTTTCTACTGTCGTTAACGCTAATCGAAAGTACTTTTTGTCTAGGAGCCCTGGTTTTTTATAATTCTGGTCAGGCTATTACTTACTATGGTGCCTACATTTATGGTGCATTGCAAGTGTGCATTTTTAAATGTCACTTTCCTACTCCTACTGTTGATTTATATTCCCAATGTAATATTAGTAACAAATACCACAGGGTTTCTATCGATATTGTCAGAAGTCCAGGGAGCAATCCCTAACCTAATGCCATGGGACCACGGGTAATTAAAATTACCCGTGGACCCGGTAATGGGTCAAGCCACCAGGTCCACGGGTAAACACTAAATAATCTCACCATTATACCTATGCTGCCTCCCCACCGCTATGCTAGGGTGTGCAGCGGCCTGTATCCTCGTCTTCACCACCGACGCAGGGTTGGCAGCCACGCCGCTGACCATGCCGCTCACGCCTGACCAGAATATCGCTCTGTTTATACTCATGTCGCCGTTCTTGTTCTTCGTCCAACCCTGGACCTCTGCTACGTGGTACATGCCTAATCTGGAAAATAAACATAAAAGCACTGAATAAATACTAGGGCCTATTATGCTAGTGATTTAAGAGTATAGGCACCACAGATTACTAGTTACTTCGTAAAAGATACAAAACATTTAATCATTTACTGCCAGACGGGACTAGCAAAAATAGTTATTACTTATATGTAATAGCGCGCGAAGTATGCAAATGCCGTCTGGAGCGAGTGGCAGACTTCATACAAGCGCATCGCTGACGATGCGACAGGTCATAGGTTCCTACAGCCGAGTGACGGAGGCCTGCCTTGACAAGCACCTAAAATTTGGTGCATCGTAAGCGATCCACTTGCTTGATTTCTGCCACTAGCGCCAGACGGCAACGCAAGGAAGCGTCGCATGCTGTACGAAGTAACTTGTCTCAAAGAAGAGGCGTAGCTGCCTTGGCTTAGCAAAGAATCAAATGTAAAATTACTACTATTTTTAGAGCAGCCAAGAACTAATCCTCACCTGACAGCATTCATAGTGAACCCGAGCAGCATAGCCGGCGCAAGACCTTTCTGCAACGCCGCCGCGCCATCTGTGCGCGCGATCACGTACAAGGAGCGGAAGATGCCGCGGTAGCGCGCAGACTGTGCGTTCTCCGTGCGTGTGCGCAGCTCGCCCTGCAGCTGCATGCGCGTCTTGACCACGTCCACCGGGTTCGTGATTATTGTCGCCCCTGCGCCGGCTAGACCGCCGATTACGAAGTCCATTTTGTACTATTTTTATTTACTATTTACCTGGAAATATTAAACATATATATAAGTAGAAGCTTACAAACAGGGCATGCGAAAAATAACTTGTATAATTTGTGTTTCCTAGCCAACCAACACTTTATACTGATATAATCTGCCTGTGCAATAATCCTTATTCCAATTAGAGGACATTTTCTAGGTGTCCTAAAAGGTTTCCCCAACTCAATATCTGGCTAACAACCGCAATTGGAACCAAAAGATAACAAAAGAAAAGTCCGTCTATTGTTTGTATAGTTCAGTAAGGGTTGAACTACACATGGCCGCACGCGATCGCGTTCCGTCTATCTTATATGCTCTAGCAAATGACGTTCCTGAGTGACAGAAAAGGATGGAGCGACGGAAAAGTGCGATCGCGTGCGGCCATGTGTAGTTCAACCCTTACTGTTTTTACTTTGATTGTACTGTTTTCTATGTGTTTTCCAGCTGTAAAATAAATCGGGCCAGACTAGTCTGACCACGAATCTGACCAAAGGGAAACACTCGGTAAAACAGTGGAACAAAATGTCACGCTGTATCTAATGGTAGCAAAATTAAAGAAAGGGCATGGGTAGTCGTTTGTTTACTTATGTATTTTATGTGAAACAAAAATCCAGTGTAGCCCCGTTGTGTCTCTCTGACAACAGATGGATTAACTTTTTGTATTATTAAAAAATTAGATTTCATAAATAACCCTTCTTAAAACAATCAGCTGTCGACATTTTATAAAAAACGTATTTTCGGACCTTTTACAAGGTATTAGGGTAAACAGTTGCATTACTAAGGGATGATTGTACTCTACACAACATTCCCTAAAAAACCTATATTATACACCACTTGAGCGTTTTTCTTTTTTTTTTTTAATGCCGTATTCTTATAACTCAATAGATGGCAGTAGTGTCTGTACGACAAACTGTCAACCAAAAACTTCCTCTGTAATGTCACCTATAGACTAAAAAACGTAAAGATTTCATTCTCTTTGGTTCGGATTTGGAAGACGTCATCAAAAAAAATTTGAAATTATTTTCGATTTCTTTCTTAGCCAAAAATACAGTCCTTTTTCGTTGTTTTTCAGAAAAGCAGTTTGAAGTAAACTATTCTATTCTATTTTTATTTATTGGCGTTTCCTTGTTAGATTTCGCCAGTGTCAAGTAGTTTGAGGGAGTGTCTATCCAATCTCGAGGATTGTTTTTGAGTAAGAGCAACTGAGAAGGATTTTGGAGCCTCGTGGCAGGCTGAGACGCGAACCCCACGCGAGAGACAAGTGTTCAAGGCAAACCCTGCAACGTGACTCTCTGAAGTAAACTAACAAACACGACAAAGTAAATGCTACGATACTAGTTTGATTGACAATGACATTTGACACCTCAAGTTTTCTTATTGCCAGTTCAATTTCAGATTTTGCCTTATGATCAAAGAGTTTTTATATTTATTTTAGTCAAATTGTAGTCTTGTATCACCTTAAAGAGTAAATTAGCATTAGAAATATACTTAAATATCATAAAAAAAATATGTTCCAAAAGATTTTTGTTTTTTTTTTCACTTCACTTTTACCCTCATTTCGGGGAAAGATAATTTTTCAGTGTTTGACATAGATTCGTATAGACCGTAGCGTCATCTATCGATCTACTATGAAACGAAAAAAAAAACGCTCATTGAGCGTTTTTTTTTTCGTTTCATAGTAGATCGATAGATGACTTTAAGGGTGTATTCAGACGGTGAATCTCCCATAGAAAATCGAGGCGCCAATCCGCAGTTTTGTATGGGAGGTGTAAACGTTTTCGACCCATGTTTCTGAGGGAAAGTTGTTCAGATTCACGGTATTAATAGGTACACCTTTAAAGTTTCGTTACTAATTAAAAACTAGTATATTAATTTTCGCAAAAATAAATTTCCACTTTTAACACTAACGTTCGATCAGCTGATTGCATTTAGTATGGAAAGTCCATACTACATTTTTTTTGCTATTTTATTTTCCTATAATAAGGGTAATATAGTAAGGGAAACATTTTCACTTTCATGGGTACAATTAGCCCTTTAAAGTAATGAAACGGTTTACCATAACACCCTGTATAATAGAGATCATAATACATTATCGCTTATTGTCGTTAAGACTCGATACGATAAGAACATTCACAGTCACTTACCTATCATGTGACATACATAATATACTTAAGTAAATAATAAAAATGAAAAACTTACCTAGTCAGGTACCTACTTAAAATATAATATCACAAAAACGTGGCATCACATCACGCGCCACAAAAATACTGGCAAACATTACATTCACACAAAATTACGTCAAACAATTTTTGCGCACTACTATCTCAAAGAAAAACGCGAAACTGAGAGTAAATTCTTATCAGTATCAGCCGTCCATGGCCGTGGAACGCGGTCATGGCATTGAATGAAACGAGGCGGAAAATGTGACGTAAGCGGTAAGCCCGCTGCCCGATACGTCACCAGCCACGAGTGTTGGCCTCTGCGTCTGCGTGAAACACGTTTTTGTATTACTAATCTATAAGTACATTATTTTCTACGCTAAAACAAAATGTATCTGTATTAAGTAAGTACCTAGGTCTCTTATCTTGTACGTGCTGACAAATGAATGTCATAATAACGCTATCGCACCTCTACTACATTTTTACTAAAAGAGGATTGTACTTTACTTAACTATTCCTAGGCTTGTACTTTATCGATTTAGCAGTTCTGCTCTGCTCTTGATCTTTCTGCTAACTCTTCAGCATATTCGTTAAGAGGAATATACCCGCTAGCGCGCTCCATACCTACTAAAGAAGTTTTTTTATATAGCATAGCATATGCTCACGACTATATTCCCCAAGGGGGTAGTCAGAGATATTCTGAAACCTCAGAACATCCACGATTCACCAGTAGTACCGAAACTCTGTCCAGTGTGACGGGGGGTGAGCCCGTCCACTAATAATGGACAGTGGGTACAATACATGCTTCGAAATTGAAGCATGCAGGTTTCCTCACGACGCAGTTTTTTTATATTTCGAATATTATAGTAGATTACACACCGAGGGCAGGAAAGTAAGAAAGGTCTCAGATCTCATGTAAATCTCATGGCTCAAAGATTTTAAAACAAATATTAAATTAATCCTAGCTTTGAAACTGTATCTGACAAAAAGAGATTTCTAAATCGTGTTTAAATAATTTAAATGTATAAAATAGGCTTCATTGGTTAATTAATATTGAAAACAGGACCCGAATAGGATTGGATAGGAAACTTCGTTTGAATGAAGCGCGCTTGGGCGCCTCATACGTACGGTTATGATTGGTTGTTGTTTCAATCTCAATGATTGACTCTCAAGTTGGACTCTATGTCCATGAAAATAGAGTACAGCTATGCGTAGGTTGATCTGTCGCCGTCTTTACATTTATAATTTAATTTATATCTTTAAGAGAATATTATTCCGAGAGCGAAAATCCGCGCTACATACAAACGTACTATGGTGATATTTTCAATACTAACAAATTAAAGTCAATGAAATTTTGCAGAAACAATCTAGAAACAAATTTCTATGCTTGTATAGAGTCAGATTTTCGTTAAAATATACAGTTTCAATGCTAGGATTAATTTAAGATTTGTATGGAAATCTTTGAGGCACTGTAACTTGAAAACTATACATTTTAACGAAAATCTGACTCCATACAAGCATATAGATTTGTTTCTAGATTGTTTCTGTAAAATTTCATTGACTTTAATTGGTTAGTATTGAAAATATTACCATAGTACGTTTGTATGGAGCGCGCTCCGAATAATATACCCTTAAATGATTTTCTTCATAATGATTGAGTCTTTACCAAAAAACCCAGTTATCGTGACTGAACAGGTGGCATCAGAAACAGAAACAGCCTTCATGCTATGTTAATTAATATCACAAAGACATTTTCAACATTTTATTTAGCGAAATTGCACGTTGTTAAACAAAAAATACTGTCTAGAAAATAATTACTGTCGTATCCATGCCACATTTTCACTTGTAGTTTCCAATAAGTTGGCCTATTCCATCTATTTTTTTACCACTCATTTTAAAAGAGGACCTTTGTAAAAAAATAAAATTATGACTATGACTGCCAGACATATACCAGAATAGGATTTCGTATGGATTTGCCCGTCCAGAATTACACTCAGAATTTCTAATCCATACCAAATATGAATTCCGTCCGGAATAATTCCGGAATAATTCCGAATAAACTTGCTATCAAGTTTTGAGTCCGTTGCAAATTAATGTGTCAGAGTCACAGACTAAAAAGAAGAACCAGACGTAATGTCATCTAATCATGAGTGAAGTACCCATTTCTTTTTTGTGCGTGCTGTCACGCGGTACATAAGGTGACGGGTTGTCGGACCTGCGCCACAGAGGATTATATTGTACCTCTCTATTCTATCTTCATACCTCTAATAATAATAAGGCCTGAGGGTATTTAACGAAAATCTAACAATAGAAGCGAAGAGATTAATTAGGTACCTACATACCTTCTAGATTTTTTCATAAAAAAATATTGACTTTAATTAGTTATAACCAACTATAGTGTTAAAAATATAACCACAATTCGTTTGTATGGAGCGCGCTCCGAATTATATCCCCTTAAGAGGATAGGCGGGTTGAAATGGAAAATTGGAGAATAGGCAACTTTTCCGAATGTACCTACACGTATTTGTCTGATCCGTCATCGGCCCGACTAGAGTGCGAAAGAGACAACTGCAAAAACGGTACTCGCCTATCATCTTAAAAACAAAACAATCTCAACAGCCACAGAAATGTTGCTTGACGAATTCGGTATGTCAAGTTTTTTTTTGGAGGGCTGAATTGAAAACCATTTCGAGATAATTGTCTCAATAATCATATTTTCTATGTCAGAGATTTTAAAATGAAAGGATTACAGATATTTTAAATAAAATAACGTCGTTTTTCGGTCCGTGCAGTGACGTCACTGGCATACCTCTGAACTCCTTGGTAAACATAAAATCAACTTAAAATAACCGGCCATAAGAAAAAAAAATACTTTCACAATGTCAGAATTTGACATTTGATGTTGCCGTATCTTTTTCCAGCATAGAGTTAGAAAGAGGAGGCAGGTTTTAATTTTTTTAAATACAGCTGTATGTAGTTTTTCTCCATGGAGTTCGAATTATTTTCTCTCCACCATTTTTGCACTTAGAGATTACAGATCAAAATAATTTAAAAATTAAATTTATATTGATAAACTCGATGAATCGCAATAAGAATGAAATAGGTATCTTAAAATTATGTCTTCTGTCCGTAAAAAATATAAAAATGAAGACAAAAAAAAACTTGACATACCGAATTGCGTATTGGACGAAATGCGTATTGGACCAAGTGCTACTAGGTCAGTCTGCTGAAGCCCAGTAAAATGCTAATGACGCATATTCATTCGTAGGCGATTACAAGTTGAATCATTGTATACGACACAGCTATTAGTTGAATCATTCATTACCTATCCAATGGTCAAGTTCAGGTTCAAAGAAAGATTAAGTAGTTTGATTACAGAATCTACTCTTTCGAAAGGTCATTCAAAATCGATAGAGCAAATATTATTATCGTCAATGTCAAGTCAAGTGCGGACATTCCAGGTCAATTTACCAGTGGTTCGTTCATTATGGTGAGACTTGGTTGTCCATTGATCTCTGCTTTAGTAGTAGTAGTAAGTAGTATCCGTACTGTATGTAGTATTAGATACTATTTCTTATACTGTGACTGTACCAGGAAGCTGGCATAGTTATTGTCATGACTGTACGAAGCTTAGCCAATAATCAAAAAGCTTACAAAATACAAAAAAAGGAAAAATATAAGACCTAGTTTCCACTCCCAACATACTAGGAGAGATAAAATCTGCTCGACTACGCTGGCTCGGACACAGAACGGATGGGGAAGATCGTGCGGTGAAGAGAGCGTATCTGGGGCGACCCTCTGGGCGTCATCCGGTGGGCAGGCCAAGGTAGGCTGGATAGACCAGATCACCAAGGAGGTTTTGTTGACGGAGGCCAAGACCCACTTCGGGTCCCGAAGTAAGTAGTTACAATATACAATTCTTGCTAACAATAAAACGTCACAACTTTTTATTAGATCCACAATCAGGATACAAGAAACAATAAAGCGCGTCCCAGATGACAAGAGCGGATTTTTTAATTTTTTACCACCTATTTGCTACGAACAAATTATATTTGGCTATTTTTTAATTAAATGATCCATTGGAGAGCGTCGCGTCCGTTGCGGAGAGATTGAATCTCAATCTTGAGGTCCGGGTTCGAATCCCCACGGACGACATGCCAATGTACCACTGCGTTTCTCTCACTTAGGTATGTACGTAATACCGACTGCTCTTTTTGTGATACGGTGGTACCGTATCGGCTTTTACCTAACTTAAGAAACAACCTCACCGTTATAGATATGCTGCCTGCCAACAGCTATGCTAGGGTAAGACACGGCTTGTATCCTCGTCTTCACTATGTAGATAGGGTTGCTAACCATGCCACCTAAAGCACCGGCTAAACTTGACCAGAACGAAGACTTGTACAAACACACTTCACCGTTGTCGTCCTTAGTCCAACCATTGGCTTCGGCCATGTGGTATATGCTTAACCTGGAACAAAACTCTCGTTGGTTGGTTGGTTTAGATGTGGTTGGATAAATCCGTTAAGCCAGCTTAGTTCTTTCACCGGTTCGGTTAATCTACCGGGGCGTTAAAAGGGGATAAAAAGATGCTAATGATATCGATTTCACCCTGTATAGCAAGACATAATATTTGGACGGAGTAAAGTCGGATAGTCAGCACAACTAACTGCGTTACGAGGATACCCTGCCTGACTGAGAATACCTACGAACCTAAGCTTAATGAGAGGCTTGCTGGCGAAAAAAGAGGGATACATGACTGACCTAACACTGTTCAAAACGAATCCAAGCGCACATCGCGGGCGCAAGACCCTGCTGCAGCGCGAGCGGGCCATCAGTCCTCGCAATGACGTACATCGCGTGGAAAACGTTGCGGTAGTGCGCAGTTCACCTGTGCTCCTCGTACGAGCGCAGTTCCCCCTGCTGCTGCAGGCAGGTCTTCACCACGTCCATCGGGTTTGAGAACATCGTCGCTCCAGCGCCCGCTATGCCTCCGATTAACATGTCCATTTGGGAGTATCAAAGGATTATCCTACAAGTTAAAGGTAGAGTACGTAGTGTGAATGTAATCTGGACAGTTTCGGGCATCCGTCACTTGGCCACAAATGTACCTACACTTTGGCGCATCGTAAGCGATGCACTTGGTTGATTTCTGCTACTCGCGCCACACGGAAACGTCGCATACGTCGCGCGCTGTACGATGTCCTAATTACTCTTAGTCAAGCTTCATTGGACAGCACATTTTTCCGCGTGGCGTCTAGTAGGTAATTAAAGCGTGGGCATCATGTGGAAAAATATCGTTTTCAATTGAAATTATGTACACACCACGGCGACAGATCATGTTACGCACCCTATATACCCATAACTACACTACGTACAATTTACAAAATAGTGCGGTAGACGCGGTTGCCGGCGCGGGCGCAGTGTGCCGTGAGACGAAACAACAACAACATACCGCACCCTCTCGCACGATTCGCAGCGTTCAACTTCTAATAGTTCAAAGTCCAAACAGGGTAACCTGACCTGTCGCCGTGTGTACAGTCAAGAGCACATCCACCTTAACAATCGAAGTGCGATATTGTTTCTTAATACGAACGCCATAAGAACAGTACGAAGTCCAAGGTGACGTGCTCTTGACTGTACCTATCTGTTACGTTGTAACAAGTTAATATAAGTGACAGGTCACAGGACTGACAGGGTGCAGGACCAAAGGACCATCCACTGTTCAATTTATACTACACATAAATACATAAATTGACGACCGTTTTATTTCGAGGTCAGAAAATTGGTCTAATAATTCTGTAAAGGGTGGCATTTCGAACGCAAGGTCTAGGTACTGAAAACAAAGTATTATATTTACCTATATGGGTCGGGATGGAATGACGTGTCTTGATGGCCTAACCTTTTACGCTGAAACACCAAACTTTTGACGTTGTTATTAGTGTGAATCATGAATGAGAAGGTGCTATGCTGTACCTGTGACTGTGCTATAATGTACATCTTTGTTATGAAACCATGTATTTGGTTATAAGGATGGAACATAATTACTTACCTATGATGTGCTTGGATGACGAATGTCCAGAGGGACATAAAGAAATTCAGTCAGTATAGTGGTATTTTTTAAAGTCACATGTTCAAATCAGCAGTAGAAAATTCAAAAATTGCTTCCTACGGATTTTGAAAGTGAGATTTTAAAATAACACTTCAGCAGCATAAGTGGCGAAAGTAACGAGAAGAAGCGAAGGCCAACGAAGAAGATATTATTGAGAAGCCTCAACTTCTTCCCAGATAATCTTCTCAATCCAATTCCCAGATAGTTAAATCCCCAAAGGTCTAATTACCGTTTAGTTTTATTACCGTTCTTGTTAGTCTATATTGATATTGGTGGAAATAATGTGTCAACATTTATCTACTTGTTACCCAAGTTAGATACCATAATAACCATATTAAATACGAAATCATGCATCTTTTAGACATAAACCACGTCAACATAATGATGATTATGTCATGTCTTAAACTACGTAGTTTTATGCATAAAGTAGTTATTACAATCGCATTTCCATCAATGTAACGATTCCGTCCTTGGCTGGACACGTGGCGTTTCAATTTAGTTCCGAAACTTATGCACTTGACCCAAATTTACTTTGCTTTATGGGGCATTGATTGTTTGTTCTAGTAATGGATACTGCTGGTGACATTTATACCTATCTATTACCATTATCTATCGGCTACCCTATCAACGATGTACTTATACCTATGATACCTATCTGTTGTAAGTTTAGTATAGGTATTATATATATTTATAAAGTTCCAAGCTTTCTTACTTATAATGCATACAAAATGAATATAAGGTAAGAAAGAAGACAAAGAAATTCCTAATTAAAAGCTGCTACTCCTCCCTGCTCTTTCCACAATGTTTGTAGTCTACTTGGATATTTATCAATTAGGAACTAGGAAGCAGTTGATACCGTACGTGCGTAGGAGAAAGCTAGCGTCAAAATCACGAGGTGGTTTGATTCCTGGCCTGTATTTCTGAAGTCTATAGAATTTGTGTATTCGACTGTAGCTGTAGGGGGCGCTCGGCCTGCGGCTCGCTTGGCGCCAGATTGACCCCGGAGACCAGGTCCACCAGGTTCCAGGGGGGGCGCTTCGGAGCTGCGCTCTTACGCGTAGCTCGGCCAAGGCTGTAGGTACGTATTGTACGTCTACGTATGGTAAGGAAAATGGTGAGGCATCCTAATAATTACCAGGGAAGGGAACAAAATCAGAGGTAGAAACTTTTGTTTAAATACAGGGTCTCAGACCATCAAACTGAACTACAACCTTCTGCATGGAACCATACAAAACTGCAAATCTACGCGGCCCAAATGCGTGGAACAGCTAATTTATTTACGCGACTTCGATGTTGTTGCCATTTGTTGTTAAAGTTGTTCGGTTTGGTGGTCTGATCATCTTAAAAAACCGTCAGCATATTAAGATGGACCCTGTATTTGAACAAAGTTTCTACCATTGAGGTACTATGTTAACTAGAGAAGCTACCGAGAAGTAATGTTTTGTAACACGCGTTAGGGTGCAGGGCGCTCTAACTCACTTAGCCTGTGTCAGGCGCTCGTCGCCCAGCACGCGCCCCACACTGCTGATCATGGTGCACAGATTTTGTTCGCGTTGTCTGCTCTATACATAATTACTCAATGGTTTCTACCTCCGATCTTGTTCCCTTCCCGGGTAATTATTAGTAACAAGTTACATACAACCTTCAAAGCTTTGCCTTTTGGCAGGCTTCCTCAAACCAAATTTCCTCTCTTTTGAACTTGGCTCATTTCCTTTTATTATATTAGGCACTGCCTGGTTTTGCCTTATTATTACCAGGACAGGTCCATGTTGTTAGGTACATAGGTGCGTTGTATGTTGGTTGCTTATAATACTCGGCAGGCAAAACGTGACCGTGACACTTTTGATAACTTATTCATAATAATACGTTAGACGTTTATACTGGAAATTGGCATCGTTTACAAAATAAGTGTATTTTATGTGAAAGTGAATTTATCATTTTATTTGTTGACCAACATCTGATTTGGGTTGACAACTTGTCAATTTGGATCTACATCTTTCTTATCTATTCAACAGTCAACACTCATCAAGAAGATTAGCATAGCATATAATAAATAGTCAAAGCATAGCATAGCATAGCATATGCTCACGACTCTATATTCCCCGAGGAAATTTCCCTAAGTCAGAGATATTCTGAAACCTCAGAACATCCACGTTTCACCAGTAGTACCGAAACTCTGTCCAGTGTGACGGGGGGTGGGCCCGTCGCCACTTATAAAGAACATTATCTACAATTAAAATTATCGACGTTCATTGAACCAGGAAGCTGGCAAAGGTATTTTTGGTTGTATTGAACCAATATTGAACACAAATTGAACATTGTTAACCAAAAAGTTATCAAGGGACTAAGAACATCAAGTAGACCTAGGTGGTTCTTAGTCGAGGGATCTAGTGGTAGTAGTAGTAGTAGTAGTCTAGTAGTAGATCTAGTAGTACATATAAATAGGAAGTAGATGACTGTCTAATACTGTAGCCTTAGACCTTTCCTTACTCTTAGCTTAGAACTGCTCCTTGTATTTTGAGGCCACCGGTCTCACACTGGGCTCGGTCTACATTATTAGTATTATCACAGAGGATTATATTGTACTAGCTCTAGCATTTACCCGAAGCGGCTTGCTAAGTAGGTACTTGTAGACATTGTTATTTTTATTTTTGTGGTTTCTATAACATTTTAGTTTCCTGGTAAAGTTCCATTGACTCATGGTTATGCAAATGACAGTAGATATGTAAACGTTTCAACGATTCTAAATAATAATAGAAAATTGTCAAACAATTTTACCACAATGTCCAAGCATGAAGGTCGGCTCGATCGATGGGCTAGACGACATAATGATTGGTCATTACCCGCTATCTACCCCTACCCCCCCAGTTCGACGGTTCCCACTAATGGTCAACTGCTACGAGTATTTTATACTTGTAGAGACAGCTATCAAATTATTATCATAAGTATACCTTTTTTGTATAGTCGCCGCTAGCTTAACGGTTCCGACTTAGTATGGAGTCGACTAAGGGATAAGGGTTTCGTGTTTTTGTTCGCGTATGGCTAGCCACCTATAACTCACAATTTTACATAATCTTTTACAGACGGTCCGATGTGGAATCTGCATTAAATAAGCAACTTTTGAGAAAATTGGCCACCCGTCTCCATACATTTTTTTAGAACACACATAGCTCGAACTTGGGTGAAAATTCCGGAAAAGTGTAATGTTGACTTTAAGATTCTTTTTAATAGAACAACCCCAGCTACACTCACTTTCTGATGCATGACTGATAGCACCACTCTTAAATTTTTTTTTAATAAAACAGACTGCAAAAATCTCTTCTTTTTTGGCAAAAAAGCTTCGCTTTTTTTTCCTAAATTTTAGAAAAATTAAAAATCCAAATATCTCGAAAAACGTGGCACTTTTACTGGACATGCACTTTTACTCTATCAGCATGTACATTCCATTATTTACCGGACACCCTGTATAAGTGAGTCTTATTACAACTTCTAGTTACAACTTACAACTGTATGCCAGACAGCGGTAGTTGCAGTTAATATCTTTCTGACCGCCCCAAAAGGGATTATGGTCGTGAGTTTATGTAGTTAACTTGCGAACAGCTTACTTGCTCTTAACAAGGACAAAATGTGCACAATAGTGAAACCTCTCACGGGCCGCTGCAAACTAAATAACTCAACCAGCTGCGGATTCTGCAAGGAGGACATGGAAACCCTTGCATCTGCTGTGCGAGTGTGCCCACTAATGTGCAAACTAAGTATCCATCTAGGTAGACAGGTTTTGGCACCAGGGCCCTATTTAATAAACGTGACAAGTGACAAATGACAATGACAATTCAGATCAGAGTACATTTCTGGTTACTAAAGACGCTAAACTTGTAGTAGGTAACTTACTCCTAGCATTCTCAGCAATGTACTCTGAATTGTCATTGCCAATTGTCACGTTAATTAAGGCTTCCGCACATTGCAGCGATATTATCGAGCGATATTATAGACAGCGATATCGCGACACCTTACACACTGCAGCGATTCCGCGATTCGCGTCACGCATGCGCCCTTCACTGAATGTAGTACAAAGAGATTGCGTCAGGTTGCGATAATATCGCGGCAGTGTGTGGGATCGAGCGCGTCCCCATACAAAATGTACTGAGAACAATTATCACAAAATCGTAGCGATATTATCGCTCGATAATATCGCGGCAGTGTGTAGGATCGAGCGCGTCCCCATACAAAATGTACTGAGAACAATTATCGCAAAATCGCAGCGATAATATCGCAGGGTCCTGATGAGATAAAAACTCTCCCTATCGGAAATCTGCTGCAGTTCTTAACTGCAGTTGGTATCAGTAGAGAACTATAAAAAGGAGCGTTCACAAAAGACCAGCGATGATCGCAGTAGCACAGGCACATGTCTGTTAAGGCCCTCAAACAACAATAATAATAAATTATGTAGTTAATGTAAATGTATGTTATGTGCTTCTGTTTTTCTGTAAAGTGTAAGTTAGTTAATTTACGTTAGATATCTTCACCATTGAAAATGAAAGAATGTTCGCCAGACTTGGTGAGATGCCTGAACATCAGTTGTTATTGAATTGTTGTCAGTATGACTGAATTCATACCCAACCAATGTGAAAATTTTGATACAACAACATATACCTACCTAAAGAACAGAAAAAGAAGTCTAAACATTTATCTGTTATGTACGTCGCTGACTGACAAGACGTATGGTCCCAGAAGAATAAGGTAATAGAGGTGTCCAGAATCGCCAAAAGTGGAGATCCATAGTCTCTACCTACTTCTCTAGGAGAAATTAGTGAGTTTATTGCACGTAGCTGACTGTACTTATTTATAGTTGAAAGTCATCTCTTTGGAAACACAGCCATCATGACAAACTTTTTTACACCTGGCGTGCACCTGGCCAGCGCCTTGAACGAAAAAAAAAAATCATATGATAGTTTGTGAAAAATATCATGTCAAACGACAAATTGAATTTTTCTCAAATTTTTCGTGAATATTTCGATCGGAATAAGGGAATAAGGACTACGCGACAAGTTGATTTCGTCACAGCTCATCGATGCAGCGTAAGTGTCCGGTCAAAGGACGAGGCTACCGCGCGTGAGCCGTTCGATTAGAGTGGCCGGGGGGCAGCACCACGGCGGTGGCGCCCAAGGCCAGCGGCGGCTGTCGGCGGGCCGGCTCGCGCGCCACCGCACGCATGCTGCCCTCGCCCTCGCCACTCGCGCCGCTCGACCCCCACAAAACGCGCGCGCTCACCACTATCTACGCACCGCGGAAACTAAAAATAAGGAAAAACAAAACAGCACAAACGAGAATGCTGGACGAACTACCGATAAAACCTACTCTCTCCCCCTTCCATCCCTTACCAGCGATCGGCCAGAAAATTCAAGATCAACCCAAAACTAAAGTCTTCGTTTTTGATTTGAACAAAAATGACAGACCCGGAACCATGGAGAGGAAGCTGCAGGATGTCCTCAAACCGTTAACTCCGTTGAGAATCCACACTTACAGAAAAGATTCTGACGAAGACCAGAAACCTCAGCAGCTGCTCCGGGAGAATACCTACGATGTTATCGAACCTATATTCGTGAACGGTGTTAAAGTGAAGAAAAGAGATCGGTCTATATCCAGGAGGTCTCAGGAAGATAAAACCGATGAGGAGAAGCCTAAAGTGTCACCAAAGTCGAGGTTCAAGAAGGCAGCGATGCAAGTAGCTAAGTTATCATCGATGCCAGAGACTGGGAAACTGCTGTGTCTAAGGGAAAGGGAATCTTTTAAAATTCCCAGTGAGGAGCAGGACTCTTGCAGGTTACAGCAGCTTCCCCGGACTCCGACACAGAAGCTCAGCAAACTATCAGAAATATTTCAAAGCCTCGACACGAAAGGGCGGCACAGAGATAAAATGAAAAAAGAAAACAGTTGGTTTTAAGAAATTTTAGATTAAGAAAGAGTGAATTTATTTACGTGTTTTCTATTTTTATGTGAAGAGGATTTTCGTACATAATAAGGAAGACAATGATTTAAGTGATAACGTGTTGTTAAAAGTTAAGTTTCTTTTTGTTTTAATGACCAAATGATGTTGTATACGAGGGGTAACTATGTATGATATTGCTCAAAGTTTTGGTGTTAAATGTTTATTAAAGTGCGTCCAAGTTTCTAAAAAGTATTTTGATTATAAACTACCTATATATCACTAAGCTAAAGAATAATGGTCGTGATACTCGTACTATTTGTGTTGATTAAAAAGTTGATTGGGATCCTAGTAAAAAAAAGTGAAACTTCTCGTTGAGTTTATTTAACTGAAATTATTTTAGGAGTGAGTAATTTTGTAGTCTGCTTGTAATTAGGTACTTTCAGTTTAAAATATCATGTCGCACAGTCGCATCTAGTGTGGACTTGCTTTTCCCATTTCTCTCGATCACATGCATACCTCAACCATACTTGAAGATTTGTTGACACACGAACCAGAGAGCCATGATCACAGAATAAAATATTTGTACTCCCGTAGCATGATTGCATGAATATCACGGACATGAAAGAAGAAAAAGACGTTGACATTGAAAATTTTCATTTACACATAGTTCCATCTAACTGATATTCATCACACAAATCGTGAAAGCTTCTTGAATTACATGGTAAGTGAATGTGAAACGAACAAGTGTTGGGAATGCGTCATAGGTAGTTAGTTTACGTGAACCCGTGCCTTGACCTTGGCAGCGTTTGTCAACAAGTGGGGGTTGCGTGTTCCTAGCTCTCTACCAGATCCTACCTAAATTATAACTATACGAGTACCTACTTTGTACAGGATGCTATTTTAGAGTTGACAGTTAAATTGTACTCCTGATACTGAGCAACTTTCCTAAAGGAACAAAGGGAAATTCGCAAAAAAAGTTGCTCTTCATACAAACGTTCGATCAGTTGATTGCATTTGGTATGAAAATCCAAAATTTGTTTTGCTAATTCCCTATAGGTTTCTTCGGGAAACTTTTACAATATAATAAAGTAATGCAGCTGTTTAAAATGGATGAAGATGATATAGAAAATAATTATATGTTATTATGCAATGGTTCAGACATAGGTCCGTCATCCCGTCCTTCAGTACTACTGTATATTTATTGTAAAGGTCGAGCACAATTCTTATATCGTTGACCGAAGTACCTATAAAGATTTATCCATATCTTGGAGAAGTTGGAGATAATCCAGAAATATGGATCCTTTTCTATTCTTTTCTATTTTTATATAATGGCGTTTCCTTGTTAGATTTCGCCAGTGTCAAGTAATTTGAGGGAGTGTCTATCCAATCTCGAGGATTGTTTTTGAGTAAGAACAACTGAGAAAAGACCGAGAAGGATTTTGGAGCCTCGTGGCAGGCTGAGACGCGAACCGCGCGAACACCACGCGAGAGACAAGTGTTCGAGGCAAACCCTACAACGTGACTCCACGGATCCTTTTACGACTGTGTTAAATTAAAACACATTTTTTCGATCGCCTTTGAAGTTTAACCTTTGGAAGCTTTGTACAGGCTTAACTCTTTCGCTTTGTATATGTTAACGTCGGCCGTGACAACGATCATGGCTGCAATTATTATGAATTACTTTACACACGACATAATTACCTACAGTCAATTGACTATTGATTATGATGACACGTGTATCCTTGCTTGGCTTTTCATTCTTGATAAGGTCATCTGTGGATAGAAGGAGGAAGAACTTCCACTTTCACAGCATTTTTAGAGTCCAAAAACGGCCTTACAACGCTTCAGATGAACCTGGTACTATTATCTTTTATCCTTTTGACCCATGATCGCAACTATTGGTAGGACATTTAGGCTGGCAGTCTACCACAACTGAGCGAGGTAGCGGGCCCAGGGCCAGGAAAAAATCCCTAAGGAGCTACTGGTGGATTTTTCCTCTCTCACAGCCTCGCACAACTCTAGTGGAACGCAAGTCGTAGACTTTTGCATTGGTATTCAATAGGTATATAAACTTAAACGCTGAACTATCGCACACCGACAATCCGCATAGATGATTCACCTCTTCATTATAACGGTTCGCATCGGCTTGGAAATCCCTAAGTCAATTATTGCAGCCGAGTGCACTTCGGACCTCTTCAAGTGTAGGTAGGGGTAACCTAAAATAGGAATGGGTCAGCGCACTATGGGTATCTTCTACAAGTATTCTGTCCAGGAGACATTATAATAAATAAAATATAGTTTGTCAGAAAATCAAGTTTTAGATTAAATTAAATTATATTTTACGATTGTATTACATTATTACATTTATATTATAAGTCCAATATCTCTACTCTACATACAATGTCAATTCAAATTACATATCACGTGAGTGAGATCACCCCACCAGGATCGCAGTCCAGTGCCTCCGGATTGGACACTCGCACTTATCCCCCCCCCCCCCCCCCATCACCTTCAGGGCCCAATTCAACAAACGTTACAATTGTAATTTAAAATTACAATTCTGGGTACATTGCTGAGAATGTTAGGCATATGTTACCTACTGCAAGTTTAGCATCATAAATAACCAGCAATGTACCCAGAATTGTAAATTACAATTGTAACGATTGTTGAATAGGGCCCAGGATGCTGTAGAACTCCCACGCACTCTGTTCATTAGAGAGGCTTTTTTTTTCTCATGCCAAAGCCATCGGTGCGTGCCTCTACAAACATGCCTGAAGCGCTACAGAAGCGTGGCAGTTCCAACAACATCCTGAAAGCGTTATTATACTGGACACGTATTATGAGGCTAAGAGCAAGCCTATCGTGAGTTGAAGAACTAAGAACGAGGGGAATTCGAAATTAGCACTCCAGTAGTGTAGAGACTAATAAAGCGACAAAACGAGAAAATCACTCATTTTGGCTTACGCATAAAAGTAATAATAGAGAGAGAGCGTCGGCGCGTGAGACCATCGTCGTCGGTGGCGCGTTGCGGAGAGCTAATAATTGAAACTCAATCTTGAGCTCCAGGTTCGAGTCCACACGGATAACATGCCATGTACCAATGCGTTTTTCTAACTTAAGTACGTAATACCTACTGCTCTCAAACGGTGAAAGAAAACACCGTGAGGAAACCTGCATACGCTGAAGAAGAAATTTCGTGCGTATGTGAAGTCTACCAATCCGCATAGGGCGCGCTTGGTGAACTAATGTCCATACACCCTAGACCGAGGCACATCTCCATAGCTCATTACCTCATAGCATGCCAATGGAAGTATACCTACGTACTTATTATGTTTGTTTCACACATCAACCTTGAATGGAAAGCACCCACATCGTAATTAGTTGTTAGTTTTATCAGCACACCATTGCGCAATTAAATTAAGGCCGACAACACATTTGGCTTTATCTTGACGACCTTTCTTGTAGGTTTCAATTTGTTTTACGAGGTACCTACTTTTTAATTTGGGAAATATACCTACATTTTAATAGCTTTGGACCATTAGCCAAGGACTATTAGCTTAATTATTTTATCAGCAATGGAACCATCTGTGTTCCTTCGAGCTAGATATTGGTTACGTACTTTGGGGGTCATATACCTATCTGCCTCAAACGTTTCGTTCGAAGTTGTTCACTTTTAGAACAAACTTTTATATGAGAAAACGGAAACTTTTATATGTTTTGGGAATTGGCATGATTTGCAACTTAACAGAACTAACTCCGTGTAGACGTCGAGGAATCAACCAGACAATGTCGTCCTACGGCCGCAGTATGGCAGCGTGATACAGCGCTACCGCGCCTTCGCTCTCTTTCTATTTGCGCGCGGACGGCGCGATATTAAAAAAATAGATAAAAGGCGTGATATTGACTTATCACGCGCAACATTTTCCGGCCTCTGTTACACAGCTCTCACAGCTCTCAGTATTTTTAAAGTTAGGTAACTTGTCTCCGTTTTCTCCGTTTTTTATAACAGGTTTTCTAGACTCGTTTACTTGGGAAGTATTTTTTTGTGGCCGAGGTAAGTTCGCGTTTGGTCGAATCCGGCCTAAGAAAGCTTTGAAAAATACAATTGTATTTTCTAATGACACAAGAAATAATTACTTCCTGTTTGACTAATTATTAATTTATAGGTACACTTAAGTATACCTAGTATAATTATATTGTATATTTATAGTATATATTTAGTATATTTAATATATATTTTCCTTCTTATTTAAATTCAAGGTCGCTCAGCGAGCTATGGAGAGAGCTATGCTCGGTGTTTCTCTGAGGGATCACATCAGAAATGAAGTGATTCGTCACAGAACTAAAGTGGCTGACATAGCTCAGGAAATTAGCAAGCTGAAGTGGCAGTGGGCTGGTCATATCTGCCGAAGAACTGACAACCGATGGGGTGTCAGAGTTCTAGAGTGGAGACCGCGAACTGGTAGGCGTAGTGTGGGACGCCCTGCTGCCCGCTAGACAGACGACCTAAAAAAAGTAGCGGGGAGCGACTGGATGAGGAAGGCCGAGGACAGAGTTTTGTGGCGCGCCTTGGGAGAGGCCTATGTTCAGCAGTGGACGATAATAGGCTGATGATGAGTATATATTTACTATACACCCTGTAGGTCTGTATAGATTAAAATGGTGACGCAAATACGAGCATGTGAATATCCCATTCAAATTAGTCCAGCAGTCAAATGCAATTAATTGCACACAACCTATTGCAGTACCTAGATAAAAGGTAATAGGTATATCGCCGCTAAATACCGGCTGAAACATGTTATCTATCGTGTCCGTCCGTCCGCACGTCACGCGAACTGTCGAATGTCGTGTCGATACATTGCAGTTGTGTGCATGACCTAATTTACTATGCTGGTTTGTGAATGATCCACTTTTCAGTTGAATGTTATACACCATAGTTTCGAAAAACAACAAGTAACTCGAAAAAAACGATACAAAAGCGCAGATGACCCGATCGATTTTGTATATGAGGTCCAAAAATTTTAATTCCGGTTTCTATTTTGGTCCCATAGCATAAAAATATCAATTTGATGGTCTGTTCAATATGTAACGCATTTAAGTGAACACCCTCTATAGTGTAGAGTACATAATGAGACGTCATTGATGATGAGTGATGACGTAATGAGACGAAATGTGTTTTGGCCACAATGGTATTATACCAGGAATAGAGGAACTGACAGCTGAGAAAGCGAGATGTACCTAGCGGCACCACTGTATAATAGAAAGAAATACGTGACGTGAGGCAATAGAACCGTTTCTAATCTCTTACCAATTTTTACAGTTCGGTTTCCGTGAATAATTGCGAATCTAAAGTGAAATCGTAGATAATTTTGTGAAATATACTGATACTACTTCATTAATTTATCCACGATTTCACGTTAGACTCAGAATTATAGACAGTATTCGAATTTTTGCCTGCGAATAGTCTCCTGAAAACATCCAAAAACGGTTTCATTTGACAACTCATGTCAGTTGCTCTATTCCTGTAAGTTATAATACCTTTATGGTTTTGGCATAGACCTCTTATAAATAGGATAGCAAGCCATACTTCACCAAGCGAGTCCGCAAAATATGGAGGCAAGGAAGGCAAGCAAGACCCACCGATATATACAAATAAATATTATTAGGTATCTACACGATGTTATAACTTCATCATCATCAGCCTATGTAGGTACGTCCCACTGCAGGGCACAGGCCTACCTTCAAAGACTACGCTCCTACCCTACGAGTGCCCAATGCGGATTGGTAGACTTCACATACGCATCGGAATTTCTTCTTCAGCGTATGTAGGTTTCCTCACGATAGTTTCTCCGTCGGTATTACGTAGGTACATAAGTTAGAAAACTCATTGGTGTATCGTCCGTGTGGATTCGAATGCGTTATAGTCCAATCATTTTAGAGTTTCCTTGTATGGACACCCTAACAACAATTCATCTATCGCTGAAACTTTGAAGTGTGATAAAGTAAAGTATACAGATTACGGATTACAAGTAATCTAGTTGTATTATTATTAGTAGTAGTATTATTGTTGATGTTATAACTTAATTGACAGTAAAATCGATCGATAATAATTGAAATTGTGTCTAAAAATAAGTATAATATCGACTTTGAACTTAACAACCCACGTTTAAAGTTTGACTTTGATGTCAGCGGCAGCCATTATGCAGAGAAAAACGTTATAACAGGTGTCGCACCAATAATTATAGGTTTATTTAATAATACAGGGTGTAAAATTAAATACTCTACATATTTTAGGATGGATGTGCTTCAGGAGAGCAATCGCGCTAAATAAATCGCAACTAAACCATGATTGGACCGCGTGCGAACCACAACTTTTAACACATACGGTATTGCGCTATTCATTTGACAGCCGTTAGAGCCGTTATGACAGATCGCTCAGACGTTAAAGGCTCAGTCACATAGTGAATTTAAGTCAAGTTTAGCGCGATACGGAATTGAGCACAGTTGAATAGTAATTGGATTAGGATTGAACTGTAAGTTTTAAATTAGCGCAATCGTCCTCCAGACCATCAAACTGAACTGGTTTCACTATTCGCTGCGCTCGAAGACCAAATAACATCTTTGGGAGGTAATATCGAAATCGCGAAAAAAACAGCTCCGTTCCATAGAAAACATCAACGGCTGCTTGACCAACCAAATGTATGGAACAGGAACAGCTGTTTTTATTAACGAATTTGATGTTAGTTCTATTTGACGAAAGTTGTTCAATTTGACGGTCTGATCATCATCTAAAAAACCGTCAGCATATCCGACGGACAAAAATCTAGGGCTTGCACGCAAAACCTCATACACCCCAACTGATTTACAACAAAATAATTAGATTGAAACAATAATTTCTTTATTTTGATAGTTAACATTTAAAGTTATTCGCATTTTAAGTTTTGAGGCAAAAATGATTTGTAACGTGCTCATGGATACATTTTAAGAACCGGTCAAACGGGGTAACTTTTAAACTTGGGGCGACTTTGATGATAACTCCAAATGGCAACATGATTGTAAATTTCACTGCGAAAACAGAACGCAGCCTTATATATATTCTTTTTTGTGTTGGCATTATTTATAGTTCGTCCATTTTAAACCAAATCTTCAAGACTGTAACATGAGGCTGAGTGGTTAAAATAATTGGATATAGTTTGTAGTAAATATATAATAGTAGGGGTGACTTTCGAAAGCAATGAAAAAACAACCGGTATCAAAGTAGCCCCATTTTCAATATTGCTTTTTTACGCTGGTTTTTCTTTTTTATTCTCCGAAATTAAACACACATAATTTCTATTTTTATTTTAAATATAATCATAAGGCTAGTCGTCACTACTGTATTTTTTTCTAATTTTTAAAATCATAATTATGAAAGATTGAATTTCAAAACTAATCAAAGTCACCTCGTTTTTGTTTTGGTGAGTGCCCGTGCGATGGGTTGAGATAAAGGGGATGAATGGGAGAGAAATTTTAAATTATTTAATACCTGTTTTGAAAGAATTTACTAATGTTGAAACCATGATAATTCGATTCTGCTCTCGATTCTAAACAAACTATACTTTCTAGTTTTGCGTTAATTCATTAACACGTTGTAGAAACGTAGATTATTCTCCAGTGAAGGTTTCAGAATTCAGGTGGCCAGTTTTTCGCTTGTTTTTAATTGGGTGGCACTGAACGGGGGACTTTTCCTTATATTCAGACTATGATGAAACTAAACAACTTTCCCTAAGGAACATGAGACAAAACAACAACATTTTGGGCCTCCCATACAGAAATGCGGAACTATTTTCTATGGGTGCGTAATATTAGATATTACAATATCATTTGGTATTATACAATTTTCATAACGTTCAAATGATATAATGAACCTAAGACATACTAACTACGAGCATAATATTGAAAAAAAAAAACATATATTTACATTTTTCTCGTTTTTCACCCATGTTCCTTATGGAGTTTAGTTTCACTGTCTGAATACCAACACCCTTAAAAGGAAAGTCCCTCGTTCAGTGCCACCCAGTATATTTCTTTTTGAAAAGGCAAAAGATTGAAAAAAGGTTATAGGTATACCTACTTAAGTATAATTATAATTTAGCAAGTAATATCTATCATCGCACATCGGTCATTGTCCACGTCCATTTGATTATATTATCCAAACAATCAACAAAATAACAAACGTTAATATTAATTTACTGCAGCAAACACCACCTTGAACTGTCAATGACCGTACGTTACAATACCTAACTAATGTATTGAAACTGAGGGCCTACCATGAGTTTTACCCGTACTTTACTACTGTAGTTACGTCGCCAATTCGTATGACAGAAATTAGTTCTCAACGTAACCACTAGGAGCGCTGTACGAAATTCAATACAAAATTGGTGACGTAACTACAGTAGTAAAGTATGGTGAAAACTCATGGTAGACCTACTGATCAAAACGCATCTATTATAAAACTATTTCTATTCGACGTTTAATAAAAGTGCTATGACAGACAACGTTATTAGTAAAACATTAGTTGTTATAGGTACAAAGGGCAACGAAAGTTTAGTCTTTGCCGCGATATAGTATAGTTTTGTGATCGCTCTGCCCGTTTTTGCCTCTCTTCGTTTTGCAACTTGCAACAATTGCAACGCCCGATTGTTTCAATACTGCATCGCGACTGTCAGTACTGCATAGATGCAAACTCCCATTCTGTATTTTGATGTAAATGACACGTAATGGTACCTCTAACAGCCTCTCCATTATTTCTCTATCTTACTTTTACAAACCTGCAAGTAGCTCGGGACCATCATATTGACAGGTTCATAATGAGAATAAAATATCAAGAGATTGGTTTTAAAAGTTTATTTAAAAAAAAGCTTAATTTTATATTATACAGTCATTTGAGTTACACACACCATACCATTTGTTTTAGTCACATATCATACGATATTTTTTCATATAATACAATATGATTTAACTAAGAAATTTCTGTTTTCACAGTGCTTTCCCTTCACTGTACTTAAGATATTTTCACAACGAAATAATTATTCTTTCTTGCCTCTTTGTCTTTGTACCTATGCTATTTTCTTCTTTAATTTGTAGTAGGTAGACATTAATACAATGCACTACTAAGAAACTAAGAAACCTACCTACCTCTACCTTTGCACATGTATTTCGAGATATTTAGGAGATAAAGTTTTCCCCAATAATTACCACCAATGATAAATTACTTAACTTTTTTATTCAGTTCAAACTGTTTATACTCCATTTTTATAAGCAGTCACGAAATTTCATTTTTAGATTCGTCTTCGAAGGTGGTTGTTTTGAGTGTATTTTTCTTAAAACAGTCACAATTGTTTATTGTTTACAATTTTAAACCTTTTATAACGTATAAATAAGATTCAATTTACCTTTAAATGCCAGGCATGCCACCTGTAGGGTGGTTCTGTAACTTTGATATTTCATCTTTGAATTTCGATATTGTCTCTTTCGCTAAGCTCAGTTTCTCTTTCAGTTCTGATATTTCTGTTCGCACTTTCGTTTGTGCGAGTATTATCTTTTCTAGTGTCTTTTCTTTCTTGTCTTCAACTGGAAAATGAAAATAAAACGATAGGTAATCAAAATAATTATTTTTCTGTTTCATTAGTTACCTAGTAACTTTTTTTAAAGCTTAAGAGGATAGGCGGGCTGAAATGCTCATTTGGAGAATCGGTCACTTTTCCGACTGTAACATATTTATCCGATCCCCCCACCCATACACCCCACCGACTAGAGTGCGAAAGAGACAACTGCAGCTCGGACCAATTTTATCTACATGAAATCGACGGAAACAACATTACGTATTCCCGTGTTTCCTCCTCCAAAACTAAACCGATTTTAATAATTCTTTCAAGAATAATATGAGAAAAACTTTGCCTATGTCTGTATGTTTTGCTTATATTCGTCAAATTTGTTTGCTGGATGTCTGAAAACGGGCGGTAAAATTGGTCATTTTCGAAGGTCCCTTGTTCATACAGTAATTAATTAATGCAAAAAAGCAAAACATAGGGACATAGCAGAGGTAACATAGACTGTATGGTAAAAATTTTTTTTGCTCTGGTGTTATTATCTAGGGAGGAAACGGGGGAATACGTTTTTATGGAATAAATGGTACTCGCCTATCCTCTTAATGGAAATAAAAGTGTAGTTATATTAAAATGCTACTTATACTTATCTTATCTAAACAATTTTGAAAAAATAACAATGTTTTTTACGACCGTGTTGTCTTGTAATAAATATGAATGTGAATGGCTGCATTAAAAGAGGACGACCAAAGAAAAGATGGATGGATAGATTGTGTGAAAGAAGAAATCTGTAGGTAATCATGGGTCTCGTCGGCAAATATCACCTAATTTGTTTTTGAGCCCGGTGCAGTGGAAAATTGCGATAAACATGTAGGTTTAATTGAGTACATGTTTCTTCACTGAAATCCAACCTCACAATGGGGGTCGAAAAATCGCCGAAATCACCTCACGTAATTAATGGACGCCACGAAAGGACATAACAGAAGAAAACACATCATATGATTATGATCATTGTGAGAAAAACATAAAAATTCACATGCAGCAATACATAATTAAAATATTCATAGAATATAGAGCTAATAGACAACCAAGCAGGTCATGCTCAGTTATCAAAACTAAATGATTTAAAACAGGTTATCTAGTAAGAACAGGATCCACCGACAAGAGATGATTATGATGATCCAAATAGAATTATGAGCATTGCAGATTTGTATACAGTATACTTCATGATTTTCCATATTAAAAACTAGGCATTACACAATTAAAAGAAAGAACATCCAGGTTTCATAAATTGTTGGTCTAAAGAAAAATAATTTTATAAACTTATCTGTCTAAGCATTTATTATTATGGTACCAAAGCTGTAAGGCCATTTCACATTTGGACCTACCATGTCAAAAATGTGCTTAGAACCCTAGAACCATTGTGTCTTACTAAAAGATGTTTAGAATGTCATGTTCTGGCAGGACATTTCATTTGTTTTTATTTATTAATTCATTTCTTCGAAAATGTATGAAAAACTAAGTTTTTTTTATTTTTTTTGGCTGGCTCTTTCATATTTGGACCGAAAATGGTTTGGATGTGTGATTGTATTTTTGGTTGCAATCTAGAATCTCTCAAAATACTCACAATCAGTATCATGTTTCCACTGGCCGTTGGTGATGGGTTTGACGCTGTTGAGCAGATGCTGCATCAGCTGCGTCGGCTCCTGGAACACGATCTCCTCGTAGGACTCGCTGACGAGGGCTCGGCCCACTGTGGGGGGCGCTCCTTCTGTCACCGGCGATTGGAAGAGCTTCAGAATGTGGTAGAGGGTCACCTGTTGGAGTTTAATTCTTGTCTTGGTGTTAGGGTCAACTGAGAGAGTAGCGTGCGGGGGCGGTGGACGGGTGAGTGAATGGCGGAGATGGACCGGCCAGCAGGGCTCGGTGCTTGCTCTCACACTGAGCGCAAGTTCAAATAAATATGAAAAAAACGTTTTTCACTGGTTTAGAGTCTATGCATTTAAAGCCCGACCAGAAAAATAAAAAACCTCGCCATGTTGCGGAAAATCATTGGAACTAATATTTGTACTTGGAACACTAACATTAAAGGTTATAGTCGATTGCAGCGCCCCCAATTACCGGGTTTTTATATTTTTGGTCAGGGTTTAATTTAATGCATGATACTGAGTAATGAGTTTAAGGGATGCAACTGTTTAATCTTACAGCCTGTATAGTACATGATTTATACTTGAATCAAATATTTCATACATTTGGGTCATACCCATTGATTGATGTTTATCATGGAACAAAAATTTAGTTTTTCATGTTCTTGATATTGGTTTCAGTGTGAAAGTTGTTCAATTTGATGGTCTGAAGCACCCCTTACATTTATCTGATGTCTGCATCTGTATTTCAGGGCAGATTTGTAGAACTCAAAAATTATTCTATTCTAGTCTATTTTTAAAAAATGGCTGCCACCTTGTTATGATGATTTGGCCAATGACTAGTTTATGTAGCAAGAGTGCTTGACGTTGTACGGTACCTGATTTATGTATTTTGGTGACTTCAAGGATTATTTTTCGAAAAGAACACTATCTTGAGCCACCACTGGAGCATTGTTGTAGGCTGTGGAGGGGGCAACCAACAATCGACAAGCGGCGCTACTGCCACATAGCAGACTAACAATGCGACTCCACTCACAAATTAAATTAGGCAACCAAAATGTATGGGACAGCTTATTTTTATTTCACGATTTCGATATTGGTCCCATAGAGAAAGTTGTTCAGTATAATGGTGTGATCATCCTCATAAAAACTGTCAGTATATTAAGTTGTACTGTATATAAGGGCTTGATGGATTAAATAAATAAAACAGATTCATACTTACAGGCCTTTCATTAGGATCATGAAAATATATCTTAATAACAATCTCAAACTCTCCCCAGCCGGTCTCAGTGAGCTCGTAAGGCGGCTTTGTCACTATCCTGTTGGGGTTCACGTAGCTCTCGTGAAGTTTGAAGTTAACCTTCTTTATGTATGCGGACATGTCTTCGTTCGCATACGGCTTCACGTACACCGTCCACTGGTGCGTGTGACCGTCCTCCTCGCGTTTCTTACCGAAGTACCTCGCTACGTTGCCGTACACTATCGGCTTTACTATTGTAAGACCCTGAAAATTGAAGGGAATTGTTGGCGAAAAGATCGAACGGAAATATTAAGTAAAGGGTGGTTATTTGTGGTAGTTACCTTTACTCTACCGCCGGAATCCGGCCCGAAGTCGGTGGGCAAGCTCATTTCGGTATCTATTTTGGAATTCACTTTGGAATCTTTAAGGAACTTGTTGATAAACAGAACGCTAACCTCACTTTTGAGAAAAGTCATTTTTTTTTTTTTTTTTAAATATATTTACTAGCCTGGTTACTAGACCTTTTGGCTAAATCTTAATTTATTTTTAATTTTCTTCTGTTTTCACATTAAAACGTTGGTATTCGACGTTTTGATGGTTCTTTGGAGTTTTTGGAGGCAATCGAAAGACGCAGGAAAAGCAGAGAAGTCCACAGGAAAGAGGTGAACCGACCGCTTTGCCGCGCTAAAATCAAGGAACACTTTTCCTGTTTACGACCCATGCACCATCATATTTCACTGAACTATATATTGTTCACTTGCACGACACTTTGTTACGCAAAACAACACCAATTTTACGAACCAAAACTAACTATAAACAATAAAAATTCGATGAAATATGAGGACTCCAAACGTCAGCTACCAAAGCCCGCCAAAAACTCCAAGCACAAACTATATAGAGATACTAACGTAAGTCAAAAATTCGAAAGTCTGTGTTGCCAACTGCTACCTTAGGGCTGTAGCCAACTACTTCACGAAAAGTTGCTAGATTGCCCATTTTTCTTTTATTGCCCATAAAAGTTGCTAGAAGTAGCTAAACATCAAATGCTCATCATTGTCATCATCATTTGCAATGCCCTAATCAACAGGGTTCATGTATTCATACCTAATCTAATCATATTATAAGACCTTTAATACTGTAGGTACATGAAAGCAATAAATTAATTGAATTGAATTGCTTTAAAGCAACGCAAATAAATTGAAAATTTTAAACTCTAAGTAAATGTTATCGGTTATTATCATGTTACGGCCATGTTTGTGCTCATTCTGTTCAATTAAAGGTTGAAAATGTTATGTAGTGAAAATGACAGTGTTCCCAACGGCTTCCAAAGTAAGAACTAGAGTGAAATATTCTACTCGAGTGAGTAAAAGAAAAAAAAAGAAATATTTAGCTATTTTCATACTTTGGCCTTATTTATCCCTCGATTTTAGTTCATTTTTATGGCTCTTGCTTAAAAAAACTCTCAATACAAATAGTTGCTAGAAAAAGTAGCCAAAAAGTTTAGCTACAAGTTTTACAAATTTGTAGCTGCCAGACATCAGAAAATTGCTAGATCTAGCTACAAAGTTGCTATGTTGGCAAGTCAAAAAAATCTATACTATAATGTCAAAGTCAAATAAGTAACATATACTATAATGTCAAAGTCAAATAAGTAGTTTTCTGACAGCTACTCAAACGTAGTTCATCATACCGGCGATAGATGGCGTTGACCAGAGAGGGAACCGAAGACGAAAATTTTAGGTTAAAAAGTAACATAGATTCATAATAATATAGATCAGCTAATAGCGTATACCCGTAAGGGATGGAGATAAAGTACCAAAAATTTTGGGGTTACCAGTCGTATCAAATTTTACCCTTAAAAAGCTGCAGATTTATGTAAAATGTGATGTGAACATTGTGATTTAAAACTTTTCATTTACGCTGAAAGATAGAGCCAGGAATTAAACCTTATGTAAACAAAAAAGAGAAAATATTTTTTGTTTCGGTCACCGTGGCCGGTTTTTGTGTTTTTCAAGATGTCGTGTGCTGCCACGTTATGACTTAATCTAATAGGAAAGCGTAGAAAGAGAAGGCACTAGAAGGAAGCACGTGTCTTGTCATATCACTTAGTAAGAGATGCACATAGCAAATTCACTCTAGTTAAAAAAGGAGATCGCTACTTATTGCTGTCGTTATCGACGTAGCCACTTTTTGTTCTACGACGGATGTCTGACTCCGGAGTCATCATACAAATTGTATAGGATTTTATGACTATCGCTGTCTCATACGCGGTTACACTGATGTTCCGTCTATCAGCGTAAGCGAAAAATACTTCGCTTATGTCAGAAAGTGAATTTATAAAGCCAGAGCCCAGAAGTGAGATTTTTGAAACTCACACGTTCAAAATTATCAGCAGAAAATGTCAAAATTACTATGGAGATTGTGCATCTTTCTACTGCTGCTTTCAACGTGTGAGTTTCAAAAATTGCATTTCTGACCAGGAAAATAAAAAACCTGCTTTGGGGTGCTAAAATCGACTATAACCTTGATGACAATCAAATGTTTCGAGTCGAAAAAATAGTTTCAATGATTTCCGCGTGGCGGGTTTTTTATTTTTTTGGTCAGGCTTTATACAAGGTGTTACAAAAATACAAATAAACATTTAAGGGGGTGGTTTAGACCATCAAACTGAAAAACTTTTACTACGGGACCAATATCGAAATCGCGAAAAAAAATTGATGTTCCATACTCTACAAATCGACTCGAGCTAAAATATGTATGGAATATCAGATTTTTTTTTTCGCGATTTCGATGTTGATCCCATAGAGAAAGTTGTTCAGTTTGACGGTCTTAACAACCCCCTTAACCCTTAATTTGACAGAAAAAAAAAGTTCGAGTATACTGATATAATTTTAAATACTGGTTTATGGGGTGTTTAGGAGCCCCTAAAAATTATTGAAAAAAATGTGAAACTTTCAGATTCCAGGAAAATATATGTTCGCTGCGGCGAACATTGCCAATTAAGTAACGGAAAATTGAGGAATATACATGTTCGCTGCTGCGAACACTGCCAATGTATGAACGGAAAATTAGGAAATAAAAGATTATATGTCAATTAGAAAATTTTAATGAAATAATGTAACTTTTTATGAAAAAATTAATAAATACAATCAGGGCTTTACACTGTGGAATTCTAAATGACAATTTCGGGGAGATTTGCCCGTAACAAAGCAAAGCCTTTTGTCGCATTTAATGCAGAAGACCGTAGTGTTTTTTCTGCACAACACACAACGCCCTTCTGATTTCGTGGACACAAAATGACCCACGTTGTCATAACGTACCGAATCTACGGTTTTGGTCTTGGTATCAGAAATGCCACGAGGTGTCCTCTTTATCTTCAACAGCCCTTGGTATATTTCAAATCTAAACTCTTTTAGGGACAGGTTCCTGTTGCCAACACGTCGCTGTAACAGCCAAGCATTGTTAATGCTTATTTATTTATTTATTTATTTATTTATTTAAGGACTGCCAACAAAGTATACACTATTACATTTTGGATACATTTTAACTTCATAATAAAGTGCTACTTCCCTTACAGGCTGTCACAGCATACAAGCTTATATCAAGCATCTGCGCGAAAATGCCCAAATACCAACGTCGCGATTTGAAGGGTGATTTATACAATGCTATTAGCATATCAGCTAAGTCTCAGTAAGAAAAACAGCCACACACATAAACAAAATAATGCAGAAGAGTTAGTTACATATAACTAAGTAACGTTCACCACACCGAACAAACATGCAACAAGGTGTTTTGTTATATACTTGGCAGTGTTCGGCACGACGAACACGCATTCAAGTGCACTTTTACCCAATATTACTGACAAGCACCGACAAAAATGTGTTGTATTTGATTACATTACATTACTATCAATATAAAATCACAGAGAAACCAAAGAAAAGTAATAAAAATCACATAAAAAATAATAAATACCTTGGACAGCGCACAACCACGTCTCTTCGGTGCCATTTTGTTGACACTACTGACTGTCTAGTGTTGCCACAGTGAATTTTATATTTGCTCCCCATAGCAGAAATATAAAACTACCAATTGTAGTAAAAATGGTAACGCAAATTTAAAAGACAGCTCGCACAGTTTTTTTTTTCTATGCTGTTCGGTACGACGAACAAAGTCAAATTAAGGGTTAAGAGTTTTAAATATTTATTTTTACTTATGTAACACCCTGTATTGAGAGTATTGAGATTTTCAAGAGAGAAAATTGTTATCTTTCTCGTATTGTACAGGTGGAAATAAAACAATAAATAAAACATTTTCAGTTTTATTTGAATATTTATAATAGTTATAATAAAAAAAAAAACCAGCATAGACTTACTATAGGTAAAAATCGTTAAAACCGTCGTTATCGTTAAATCGATCATTTGTAAAATATCATTGTCTAGCGTAGACAGAGAAACCTATAGACAAAGTGATAGCTTCCATCGCATTCACAAAAGAACAACTTATGGCTACGGCTTGAACATTTATTTATTTAGGTACTAGTGTTTACCCGCGACTTCGTCCGCACAAATTATATACCAGATTTAAAGTCAGATCATAAGCTGTCAAACAAAAAAGCTTCATCAAAAGATAAGAACCTACACTTTGGCGCATCCATCGATGCGCTTAACTTGTTTCTGCCAGTCGCGCCCGACAACTGAGAACAAAATTAATAACATTACATAAATAATTTTAATTGCCTAAAAGTAAAGTAAGTTATAGCCTATAGAATCCCACTGCAGGGCAAAGGCCTCCTCTCGCGAATAAGGGGTCTCTCACGGGTGAGAGGGAGTGGGCCATACTCCACCACGCCCAGTGCGTGTTGGTGGAGGCAAGGTAGTGGTCAACTTGCTGTCAGAGAATTTTCAAGCCGCCTCAATAGGCCTCTGACCTGGCTTAACGAATAGTTACAACGCCATCTGACGGAACTATCCGAGACCAACTGCTTAACGTGCCTTCTGAAGCACGGAAACGCTCGAGATGAAATACCACTAAACGGTCACCCGGTCGGTTTAATTACCTATCTACTATTTAATAAAAATATTGTGAATCCAAACACTTCGTTAAAATTCCCCATATTTGGGGTAAAAAAATTATCACATGCTGGTAACCTTACAATCAAATTTAACCAAATAAAATTGATTTTGAATAATGCTTTCTCATTCTCGTTCGTTATAATCATATAGATTACATGAGTGGAAAGGATATAGATGTCAGACGTAGACAACTTAGCCGGCTTATACTAACCTCTAATAAAATTATTGAAAAGTGAGAAAAACTCCTGATTTAATCATAAAAGTACTAATAAATCTTAGTTAAGAACGCGAAAAAGAAGTTCAGTTCATATTTATGCAAAATAATTCAAGAATTGTATACATAATACTTACGCGTGATAAGTTATGTTCTCATTTTTCTGTACTGAGCGATGTTTACACCCTAGAACACTACAGGACACCATTTTATTTCAAGAAATATGATCGCACAGTCCTCTTGCACAGTCCTTAACACGTTCAAAACACTTTTCTTCAAGAAAAACCATCAAATTCAAGTGCGCGGGAAGCATTTGTTTGCCATACTTGCAAGTATGGCAAACAAAAATATCGCATACGCAGAAAGGGACAGACAACATAGATTTTCACTCGCTCACTCAATGCGATTAGCGTATAAGGCTGTCTCGTTTTCTCGACTATTATTATTTTAATGCCTTTTCTATCCATTCTCTTTCTACGAAAAGTAAACAAAAATGCATGCCACCGAGTCAGACGCATCCGTTGACGAAATATGTGTTCATATTTTGCTGCTCGCTTAAAACTCATATTCGTACTATTTCATTATCTGTAAGGTCGCTGGACCCTGTCTCGTCAACGCCATCTATCGAGCCATTAGAAACTAATTCGTTCGTTTTTAATGGCTTCCTGAAAATCCCTCTTGGCTCTGGACTCTTGAACTTTTAGCACCGTTGTTTTTTTTATGCAGGCGTACAGTGCGACATAAAAGAGTAGAAAACGGTGACAGCAGGAACTAAATATTTTAGTACAAATTGTAGGTCGGTCTTGCCAGCTTATGCGTGATTTTGACGTTCTTGCGTGGAGGCAGCGCCCTCATTTATTTTCGACTCTTTTATGTCGCACTGCAGATTTAGCCTTTTCTAAACTTTCAGACCGATTTTCTTTTGGTCTTCTAGGGGATCGATAGATGGCGCTACGGTCTGTGCGAATAAACGTCAAAATTTCAAATAGTGTTTCTTTAAAATCTTTTAAAATATGAGAGAGACAATTCCTGTATAGGCTTGGGCAATTTCTTTTATTGTAGGTAGGGTTTTATTTTTCATTGTGCTATAGTTTGTCTACGATCAAGAATTTTCTAGAGGCCATAGCATGATGTGCGTGACAAGGCTAAGTACATGTTTTTTATCTTGTCCTTTCGCGCACAAATAGAAAGAGAGCGAAGGCTCGATACCGCTAAAACACGCTACCATACTACGGCCGTAGAGGTTTTAAAGAAATAATTTATAGAAATAAAACAACGGACTCGTCCTCACATTCATTTCTTAAAAGAAGGCAAGTGAACAATGGTCCAACAAGCTCTTATTCCCTTAAATTTAAGTACAATAAGAATATTTTAAATAACATTTAGACTAACTACTGTCTTTATTTTATAAAGGCTCTACGTTATAATGAGCACTGATTACTTAATTAAACAATCACAACATTAAGAATGTGGAACCTCCATCCTGTCATTAATAGGCTACTGGTGTGTAGGGGTCTCAAAATTAGGCCGCACTTTAAAATTTCATTCCATAACTCTAGATTTGCTATTTTAAAACATTGATCTATTACACTGATAGGGATCACAATCATGGGTCGGTTTAAAGCACAGAGAGTACAAAACAAACATGTCAGTGGTTCTAAAACTTATGATCAGTGCGCGAGAGCTCCATATCCATCAACAAAGGATCGCTCTCTTCATCAAACCTCGAAGATCTCGAGCCGTGCCTCGAAGCCGAGATACGAGTGAAGTTAAGAAGATTGGGGACCAAAGATCCGCAGGGGGTCGCGGGCGCCGATCGCGAAGACGCCCGTGTCCCGGGTGACGTTCTAGCAGGTCTAACGGGGTAGGCGACTGACAATGGCATGTATAAGCTGGACTTTCTTGCTTTAGGCGTCTTCTTAGTGTTATCGACTCGGCGGTGGCGTCTCTCGTCGCTTGGTCTGCGGAGGGTTGAGTCTCTGGATGTTTGGGTCGGGCTGGTGGGTTGTGGGGGCGATTCGCAGGCTCCCGCTTCAGGCGAGGGGCAGGCGAAGAGGTTGCGAAGACCGTAGGCTTCCCGGTCGTAGACCGAGTCGTCGACGTTGGAGGGGGATCGGTGGACAGGAGGCGACGGGCCAAGGCGCGGTTTGCAAGCACCGTCGCAGTACATCTCGCAGTCTATTAGTTCCAATTCAAGATCAAACGTGGGGTCCTAGAAAATAAATGCTGTCAGTATTTGGAATGTCATATAAAAGGAAATACAACATTTAGTTAAAGCCTGACCAGGTTTTAAATAGCCCGTCATCAGATTCATATTTAGTAGTTACTCGTAAAAAATTAAAGCTATTTAGCAATTACCTATCTAGTAAATAGAATCTGAAAATTTTCAGAATTTCTTTGCGTTAAATAATTATTACTACGAGTATTAAAAACAAAATGTATATATATCTTATCTTATCCACTGCTAGACCCCATCCTTTCCCTCATACTATCCTATCCCTCCTATACTAATCTCCTACACTAATCTCTTATACCTACTAATCTCCTATACTTGATCTTCTATTCTATACCTACTAATCTCCTGTTACTGATCGTCTACGTGGTGTGACTTTGACTTTGAAAATCAACCAGTTTTAGATATTTTGTCTGTTTTTTTGTTTTGCAAAAACTTCTGAACCGATTTCGATGAAACTTTTTTTGTTTGAAAGCTTATGATTTGATTTAAAATCTGTATCGTATATAATTTGTGCGAATAGTCTTCTTATAAACTCCAACAAAACGGCGAGGTTACAATAAAACCTAATCAGGCTTTACTTTACCAACGACTGGACGGGCGAGGTGATGAGGTTCTCCCTGAAGGCGGCGGGGGGGTCTCGGCGCGGCGCGGGGGGGTGCGCGGGGGGGTGCACAGGGCCGGTGCGGGGCTCCGTCAGGGACGACAGGGAGCGTAGGAAGGAGCGCCCGCAGTCCGCGACCATGCAGTCCTCGTAGTTGCTGGCGCAAGAGTACGGAGGTGGGACGATCGAATTTGCCTGCGGAGATATTTGGTTGGACATGTCTTGAAATAACAAAGTTATAGCCTGTAGATTAGACTAATATCCCAGACAGAGTAAAATGCCTCCTAAGGGTGCCACTCCACTGATGCGGAGCTAGATGGCGGAGCGGAGACACTGAGTTTTATCAACCAATAAGATTGCATGAAATCTCGGAGCTGAGATTTTATGCAATATTATTTGTTAATAAAAATACGTTTTCCCGCTTTCCACCTAACCATACTTTGGCGACGGAACTGTAAGTAACTACGTATATAAATTAAGAATGTGCCTAAACAGACCTGGACCAGGCCTCCGTCACTCGACCGTAACTACCGCGATAAGTGCCAACACTTTCGGGTAGTGCCGGATACTACTTCGCTAATCGATTGTCGCCAAACAAAATGACGCAGCGAGAAAGAAAGGTAATCGCAAGAGAGAGTATATTCACTCTCGGGTATTATTATTCTCTCGGGTATTATTATTGACCAAAAATTAGCAGGTTAAGCCTTAAAAAAGTGGCCAGAAGCTTCCTCCAACTCCATCTGCTCACTGCCTCCGTGGTCTTATGTTTAAGAGCATTGGGCTCTTGACACGGAGGTCGTGGGTTCGATTCCCACCTAGTGGGACACCTAGTGATATGTCACTCTGTGCGTTTTTCGCCAATTGGTTAGGACAATGCAGGCTGCGAATCCACCTATACTCCATTCCAAATAGCAACGAAATTTTAATGCCATTTTGAATTACAGAAACAGAGATTTGAAACACTTCCTCTCACTTATTCTTAGAACAGCTTTAGTAACGTCCAAGATACGTTGGATAGTATATCTTTCTCATAAATAAATCATATTTGTTAACAGAAAGCTAGACAGGAATCGGAATATCTTTTCGTCCTTATTTGGAATGCAGTATAATTGTCTGAAAAGAAAGATGATTCCGTGCTTCAGATGGCACGTTAAGCCGTTAGCCCCGGCTACTATATCTGGTAGTAGTCGTTACATAGAAACCACGTCAGAGGCTGTAAGGCGGTTCGAATAAACGCTGACACCAGGGCTTGCCCACACGATAAGAAGATCTGCTCACTATAGTTACTAGCTATTATATTAAATTAATTGTTATATTAATTGTTAAAAACATCACTGACCTCATTTGCTGCGTTGCATATGAAACTTGAGTTGAGAGATTCCGCAGTACTCGTCGCCGATAGAGACCCTGCAATATTAAGGCCTTGTTTAATTCCACAATACCACAAGAAAACCAACTTTACAAGATTTAAAAAAATCAACTAACAGCTGCGACGTTAAGTTTAGCCAATCTCAATGCGCCCTCGTGTTTCTTAAAAGCGTTTTTTATAGGATCTAACATTTTTTAAATTTCTAGTAAATAGCATCGCACTAGTAGTTCTCGATAGAGACTGTTTGTTATACGAGTAGAAGGCGATTTATAATTAGATTAGTTTCCACGTCAGCGAAGCTGGCTGGTCTTGTAATCTCTCAAGCCGATTAGTTAATGATTGTCATTTGAAAGTCAGCGTGCAGAAGGTAATGTGCAGTGGTAGGTTCGCGTGCTAGAGGTCAGTGGCGTAGCGTCGGTTTCTGCCGCCCGGGGCGCAGACATATTGTGCCGCCCCCTTATCTTTATAAGAAGAGCTACACCACAAATAACGGAGCGAGCGAAGCGACCTCGAAATTTGTTGGCACATCTATTCGGGTTGTGGCCAGACATCTTTTGGTTTATCCATGAAAAAATAGAAACTTTCTCTGCTCTACGACTTGGTTATACAAGGTGTTACAAAAATACAAATAAACATTTAAGGGGGTGGTTTAGACCATCAAACTCAACAACTTTCACTATGGGACCAATATCGAAATCGCGAAAAAAAAAAATATGTTCCATACTCTACAAATCGACTAGAGCTAAAATATGTATGGGATATCAAAATATTTTTTTTGCGATTTCGATGTTGGTTCCATAGAGAAAGTTGTTCAGTTTGACTGTCTAAACAACCCCCTTAAGAGTTTAAAATATTTATTGTTACTTATGAAACACCCTGTAGGCAGACCTCGAACAGTGCCGACCCTCGTAAAGTGCCGCCTAGGGCATTTCCCCCCCTCCCTCCTCACTATGCTACTGCGAAAGGTGGTAGGTGAAGTAGGCAATATAAAGCGCACGAACGGAGTAGATTTCTTTTAATACTTTATACCAAATAAATATGAAATTCCACTCTCGCAAAGCTCGCACAGCACAGGTACTAATCTGAACAATCTGGGGTCTTATTATGTAACTACCTGGTTCAATCGATATCAAATCAATGATATGACGAATACTGACATAAAATATTACCTACTTTAAAAATTCCTAATACAGTTCGCAATTCCTGAATTAGTCCATCATACCCACAGATAACCCCCAGTAGATTCCGCATACAGGGCCGCCGACGCGCGCCAAACATCTATGATTGATCACTGATGTAAGCAAGTCAGTGATCACGCCACTTCAGTACCGACCAAGTATTGGATCCGTGAACACACAAATAAAAAATAAAAATCACCTACTTATTACGATTTTCTGAGCATAAACTTTCAGTTTGTGCTATAAAATGGTGTGGGAAACACTCTTGGACATCCAGCTACGAGAAAGATGGCATTACATTAATTAATTTACATTATTTTGTTTGGTTTGCGGAGTTCAAGTTATAGTGGGCGGTACAATGGTTGCCTCTACAAAATTTCAGCTCACGTTGATGTCTTTTTGAAATGGTCCCTTTCTCTCATTAGTTAATTAATTTGGTAAATCTATCACTTTCGTGTATTACACGTGTAATGCTAGTGTTGTTCGTCTCTGCATTCGGGCCGGTATCGATATTTTTATAATATGCCATATTATTACAAAGCATTTTTAGGCGAGGATTTTAAAACGGTAGTTTTACATGTTAGGCACATTGACACGTGCTATAATAGTGTTCTTCTCCTATGCGTACTGACCGCTATCGATAGTTTTATCATTTACCTACTTACAAATTTTGTTTCTTATTTTATTGTTATCTTAATCTTATCAATTTTACAAATATTATAAATACAAAAGTATGGATGTACTTATGATTATCACTCAATATCGATAAAGCGACTGAACGGATTCAGATGATACTCGGAACAGTGATCATAGGCTACTTTTCACATTATCTGATTCTCACGGAAGAACCATTTATCGTATCGGAAAACAAGAATATAAATCAAGATCTATATTTATACTATAATACTAAAAAAGGAAAGATTAGATTTTTTGTGTGTTTGTGTCAAGAAAACTCAAAAACTACTGGACCTATTAAAAAATTGTTCCAATAATGGAAATCTGCATTTGTTAGCGACTAGCGAGTAACACAGACTATGTTTTAATTTTAAATTCCTGAGGGAAAAGCTTTTTAGTCACAGATGGAACCGCGAGGCGGAAGCTAGTTCGTTATTATACATTATAGGATCCTTCTTAAAATGATGATACTTTTTTAAGGGGATCATCACCGTCAAACTGAACAACTTTCTCTATGGCACCAAAATCGAAATCAAGAAAAAAAATCTACTCTTCCATACAAAACTGCAAACCTACTCAAGCCAAATGTATGGGACATCAGATTGTTTTTTCGCGATTTCGATGTTGGTCCCATAGTGAAAGTTGTTCAGTTTGATGGTCTGATCATCCCCTTAAAAAAGTGTCAGCATATTAAGAGAAGGACCCTGTATAATACGCTATCTGTACATGTGTGCACGTAGTGTCATTCTGAATTAAAGAGGAATAATAGTATTTTTTTTAAGAATCGAATAAGTTTATTGTTGTGTAATATTAGTAATTTAATCACCTGCCTTAGGATGAATAATCATGGCAAAATTTATCGATATTTTTTATACACTGTCGCATCACTAGTGTACACGCTCGGAGTAGTGCGACCTTGAAATGGCCAATCATGTTGCATTTGTTTCGTGCCCCGCTACCCGCACCTACCACCAAAAATGGTGACTTCGGGCCTGTACAAAATTGTCATCATGCGGTATCTACTGGGGGTTATCTGTGATCATACCTTAGTAACTTAGTTCAATCACGTATTAAACTTACACAAAAGCACTACCTACTGTTTAGGCTATGCCATGAAACAATCAAAGATGTTAACTAAAAAAATGTTCGCAATCCCTGACCCAATCCACCATGGCAATCAATCACTTATCTATAATATTACCTGGTGCACGAATCACGTAGTTCCTGAAGTAGTGTACCATCAGGTAATTCCCCCCGGCTTTGCCGTCACCTTCCCCGCACGTTATGACCAACGGATAGAGGTCTGGCTTGGATGTGACCTGGAGACAAGTGCAGGGGAGAATTAACAAACATCAAAAATACAAGTATTTATATGCTGACCATCAAACTGAACAACTTTCTCTATGGCACGAAAATCGAAATCCCGAAAAAAAATATCTGCCGTTCCATACAAAACTGCAAACCTAATCGAGCCAAATGTATATGGGACAGCAGGTTTTTTTTCGAAATTTCGATGTTGGTGCCTTAGAGAAAATTGTTGTCAGTTTGATGGTCTGATCATCCTCTTAAAAACTGTCAGCATGTTAAGAAGGACCCTGTATTACTACCCACTTCTGTAACACCTTGTTTAGGTACCTACTAAGTATAAAAAAAACTGTGCCTTGCTTGTGCCATATAGCGAGCGGTTCCTAAGTAGTTTAGTCTCGACTTTACGTAGGTAAGTACCTACTTTTTCTTCTTTCTTCGTCTGTTTTTGATGAGGCTTCAGTAATTTTAACATAACGACAGAATTTACCAGATCATTCTAACCCTATAATGCCCTATTATGAGTATTACACCCTAAAAACTTTCGTCGTCATAAGCAGTTGCGCATTTGCCTCTAGATCATCATTTACCACTTTTACACAGGCACAGTTTCAAAGCTTCTAAAATTCCTTTCAGAACGCAATCTTCTATTTGACCATCCAGCCATTCAAACAGTTCCCAAAACATTCCTCGAAACATAAACCAGCAAACTTAAAAGACATTAAATTTTAAATGCAATAGTAGCACAAGCGTACTTCAGAATACGGTGGTGGTGCCTGGTGGAAAGAGCTGCAGCGGCTGTAGCGGGGCGGGGGGTACAGCGAGCCGGCGGAGTCGTGCTCCGAGGTGGGGCGCCGCACGCAGCACGAGAACGAGCACATGTAGATGCCGTTCGACGAGCGCCTCAAGAACAGGCACCACAGGCAGCAGAGGAACATCCCGCCCAAGATGCCGAGCAGAAACAACACTGGCCTGGAAGAAAAATTGCCTTTTCTTGGGTTCTTTTTTTGGTCGAAATGTTAACACACTGTTCTTCATACTACAAAAATTGTCCATATCCACCCTATGATTTTCAATAGTCCAGCTTGAAATTAAAGTCATTCAGGGGGGTTCGGTAGCCCCCGTATCAGAAAATAAACAAGTCCGGAAGGCCGGATCCATACAACTATGCGACATAGGCACACGCACACAGATGCGTGCGTACGGCGATCACGGATCATGTTGTTCGAATGGTTCGACCGAACGTTTCTGCCGTGTGCACCGTATTGTTGTATTTGTATGGAGCCGCTCTTCTGTGCCTGAATCCTTCTGACACCGCAGACTAATTTCCAACTCTTGCAAAGCGTCTTCAGCAGTGAGACTTCTGGTGTCTCTTCGTGTCCGTTCCTGATCTAGCAGAGAAAGAAAGATCATAATATCCAACTTCATCTTACAGCTTTGTCATTGCCCCAATGTTTTCTCATGGTCAATAAAATTATGTAGTTATCTTGGGAAGAGAGAAAAGTACGAAACTTACCATTGAGCATACCAAGGGTACACCAAGTCCCTGATCTGGTTTTCAGCCTCATGTAAAGGGCCCGTCGTGTTGGGGACGCAGCAGCCCGTGTCGCAGCAGAACCAGTCCGCAGGACATGGTCTCCCGGTCGGACAAATGCTCTCCGTAGCACACTGCAAACGAAATTAATGCGAATTAATGATAAGGTACTGTGTACGAGGCTTGGATCGTGCTATCGGAATTTCCGTGACTTTTCCACGATGACTTTTTGCAGCGAAACAGTATGCGTTCGTGAACGCGCTGAACTTTTCGGCCCCGTCGACCATCGGTTCTGCGAGCAATGTGTCCCGCCCATTGCCAATTTAGTTAAGCTATTCTTTGGGCTATGTCGGCGGCATCGCTGTCGCGTCTTAGCTCTCTTTCTTTTTACGCGCGAACGAGCGAGATAAAAGGTGCGATAGAGCCTTACCGCGCGCATCATGCAAACCCCGCTGCATCGCTGCCAACGCACGACAGTAGCGATACAGAATCGTGACTGCGTGTGCGAAGCTATGTACCTATGGAAGGCAGCCATTTTGCGACAGTATCGATGCTGCTTTGCGACTTGCGACTGCATCGGCACTGTATCGCCACAAAAAGTCGCCGTGGCGTGGGCGATACCCGTTTTCAAAGGCCCATCTCATTTCCATAGTCAAAGAGATGTATGTACCTACCCCTTTGCGTGCCGCCGCGCTATATAAACAGATTCAGTGGTGTATTTTCTTTTGAATGTGCATCATCTGTATTCACAAAGTAAAGTGAGGCACTATGCAGCTGCTTTGAAGTATTAAAAAGCTTTTTTCGACGTACTACCTACCCAGATACCTACGCAAATTACCAGGCATACTAATTGTGCCAAAAGCCCTTATAAATTTGTTTTTACGTAATTTAAAAACAAGTACCGACCCAAAAGATGTAGAGCTAACAAATCTGTTGACTCTAGAGCCTAGGGGATCGAGTTTCGGGAAAATCTGTTATACAGGGTGTAACAAAACCAAACACCCTAGTATAGTACTTGATACTTATTTGAAGAGGTGGTTTGGACCATCAAACTAAACATCTTTCACTACAGAGACAAAGTCCATAAACAATTTATAAATCAGTTAAGTATTCCATACATTTGAGTCGAGTAGGAACTGCAATTTTGTATGAAACAGCAGATGTTTTTATTTTTTTTCGATGTTGGCTAATGTTTTTAGTTTTAAGGTCTAATTAAAAATTAAACCACTCTTTAAAAATTACTATGGTGTTTTTCTTACACGCTGTATATGATTACGATTGCATGTTTGATCCAAGACGCTATCGTTTCATTCCGAAATTCATCTATGTTACCTAAGGGTTGAACTACACATGGCCGCATGCGATCGCATTTTTCCGTCGCTCCATCCTTTTCTGTCACTCAGGCACGCGATCGCGTTCCGTCTATCTTATATGCTCCAGCAAATGACGTTCCCGAGTGACAGAAAAGGATGGAGCGACGGAAAAATGCGATCGCATGCGGCCATATGTAGTTCAACCCTAACCTAGTACAGTACTACCAGATTTATAAGTTCCCCCGATGTACCCTATAGGTACCTGCGCAGTTAACAAATTTTAGTAGCGCGCGAAATTATATTGACCAATCAGGATGTGCCACCTTCAATCCCTTGCCAAGATTGGCTAGTTGTTTTCGCGCCCTTTTCGCAGCCGACTTTGCACCCTTTGATTACTAAACGACTTCGGGTTTTGTCGGGGCACTCTGCGCAAACGAAGAAGGGGAATAATTTTCCTGCATGGGTAGCATGCCATCGTGATACAGCGCTATCATACCTTCGCTTTCTTTCTATTTGCGCGCGAACAAACGAGATATTAGACGTGATACAGCCGTATCACTTGTAGCATGCTACGGCTTCTGGTCGTACTGTATTCTAGTTCGCTGACATGATAGTATAAGAGATAAGTGTACTTTTTGCAACCATCAGCAGCAAGGCTGATTCAGTGTTTATGGGGTGTAGAGCATCTCTGTGATGGGGATGGACCAGGTCTGCCTGCATGACGTCAGTCGGTTTAGGAGTTAAGGGTCAAAATCAAAGAGGTGAGTATTTTAGGTTTTCAAATATCTGAGAAATTAAGTTTTCTTTTGAAGAAAACTAACAAGTGGAGCCTGTTGTGTCATTTGTCATGAATCTTTCCTGTGAAGAGGCACGCACAAAAATATATATTTTAGAAATTCTACCAGGTAATAAGAATAATGCCAGGCACAATAGTCATTTCGGGAACACTTTTAAATATATTTTTTAATAATAATATAACCAACGCATTTAAGAAACACCTTCAAGAAATTGTAATTAACTTGTTCCTAAATCGGATATTGCTGTTATTTTGTATATTTTAATATTGAAAACATTTATTTTTCGAAGTACTCTCCATAAATTTTCAATTGGTGTAAATTTCGCTCCGAAATTTCAATTTATTGTGTACATTTTTGGACTATGTTATATATTAATAGTGGAAATACAAGAGTTTAAAGGTCATTTCATATTGTATAATGCAAGATTTAACCATAGCATTACTTATTAGTGATTTATTGGCCTTTTTTGTGCTGTTCCCGAAAATGACTCCCATCATTTTCGGGAACCCAAAATGACAATGAAGTTCCCTAAAAGCCTCTCGCTGTTCAGAATTTTTCGGAAATTTATCAACGGTGTCTTTTAGTTGGGTTGTCAAAACCTCGCCAAATAATAGACGTTTTTGAACTTCCGGTAACAAAACATCCTCTGGTTAATTCGTTAGTAGGCGTATGAGCAGAGTGCTGCTTCGGGATGTTCTTTCTTCGCATCTTCTGCTTCTCTGTACTTTTTTTGCAACTGATCTATAATTCTTTGCATCTTCTGTATTTTCTGTCTATACTTTTCAAAATTTTTCCTCCAGAACTTTCTCTGTTTCCACTTCTGTCTTTCATTCATATCAGTAACACTCTTAACTTTATTTTCAGCCTTCTTTCTTCGGTAATATTCCCTATCTTTCAGCCTCTTCATCTCTTCTTGTTCAGGTGTCATTTTATTTAAAAACTTGCGCTCCTTACATTAGCCTTTTCAAGATATTTTTTATAAGCTATACCGTCCTCTTTTAATCCTTTTTTCGACTTCCTTTTCTTTTAATTTTTATCGTTTTCCATGTCGCTCGTACTAAATGAATACCTAAAACCCAAATTTTGCATGGTTATGTTTTTAAAAGCATTAGAGCATCATTTTCCCCAAAAATTGACATTTCGGGAACGCCCGTATATACGAGAACGTTTCCTAAATGACCGTTCCTGAAATGACTTTTTGATAAATATTTACATGTCGCGCTTGATGCTGCCATGCTAGACATTGGTTTTAGAGGTTATGAACAAGTGAGTTGTAATATTTATAAGAATTTTGCAAAGAAGATGAAAATTTTCGACAAATTTATCATCTAACAGCGTTCCCGTAGTGACAGGGAATTAAAGTACGCTTTACACATATCAATTTAAAAGGTACTTATCAACAAAATCAATTATATTTTTCCGTAAACACGAAATACGCCTTTTGCTTTGACTAGCGAACTTCACGCTGTTGCTCGCTAACGCCACCTAGCGTATGTTCTTTTATTTATATCGATCGATATTCACCGCGATCACGGAATGATTTAATAAACGTCAGACAGCATTTGAATAGCCAAAATATGAAGTAATTAAAATGCTATTAATGTTTTTTATACGTATATTCTTAATTTGATGATTTTCAAAGCTACTATTAAAATATGTCAATTTTAAGTCTTAATTATAAACATTTTTGACTTGTTTGAACTATGAAACATGATATAAGGACGCATTCCCGGAATGACTATCTAGACCTTTTTTTGTATAAAATCTAATAAAACATTAGTAAAGAAAGATAAATAAGCCAAGTGCCGTGTAATTATGCACAGAACCTTTATTTTGAAATAAATATTTTAGTAATATCATGTTATTTTATTCAGAAAAACTTTGTCGGAAGCATAATGCTCACCTCTCTGATTTTGACCCTTAAAGACTTTTAAAGGTCAGTAAAAAATTAACGATCAGCTGCAAAGCTGATCATATGATATTATTGTAGTATGCACTGTAGCTATGTGAACAGTACAAAAACAGCATGGTTCACCTTTGAACGGCTGTAACTCCTAAATCGACTGGCAGTTCACGTCAGTTTTTGTATTGTTCACATAGCTACAGTGCATACCTACTACAATAATATCATTATAATCAGCCTTGCAGCTGATCGTTAATTTTTTACTGACCTTTAAACGTCTGTAACTCCTAAACCGACTGACGTCATGCAGGCAGACCTGGTTCATCCCCATCACAGAGATGCTCTACACCCCATAAACACTGCTTGCTTGCCTTGCTTATCTCTTATAATATTATGACCTAACATGTACTCAAAAGTAGCATTGGGACCACTAAAATCTTGAATAAGTAAATCTTGTCGCAAGATTTAGTACTTATTTATTTAAGATCGTAGTCTTGCGCCAACCTAATCTAGTTAGAACGGCAGATTTATTATTTACGAAACTCTAAAAGCTTTCAGAGCTTTACAAGGTCTTCAACTAAAAATAGAAGAGCTTGAGCGCGTTGCTACGCGACCTGTAACCCCAGGCAACCGGGGTAGCCTAGATACAGCCTAGATATCATACAGGCTTGCTTTAAATAGCTAAGTTCTCACACACACCCACAGTTTTCCGCGGGAAACGTTTGCAGATGTAGCGCGCATGCTTCTCGTCAGATCGATAGAACTGTCAAACGTTGTGGTAAATGCCTGCTGGGGACCTGGATTGTTAAGCCCTAGATATAGTTATTAATAGAATTGCATTTCCAATATAACGTAACATGCTGCAGGGTTTTGTATGCTTGGATGTTAGATGGATGGTTGAAAAATGAGCTCTTGTTTTGGGACAAAAATGTGGACAAAGATACTATTTTAGATGCAGCAAATTTTTATATTAGGTATTTCTGGTTTTCTTTGATTATGAAAATGGTGATATTACTAATCACCATCATCATCAGCCTATTATCATCCACTACTGAATATAGGACTCTCCCGAGGGTCGTCACAAAACTCTCTCCTCATCCATTCGCTCCCAGATATTAATAATAAGAGGAATAATTTGAAAAGTACCTACTATAAACAATGCAAACATAAAATACATACCTAGGTACCCTAAACAATAGGAATACAAATGTCGATAGCCCTTAAAATACTTAACAAACAAGTGACTTATTTAAAATTAAATCACAAATACAAACAGCACAATCACCACAAACACAAAAATTACAATCAAAAACCACAACTCACGTAAGTAGGTCTAACACCTAAAATCTCAACGATAGTGAGAACAACGAAGGCTAGAAACATGGTGATTATGAGGCAGGGCGGCGGGGGCGACATGGGTCCGGCGATGCGTTCGCTGCGGTGCACGTTGCATCGATGCGGGGGCGCGAGTGCAACTGCACCGGTGCCGGGGCGAAGGTGCGGGGCGTTGCGTGCGCCATGTAGCCCCGCCGGCGGGCCGTGCGCCACTGACGGACGCGGACGGACGGAGATTACGCGGTACGTACGCAGTCTTGTTACGATGCCGATGTCATACCGGAATCTTTGCAAAAGAACTTTATTCGAATTAAGAGAAGTTTATTCCGAATTTCCGAGAGCGTAAATGCGCGCTGCGTAAATTTGTGATGAAATTAGTGATCTGATGAGAGATTCGTTTCTAGACTGTTTCTGAAAAATTTCATTGACTTTAATTAGATATTATTGAAAATATCACCAGACTACGTTTGTATGGAGCGCGTCAACGGTAATATAACCTGTTTTGTAACAAAACGTTGCCTTAAAAATGTATAAAATTACTGCAGGAGCCCGATTGCGCTAAGTTAAAACATCGAAGTTCTATTCTTATCTTATCCAATTTCAGTTCTAATCATATTGCAATACAATTACTGGCAATTAAACTGTGCTGAATTCTCCATCGCGCGTCGGCATCCTCCGCGATATCGTTCCATCAACGCCTACGCTCAGGAATCGCTTGTGTGATATTGCCCTTACGACGACGGTCTCTATCAACTCCAGAGTGGCTGTACTATAAAAAATGTATAGATAATAAAATTCTCTCTGAAAACTTATAAAATACGATACTACAACATTCAAAGAAATTTCAATTGACAACGTGGAAATAGAGTTGAAAATCAGTGCTCTGCGGAGCCGAATACCACCGTCATGGATCCAGCGTACAAGACACCCCGCGCCTCCCCTTGGAAACCACCCCCCGGACCAAAATAGAAACCTTCAATAAAATGTCAGGGATCATTTAGTCCTGGTCAATCTTTTGCATCCAACCAGTCCCAATTATGATAGGAAATACATATGGAATTATACATATACAGAAATATACTTACCCATTGGGAAAGGCAGAGACGACAGAACGTTTTTTCCATACAAACGTATTCCCCTGTTTTCTCCCTGGATAATGACACTAGAGCAAACATTTTTTTACCATACAATCTATGTTACTTCTGCTATGTCCCTATGTTTTGCTTTTTTACATAAATTAATTACTGTATGAACTAGGGACCTTTGATAATTACCAATTTTACAGCCCGTTTTCAGACATCCAGCAAACAAATTTTACGAATATAAACGAAAAAAGCAAAACGTACAGACATAGCCAAAGTCTTTTTCATATTATTCTTGAAAGAATTATTAAAATCGGTTTAGTTTTGGAGAAGAAAACAGGGGAATACGAAATGCTGTTTTCGTCGATTTTATGTAGATAAAATCGGTCCTAGGTGCAGTAGTCTCTTTCGAACTCTAGTTTGTGGGGTGTATGCTTAGACTATTTAGTATAAGGACTCGCCTTGCGGTAGCATTTCCCCTCTGCCACGGTATAAGATCAATTGATCATGTGCATTTACATTAAATTGTATACCTTATCACTAAACGAGACAGCCTATAATTGCGAAACAATAATTTCGAACTTAGAACGTTTGTGGTTCACACGAGACTACTTTTCATGATTTTTAACATTCAAAATTAGAATCTATAGTTATGGGGAATAAAATCCAAAGTTGCGGATTGCATGTTACCTCGCCCCCCGCAAAAAGTGGCAGAAATGTTTGTTAGTGGAATTACACGCGTTACCAGTCCTCATATAAGTAGTCCAAGGGTGTATGGGTGGGGCGGATCGGACAAATATGGTGGAAAAGTAACCTATTCTCAAAATTAGCATTTCAGCCCGCCTATCCTCTTAATATCGACTACCCTCATAAGTAGGTATTGCTAATAAAGAGAAAACCTTAATTTTGATTACAATCTATACCGTACAGTATAATACTGAGCGATTTTTTAAAGACTCAAAATTTTCAAGGGTGGTTCAGATAAAACTGAACAAGTGTCAATATAGGAGCAAAGCTTAAATCGCAAAAGAAATTTAACTGTTTCATAAATTTGAGTTGAGTAGACATTGCAGGAATTTTGTATGGAACAGCAGTTTTTTTTGTTATTTTAGCTTTGCTTCAATAGTAAGTTGTTCAATTTGATGGTGTGATCCACCTCTGATTTGGAACGTGGAACGTATGTGGGATTTACAAAGTCACCCTGTATTTGAATTTCGTAGCAAATTCGTAGCGCGTAGCAGTGTCGTAGTATGTCAAAATCTTGCGAATAAAACTATTTTTTTTAAGTTTAGTAAAACTAAATAATTTCTAAATAAAATGTACTTATAAAAAAATAGTAAAGTACCTACCAACTAAGTAAAATAGATTTGATTTTTCATATAATAAATAACAGCAATGCATATAAGATTTTTCCATTACTTCGATAAGTCAGACAAGTTAATCTGTCGCCTTGGCCTAGTTCTTGACCCAGACCCTAGACCAGACTATAAGTAAGTACTAAGATAAAGTTAGGCGTCCCGCTGACTACGAGACCGAGTCGTAGCACGTAGCCGCTACACCGCGTAGACATTTGCTACGAATTATCTATTGTCTTTGTCTAGTGGTCTGCAGTACAAACATTTTTACCCTTAGTTTTTACCCGACTAGGTAATATTTTTCGAGTGTATGTAAGTTATGTATGTATTTTATTTTATGTGTGTATATCTATAAAATATAATTCCTATGGTAGGACAACATTTCATTTTATGAAACAAAATATCGATCAAAAAAATGAAATCGGAAAAATTCTATTTACTAATTTTTTACCTTTTTTAAATAAACACAGGTCGTTAAAAATAATTAAATGTTGTCTATTTTTATGAACAAATTTTAGGTGTGAAAAACCAAACTCATAAGTAAATACAATATTTTTGAATTTGAGATAGTAACACAAACAACAAACGTAGGCACTTACCTAATTCTAAATCCGTCCTGTCTTAGAATGGACCACCTCATTCCTTCTTCATCTGGGTATACAAGGTGACTAAGGGATAAAGTTCTCCAGCGTTTTTAAGGTAGCGTCGGAACTAGTCGGAAGTACCCCCTAAAACATTTAACGCAAGTAAATTTACACCCCGTATATTTGGTATCTAGCACGCAGACTACAGTGGGAGTCAGTCTGTCTGATAAAATAACTTTTATGTGCGAGAGCGGGAGCGAGGTCGGCTCGTATTTACGAGCGACAAGTCTGAGGGAGTAGGTCGAAGATACACGACGCAATAAAACCTTCAAGTTCACCCAAAAGCAGTAAAACTTGCGGTCCCTCATACCGGACCCTTGTTAAGGGGCCGTACGTCCCGAAACTACCTGGTTTTGTTTTTGCAACAAGATGTATATAAGTTATCGAAACGAAGAAAATACACAGTATTCTTGGGTAGTTTATATCTAGTAAAATCATAAATTGAATTCACGATTGGAATAAACTCGATAGAAACAAATTACGGAAATTTACGAAAATAACGTTCATTACGTCCTATTTTAACATTTTTTTTTCTCAACTAGAATAAAATGCAATCGTTTATAATTATTGAAATTTTACTCACATAATTATTATCTATTAGTTTATCTAGTGAAATCATAAAAATATATAAAAAACACTTTAATAATTTATTTTTAATCGAAAATATTGCACGCAAATATTGTGCTTTTCAAATGGCTAGGCTATACCGTGTTTCTCAAGCGAAAATTTTCACCTAAACCTTTCAAGTCCGTGCCTAAACCTATGTTATCCTAATAAAACAGTGTGTTTGTAAGAAAGATAAAAGGAAAGACAAAAATACAATCAGAATCTTTATTTTAAAAAATTTAGTTACTACTATACAAATTAAAGTATATTTCATTGATAATTTTATTATAACAATGATTTTGAATTCAGAGGGACACTGAATGGGGCAAGTAGAAACAACCAAATGTTTTTCTTTTCCGTTCCGTTCCGAGCCGTTCGCGAGATCCTGTCAAATTCTTGTCAAGACTGTGCCTGCCTTTTTTGGAACGCCAAGGGATCGAGCCCATACAACCAATTCAGGCGTAAAAGTTTTGAATTTTTGATTAATTTTATAAGTAAATAATGAAATATGCCATCAAAAGATGCGTTGGCATCTTCTTGATCATCTTTTCATGATTATATTCTCTTTGATCTTTTCCCTCTTTATTATTTTAAATTAAGTTTGGGTAAATTGTTCAAACATGTTTTGTTGGAATATTGGCGCAGGAGACATCGCTGAATATTTTTTTATTACTCAAGCCGCTTCTTAGCGTCAGTTAAATCATTTATCACCAAAGTAAAGCATCACAGAACTCTATCCGTCCTTATCTCTCCGCTCCAGTAGTTCTACTATCCTTGTCATGGCATCGGCTTGTCTTTCCGTCGCTGCTATCTGTCTCTCCATAGATGTAGCGATATCTTGTAATAATTTAGTTCGTTGGATTTCCGACTCCAATCTTGAAGCTTCCATGGTTACTAGGCGTGAGACAATGTCTGTTAATTTATCTGTAAGGAATATTGTGTTTCAGTTGATGGTTTTAGAGCTTATTTTGAAATCTCGTAAAATGGGGTGAAGCAGGGTGAATGGAGACTGAAAAGAAGTCTTGGCACAGCTATTTTTATAATTTAACAGACAACATTCTACTAGGTACATTGATCTAAACTATTATAAAACTGTAACTGAAGTGTGTCTGTACATTGAAGATATTTACAAAAAAAAAAGATTACGATATGGTTTTTAGGTATCCCTGACTCGAAATCAACCTTTTTTTAGAAATTTTGTCTGTCTGTTTGTTTGTGTGTTTGTTTGTTTGTTCGCGCATCACGCAAAAACTACTGAACCGATTTTGATGAAACTTTTTTTGATTGGATGATGTGATCTGACTTAAAATCTGGTATATAATTTGTGCAGACGAAGTCGCGGGTAAACACAAGTAAATTATAAAAATGCTACTAAACGAACATAGATCAAGATCATAATTTTATAACACACATTTCCAGTGTTGCCCTTGCTTTTTTATTCACCCCATTTTTTAATTTAAAGAGAATGATAGGAAAATTACCGCTATTATCATTGGGAAACATCTTGATTCTTTTTCTCCTTATGCGCTCTGAAAAAAAGATGCAGTATTACAAAAATTTTACAAAAAAAAAGCTATACTGAAGTGTAGTTTAATTTGTCGGCTACGCTCATTGGACTTGCGTGGTGGACTCATAAACTCTCTTTAGAAGACTATTAGGCCTTTGCCCCAACAACAAAGAAGGTAGAGACTAAAGGTAAATTATTTATTTATTGTATTATTATTTATCTATTTATGTTTAAGGGAGGGACAGAATAGCAGTGGCAGACGGCAACCCCGACTGTTAAACTGAGTCCTTTACCTTTTTGTCTCCATGCTATTTTTTTTTTAATTTCATTTTTAATTTTAATGCCTTTAATGGCACTCTGCTTGTAGCAATTTGGACAGTATCAAGTGATATATGTAGTCTCAATTATTGTTTTGACGAAAACTCATTAGAGCTATTATACAAAATGGCGGAGCCACGTGCAAGCCTAACACAGGCAAATACGCACGCGTTCGTTTTCCGTCAGACTTGCAGCGCGACTCTAAAGGTACCTAATGAACGTTTTTCTTTTCTTTTTTAATTTAGTTCTTAAGAAACTCGACAGATGGCATGTTTATCGCTCCATAGAGCCGTTCGCGAGAACCTGTCAAAATTTTGTCAAGACTGTGCCTGCCATTTTTTTGGAAAGCCAAGGGATTGAGCCCATACAATACAACCATGTCAGGCATAAAAGTTTCGAATTTTCGAATAAAATGATTATTAAATAATGAAATATGCCATTAAAAGATGCGTTCGCATCTTCTTGATCATCGTTTCCCTCTTTATTATTTTAAAGAAACACTTTTTGAAATTTTGACGTTTATTCGCACAGACCGTAGCGCCATCTATCGATCCCTAGAAAACTAAAAGAAAAACGCTCATTATGATGAATGTTATCACCGGTCTTTTTTGGGTTCCGTAGTCAAACAAGGAACCCTTATACTTTCGTCCATTCTGTCTGTCTGTATGCCCCGCCTCAATAACTCGCTGGTTTTTGCACCTATTGAACTGAAATTTGGCATGAAGACAGATAACAGTAACCCAAAAACAGAAATGTAATAGTTATGACGAAACACACTTTTTTCGAGGAATTCGCGCTACGGCTACTTCGCGCTACGGGCACCGTTTTGACACGCCGCCGCTTTTATTCGCGCCACGGCTACCGGCGGGTTATTCCTATCTAGATAGCTAGGCGGAATTTTTTGGGATGATAATAATATGTTGTCTATACTATTAAATCGGCCCAATAAGGCATTGAGAATTACCAGGAGTGCAGAAGAGTACCAGAGATTAAACGTTAACCCTTGCACACTTGTGCTCTCCTGGTATGTCAATAGAAAATCGGCCATGCAATATCACATTAAAGATGGTATAACAAAAAAAATCGGCCAAGTTCGAGTTACTTGGCGGATTTTCTTTAAAAAAAAATTATTAAAGAAAATCCGCCAAGTGCGAGTTGCAATATCGTATCCTAAAAGGCTAATAAGCATTAAGTACCAGGAGAGCAGAAGAGTACAAGAGATTAAACCATAGATTTACCGCTAAATGTAACGATAGGAATATTCCGAGGCGGTGTCCGTAACGCGAAGAAGTCAAAGCATGGTGGCGCGTCGGTAGCCGTGGCGCGAATAAAAGCGGCGCTTGTCAAAACGGTGCCCGTAGCGCGAAGTAGCCGTAGCGCGAATTCCTCCTTTTTTCGACCCCCTCGAAATAGGAGATGGAAAGTTTTTTTTTTAAATTTGTAATTCGATGGATAGGTTAAACTCTCGAAATATCTGCCCTCAAAGTTATAAATGCTGACGAAACGTGTTGTGGATTTTTATGTATACTTTCTTCTGACGAAGCTTTACTTTAATCTTTTAAAATAAGAAGATTCCCTACATGATTCAAGAGCGCGTAGTAAAACCCACGCGTGCCTCATGTGACTCATTGAAGTTGCAAAATATTTAGACTATGTTTTACCTGCATCATCAGAACATGACCTCTTTCCATTTTCCTTCAGATCGCTGGTGTACACGGTCAATAGCTCTGGACTTACAGACTGGTCCTCGCCATCACTGCTGTCATCTGACGACAGTGGCAGCATCTTATCTATGCTGCTTATATCCTGGTTACATAAACAGAGAAGTATAAGACATATTTTCAAAATACGTCAAACTATCTGTCGGATAAGCTAGCAAGAACTTACTCAGAAGTAGTGAAACAGGCCCTTAGGCTGAGATGCTGACTTCTTTTGAGCGTGAGCTTTGTCTAAGGTCGAAAATGTACTTGATATACGGGAGTTCGAACTAAGACTTAAAACACATATCTGAATCTCAAACTAACAGTTGAGCATGCATAATATAACCAGTCCAATAGGATAGTCTTCGGATGCAAATAAAAAACTAATCTCAATATTAGACTTATATGCAAAGTCAAAACTTTTATTCAATAAAATATCACATGATAGTTCTTTTAATGTTAACGTCATTTTTAGACACAGACACCGCACCGCGTCATACGGTGTTCAGTTGTAGGGAAGATGCGGCCAGAAACTCACAACTTTTGAACAAAACAAAGTGTACAATCTAGAGTCACAAATTAAATAACTACAACATTCAATTACATAGCGTAAGACCAGGCATTTTGGTCATTCATACAGGGTCCAACCTAAAATGCTGACAGTATTGAGGATGATCAGACTATCAAACTGAACAACTTTCTCTTAAGGACCAATATCGACGACGTCGCGAAAAAAAAAATTGCTATCCCTTACATATGGCTATAGTAGGTTTCAGTTTTGCATGGAGCAGCTGATATTTTTTCGCGATTTCGATGTTGGTACGATAGAGAAAGTTGTTCAGTTTGACGGTCTGACCATACCCTTAAAAAAGTGTCAGCATACAATTAAGAAGGACCCATCGAGTTTTAATTATGCTTTTTACAGCTTAGTTGACTCTAAGATAAGATATAAAACAAAGTGTACATACGATTCCACCATGCTTCACTTCGGGCTGGTCATCGCACATGCTCAGGACCCTCGACTCAAAGCTGGTCAACTCAGATGTACCGCTGAGGGCTCTCTTCACGGCTTTCTTCTTTGTGTTCGATTTCCAATCTCGCCATGCCTGTAGGTAGGAGTCAACTAAGACACAGTACAGGTCCTTTATACCTGACTCACACTGATAAAAGTCACAACATTCTTTCATCTGTTTTGTATCTTTTATAATCAGGAGTGCAATTCTCTAAGGTAATATCCTTCTTGCATCCTGATCGTCGAAGTTGTCATAACAACACATACTGAATGGACAGCTCGCCAATGTTTCTACTGATGTTTGCACTGAATCTAAGACTGTTCTCCGAACGCCGATTCGCCGTGGGACGGTTCGCCGACAGAACGATTCGTTTTTGGAAGTTTCACCTAAACGATGTTTCGCCATGGGCCGGTTCGCCGACAGTACGATTCGTTTTTGGAAGTTTCACCTAAACGATGTTTCGCCATGGGCCGGTTCGCCGACAGAACGATTCGTTTTTGGAAGTTTCACCTTCAAGACGTTTCACCACAGGACTTTTCGGCATATTTTTTTTTCTTTTCATCATAGCAATATTATGTCCCTTCAGCGTAAATACTACTAAAATATGAATTATTCCCGGCACGCCGCTTTCCCCCTACGCCACTTCTCTTTATAGTGAGTCGCGCTACGTCACGTCGCGTAATAGGGACAAGAAAATTGGCCATGGCGGTCGGTAATATTTAACCTTCTTTCGTACGACTCTGTCGTCGCCATATCCAATTTTAGGTGTGTCCCTTTCTAAAAGAACAAAAATTAAATAAAAACTCTTTTTTTTATTTTTGACGTTGGATTAGAAAGGGACAAAGCTGGGACAAAGTTAACGTCACTAAAAACAACTTCGGAGTAGAACGATCATCACCGACCACCAAGGAGTATTATCATGTTTCACGTCTTGCTAGGCAGTCTGCGCTCCACTATAGATTAAAACTTCTTGGTATAACTCAAATAGCACAACATGGCTGTAACATGTCTATAATCAATAATAGTTGATATTGAATATTACTAATTAAATTAATGATAAAAAGAAAAAAAATATGCCGAAAAGTCCTATGGTGAAACGTCTTGAAGGTGAAACTTCCAAAAACGAATCGTTCTGTCGGCGAACCGGCCCATGGCGAAACATCGTTTAGGTGAAACTTCCAAAAACGAATCGTACTGTCGGCGAACCGGCCCATGGCGAAACATCGTTTAGGTGAAACTTCCAAAAACGAATCGTTCTGTCGGCGAACCGTCCCACGGCGAATCGGCGTTCGGAGAACAGTCTTAGATTCGTTTGCACTTAGGGAATTGCACTCCTGGGCTCAGATTTGCATTAAAATATTATGTGATTGTCTAATAATCAGATCTCCGATTTTACATAAACGTTTCATACTGATTGATTATAATAATCAGGGCTCAGATTTGACCATTAAAATGTTATATATTTCATGGTGTAGTTTAAATGATTTTCAAAATATCAATATGGCATCTATAGGAGGTTTTATGATAAAAATTAATAAAATTAGTATTGATGTCTATTTTTATTTTTGTTTCCGAGTCCAAATGAACACCAACAAACATGTGATCCGAGGCTTTCTTATTTTCTGCCCGAGGTTAGTATACTATTTTTCTACTCGACAGGACGAAAATTGACACTTTCCGTTCGGAGGGGAGAAAAGTATATTTACTTATGTTATTGAGCCTTCATCATAAAAATCGAAAAAGAATATAACTATTTGAATAAAAACATTTAAAAAGTCAATAAAAAAAACAGTTAGTCTCACCTGCTGCCACTTAGTAACATTTTTCAGTGCTCCATTTTCAACGGAATTTAATTTTCGCGCCAATGCTTCCCATTTCCCAACGTACGACAGATTTGTACTTCCCTTACCAGTCAGCAATGTCGAGTCTTTCTCCAATTCCTCTATTAGAATAGACAACTGTTCTGAAGATACCTTCTTTCTATCTTCTGCCATCTGTACCAAAATATAATGAAGCCGTAGAAAGAGAAGGAACTAGAAGAAAGCATGTGTCTTGTAATATAAGAGTAAGAGATGCACATAGCAAATTCGCTCTAGTTAAAAAAGGAGATCGCTACTTATTGCTGTCCTTATCGACGTAGCCACTTTTTTGTTCTACGACGGCTGTCTGACTCCGGAGTCAGACATCTATTTTCATACAAATTGTTTAGGATTTTATGACTATCGCTGTCTCATACGCGGTTACACTGATGTTACGTCTATCAGCGTAAGCGAAAAATACTTTGCCTATGAATGAAGCGGATGGGGTAATTTCACACCTTGGACGTCACTTTTTATACAAATGGGAAATACTGACAAAAGGAAAGCATTTATGATACTCAGTGACCTCTATTAGTTATATGCGATAAGGTATACTCGGGTAAGATCGGATTATTTCGAAAATGCGTAGGAATTTTGTATTTCTAGCATCGAGTCTTCTTCTTGTCGCTGCAAGCCCTGGTGTCAGAGTTTATTCAAACCGCCTTACGACCTCTGACGTGGTTTTTATGTAACAACTACTACCACCAGAGATAGTAGCATCGAGTGAGACACCATTTCGTACTGCCTCTTTCTCTATACCGCAGCTGCCGCTACAATGTATTGGTACAGGTGTAAAGGACTGTCAAAGAAAACTTTGAGGTTCTGGGATTTTCATAAGTAAAGAACGGATTATAGACCTAATTCTTCATGCTACAGTAGCGACATTAGACACTAGTCCGATCTTTGTCCGAGAGCATCTTTTCACAAAACAAATATTTCATCACTTTGGACATGTGCCAGGCTGAAGCTTGTAGTTTGGAAAGCGTAAAGAATTGTAGGTAAAATTTGTTTTATTGTGGACAATAGACACAAGTATAGTTTTTTAGGATTCAAACGATTGCCTGAAAGCCACGGAAAAAACGCCCTGTCTTACAGAAACAGGAATACGCCATTGTCTATATTTTCTGCCATGCTTCCAAGGGTAATAATTGGTGGGAGTGTCCGTATTGTATGTATTATAGTAGGTACCATACTTTATTTTTATTTTTATCGAGACGCATATCAGCAACAAATATGCAACAAGGTGCAGAGATATTGTTTCTGGGTTGTAATGATTTTAATAAGTGGTACACTCTAGTCTCTGCCTCCCCCATGGATGACGAGGCGTGACAGTATAGATAGATTAACAATAACAAAGCGGAAACGAACTTCTTCTTCTTATCGAATGGGTTGCAAGCCCTGGTGTCAGTGTTTATTCAAACCGCCTGACGGCCTCTGACGTGGTTTTTATGTAACGACTACTACCACCAGAGATAGTAGCCAGGACCAACAGCTTAACGTGCCATCCGAAGCACGGAATCATCTTTATTTTCAGACAATCAGGTGACTCATCCTGCAATGTCCTAACCAACTGGGGAAAAACGCACAAAGTGACATTTCACTAGGTGCCCCCCGTGGGAATCGAACCCACAACCTCCCGTGTCACGAGCCCAATGCTCTTAACCATTAGACCACGGAGGCAGTTTCGAAAGGAACGTATAAACTATGAAAGTACCTTGATAACGGAATCAGCACGGGCCATGCATCGTGCTAACAACCAAAAAGCAACGCGATTACCCCCTGGCCTCGTCAAACCTCAAAGGCAAGACCCAGAAAAACAGCCGTTTACCTTTAGAGCTTGATGTTTCTACTCCAGCTGCTCCAGCATAACTTCCAAATTACGACAAGTTTATTGCTGAAATATCTGACGGCTTAAGTTTATCGCTGAAATATCTGAGTTATCCTTCTTCTAATAGTTTTTATACAAACACTAAAAACAACATAGGCGAAGTATAAAAACAACGAGCAAAGCAGAGCAATTTGATCATGTTCAAAGAAAATGGATTTGATTTGCACCAAATTGCACAAACAAACAATTTTTTTTTTTTTTTAAGTTTATCCTTTCGGATAGGCTATGGGAACTAGCCCTTACTGCCTGGTCATTAGTGTCTTTTTTTCTTTATACTTAAACCTAACCTAACCTTAATACCTAACTCTTGAAATGCGAGGGTGGTACACACATTCCAATGGTCAGGGGAGTTTCACGCGAGAATCAATCCGAATCAAACGGGAGCGCCTTCTTTATTTCTCACTCTTACTATATTGCTCTCCATTAATGGCACATTATCAAACTAATTCCACCACATTAACACAATAATAGCCACGAAAAACGAATTTAGAAAATTAAGAAACAAAGCCCGTTTGTTTCTTCACAATTCCTGTGCAAAACTCTCCTGATGACGATGGGATGATAGATGAACGATGAGGATGAAATTTTGGTCGATTTTGTAAGCACGCGCGTTGCCGCCAAAATCACCAGTACGATTTAACTTGCACCAAAACTTTTGTTCTTTCTTCGTATGTATTTGAGATTCCTGTTATGTTGGTCGATTTACGCAACTTTTTGGCACACAATCCGCACGAAATTATGTCACAAATATCACTAAAACCAATTTTTCACGAATATCAAATACAACTTCGACCGAACAAATTTAATGGCGGGAAGCCAATCACAAACAAACAAAGCAAAGCAAAACAAAACCAGGGTTGCCAGACTAGTAGTCACTCCTCACATCAGTAATTCATTTAATGTAATGTTATTGGCAACGTTATTTGCAATAATTTCCTGTGGATCCTTACTGATGTTAACACAAAATACATGGAAATACCTGTAATATAATAATAGAATTAAATTATTTATAGAATTGAAAAGCCCGCCATCCAGTGTTGCCAGCCGGATCTTGTCGAAAGTAACCGGAATTAGATTAAAAAGTAACCTTTTGGTGTGAAAAGTAACCTTTCATAATTTTTTTCCAGTAATAAGGTATTAAACGTTGATGGATAGATGTTGGTTCTATTAACTTACAGAAATGAAAAAAATCAGTAGCGTTTTCCATTTTAAGTTGCATTTTCATCTGATTGATTGATCGAGCGAGTAAGTGAGACTACTTAGACCATTTTTAGTCATTCGTGACCTAAAAATTAGTGCGAGAGAGAAAACGGAGAAAAACGTGTTTTTAGGAGTTGAACTCACTACGGTATTAACGTTTTGCTTTATAAAACAGTACAAAAATATGAAAAAGCATTCCGTTTCATGGAAAAATGTGATTGATAATACAAATTCCGAAAAATCACCTAAAAGTAACCTTTTGAATCGTGTAACCTAAAAGTAACCTGACAGAGCTAAAAATCACCTAAAAGGTTACAAAAGTAACCTTCTGGCAACACTGCCGCCATCTAGCGATAATTTATTATAGAATTTGAAAAGTCCGCCATCTAGCGAAAGCGGAGGCTATTTTCGCTATTTTCGGAGGCTATTTTCGTCACAAAAGGAAATAGATGGCAGGGCAACATGCCATTGCCACAAAAAACCACAAAGATATGTCTCTATTTCCGGTATAATAATGTACTCTTTGTACTACTTCGCCTATGCGAAGTATTTTTCGCTTACGCTGATAGACGTAAATAACATCAGTGTAACCGCGTATGAGACAGCGATGGTCATAAAATCCTATACAATTTGTATGAAAATAGATGTCGACTCCGGAGTCAGACAGCCGTCGTAGACCAAAAAAGTGGCTACGTCGATAAGGGCAGCAATAAGTAGCGATCTCCTTTTTTAACTAGAGTGAATTTGCTATGTGCATCTCTTACTGAGTGATATGACAAGACACGTGCTTTCTTCTAGTTTCTTCTCTTTCTACGTAGTCACTAGAGATGGATTCTCGTACAAAATATGCTTATTTAGGTATTACGTAGGTACTATCTGGATCTAACTAGGATACTTTCTCATAAGTCGTATAAACTTTTTAGCTGTGAAAAATGTAACAAACATACAGACTGATAGACAAACACTTTCTAATATTCGTTTAAAGTTGTGCATCGCAACATAATATTATTTTATTATGAAATACAATAATTTATGTATCAAGAAACAATTTAAAAGGATTAAAAATTCGCGTATATATACCCGAATTTCCTACCATCTGCAGTGCTAGCATGATTAGTCGCTTGACGCGCGCCTGCGGGTTTGAAAATCAAACTCGCACCTGTCATTTATCCCGCGATGGTGAGCATGATTTGACAGCTCGGCAGCCACTCTACCGAGAGAAAGCAGAGTCGCGGCGCGGGTTCGCTGGGATACCATACGGTTAAAACGATCATTTTTAAATATGGTATCACCGAATCGGTAATTAGAGCTGCCCCAATATCATTCGTTCTTTTGCCTATTTCGTTGCGTGCTTTGAGTGCTTATGTTTCGAGTAAAGAGTAAGGAGATACTTTTGGTATAGCGACGTCTCGCTTACACGTTATGTTTTATTCTTAAATTAAAGCTATTGGTTTTTTTCACTTGACATATGTTTGACATTTGAAAACTAAAATTTTATTTTGGAAAAATCAAGAATAAACGGTTTACACAACTAAAATAGCGAAATAAAGCTGTTTTTCAGTAAATAATCGTCACGTCAGCATGTTTGCTAAAGAAAACAATGTTATGTAAGTATTATTGGATGTCAAATATACATTTTTCTTCCGACTTTCTACCTACTTGTATTTCACGTTATAACGTAATTTTACATTTAATTTTCAGAAATCTAAGCACAGTGAGAGCAAATAAACTTTCTGACAATTTGAAGACTTCACCATTGGCGGATATTACTGATAGTGTCTTTAACTGAAGGCACGAGAAGATACTGATGCAGTTATAAAAAGCTTTTCGTGTATCCATGTTCCAACAACGATAAACCAGTGGAAGAATCAGAATTACCTTAAGTCATACAATCTAGGAGTAACCATGTAAGTATGTCATCTTAGTCTTTTTAACAAAGTTTAGGAGATACTAAATGAAGGTATAATGTGTTAAATCCTTTATATACAACATAATAAACAAAACAAATTAAGAGAAACAAAAGAAAAGAAACTCACAGCTAAACTTAATCAAATAGCCCGCCCCGTATCGATCCAGGTGCAAAAGTGCCCATAGCACCGCTGCCGCGTTGTATTGCTATGGCCATGGTTTGCATCAAGAACCACCCAGAGTGGGGGTCACATTTCCTCTCCCTAAGTCTTATGCCCGATTTCAGGCTCCCCACACTCCTGTGACCGGAACAAACAGATATTGGTGCTTCAAGTCTTGAGTACCAGACTCTCTGCAGCTGCTCCAGGGGTCCGTGAGGTGCGGCTAAGTTAGCTGGCGGCGATGGTGCTGATGCATGTAGCATCCCACGGGAGGAGCGCATCAGAATTTCTTCTTCTGCATATGTAGGTTTCCTCACGATGTTTTCCTTCACCGTTTGAGACCAGTCAGTAATATGATCATAAGTTAGAAAAACTCATTGGTACGTGGCATGTTGTCCGTGCGGATTCGAATCCGGACCTCATGATTGAGAGTCCATACCTGTCCGCAACGGGCCACTGAGCTCTCATAGTAGGTATATTTACTTATATTATTTACCCCCAACCGGGTAAAGCTGGGGCCGGGTCACTAGGACACAATTTTGATGTTGTAGCCATTGATATAATTTGTACCAAATTATCTCCCATGGGAGTCATAGTGATGACTCTAAACCGTACCTAAAACTACCTTATTATTTTTAGGTAATACCTTATAAGTTATATTCTTGTATTTATTTGTAATAATTATAATCTTTCATTTGTTGCAATGTTGTTGATCATCATTGTTCATCAGTGCATTTAGTTATTAATTATTGTAATGTAGTAACTAGTTGTTCATCATTTATAAGTGGTTATACCTATTGTTTTCTTTGTGTGTAATGTAAGTTAATTTTTGGAAGTTTATTATTGAAATTGATATCATTAGCTTAAACTGAACAACTTTTACTATGGAAACAAACTGATCGGAGCAAAATAAAAATCAGCTGTTGCATACATTTGAGTCGAGTAGGCATTTTAGCAGTTTCAGTTTAGTATGGGACAGCAGATTTTTTTTGCTCCAATCGGTTTGCTCCCATAGTAAAAGTTGTTCAGTGTGATGGGTAGACTCTTAGTTTAATAGTATGCTACTATCAATTTCACCCTGTAGTTGTAAGTAATTAATTTACTTTATTGACTTAAGGATATCAACTAAATTGTACTTATTAGATTTATTGAATGTATTTAATGTTCTTTATTGTAAAATTTCTAGCTGTCGTACGTGACAATGAAACTGCATAGATTTTTCAAAGTATATTATGTACCTATCTGTACCTAACTTAGCAATAAAGATACCAATTTGAAGAATTATTTTGTTTGGGTCCGGGATATTAAAAATTTTAATAAAATCTGTTGCTTTAATAAAATATGAGTTTTTCTTTGACAATAGTAATCGCTTTATTATTGTACTACCGTGAAGAACCAACTCCTTCTCTGCTGTCACTTGTCTACTGATGATGGAGTAGAACAACATTGTGAGGAATTCTCTGGAGGCAAATAGCTAGTTAACCGTGCTTGGGCTCTTTTGATAGTGTTCGGTGAGACGGTGAATAGCTTCTGTACATGAACTGCTGAGGGCCTTCTGATGGAGCAGGACAACATGAACTCTGCGAAGGCACATAGCTAGTTAACCGTGCTTGGGCTCTTTTGATAGTGTTCGGTGAGACGATGAGTAGCTTCTGTACATGACCTGCTGAGGGCCCGATGATGGAGCAGAACAACATGAACTCTGCGAAGGCACATAGCTAGTTAACCGTGCTTGGGCTCTTTTGATAGTGTTCGGTGAGACGGTGAGTAGCTTCTGTACATGAACTGCTGCGGGCCTGATGTTGGAGCAGAACAACATCGTGGGGAACTCTGCGAAAGCACATAGCTAGTTAACCGTGCTTGGGCTCTTTTGATAGTGTTCGGTGAGATGGTGAATAGCTTCTGTACATGACCTGCTGAGGGCCTGATGATGGAGCAGAACAATATCGTGGGGAACTCTGCGCACATAGCTAGTTAACCGTGCTTGGGCTCTTTTGATAGTGTTCGGTGAGACGATGAGTAGCTTCTGTACATGACCTGCTGAGGGCCTGATGATGGAGCCGAACAATATCGTGGGGAACTCTGCGCACATAGCTAGTTAACCGTGCTTGGGCTCTTTTGATAGTGTTCGGTGAGACGATGAGTAGCTTCTGTACATGACCTGCTGAGGGCCTGATGATGGAGCAGAACAATATCGTGGGGAACTCTGCGCACATAGCTAGTTAACCGTGCTTGGGCTCTTTTGATAGTGTTCGGTGAGACGATGAGTAGCTTCTGTACATGACCTGCTGAGGGCCCGATGATGGAGCAGAACAACATGAACTCTGCGAAGGCACATAGCTAGTTAACCGTGCTTGGGCTCTTTTGATAGTGTTCGGTGAGACGATGAGTAGCTTCTGTACATGACCTGCTGAGGGCCCGATGATGGAGCAGAACAACATGAACTCTGCGAAGGCACATAGCTAGTTAACCGTGCTTGGGCTCTTTTGATAGTGTTCGGTGAGACGGTGAGTAGCTTCTGTACATGAACTGCTGCGGGCCTGATGTTGGAGCAGAACAACATCGTGGGGAACTCTGCGAAAGCACATAGCTAGTTAACCGTGCTTGGGCTCTTTTGATAGTGTTCGGTGAGATGGTGAATAGCTTCTGTACATGACCTGCTGAGGGCCTGATGATGGAGCAGAACAATATCGTGGGGAACTCTGCGCACATAGCTAGTTAACCGTGCTTGGGCTCTTTTGATAGTGTTCGGTGAGACGATGAGTAGCTTCTGTACATGACCTGTGAGGGCCTGATGATGGAGCCGAACAATATCGTGGGGAACTCTGCGCACATAGCTAGTTAACCGTGCTTGGGCTCTTTTGATAGTGTTCGGTGAGACGATGAGTAGCTTCTGTACATGACCTGCTGAGGGCCTGATGATGGAGCAGAACAATATCGTGGGGAACTCTGCGCACATAGCTAGTTAACCGTGCTTGGGCTCTTTTGATAGTGTTCGGTGAGACGGTGAGTAGCTTCTGTACATGAACTGCTGCGGGCCTGATGTTGGAGCAGAACAACATCGTGGGGAACTCTGCGAAAGCACATAGCTAGTTAACCGTGCTTGGGCTCTTTTGATAGTGTTCGGTGAGACGGTGAATAGCTTCTGTACATGACCTGCTGAGGGCCTGATGATGGAGCAGAACAACATGAGCTCTGCGAAGGCACATAGCTAGTTAACCGTGCTTGGGCTCTTTTGATAGTGTTCGGTGAGACGGTGAGTAGCTTCTGTACATGAACTGCTGAGGTTCTCATGATGGAGCAGAACAACATTTTGGGGAACTCTGCGAAGGCACATAGCTAGTTGACCGTGCTTGGGCTCTTTTGATAGTGTTCGGTGAGACGGTGAGTAGCTTCTGTACATGAACTGCTGCGGGCCTGATGTTGGAGCAGAACAACATCGTGGGGAACTCTGCGAAAGCACATAGCTAGTTAACCGTGCTTGGGCTCTTTTGATAGTGTTCGGTGAGATGGTGAATAGCTTCTGTACATGACCTGCTGAGGGCCTGATGATGGAGCAGAACAATATCGTGGGGAACTCTGCGCACATAGCTAGTTAACCGTGCTTGGGCTCTTTTGATAGTGTTCGGTGAGACGATGAGTAGCTTCTGTACATGACCTGCTGAGGGCCTGATGATGGAGCCGAACAATATCGTGGGGAACTCTGCGCACATAGCTAGTTAACCGTGCTTGGGCTCTTTTGATAGTGTTCGGTGAGACAATGAGTAGCTTCTGTACATGACCTGCTGAGGGCCTGATGATGGAGCAGAACAATATCGTGGGGAACTCTGCGCACATAGCTAGTTAACCGTGCTTGGGCTCTTTTGATAGTGTTCGGTGAGACGGTGAGTAGCTTCTGTACATGAACTGCTGCGGGCCTGATGTTGGAGCAGAACAACATCGTGGGGAACTCTGCGAAAGCACATAGCTAGTTAACCGTGCTTGGGCTCTTTTGATAGTGTTCGGTGAGACGGTGAATAGCTTCTGTACATGACCTGCTGAGGGCCTGATGATGGAGCAGAACAACATGAGCTCTGCGAAGGCACATAGCTAGTTAACCGTGCTTGGGCTCTTTTGATAGTGTTCGGTGAGACGGTGAGTAGCTTCTGTACATGAACTGCTGAGGTTCTCATGATGGAGCAGAACAACATTTTGGGGAACTCTGCGAAGGCACATAGCTAGTTGACCGTGCTTGGGCTCTTTTGATAGTGTTCGGTGAGACGGTGAGTAGCTTCTGTACATGGACTGCTGAGGGCCTGTTGTTGGAGCAGAACAATATTGTGGGGAACTCTGCGAAGGCACATAGCTAGTTGACCGTGCTTGGGCTCTTTTGATAGTGTTCGGTGAGACGGTGAGTAGCACATGCGTTCTGTACATGAACTGCTGAGGGCCTGATGTTGGAGCAGAACAAAATCGTGGGGAACCCTGTGAAGGCACATGGCTAGTAGAACATGCTTGGGTTTCTTTTTTCACGACGGAATGGAGTAATACGCTTTGAGGGTGAGATGTTGTTTGTTTGTGTGTGTTCATTTCAAAACTTAGGTTTACTTGCGGATTTTATCATTGTTTTAATTAATGCAATCTTTTATATTTAATGTGTTTTTCAAGTCATTTGAGCCGCCACAGTGAATGAATACCATAAAAATATTATTTTCACTGCCAAATTTCATGAATTATTACTGAAAAGTCCACTTAAAACAACAGTCGCGGACCCCATCGGTGCAAGACATATATCTCTAAAGATAAACGTCAAACGTAGAGCCACAAACTCTACCGAACGGTGATCATGCTCGCATTTGTAGACTAGAGTCTACGAATGACAGTTGGGCGCTCGCGTCATCGTAAGTCGCGCGTGATAGAATATAGGAGGGTATTCTGAATGATATTAAATAAAAGGTGATAATTAGTATAACCATTATATTTCATTACTTTGACTCGATATTTAACACTGTTTCGTTAATAAAACCACAAAGAAGAAATGAGAAACTACACACATACAAAAATATCATTTTAAAGATTATAATAACAGTTCACATAAATTAAGTTTACAGTAATTAGTTTAACACTTACTTGGGCAGCGTAACGGCAGGAATGAATCCCAGATAATGACTCGACACCCATTTTATATACCTGTTTTCCCGCCAACATCAATTCTGTTATTGGCGGAACAATCAGGGAATTGCATTGCTTCAAATATTCACATGATTAATAGGTTGTAAATAACTATTATCAGCAAACAATTATTGTAAGCAATATTATGAATAATTAGTATGGAATTTAAGCAATATTCAAAACAATGAATCACTAAATAATTACTACCAACAACAGATGGTTGTTTAAAGATGGGCGATTGTGAATGAAATTATTCGAATAATTCGATTGTAGAATTCATTCGAATTATTCGAATAACCTTACATCTCATTCGAATTTGAAAAAAAGCGAGAAGTAAATAAGAATGTATTGCGTTGTCTCATTCCTCCCGATTCAAATTTCATATTACTAGTTTATTCATTCGAATATCCGTAACATCATCTAAAAGTAATCTCTATTTCCTGAGAAAAAATACCCAATTTCGTGTGGCAAATTTAATCATTCATTTAACTAGTTCAACCATCGAACTTAAGCGCTATTCACATTAGAACGGACGGGCGCGGGCGGAGGACGGTTGACGTGGACGGACGGGAGAGGGCGGAGGACGGACGGGTGCGGTCGGAGGACGCAGACGGACGGGAGCGGGCGCAGGACGTGGACGGACGGGAGCAGGCGGAGGACGGACGGGAGCGGGCGTAGGACGTGGACAGACGGCAGCGGGCGCAGGACGGACGGGTGCGGGCGGAGGACGTGGATGGACGGGAGCGGGCGGAGGACGGATGGGAGCGGGCGGAGGACGGACGGAGGATGTGGACGGACGGGCACGGGCGGGCGACGGACGGAGGACGTGGATGGACGGGAGCGGGCAGAGGACGTAGACGGACGGGAGCGGGCGCAGGACGTGGACGGACGGGAGCGGGCGGAGGACGGACGGAGGACGTGGACGGACGGAGGACGTGGACGGACGGAGGACGTGGACGGACGGGAGCAGGCGGAGGACGCAGACGGACGGGAGCGGGCGCAGGACGTGGACGGACGGGAGCAGGCGGAGGACGGACGGGAGCGGGCGTAGGACGTGGACAGACGGCAGCGGGCGCAGGACGGACGGGCGCGGGCGGAGGACGTGGATGGACGGGAGCGGGCGGAGGACGGATGGGAGCGGGCGGAGGACGGACGGAGTATGTGGACGGACGGGAGCGGGCGCAGGACGTGGACGGACGGGAGCGGGCGGAGGACGGCACGGGCGGGCGACGGACGGAGGACGTGGATGGACGGGAGCGGGCAGAGGACGTAGACGGACGGGAGCGGGCGCAGGACGTGGACGGACGGGAGCGGGCGGAGGACGGACGGAGGACGTGGACGGACGGAGGACGTGGACGGACGGGAGCAGGCGGAGGACGGACGGAGGACGTGGACGGGAGCGGGCGGAGGACGTGGACGGACGGGAGCGGGCGGAGGACGGACGGAGGACGTGGACGGACGGGAGCGGGCGGAGGACGGACGGGCGTGGGCGCGGAGGACTGAGGACGACGACAAGACATTCCTGGCTTAGCACCAGATTCTGGTTAAATATGTGTTTTGCTATCAAAACTGAACTTATGGAAAAAAAATAACAAGTTATTACCCGTTGCTTATAATATAATCTTTATAAATTAACTAGCGGTTCGCAAATTAGTAACTATTTACTTATTACTACGAATATCAATTAAAAGTAGACTTTATTATACGACGATACAGCCCAATTTTGTATAGCAAAGTGAATGAATGAACTAGCGGTTTTATTCGAATTTGCGAACTAGCGATCGATTGTTTTCGTATTCGATTGTTAATATTAGTAAGTACTAATATTAACAATCGAATACGAAAACAATCGATTTGAATACGATTGTTAATATTAGTAAGTACTAATATTAACAATCGAATACGAAAACAATCGATCGCTAGTTCGCAAATTCGAATAAAACCGCTAGTTCATTCATTCACTTTGCTAACCATTCGAATATTAGAATCAGTAACAATCGCCCATCTCTGCAGTGCTAGCATGATTAGTCGCTTGACGCGCGCCTGCGGGTTTGAAAATCAAACTCGCACCTGTCATTTATCCCGCGATGGTGAGCATGATTTGACAGCTCGGCAGCCACTCTACCGAGAGAAAGCAGAGTCGCGGCGCGGGTTCGCTGGGATACCATACGGTTAAAACGATCATTTTTAAATATGGTATCACTGAATCGGTAATTAGAGCTGCTCCAATATCATTCGTTCTTTTGCCTATTTCGTTGCGTGCTTTGAGTGCTTATGTTTCGAGTAAAGAGTAAGGAGATACTGTTGGTATAGCGACGTCTCGCTTACACGTTATGTTTTATTCTTAAATTAAAGCTATTTGTTTTTTTCACTTGACATATGTTTGACATTTGAAAACTAAAATTTTATTTTGGAAAAATCTAGAATAAACAGTTTTACACAACTAAAATAGCGAAATAAAGCTGTTTTTCAGTAAATAATCGTCACGTCAGCATGTTTGCTAAAGAAAACAATGTTATGTAAGTATTATTGGATGTCAAATATACATTTTTCTTCCGACTTTCTACCTACTTGTATTTCACGTTATAACGTAATTTTACATTTAATTTTCAGAAATATAAGCACAGTGAGAGCAAATAAACTTTCTGACAATTTGAAGACTTCACCATTGGCGGATATACGGGATTACTTGTCTTTAACTGAAGGCACGAGAAGATACTGATGCAGTTATAAAAAGCTTTTCGTGTATCCATGTTCCAACAACGATAAACCAGTGGAAGAATCAGTCTTGCCTTATGTCATACAATCTAGAAATAACCATGTAAGTATGTCATCTTAGTCTTTTGAACAAAGTTTAGGAGATACTAAATGAAGGTATAATGTGTTAAATCCTTTATATACAACATAATAAACAAAACAAATTAAGAGAAACAAAAGAAAAGAAACTCACAGCTAAACTTAATCAAATAGCCTGCCCCATATCGATCGGTGCAAAAGTGCCCATAACGCTAGCACCGCTGCCGCGTTGTATTGCTATGGCCATGATTTGCATCAGGAACCACCCGGAGTGGGGGTCACATTTCCTCTCCCTAAGTCTTATGCCCGATTTCAGGCTCCCCACACTCCTGTGACCGGAACAAACAGATATTGGCGCTTCAAGTCTTGAGTACCAGACTCTCTGCAGCTGCTCCAGGGGTCCGTGAGGTGCGGCTAAGGTAGCTGGCGGCGATGGTGCTGATGCATGTAGCATCCCACGGGAGGCACTTGCCCTTCTGCCAGGGCGTCAAAGTTAGGCCGTCAAGCCTGTTACTTTTGGTGCGGCTGAGGCCTGAAGGCACGCATGATATCTTTGCAGAAAATAGAGCCCTTTGGAAGATGTCGTTAAGGGCATGGTGACAAGGAGACCTTCCAGATCAACGGCAGCTTAATGCGTGTTGATTGTTGGCCTCCACCAAGGAATCACAAATACACATGTGGTTCACATGCATTGCAGCCCAAGCGGAGGCCCACAGCCACACGCAATGAGTCGTTGTCTAAAAGGGTACCAAGGTGAGGCGAAGGTATTGCATGCACGGCCCTGATCCCGGTTGGGACACCGCTTTGAGTCTCGCCAACTCAGCCCTGGATGCTTCGTCAGTAAGTTGATTGAGAGTTCATTTTTAAGGCAAGGTCGTCCAAAGAGCATTGGACACAAGCATTTTCTAACCAAGCGGCTAACCCATCCCCTGTGAAAGGAATGCTGAGTTGGATTACCTTCTAGGTTATGAATATATTAGAATGAATCGGGAGGAAATCTGAGGAAGTCAAATACTATCATCGCAAGTTTAAACACATTCCGGGATACCACAGCATCCAAATCGTCTTCCTCCTTTTTGTATCACCGGACGCTTTAATAATGCCACAGCAATCACTCTCACATATTACCATGCGCTGAGGATGCAATATGACAGAACTGCTACAGCAGTTGAGACTGTTGTCAGAGAATTTCTTCTGAAATATTTATGTGTATAGTAGGTATCATCATCATCATCATCATCATCAGCCTATATACGTCCCACTGCAGGCACAGGCCTACCCTCTAGGAGGGTGTTTGGGCGTTAGTCCACCACGCGTGTTCAATGCGTATTGGTAGACTTCACATACGCATCAGAATTTCTTCTTCTGCATATGCAGGTTTCCTCACGATGTTTTCCTTCCTTTTTGCAAATATCTCGTTTCCTATGCATCAAATCGTGAACATAGCTTTAACAAAAATCGTAGAAAATAACATAATCTACCATTTTATTTCTAACATTTTTTTTCTACCGTCAACCGTTGTTGAGATATTTGTCTGTTATTATTTTAATTATTTAGTGTTTACAAATATCACGTTTCCAATGCATCAAATCATGATAAAATCTAGCACAAACTTGTAGAACATAAAATTCTCTACAATTTTACCGTCGACAAATTTTTTCTATCACTAACAGTTGTCGAGATATCTGTTTGTTTCTATTTTAATTGCAATAATTATTGTAATTTTAATGGTCTTGCTAGTTCATAATTTATTATAAATATGTCTTTGAACTAGATTTCACAATCTTTACAAGTATCGCTTAACCAACAGTTCGCCAAATTGTTCATGAAAAATGTTACAATACATTTTTGGTATCTTATAAAAGTGGTCTGATTCTGGAAAGGTGACCTATCCGCCTTGTAAGACCGGGTTTTCCGTGACGGGGAAAGTGTTTTCTATCGATCCATGTTGATTTCACAATTCCTATATGTTTAGGCCCAGGACCCAATTTTTTCGATTTTCAACCCCGGTCTGATTTCGAACGGTGACCGATTTGAGAAAAAGTAAATATGCAGATGTGTTGTCCTAAGTAGTCCCTTTCTTAAAATGCATTCAGATTGATTCCTATATGTTTAGGCCCAGACCCCATTTTTTCGCGATTGTCTGACCGCTGTAAAAAATTTCAGTGACCGGTTTGAGTCGTAAGACCGAGGCTAAATGATGTACTTTGGAGTGTTCTTTCGAGCTAGAATGAATCCAGCTGTCCTATACGTTTAGGCCCCAATCCGTTGTGGGCTCTATGACTACAACTAAATTAGATTTTGCATACAAAATTAGTTCCATAAAAAACATAACCTTTTATGCGCCATAACCTTCCAGTCAGTAATACGAACATAAGTTAGAAAAACTCATTGGTACGTGGCATGTTTTCCGTGCGGATTCGAATCCGGACCTCATGGTTGAGAGTCCATACCTGTCCGCAACGGGCCACTGAGCTCTCATAGTGTGTATATTTACTTATATTATTGACCCCCAACCGGGCAAAGCTGGGGCCGGGTCACTAGGACACAATTTTGATGTTGTAGCCATTGATATAATTTGTACCAAATTATCTCCCATGGGAGTCATAGTGATGACTCTAAACCGTACCTAAAACTACCTTATTATTTTTAGGTAATACCTTATAAGTTATATTCTTGTATTTATTTGTAATAATTATAATCTTTCATTTGTTGCAATGTTGTTCATCAGTGCATTTAGTTATTAATTATTGTAATGTAGTAACTAGTTGTTCATCATTTATAAGTGGTTATACCAATTGTTTTCTTTGTGTGTAATGTAAGTTAATTTTTGGAAGTTTATTATTGAAATTGATATCATTAGCTTAAACTGAACAACTTTTTCTATGGAAACAAACCGATCGGAGCAAAATAAAAATCTGCTGTTGCATACATTTGAGTCGAGTAGGCATTTTAGCAGTTTCAGTTTAGTATGGGACAGCAGATTTTTTTTGCTCCAATCGGTTTGATCCCATAGTAAAAGTTGTTCAGTGTGATAGGTAGACTCTTAGTTTAATAGTATGCTACTATCAATTTCACCCTGTAGTTGCAAGTAATTAATTTACTTTATTGACTTAAGGATATCAACTAAATTGTACTTATTAGATTTATTGAATGTATTTAATGTTCTTTATTGTAAAATTTCTAGCTGTCGTACGTGACAATGAAACTGCATAGATTTTTCAAAGTATATTATGTACCTATCTGTACCTAACTAAAGCAATAAAGATACCAATTTGAAGTTTTATTTTTATTTTTTTTGGGTCCGGGATATTAAAAATTTTAATAAAATCTGTTGCTTTAATAAAATATGAGTTTTTCTTTGACAATAGTAATCGCTTTATTATTGTACTACCGTGAAGAACCAACTCCTTCTCTGTCACTTGTCTACTGATGATGGAGTAGAACAACATTGTGAGGAATTCTCTGGAGGCAAATAGCTAGTTAACCGTGCTTGGGCTCTTTTGATAGTGTTCGGTGAGACGGTGAATAGCTTCTGTACATGAACTGCTGAGGGCCTTCTGATGGAGCAGGACAACATCGTGGGGAAATCTGCGAAGGCACGTAGCTAGTTAACCATGCTTGGGCTCTTTTGATAGTGTTCGGTGAGACGGTGAGTAGCTTCTGTACATGAACTGCTGCGGGCCTGATGTTGGAGCAGAACAACATCGTGGGGAACTCTGCGAAAGCACATAGCTAGTTAACCGTGCTTGGGCTCTTTTGATAGTGTTCGGTGAGACGGTGAATAGCCTCTGTACATGACCTGCTGAGGGCCTGATGATGGAGCAGAACAACATGAACTCTGCGAAGGCACATAGCTAGTTAACTGTGCTTGGGCTCTTTTGATAGTGTTTGGTGAGACGATGAGTAGCTTCTGTACATGAACTGCTGTGGGCCTGATGATGGAGCAGAACAATATCGTGGGGAACTCTGCGCACATAGCTAGTTAACCGTGCTTGGGCTCTTTTGATAGTGTTCGGTGAGACGGTGAGTAGCTTCTGTACATGAACTGCTGCGGGCCTGATGTTGGAGCAGAACAACATCGTGGGGAACTCTGCGAAAGCACATAGCTAGTTAACCGTGCTTGGGCTCTTTTGATAGTGTTTGGTGAGACGGTGAATAGCCTCTGTACATGACCTGCTGAGGGCCTGATGATGGAGCAGAACAACATGAACTCTGCGAAGGCACATAGCTAGTTAACCGTGCTTGGGCTCTTTTGATAGTGTTCGGTGAGACGGTGAGTAGCTTCTGTACATGAACTGCTGAGGTTCTCATGTCATGATGGAGCAGAACAACATTTTGGGGAACTCTGCGAAGGCACATAGCTAGTTAAACGTGCTTGGGCTCTTTTGATAGTGTTCGGTGAGACGGTGAGTAGCTTCTGTACATGGACTGCTGAGGGCCTGTTGTTGGAGCAGAACAATATTGTGGGGAACTCTGCGAAGGCACATAGCTAGTTGACCGTGCTTGGGCTCTTTTGATAGTGTTCGGTGAGACGGTGAATAACTTCATACATGCGTTCTGTACATGAACTGCTGAGGGCCTGATGTTGGAGCAGAACAAAATCGTGGGGAACTCTGCGAAGGCACATGGCTAGTAGAACATGCTTGGGCTCTTTTTTTCCACGACGGAATGGAGTAATACGCTTTGAGGGTGAGATGTTGTTTGTTTGTGTGTTCATTTCAAAACTTAGGTTTACTTGCGGATTTTATCATTGTTTTAATTAATGCAATCTTTTATATTTAATGAGTTTTTCAAGTCATTTGAGCCGCCACAGTGAATGAATACCATAAAAATATTATTTTCACTGCCAAATTTCATGAATTATTACTGAAAAGTCCACTTAAAACAACAGTCGCGGACCCCATCGGTGCAAGACATATATCTCTAAAGATAAACGTCAAATGTAGAGCCACAAACTCTACCGAACGGTGATCATGCTCGCATTTGTAGACTAGAGTCTACGAATGACAGTTGGGCGCTCGCGTCATCGTAAGTCGCGCGCATCATGTTAGCTACTGTAGAGACAGAGGCGAAGCCGCGCCAAAATAGAGATATGGTATAGAGAGACTCGAAGTCGCGGGGTATCATGCTAGCCCTGCTGTGGTTGTTAGTCAGTGTTGCCAGTACTAATATTCTAGTAGGGATTGTTCTACTACCTAACATTATATTCATATTCTTTAATATATTTGCTAACACGCGCATCATGTTAGCTACTGTAGAGACAGAGGCGAAGCCGCGCCAAAATAGAGATATGGTATAGAGAGACTCGAAGTCGCGGGGTATCATGCTAGCCCTGCTGGTAACCCTGATCTTTGTTTCGTTCAAAAATTATACGAATAGGAAATGGTGAAATAAAACTGTTGTCAACATTTTAATTTCTGAACGAATTTGCCAAATATTTAAACATGGCAACAACAAAAATTGCTCTGCTGAGCTGGCAACTCTTCCAGCTGACGAGTTGTCAAATTTTTTGCAGCTTGCAGAAATCTGGAATCGCGATAAATCGTTTTTTAATATCAAAAAATGCCTTTTTTACATTAAACTATCAATAAAATTTAAGTTTTAAAAATGCGCCGTACGTTAGTAATATTATTTGCAGTGTTAACATGTGTTTGTGCCTGGGACGATGACGATTTCGAAGTGTTTGACGTGGTCGAAGAAGTTAACCAGAATTTCTACGAATTACTCGGAGTTGCTCAGGTATGGAGAGGGTTTTTATTCAATATTAATATTTACCTTTAATATTACACCTTACACATACGTTCTTTTGTAATTAATTTGAAAACAATTGTCCTAAAACTATAGGTTATAAAAACGTTCAAAATTTTCTTCTGAAAAAAAGCAATTACGAATTAAAAGCAATCTACCTATTTCATATAATGTAAGTTGCTACCACTCAATCACGAGGGTCTGGATTTGAATCCGCATCGACATGACATGTACCAATGAGTTCTTCTTCATTAAATTGCTCTCAATTGTTGAAGAAAAACATTGTGAGGAAACCAAGAAAATCTGATGTATATGTTCGACGACCCGGTTGGTGTAATGGTTACCACGCCGGACTGCCAAACAAACCATGGTCCTGGGTTCGAATCCCGGTTCGGTCATGGATGTTATATGTTTGTGCCGTTGTTGTATGGTTTCCATAATAAAAGCCTTTAGTGCTTAGTTTGGGATCATTACAATGTATGTGCCTGTGAGCGTTATTTATTTTATGTGAAGTCTATCAATCCGCATTGGACACGCGTGGTGGACTGTACCCCACACACTCCTTGTGCCATATGAATAAATACGACTAGCAGTCAAGCTTCTTACAGCGCGCCCAACGGTGCTAGACTCGCGAAAAAAGTTGTAATCCATTGTTTTATGGATCAAAATGGTGTGTTTACGAGTCAAGCGGCGGTCTCCGGCGCGACGTCCCTCTTGTATGAAGCTTCCAATCTGTTCGGATATTTAATCATGTGCCTGTGCCCTGCAGTAGGACTATAGGAGATAGGTATATAGGCTGATGATGATGATGATGAATAACATTGATATTTGTTCGTAGGATGCGTCACCTTCAGAAATAAAGTCAGCATTCAAGAAGTTAACTCTAAAGCTCCATCCGGATAAGAATGATGCTCCAGACGCTGATGTTCAGTTCAGGAACCTGGTCTCCGTACACAATGTACTCAAAGATCCCGGTAAACGAGAGAAGTATGTTAAATTACTTTTAAAATTTTTTATTCTGCATTTAAATCACATCCTGGATACTTCATACAAACAAACTCACACTGACATGAAGAAATAAGCACATGCAATAGTGGGTGTAAGAGAGAGAGGACTAAAGCATTGCATACTGTTGTCTTCCTCCCAACTTATGGTAAAATGGTGAGGGAATAAGCTATATCTTTGTTATTATCAGATACTAAGCCTTTTTAAAGATTTTTGAAGCTAAATAATACACGGTGTAAACTTAGGGTGTTGCATACTTTAGGGGGTACTCTAGACTTATACATCTTTGTCGAGTTGTATCATAGGTAAAGTTGTTGAGTGTATTGGTCTTAAACACTCCCAAAACTATGTTATGTTACACATTTAAAACATCTTTTACATGTGATGCGAATTGTGACATCACTTCACATTTCCAATAGTTCTGACACTTACAATAAAATTGTAGATACAACGACGTGCTCAAGAACGGTCTTCCAAACTGGCGATCAGCGGTGTACTACTACCGGCACGTGAGGAAGATGGGCCTGGCCGAGGGCTCTATCATTCTGTTTATCATCATTACGTTCAGCCAGTACGCTGTCGGGTGGGCTGCGTACGCTGAGAAGAGGTTCACTGCTGTGAGTTTTATTAATGACTCGCTTTTGCCCATGACTTTGTACATGGATTACAAATATGTACAGTAGTACCAGGTTTATAAGGCTTACCGATGTACCTGCGCAGTTGACTTTTAATAGCGCGCGAAATTATATTCACCAATCAGGATGTGCCACCTTCAATCTGTTTACGCTATTGGCTTATTTGTTTTCGCGCCCTTTTCGATGCTATCCGACTTTGCACTCTTTGATTACTAAATGACTTAGGGTTTTGACGGGGACTCGGGCCTGCACTGCGCAAAAGAAGATTGAAGAGGCGACTTATTTTCCTGGTCGTACTGTACACCTTTACTTACACTTATACCCGTAAAGTTTGGTATTCGAAAAACCCTTTCTAAGTGCAGTTAAGTGCACCGCCTACATCCTCTGTAGAATAACTCCATAATGTAACTTAAGACTTGACTAGTTTAGGTGCCAGCCAAATTTCAGTAATGAATTTCTTTATGTTTATTCCAAATTTCATGTTTCCATCTTCAGTTGTTTGGTTCAGGCTGTATGTTGTCTGTCAGTTCGTCACAGAACAGTTTTATTGTGCTGATACATACAATGTGTTAAATATGGGTTGAACTACACATGGCCGCACGCGATCGCACTATTCCGTCGCTCCATCCTTTTCTGTCACTCAGGAACGTCATTTGCTAGAGCATATAAGATAGACATATTATTATGTACCTTTTGTAGATAATCAAGTTACTTTAAACAGAAATATTCTAGATTTTGTTGATAATACCGTGTTTTTGGGAATAACGATTGACTCTAGGCTGCAATGGGGCTCCCACATTGAAACTCTGGCTGGTAGGCTAAGCTCTGCAGCATATGCAGTCAGAAAAATTAAACAACTAACAGATATTGAAACTGCCAGACTCGTATGTTTCAGTTACTTCCATAGTATCATGTCCTATGGTATTTTATTGTGGGGTCGTGCTGCAGACATTGAGACGATCTTTATCCTACAGAAACGAGCAATTCGAGCTATATATGGCCTGCGTTGTCGTGATTCGCTTCGCGAAATCTTTAAGGAAATTAATATTTTAACCGTTTATGGACAGTTTATTTATGAAAACATTTTATATGTAAGAAAAAATTTGTCTTTGTTTCCACGAAATTGTGATGTCCATAATTACAACACACGAAATAAAAATAAACTCATATTTCCACACTTTCGGCTTAGTAGGGTCAACACGTCTTTCATGGGTCACTGTATACGCTGTTATAATAAAATCCCCGAGACCATTTTGAATCTTTCCGAAAACATGTTTAAAACTCAGATCAAAAAAGTCCTCTGTAAAAAAGCATACTATAAACTGGATGATTATTTAAATGATCAAAATGCTTGGGTCTGAGTGTCACTACCTTATAGTTTACTGTATAGTATCAATTATTTAATTAAATAAACTATGTATTACTGTATACATAACCTTAGCATAAGAATTTATATTGTAATAGTCATTAAGTCGTGTTATGCTGTAGAGTTACTGGCCGCATCTTCTCTACAGCGACAACACGTTCCGACGCGGTGGTAGCTTAAAAAAGAATTGACGTTTAATAAGTGTGCTTCAGGCTCCTATATTGAATAAATGATTTTGAATTGAATTTGAATTGAATTGAATTGAGACGGAACGCGATCGCGTGCGGCCATGTGTAGTTCAACCCTATTGGTACAGGAAAGTAATCCTGAGGGTGCAAAGCTATTTGGTATCTTGCCTTCAAAAAGTTCACAGAACATATTATCAGCTACTTATAATCAGTGATCGGAATAGGTGGTGCAATTTAGGGTAATGGCGCAAATATTTGTGTGATGAATATGAATATTTGTATTCAATTCATAGGTTTTTGTATCTATACAGGGCGTGCACCCCGTTGAATATACAACGCATACAATTTTACACACTGTATAGATACAAACACCCATGAATTGAATACAAATATTTGCGCCTTTACCCTAAATTGCACCACCTATTCCAATCACTGCTTATAATTACAGAGCCAGATGGCGGAAACATTGTCAGACCTCAAATGATCTCTGAAGAGGCACTGATAAAGAATCCTATTTTCCTATCTAACAGATATAATATGGCAAATGAATGATAGGCGCGTGATAACAGCCTGGCCACGCACGGGACAGGGGAACTGCTGCGGCGCAAAAAGTGATTTTTCTATACACTGAGCGTGGTGTCCCCACTATTAGTAAGCAGTGTATTGAAAAATCGCATTTCGCGCCGCAGTTCGCTTTGTCCCGTGGCCAGGCCGTAAGGCTATATCGCGCCTTTTATAACTTTCGTTTGCGCGCAAATAGACACAGCTAAGGCGCGATAGCGCTATATCGCGCTGTCACACTGCCGGTGGTGGTCTATTTATTATCTGTTGCATAGGCTATCTGACATTATTTATCAGGAAGTGGTGAAACAGGCTATTAGGGCCCGTTATCTGACACTTATCAGGAAGTGGTAAAACAGGCCCTTAATCTAGCAATCCAAAGCTTCTGTTATTAATTGTCTTTTGAAAAATCCCAAATATAACATTTTAACTCAAATTAATTTCTATGCAGGAACAAATATTGAGCAGTAGAGGCAAGAAACATTCAAAGAAGTCAGGCTTCGACACGGGGCTGGCAGAAATCTTAGATCAACTCCCTAAACCTAGCATTAAAGACACACTGCCATTCCAAATACCTAGATGTATATGGTGGTCGATAACTGCCATCCCTTACGGTATCATAGAGCTGAAGAGGAGAATGAAAGAGAAGGAGGAAGAAGCCAAAAGACAGATAAAGAGGTAAGTGCGTCTTATAGCTTAGTTTAAATTCTATGAACGCGTAGACCACTGATCTGACTAAAAACCCACCAATAGCTCACTTGCTTGATGGAAATATGAAATTATCAATTCTTTAATGAAAGTTAAATTTTCTATGAAGGTAAGTGGAAGAAACTTTAGTCATTCCTCTTAGGTCTGAAGAATTTTACTAAATACTAACAAGTGACGTCACATGCATGACTTTTTTGACTTTTTATAGTTCATCCTGTTATTAAAAATATAAATCAAGCTAAAAAATTTCTGAAAATGCGTTATTCGCGTTATTTTCCAACGTTTTTACTAAGAAGACAAAACAAGAATGCATTCCGCTACACTATTGAAGTCTTATCGTTACGTGTTCTCGTAGGGAAGAGGAAGAGAAGCAGCGAGCGGAGCGCGAGGCGGCGGCTGCTGAGGCGGCGCGGCAGGCGCGGGCGGCGGGCGGGGCGCGCCGGCGCAGGGGCTTCGTGCTGGAGGAGCGCGAGGCCTGCCTGCTCGACCCCGCTGACGAGCCGGAGGGCGGCGGGGCCGACGCGGCGCCTGTCAAGTTGGTGAGTGAGTCCTATAGAGAAGTGGCCTGATGATCCCTTCAAAAAACCATTAGCATATTAAGAAGGGACCTTATTCTTAAAGCTATACTTTTTAATGGATTTTGCAGCTTAAAACTATTAACTTAATCATTATTGAAAATTGCCAGAAGATCCATTTGAATCAAATCTTAAATAAATATTAGTATGATGATGATGATGTTGTGTGCTCATGCAATGCAGGGAAAAATACGAGACATGTCCGGTCCCGGCGCGGCGGGATATTTGCTTTTATGCCATAAATATGGGACGTCCCGGTAAACACAGGATGGTTGGCAACCCAGCACCACCTATTAGATATCCTACCAGAAAAACGGCTTAATACAAGGTCGTCGCGATCGGTACACCCCTACATGCGCTGCGTGCAGCGAACGTTCACGTACGAGAAGCGGCAGTTAGGTAGAAACATCGATGCGTATGCTGCTGCGTCGATGCTGACGAGAGCTTATGTAGCTATTTTTCTAAAAGGATATCTGGTCTTTACCAACACCACATACAATTCAACACGACAACACTTTCCAGGTACCGCCAATAGTAGGCGGTCTCTGGACGGACGACGACCTGGCGGAATTAGTCCGTCTCGTCAAGAAGTACCCCGGCGGGTCGGCGGAGCGCTGGGAGCGCATCGCGGAGGCGATGGGGCGCAGCGTGCCCGAGGTCACGCACATGGCCGCCAAGATGAAGGAGAACTGCTACAAGATACCCGGCCAGGAGCAGGTCGAAGAGACGGTCGTTGAACCACCTAAGAAGGTACGAGTTTTGGATTAATTAAGGGTATATAATTCGGACCGTGCTCGAAAATATAAGCAGATTTTGTTTGTATAAAAAATCGGTCAATGAAATTTTTCAGAAACAATCTAGATACTAATCTCTATCGTTCGTATGGAGCGCGCTCCGAATCTTATCCTCTTAACTTAAGCTGATGTTTTCGCCTATCACACGAGCTCTTTTCGAGCGTAAGCGGTGTCGCCGGCAACGCAACGCAAGTATTACGGAGATAAAGCGGCGATATTGTGATGATATCGCGGGTATATCATGACGGCATCGCGACTGTCTACGCTCAAAAATTGCTTCTGTGATATGGCCCTTAGTGATATTATGATCACATAATACTAAACACTCGTGCGCAGATGAAGACCCGTAAAGCTGAGGAGACGAGCGGCGGCAACTGGTCGCAGAGCCAGCAGAAAGCGCTGGAGAACGCACTCGCCAAGTATCCTAAGGGCGGCGCCGGCGACCGCTGGCAGAAGATATCCGGCGCCGTGGCAGGGAAGAGCAAGGTACGGAATATTTTCTAGTCAGCAGAAGGCGCAGGAGAACGCGCTCGCCTAACGGCCTGGCCACGGGAACGGGCGAACTGCGGCGTGGCAAGTACGTATTACGTAATCACGCAGCGGCGCGTGGGCAGTGTATTGAGATTGAGATACTCTATGCTTGCACGGCAAAATTCATCTTACGTACTGTAGCCCCGGGACTAGTTAATCACGAAATATTACTGATTGCCGTTTTGAAATTTAATTTATTAGGATTACAAATAGGTCAGTTGAAATTGTCGTAAGGTACGACTTTACATTATTACTGATATAAAAACGCATGTTTAGTCATACATTTTTTGGTAGTAAATTAAATGTATTCCATCGAGCGATTCAGAAATTGATTTTGTTTTGAATATCTTTGTTTACTTTCCTCATAGTCGAAATGAAAAGCAGAGTGTTAAACTCTGGTAAAAGTCACCCATTTCACACACTATTTCATGTAAAAAAGGGTACCTTTCATCCATTGTTTAAAAGTCTACTATTTTACATTATACCTCTAACATCTTATCGAATTTGTGGATGCAACTTCAATTATACACACAATAACAAATTATTGATATGCGTATATAAGTCGCAAATAAAAGTGTTTCTAACGGTTATCAATTCATGAATGCTTATTGCATTCGTTTGTGACAAAACGATCTCGTGAAAATGAAAGTGTTATTTATGTTCCGCACGGACGCGTCATTGTTGTTTAGTTACGTAATAAAAATAAAAACAGCTATCTTGAAATCTTTCCGAATCTTTCTTTCTATAGCTATATTTCAGAGAGCGTTGGTGGCGCGTTACGGAGAGGTATGGAAACTCAATCACGAGGGTCCGGGTTCGAATCCGCACCGTTATGTACGTAATACTGTAGATACCGTGAACCTACCATTACCTACCTAGGTGATACCTGTGTACCGTTGATTGTAGCTGAACACCTGCTGTCTATAGTTATATTTTATGTATAATTCACCTGTAATTCATGCAATAAATTATATTGATTGATTGGTTGATTGATAAATAATAACGCTTGCTCTCAAACGGTGAAGGACACACATCATGAGGAAACCTGCATAATATGCTGAAGAAGAAATTTTGGCGCGTAGGTATGTGAAGTCTACCAATCCGCATTGTGCACGCGTGTTGGTGGTGGTGCACGCAAATAAATATTCATTATTCATTGGACTTACTCCCATACAAGGCCTGTGCTCTGCAGTAGGACGTTCCTAGGCTGAAGATGATAGTATAACTATTTACTAGCTAATTCATAGAACACGACGACGACAATGACAACCCTAGTATTTAGTGTCGGGAACTAGGTATTCAAATCAGTCTATTTTTTCAGGAGGAATGTATGCAGAGGTGTAAGTATTTATCAGAAATGGTGAAGAAACAGAAACAAAAAGAAGAAGAGCTAGCCAACGGGGATGTCAACGAAACAGAAGACGCACAGAACGACGAAATTACCTCATAATGACTAAGCGTATTTATAATTTGCAATCATGACAATGGAATTTGATCTTTATGCCATTGATTTTAGAGTTTTAACTTCGTTTATCATGATGTGGCTTCCATAGACTGCCAAAACACCTAGGATTAATTTAGCTTTTGAGAGCCAAATTCTTAGATTGCGTTAAGCTGACTATAAGTATCGACGCGTCCCTTGCGTGTTAAAAGCGACACTATTTTCTTAAAAAGAAAAACTTGTGTAACGGTTTGTTCAATGAATTTTAGTTTTTATAAATTTACTACTTCTATGAGCGTCGGTATTTGATTGATAAATGTATTGAGAGATTATGCTTCCCTTAACGTTGTTGCAATTATCATCACTATTGGAGACAGAGATTTTCTAATCAATAATGTAAAATTACCATATACCAGCAATCACATTAGCTTTATACTTTTTCTTACCTCCTTTATTTCGTTAGTTCAATCTTGAATCTTATGAACAGAGATCACATTTAGGTGGCTAGCTTTATTTGTACTTTCTAATCTATTAAAAATTTTATTTGTTGTTGAGTAAGTCCGACACACTGAAAGACTGTATAGAATTGTAGGCACAATTTTGGCCAAGCGTCATTTTTTTATTAATATCTATTTAAACGGGCTACATCATCGTCTGAGGTTGGTTTAAGATGTGATTTCAAACTGATAGCCTGATAGGTTCCATCGTTTGATTATGTTTAATATCTTGAAATTATTGCATTTATTTGTATTACGCAACTAAAAAAGATGAGGTGTTGTAGGTTTTTGTTTCTCCCACTGAAGGTTTCCTTGATTTTCACTGTATTTCTACATCCCTTTGTATACATTTAATAAATCATAAATTTCATAAAATAGACTAACACTCAGTTTTCTGCAACTGAAACATTAAAGTTAATCCTCCATTAAATCTCTTTCTAGCTTTTACTACGTCAAAAAGACAAAAAGTGGCATCAAGAGATTTAATTGAGGATTAACTTTAATGAGCATTTTACTAGCTAACTAAATAATGATGACACTTACGACGTTTAAAAATGACGATCAATTTTAAACCCTCTTTCCTATCTCTTAAGGTGGTTTCCGTCCATACAAAACGTTGTCGTATAACACTCGTAGACGGTATTAATAAAAGTAATGTTTTATATATGGAAAAATAGCTTAGAAAATCTAGTTTCCGCGAATCAAATAATATTTACAATTTATAATATTATTACGAAGATATTACGCTTTGAAATTATTCATACAAAATTTCAAACCCTTATCCCCCCCCCCCCTTATTACCCTGATTTTCTAAGCTATTTTTCCATATATAAAACATTACTTTTATTAACACCGTCTACGGGTGTTATACGACAACGTTTTGTATGAAATTGACAGCTCTCCAACCACCTTAAGGCATAATTTCAATATAACACGTAGAAAGAGAAGGAACTAGAAGAAAGCACGTGTCTTGTCATATCACTCAGTAAGAGATGCACATAGCAAATTCGCTCTAGTTAAAAAAGGAGATCGCTACTTATTGCTGTCCTTATCGACGTAGCCACTTTTTTGTTCTACGGAGTCGGACATCTATTTTCATACAAATTGTATAGGATTTTATGACTATCGCTGTCTCATACGCGGTTACACTGATGTTACGTCTATCAGCGTAAGCGAAAAATACTTCGCCTATGATATAACATTAAAATAAACAAATGAAAACTAAACATAATTTTGTTCGTCAGTTTAAAAACGTCATAATTGTCATTACTTGTTTCAGAGTATTACACTCTTATTTGTAATCCAATATTATTGAATGATTGTAAGACCTATGTATTGTTTCTTTCATCACAATTTTTGGTATCTTCTAAAATGTGACCATCTTTTTGGTGAAAACAACACAAGTTTTTCACACCTGTTTAAATATTTGTGATACTTCGAAAATTGGTCTCAACGCGCGGTCAAGTATGTCTACTTACGTAACAGTTTATTGTAAAGTGTATACAGAATGAATTATATGTTGAAGAGAATGGTACAGTATATGTCCCACCCAGTGATTAAAGAAGGTAATAAACTGCCTACAAATCAAGCAATGTATATATGTACATGTTATGTTATACTGATAATTTCCCTATATTTTAAATGTGACTTTAAATAATTGAAATTATTTGTTATTTATGTGTGTAGGTAAAAATAAAATAGGTCGCATAATTTATCAATTTGTATTGTTATTTACAAAAATAAAATCGTGATTCAATATTACAATATCTTTGGTTTCATTTATTTATTTATACAAGTACTTTTACAATCACAGAACTAATGGGAAAATAGACATGATTCGTTCGCTTATACAGGGTCCTTCTTAATATGCTGACACTTTTTTAAGGGGATGTTCAGACCATCAAACTGAACAACTTTTTCTATGGGACCAACATCGAAATCGCGAAAAAAAAATCAGCTGTCCCATACATTTGGCGCGAGTAGGTTTGCAGTTTTGTATGGAAGAGCTGATTTTTTTTTCGCGATTTCGATGTTGGTCCCATAGAGAAAGTTGTTCAGTTTGATGGTCTGATCATCCCCTTAAAAAAGTGTCAGCATATTAAGAAGATATATTCCCATTTATCTTTAAGTCAAAGTATACATATTTATTGTTAGCTATAGGTAGGTAGTCACATGATATTGAATACCAACGACGTTACTTAATATTTTGTTGATCATTGTAAGCATTAGAAAAGTGTTTCATATAAAAGTAAGGCTACGCTTTGCGTGGAGGTTTCGTGTTTCCGAATCTCTGATACATTTGTGGTATTTCATACTCTTCCTCCGTCGTGTATCTTGCCTTGGTTGCCTCTGTAAAGACAAAATTACATTAATATAACCAGCCTGGCTAGCATGCCGCCCACGACAAAGCGTTTAAACGAGAAAAACGTCATGCGCGATCTTTGTGGCATACGTAAAATAATAAGGATGGAGGCACATCTCGATTTTTATCGTTTTCTCAGGGGTGGCATGCGAGGCCTACAGCACGGGTCTTCTTATGTATCTAACCCTTACTCGTGAAAAGAGGCCTTGGCATTGGGATCCTAAAAATCGTTGTATTGATGAAAATAAAGGATAGGCAAATCGATAAAAAGCACTATCTTTAGAAAGAGAAGCTTTAGCAGGCCTGAGGCGGTCGCGATAGTTCAATCGTGCGCTGTGAGTGTGCGGGCGTGAAACGGGTACCGTTCAAATGTTGAGGTGAAAGACAACCCAATGCCCGTTCATAATTCGCCATATTGCTGAATCGTCGGCATCTAGCGCGACTAAGCGCTCTTACAGACGAGCGACTCTTTGCGGTCGCAGAGGGTCGCGCGACCGTAAAGTCTATGAGCGCGACCCACGGCGACCGCAAAGTGTCGTTTGTCTGTGAGCGCCCTTAAGAGCTACACAATATGTGTTATGGACTTAAATGTAACGAACTAGTACCGGTAGTGAGCCAAGGTGTTCCGCCAGCTGCCGCTCCGCAGCGCAGACAAGAGCAGAGCGCGGGGGAGGCGACGCGGTGGAGGCGGGTGGAGCCGTCCGCGCAGCTCAGTGTCACCGTCAGCGGAGAGTACTTCACGGCTTGACAACATTCACATTTGGAGTCGTGCACTCCAGTCTCTGAGGGGACGATATTTATATTATTACTAGTGTTTACCCGCGACTTCGTCCGCACAAATTATATACCAGATTTTATGTCAGATCATAAGCTATCAAACAAAAAAAGTTTCATCAAAATCGGTTCAGTAGTTTTTGCGTGATGTGCGAACAAACAAACAAACTAACAATTTTGTCAATAGATGGCGCTGCACGTCATTTAAATCGCGCTATCGAGTGTTATTTGAATTTATATGAAGTAAACCGCTACTTTTTTGTTCCTCATGATTTTACGGTTTTATAATAGTTAAGATTAGACTTTGGTAGCTTCAAATCAAAGATAGTAATATCAGATTCTGTAAAGAATAATGGTTGTAGTTTTAATTCAGTCACTTCCTCGAACTCTGCTTCGGCTTAGCCTCAGTTAAAAAATTCCTTGCCTCATCCTCGAAATCTGAAATCTCGATGTTCTTATTCTGGAAGGAATTGGTAATACCGTGTTGAATTTTAAGTCCTTTGTTTAGGCGTTTAGCACCCTCGCTGCGTTCGGACGTCAACTTCACGCCGTGCAACAATGGACTACTTAAGTCCCACGTATCGTAATATAGTGTTTATTTTTCTTCTATGGTGGTGTATAGAATAGAAAAAACAAAGTTACCTATTCCATTATTTAACAATAGTTATTTGTTATGCTAGGCTGCAAAGTTGCTATTTGGCGCGAGTACTTTTATTGAAACCTGAGCAAGCGAAGGATTCGCTCGTGGTTCAAATAATAGAATCCTGAGCGCTCAGCGAAGGTTTCAAAGGTACGAGACGCAGAATAATTTGCAGCCGAGCGAAACACAAAATTTTTCACCTCAGAACAGGGAGGAAAAAAGTTAATTGCTAAAAAGAACATTTCAAAAAGTTTTTTTTTTCGTGCTGGCCAGTGTAATGAGTGGATTGGCGGTATATAAAATTATTGAATAGACAGATTCGAATTTCAAAAACTCTTTCCACGCTAGCGGATAAAATGCACTTTTGCACTCAGATTTCGAATGATAAACAGAATCTTTCCGAGCTTGTGAGGTGAAAACAAAATTGTTTCGTCGTTTTTTCCATTCGAGTCAAATATGTTTTCGACATTTCTGATATACAATTTGACTGAATTGCTAAACAGAAAGAAGAACAGCAACTAAACAGGTGTTAGTTCAACTTACGGTTGTTGTAAATGGTTCCCGAGTCGCAAGTGCCCCGGCACTCCTTGAAGCCGGCGAGGGGCTCCTTGTTGACGCAGAGGCCGTGTCGGTCCATGTGCACGCGCACCACCGCTATGGACTCCGACTCGGGGAGCGCTTGTGGGGTACATGTGCCTGCAAACATTATTAAATTGTCTATCTATCTATCTATCTGACGACCCGGTTGGTGTAATGGTTACCATGCCGGACTGCCAAACCAGGGTCCTAGGTTCGAATCCCGGTTCGGTCATGGATGTTATATGTTCGTTCCGTTGTTGTATGGTTTCCATAATAAAAGCCTTTAGTGCTAGTTTGGGATCATTACAATGTATGTGCCTGTGAGCGTTTTTTATTTATTTATCTAGGTACAGGGTGAAATTGATATCATTAGCATCCTTTTAAACTAAGAGTCTATCCATGAAACTGAACTACTTTTACTATGGGAGCCAACCGGACGGAGCAAAAAAAAATCTGCTGTTCCATACTAAACTGCAATGCCTACTGGACTCAAATGTATGCAACAGCTGATTATTTTTTGCTCCGATTGGTTTGCTCCCATACTAAAAGTTGTTCAGTTTGATGGGTAGACTCTTAGTTTAAATTGATGCTAATGATATCAATTTCACCCTGTATAACGTCACTTCTGCATAAGGGTAGGCAGAGACCAGGGCGCGCCATCTAGTACAATCCTTACATACATCTTTTGCCTCATTCACATCCATACATCTCTTCATACATTCCCGTCGGTTTCGATTACAATTGAGAGCTCGGTGGCGCGTTGCAGAGAGGTATGGACCCGGGTTAGAAACCAATGAATTTTTCTAACTTATGTACGTATTACCTACTGCTCTCAAAAGGTGAAGGAAAACATCGTGAAGAAAACTGCATATGCAGAAGAAGAAATTCTGATGCGTATGTGAAGTGTACCAATCCACATTGGGCACGCGTGGTGGACTAACGCCCAAACACCCTCCTAGAGGGTAGTCCTGTTCCCTGCAGTGGGACGTATATAGGCTGATGATGATGATTATATGTCATTGGAGGTATAGACAAAATATTCAGAGATGAAAAAAATCGGTAGTTACTTAAGTAAAGTTTTCAGGTTTTAAAATTCTGTTAGTCTCAAGTGCTACCCTCAATAGTATTTTTTACACCCTTTCAAAAAAGCCGTGGTGGTCCAGTGGCGAGTAACCTTGCCTGCCATGCAGGAGGCGATGGTTCGATCCCCGTCCAAGCCGACTGGTACCAATGAGTTTTTCGGAATATATGTACGAATTGTAACACCACTGGCTTTTCGGTGAAGGAAAACATCGTGAGGAAACCTGCATGCTTCAATTTCGAGGCGTGTATTGTACCCACTGTCCATTATAAGTGGCGACGGGCTCACCCCCCGTCACACTGGACAGAGTTTCGGTACTACTGGTGAAACGTGGATGTTCTGAGGTTTTAGAATATCTCTGACTACCCCCTCGGGGAATATAGTCGTGAGCATATGCTTAAAAAAATTTGAATGTCACAATTGTAGTAATTGTTGTTTTTTAATCATTATTGATTCGGGCCTAAGGTAGTAAGCACTTACTCAGAGAGCTGGGTTTCTCGACACACACTTGGCAGCAGGTCTCGTTGACCAGGTCCTCAGGGTTGCAGGCGGACACGTCGGGGCAGGACTGGCGCGATGACGTCACCACAACGTCCTCGCCGATGCGGTCGCACGAGTACGTGGTGCAGTTGTCCTCGGATTTCCATGTTGAGCCTGGTAAACAAGATTTATTCGTTTTTCGTTTTCGTACTAGTTTTTAGTTATCACAGAAATTCACATAAATATTATAGTTATTATTCGCATGTCAAAAACATACAACTAAACAGGTTAGCGATAGTATGAACATAAGGGCGTGGTGGTGTTTTTCTAATAAAAAAATATGTACTTAGTTATTACTTTTCAAATGATTTATAGATTTGGGTCGAGTACACATTAACATATTCAATAGAATAACCAATTATTTTTTGCGATCTTAATATTGGTCCTATCGTAATAGTTTAAGTTTAAACATTGTATACAGGATGAAATTGATATCATTAGCATCCTTTTAAACTAAGAGTCTACCCACCAAACTGATCAACTTTTACTATGGGAGCAAACCGATCGGAGCAAAAAATAATCCGCTGTTGCATACATTTTTTTCTGCTCCGATCCATCCGAAAAGTTGTTCAGTTTGATGGGTAAACTCTTTAAAAGGATGCTACTGTAATGATATCAATTTCACCCTCGCACAACACTCACCGGGCTCCATCAGGTCGTCGGCGACCACGCACTGCGCCTGCTGGCACTGTCCGCAACAGGTGCGTGGCGCTGGGGGCAGGTATGCCCAGCCTCGCTTGCAGTCCGCGACGCTGCGAACTGAACAGCTCTCAGCGCTGACCGACTTGCTCAGCCGGCCGGTGCCGTCCCGTGTGCATGTCAGGTTCTTGCATGGGTCATCTGATTGCCAGGATTGACCTTCCTGTGGAGTGACGTTGGTTGTTTAGTCGATTATAACCATATGTTTTTTGAAGTTATTATTATTATTTCGGGAATTGGGGCCTTCATAGGTTTGCACCTCTTTGTGAACGCCCTTTTTCGGACGCCCTATTTTAATTATCTCGAAATGGTTTTCGATTCAGCCCTTAAAAAGAATTAGCTAGGTATCAGAAAATTCCTAATTATTGCCAAAAACTTTAAAATTTAAGATTCTAAAGGTAACGGTCGAACATCGGAACTATCTCTCCCTAAGTCCTACTTTTTGACAATCTAGGTCCGCAATTAACTCCAGGTAAATTGCTCACTCAGTTGTTTTTCTATACAAAAATTATGTGTTGCCAACTTAACCTGGAATTTATTGCTGACATAAGCTGACGCAAGTGGAGGTAAGTCAATAACAAGCTGAACCAGCTTACAACAGTACTAACCTGGTAGATGAGGTCTCCGACGCGGCAGGCGACCGGTTCCCGCGACACGCAGCACTTGCCCGGGATCTTCAACTCGTTGAACACGAACTGCTTAAGTTCTGCGACTGTCACCTCGGGACACGTCTCGTCGGAGCTTTGGATTTGTAGCTGTTGGACAATGTGTGCATTATTAAGTCAAATCGTACAATACAACACTCTTTATTACCACCACAACACAATTGCCAATCAATTACTGGCAAATAACAATGGTTCATTTTTCAGTACCGTTAAAGTCCGACCAGAAATATAAAAAACCGCACCATGTTGCGGAAAATCATTGAACTAATTTTTGTACTTGGGACACATCCATTAAAGGTAATCGATTGCAGCGCCCCTAAACCAGGTTTTTTATATTTCTGGTCAGGCTTTACCATAATAATGAAAGAAGAAGATAACTAATTACGTCTAGTTTGCATGTCGTGCGTAAATATTTATTTATCAATAAACAAAAACAATTTTTAAACGGAGAAAAGAGATCGCTCTGTTGTGACAAGAACGTCTCCAAAAACTGGATTTTCAGAAAACACTTTGAACGCAAGAGCAACGCACTATAACCGTATGCTGTTTTTTTCGAATTTTTTACATTATTTATTTTAAAGTAATATTTTAAGCAGATAACACTTTCTGGTTGCAAGAGAGGTTAAGGTTGTATTTTGACAATAAAACTAAACAACTTTCCCTAAGGAATATGGAACTTATTTTTTTTTTTTTTTTATTTTATTTTATTGACAAAACCAACAGCTTTACAAAAAATATAAACAGGGATAATATTAACACTTCTTAAGCTAATAATAGGTTTCGCTAGTTTAAGTAATTGACTTATCTAATTTATCGTAAGATAGTTTAAATCAAGATTTATGAAAGTTTACAGTTTAAAGTTATAAAAAGTTTTAACAGACATTGCTTTTTAATAGGTAGGATATATATATATATACGAGTAGGCATCTTTTTTTTTTTATAATATTGTTATAATATTACGTTATAATGTTTTTACACTTAAATAATAAATATATAAATAAATGAATGTATGTACGGTATTGTGTGTTTGTGTATGTATGGAGTGTGTGTGTATGATTTTTACGATAATTTTAACAAAAACATTCATCATGTGGTTTGCATTTGATCGAGAAGTTTAGTACTTATTTTATTCTTGTATTCGTTTTTCTTTAAACAAAAAGGGTCAAACTCAGAAAACATGCTGTTGTATGCTCCGCAAATACGAATTAAAGGACGGTTTTGGGCATAGTTAGTGCGACTCGCACTTATAGCGAAAAGTTTAGTATGTCTAGTCCGACGAGTCGGTACGCTGAGACTAATTTGAGATAGTAGGTGTGGGGTATCTAGTCCGCTGGTCACAATGTCATATATAAGCATTTGGTCCATTAGCAGTCGCCGGTCGGATAAAGACATAAGTTTTAAATGGGCACATCTTTCCTCATACGTTTGTAAGTGGTGTAAGTTAGTTTTTCGACACAAGTACTTTAGGAATTTGTTTTGTAAATTTTCTATTTTACCGATTGAAACCTGATACGCAGGAGACCAGATACAGCTTCCGTATTCTAGAGTGCTGCGCACAAAAGAGTAATACAGTAGTTTCATACATAAAGCATTACTAAAAGGCTTACACATTCTCAAGACAAAACCTAAGTTCTTATAAGCTTTATCCGTTATAGCATTAATATGTTCATTAAATGAGAGTTTATTATCAAGCATTATACCTAAGTCCCTAACTGTATTACATTTTTCTATCTCAACACCATTCATCATATAAGTAAAGGATAAAGGTTTCGTCTTGCGTGTGAATGTGATAGATTGACACTTTTTAACGTTTACGGTTATTCTATTGTTTCTGTAGTAATTAGTCAATCTATTCAGGTCATCTTGTAGCCTATTACAATCTTCTGCTGTACGTATTTTAAGGAAAACTTTTTTATCATCGGCGTATAGGACGTGTGATGAGTATTTAAAACAGTCCTGTATGTCATAGAGGTACGCATTATAAAAGAGAGGCCCTAAATGGGATCCCTGGGGAACTCCTGAGGTAATATTAATAAAGGAAGACTTGAAACCGCCCAGAACAACAGCCTGAGATCTGTTACGAAGGTAGGATTCTACCCAGCGCAACAAGTCACCGTGTATACCTAGTATCTTAAGTTTGGTAAGCAGAATGACGTGATCCACCCTGTCGAAAGCTTTTTCGAAATCAGTGTAGATCACGTCAACCTGCCCTCCGGAGTCCATGTCGGACAAAGTACTAGTAACAAAATGAGCTAGGTTTGTAGTAGTTGACCTTCCCCTCATAAAACCATGTTGGGTTTCAGGTATGCTACCAGAAATAGTCGGATAAATGGCATTGTATACAAATTTTTCAATGATTTTGGCAAATATATTTAGGATGGATATCGGCCTATAGTTTTCAGCTTTAATTTTGGAACCTTTTTTAAAGATAGGGACTATATGTGCCTGTTTCCAAATTACAGGAAAATAACCTTCCCTAAGGGAGCGGTTATACAGGGTGTCCCGTAAATAATGGTCCAACGTTAAGGGGAAGATAGCTTATCTAATTGCCTAAAACTAATTTGAATTATATTTAAAAAAAACATAGGGTTACCGAGAAAATAATTTTTTTCGGGACTTTTCCATTTCATCTACCGGACTTCAAGTTTTATGACGCTGTCCCTGCAAATATTAACATTTTCAAAATCTAATTTTTGTAATATATCGCTGAATAGTTTATCAAAGTATCCAGGTACTGTTTTTGTTACTAACTTTTAAGAATGACTTGGAAAAAAATCCCGAGTAGAAAATTATTTTTCTTCCCCTTTAGATGAACGAAATTTAAAAAAATCTCCTGCAAAAAAAATGTATGACACTGAACTGGACCATTATTTTAAAAAGTGCTACATTTAACCAGCTTTTCAAATTTGTATGAAACTTGTGTCTAGTCTTTGTACTTACAAAGTTATTGCTATTAATTTGAGAAGAGGCGCTAATTTTAAAAATAAAATAGTTATTATAATGTGGATTAAACGTTTTGTAGTGTCTAAAATGTCTGCCTACGAGCTGGAATTAGTAATAAAGATACCATTAGGTGTTCAAATTAACGAATTTAACTAATACCTACCGCTCAATGTGCCGTTTCAGAGGAAATGTTGATTTAATTGATACGGTATTTTGATGCATCAATTTTTTAAACAAATGAGGTCTTATAAAAAAATAACAATAACTTTAATCAAAAAATCATTTATTAATAAACACAAACACACACACATGCACACATACACACGAATTAAATTAAATTGATAATGTTTTTAAAAGTTATAATAAATGCTCAAATTGCTTTCCTCTTGCATTTATGCAAACTCTGCATCTCTTGATAAATGAAGCCCTTAATCGTCGAGCAAAGTTGTTTTGGTTTATTTCCTCTACTGCACCTTCGATACGCTCTCTCAGTTCTTCTTCCGTTCTAATCGCTCGTTGGTAGACCTTTTCTTTAAGACATCCCCAATAAAAAAAATCTAGGGGATTTAAGTCGGGGGATCGAGGCGGCCACAAAATAGGGCCAAATCAAAATGGCCAAAGGACCAAAATATAACCAATATGATAATCAGTGTCCAAATTTAAAGCACAAGTCCAGAGCTACAACAAGAAGGTAGGAAAAGTTTAGGAACGAAAAAAAATAACAATTAAAAAAAAACAAAAAAAAAAATACTTAAAAAAAAAAATTAAAAAATTGCTGATAAACTTTTTGCCTAAATTGCATTTGTTTAGTTTTGTGGCTAATTTTGGCCTGTTTTATTGAAATATCAACTTAGCTATCCTACGGACTGATAAACATTGCGAATAAATTATGTTTGTTTAGTGTTGTGCTGGAAAAATAGTTAAAAATTAAAATGCCTCGTTATGAGTACACGCCACGTGAGTACGCTAACATGCATTTGATTTTTGGAGAAGCAAGAGAGAATGCCAGGGCAGCTGCAAGATTGTACCGAGAAAGATTCCCGAATATGGAACGTTATCCCGACCACCGCGTTTTTCTTAGAGTGCATAACGCGCTTCTTGAGGGACGGCTTCTTGGCACCGGAATTGGTGGTGCTAGTGAAGGAAGACCGCGGCAAGTTGACGATTTTATAATATTAAGAGAAATCGAAGAAGACCCGTCGCTTTCAGTCCGCACCATAGCACGACACACCGGTATACCAAGAACGACGGTACACCGAGTGCTTAAACTGTACAGGTTGCACCCATATCACGTTCAACGTGTACAATCCCTGCAGCCAAGAGACTATGCTCAAAGAGTTACTTTCTGTCGAAGAATGCTGATGATGATTCGGGAAGACCCACAGTTCTTTAATAACATTCTTTGGAGCGATGAATCGGCGTGTAGGCGAGATGGATACCTTAATCTACATAATTTGCACAGTTGGCAACTGGTTAATCCACGTATGATGAGAGAGGACAACAGCCAATATCAATTTAAAATAAATTTATGGGCTGGCATAATTAACGGCCGAATCATAGGACCGTTTGAATTACCCGCAACACTGAACGCGCAATACTATCTGCATTTTTTAAGAAATGAGTTGCCTGATTTATTGCAAAACCTACCAGAAGATGTGCGTGAAACAATGTGGTTGCAGAACGACGGTTGCCCTGCACACTATGCGGCAGCAGTAAGGGCATACCAAAATGAGGCTTATCCTGAAAGATGGATTGGGCGGTTAGGCCCTATTTTGTGGCCGCCTCGATCCCCCGACTTAAATCCCCTAGATTTTTTTTATTGGGGATGTCTTAAAGACAAGGTCTACCAACGAGCGATTAGAACGGAAGAAGAACTGAGAGAGCGTATCGAAGGTGCAGTAGAGGAAATAAACCAAAACAACTTTGCTCGACGATTAAGGGCTTCATTTATCAGGAGATGCAGAGTTTGCATAATTGCAAGAGGAAAGCAATTTGAGCATTTATTATAACTTTTAAAAACATTATCAATTTAATTTAATTCGTGTGTATGTGTGCGTGTGTGTGTGTTTGTGTTTATTAATAAATGATTTTTTGATTAAAGTAATTGTTATTTTTTTATAAGACCTCATTTGTTTAAAAAATTGATGCATCAAAATACCGTATCAATTAAATCAACATTTCCTCTGAAACGGCACATTGAGCGGTAGGTATTAGTTAAATTCGTTAATTTGAACACCTAATGGTATCTTTATTACTAATTCCAGCTCGTAGGCAGACATTTTAGACACTACAAAACGTTTAATCCACATTATAATAACTATTTTATTTTTAAAATTAGCGCCTCTTCTCAAATTAATAGCAATAACTTTGTAAGTACAAAGACTAGACACAAGTTTCATACAAATTTGAAAAGCTGGTTAAATGTAGCACTTTTTAAAATAATGGTCCAGTTCAGTGTCATACATTTTTTTTGCAGGAGATTTTTTTAAATTTCGTTCATCTAAAGGGGAAGAAAAATAATTTTCTACTCGGGATTTTTTTCCAAGTCATTCTTAAAAGTTAGTAACAAAAACAGTACCTGGATACTTTGATAAACTATTCAGCGATATATTACAAAAATTAGATTTTGAAAATGTTAATATTTGCAGGGACAGCGTCATAAAACTTGAAGTCCGGTAGATGAAATGGAAAAGTCCCGAAAAAAATTATTTTCTCGGTAACCCTATGTTTTTTTTAAATATAATTCAAATTAGTTTTAGGCAATTAGATAAGCTATCTTCCCCTTAACGTTGGACCATTATTTACGGGACACCCTGTATATAATATGTAAGGGGTAGGTTAATGATTTTGCACAGTTGACAATAAAAACAGGGGGTATACCGTCGCTGCCAGGCCCTTTTCTTATATCTAGCTTTCTAAGTGCTGTTAAAATTGTATCTTTAGTTAAATAGAGACTGTGAACATCAGAGGAAGAGTCATTATTTTTAGTTAATAATTTCAAGTTATCATAAGACGATGCAGGTGCGGAAAACACACTATTGAAAAACAAGTTAAAAGTATTAGCAATGTCCGGACCCTGACTGTAGGTATTATTATTATATGTTATCTTAGACGGATAATTTGATTTATTACCCCTCTTTGATTTAATATAGGTCCAAAAGTGCTTAGGATTTTCAATAATTGTTGATTGAGTGGTATCTATATATTTTTTATAACATTGTTTCTGTAATTTAGAGACCCTTTTACGGAGCATCGAAAAAATTATATAGTCTGCATTATTGCCAAATTTCTTCCACTTTTTGTGTGCATTAGATTTCTCCTTAATTGCTTTCTTAAGTGAAGAAGAATACCATGGGGGCCATGTCCTTTTTGAGTTATTTTTAGTTGTCTTAGGCACATGTAGTTCTATCACATTATGTATATTTTTATAGAAAAAATCAAGAGCCTCATCTAAGGACCCTGAATTTAAGTTGGTATGCCAGTCGAACGAGAAATTCCTTTTATATACAACTAGCGTTTTCCCGCGACTTCGTCCGCACAAATTATATACCAGATTTTAAGTCAGATCATAAGCTATCAAACAAAAAAAAGTTTCATCAAAATCGGTTCAGTAGTTTTTGCGTGATGCGCGAACAAACAAACAAACAAACAAAGAAACAGACAAACAGACAGACAAAATTTCTAAAAAAGGTTGATTTCGAGTCAGGTATACCTAAAAACCATATCGTAATCTTTTTTTTGTAAATATCTTCAATGTACAGACAAACTTCAGTTACAGTTTTATAATAGTTTAGATATACAAACGTGGGGATCAACCGATCGATTTTCTATGAGGACCATTGACCTCTTATATTTCTGGTCAATGATGAGGACACATTTTTTTGTTTTTCGATCCGTGTTCCGGAAAGTTGTTTAGTTTAATTGTCTGAATACACCTTTAACATTTTTTAGTAATGAAAAATTAGTGGTAACTAACGGTTCCGTTGAGGTTGGTGCAGGTGTAGTTGGTGCAGTGGTCGGGCGAGGTCCAGGTGGCTCCCACTTCATGCTGGACGCCCTCGCACACGATGTCACGCAGCTAGATATATATACACTAACGGTTCCGTTGAGGTTGGTGCAGGTGTAGTTGGTGCAGTGGTCGGGCGAGGTCCAGGTGGCTCCCACTTCGTGCTGGACGCCCTCGCACACGATGTCACGCAGCTAGATATATATACACTAACGGTTCCGTTGAGGTTGGTGCAGGTGTAGTTGGTGCAGTGGTCGGGCGAGGTCCAGGTGGCTCCCACTTCGTGCTGGACGCCCTCGCACACGATGTCACGCAGCTAGATATATAATATACACTAACGGTTCCGTTGAGGTTGGTGCAGGTGTAGTTGGTGCAGTGGTCGGGCGAGGTCCAGGTGGCTCCCACTTCGTGCTGGACGCCCTCGCACACGATGTCACGCAGCTAGATATATAAGGTCTAACAAAATTAGGTGAAACTATTTTAAGGGGATGATCAGACCATCAAACTGAACAACTTTCTCTATGGGACCAATATCGAAATCGCGAAAAAAAAACAGCTGTTCCATACAAACCTACTCGACCTAAATGTATGGGACGGCAGATTTTTTTTTCGCGATTTCGATATTGGTCCTATAGAGAAAGTTGTTCAGTTTGATGGTCTGATCATCCCCTTAAAATAGTTTCACCTAATTTTGTTAGACCTTATATATACACTAACGGTTCCGTTGAGGTTGGTGCAGGTGTAGTTGGTGCAGTGGTCGGGCGAGGTCCAGGTGGCTCCCACTTCGTGCTGGACGCCCTCGCACACGATGTCACGCAGCTAGATATATATACACTAACGGTTCCGTTGAGGTTGGTGCAGGTGTAGTTGGTGCAGTGGTCGGGCGAGGTCCAGGTGGCTCCCACTTCGTGCTGGACGCCCTCGCACACGCAGGCGAACGGCTTGCACTTGCCACAACACTTGCCACTGTCCTCTTCCGCTGGCACGTACTTCCAGCCCTAAGTTAACATAACATTATTATTAACATGTTCAATTTTTAACACAGCATCTTCGATCTTTAATGAAAAACTAGACACACACCACGGACCTGAAAAAAAACGGACTTAATCTCGTCTAATCACGAGTGAAGCACCCATTTCTTTTGTGTGTGTGCTGTCACGCGGTACATAATGGTGACGGGTGTCGGACCTGCGCCTAGAGCTAGTCCATCTGTGTGAGTGTAGGTCCCATGTAGAACAAACGTAAATGTAGGATCTTGCATGCTTCACATATTTTTAGTGTCACATTACGTCCTTCTTTTTTCAGGTCCGTGACACACACTCCAAAAAATAGCAGAACCAAAAGTGTCTTTAAACCACATCATAAGAAAGAGTATATTATAAGAAACAGAACATAACCGTGTCTACATATAGAAGTTACAGAACAGGCATTTCTTGCGCCCCACCAATTTGTCCTCTCACTCGCACTCACTCAGTATCACACGTGCTTACCTCTTCTTGTCAGTGCAAGACTGCGAGACCATCTGTACGAAATGAAAGTGAAGTATCCGGGATATGCTTAAAAGATATCTGCCAGCACCAGCAGCGTGCACGCAGGGTAGGTACAAAATGCTTTTTAGTTTAGAAATTATTTGGGTTTTACTGTTTTTTTCCTACCCAGAGAGCAAAACACTAATAATTTCTAAACTAAAAAGAATTTTGTTTACTTAATGACTTTTATATGTTTAACTACAGGTAATTAAACAATTAAAAGTCATTTAGTAAACAAAATGCTTTTAGTTTAGTAATTATTCAGGTTTTACTGTATTTGTCCCTGAGTGCACGCCACTGGCCAGCACTTAGTAATTGCGCTACCTTGCAGACAACATGTACAAAATTTGCTAAGACTTAAAAGGAGACTGTGCGTCTAGCTTGGTATCATGATTCAACTTACAGGTTCACAATCCGTGGGGCATGTTTGAACTGTAGTGATCTTCTCCAGCTTTCCGTCTTCAGTCTGCGCGCATTGATACGATTCACACACGTCGTGGGCTGATGTCCAGTTCTGTCCAGGCTAAAGAAATAAACATGTTTTATGTTAAAATGATCAGCTGCTAATATAATGTTTCACTGCAGGGCATAGACTTCGAATAAAAAAAAGGGTAAGAGCAAAGTTTACTATAGAGTTACTACTTAAAAGATACAATTTCTCCCTTGAAAAATGATGAATTCTCACGCTTTAGTTACCTACTGTTACTCTTTCCTGCTGCCAAACGATACACGCATATATACGTATCACTAGGAGCTTGACTAAGCCTTGCTATTACTTCGTACACAGAGGGACATTCTGTCCGGCGTATCGCTTACGATGCACCAAAGTATAGTTGCTTATCTCAGTACCTACGGCAGAGTGTCAGAGGCCTAGAACGACGCCCTTTTCCACCATGCAGGCGCCAGTATTGATACAATAAGAATACGCCTTAAAATTTAAGTATGAAGGTTTCCTCCACCGGAAAGCCCGTGGCGTGGCGTTACAAATCGTACAAAAGTTCATAAAAGCTCATTGATATGAGTCGGCCTGAGCGAATATCTAACTACTGGCGCGGAAGGCGAGGTTATTCGGTAATAAACCACCACCACGTCTTCTTCTAGCTATAACTTACCAAGTATATATTGTCCAGCTCCCTGCAGGCCACGTAGACGGGCCGCACGCAGCAGGCGAAGGGCTCGGGGCGCGGCTCCAGCACGAACAGGTCGGTGCTGGTGACGGGCGCGCACTCGGTGATGCCGCAGCGCGCCGCCGGGCCGGAGGGGGTTGATTCACAGCGGCACGAGCGGCATGGACCGTCTACCCATGCCTCGTCGAGCTGTAACGTCGTATGGTTGAATTAAAATTGGCAATATTTTAGGTGATTAAACTGAACAACTTTTACATTGGGAGTAAACTTGAAATCGCAAAAAACAAATCATCTTTTCCATACTAAAAGGCAATGCGTAAGTAAGTACTTGGCTCAACTATGTGGAACAGCTGGTATTTTAAAGAAATATTGATTTATTTCGAGCAATAGTCTGTAATATACAAAAATACATGTGATATAAAAACTAACCTCTTTCAACACGACTTGAGGTTTTGTTCTAGCTTTCTCTCCTCCTTTGGAAGCCGCTTCCCACTCCAGGGTCACTATACATTTGTCTTTAGGCGGCTCTGCAAAACAAATTCTATATTATTCAGTGACAGAAAGGACAGGGCCTAGACAAAGTATCTTTCGATTAGCTTAGATACGTCAAGTTCATACATTTTTATATTTTCTTATATCGTTAACACTAATCGAAAGATACTTCGTCTAGGGGCCCAGATGATTGTTCGATTTCTTTTCCGATTCTATTCGGAAAGCGCTAATCCGCGCTGCATACAATCGAAGTTCCAACCAAGCGCTCGTCAATGAATCGCTCCATGCCTGGCCTGTACCACCAAATTTTACGAAATTTATGTACGGTTGATTATCATTATCACTAGCTCGGTGGTGAAGGAAAACATCGTGAGGAAACCTGCATACCCGAGAATGAAAAGAAAATACCATAAAGTTCGGAGGTATGCGTAAATATGGGTGAGCTTTTGGCGAACACAATAGACCAGCGATTGTCGCAGTGTTAACTTGCTTGCTTGAATGCCTGGCTAGACACTTTATAGAACAAGTAACTTACGACACTTGTACTGCGGACAGCAGGAACTGGTGACGTTTTGATCGATGAGCTCGTAGTATTGTTCACAGGTGGGGGGTTCTGGACACGAGGACAAGTTGCAGAACAGCTGGGCTTTGGGGCAGCAGCCGCTGTGGTCGACCACTCGCTCCATGCCTGGTTCCAGGATAACATCCTTCAGGGAAGGAATAGGCTCGCATTCACTTGTGGGCTTGCATTCTGGTGATGATAATTGATACATTTAATTAAACCAATTTGATAGCAACTGGTCTAACATGAGGCAACTGATTCCCATGTTTCATGATGGATTGTAAGTCGAATGATGAGGTAATATCTAAAGCGTCTTGAAGATTTTAGTAGAAGTCTCAAATTTTCAAGTCAATAAATAGAGAAAAACATTTTCCACATATGAAAACAAGTATGGACTATTAAGTAAGTATTAAGAAATGTAGCTAGTATTTCTGTATGATGGTATGGTGGCTACCCTTGCAGTAGCTATTATTATAATTATTTTGGTTTTAAGGGCTTGGTCAGTGACCAATAGCTACTGCGACCTTTATAGATCTATTGTAGCTGTCACCCTTGACCTAGAGGTCATTTCCTAGGCCCACGGCCTTTATGAACCGTGTTATGCTCTTGGAGGGGAGGTCCCTAATGTCAGTGGGTGTTATCACGAATCCACCCAGATGGCGACTCCTACTGCAGTTGCAGTAGCTAACGTTGCCTAGTGTTATTTCGTACAAAAGTCATTTATATGTGATTCTTAGCCCCGTTCATAAAGTAATCTTACCGCAAGCAAACTCCTTGCATCCACTCGGCGCGGTCTTCTGTTTGAGAACCTGTCCGAAGCCACATTCTATCTTCTTCGGCTCTTCGCAGTGTAGCTCCAGTTGCTTCGGCACTGTAATCATGTTTTATAACTTATAAGTCGTTTCCACTTTATTTGATGATCTGATCTAGTCAGTGCGGAAACTTTAACCATACATTGCTAACTACTCATTAAATTGAAATACTTTCACTACGTGACTTTCAAACTGAAATTGCGAAATAAAAAACTGTTGTTCCATTTCAATTTGCAGTTTTGTATGGAACAGTACATTTTTTTTCTTGCGTTTTAAAGTTTCTGCACTGACTACACGACTATTTATTATCTTGTTACTACTGGTATTCTGTGCTATTACAGACAACATGCATCCAGTAGATCCCGTGGTGTCGTAGGAGGTTGACCTACGTGCTTCAAGCCGGCTACTGGCGAGAGGTGGTGAAGGATCCGAGAAATTTCTCTCGTTTTAAAGCCAAGACCTACTTTAGGTCGCTGAGCCAGCGGAGTCATTGTAGGTAAATTAGGTGTTGGTGTGTATAACGTATAACTAACCGCACAGGTACTGTGGGCAGCAGGCGCCGGGCGCGGCGGGTTTAGTAATGAGGTCGTCTTGTTCGGCGCACACGGGCGCGGCGCAGCTCTGCGTGGTGCACGACACGTGCGCGCCCGCGTCCTGCTTGTTGCACGAACATTTCGTGCACGCGTCCTCCTGCGTACCAACAATATTGTTTGTGTCATTCTCAGGTTATAGAACAAACCAGAAGGAAAATACAATCTTCATATCAATAGTTTCGTTTTGGTAGTACTTGACTGACTTGTCCAATTCACTAAGAATTTTTACTTTTCAATCCCAACTCTCTGGTTTGTTTTTTTTTTGTTTATTTTCGTCACCCACCAGAATGATGGGTCAATGATATCAGGAGACACGCGGGTCCCAACTGAATGCAGAGGGCGAGGGACAGAACGTCATGGAGGAATATGGAGGAGGTCTATGTCCGAAGACGGATTGATCAAGGAATGTGATGGATTGATGGATTGTTTTTAGACAATTCCTTAAATTTATCTGTAAAAAAATGTAACCCAGTACAGCTTGTAGTTTTTGTGAAAAAGACTAGGGTCCAGATCTGCCACCCTTCTTTGTGTGAAGCATGATGTTCAACTGACCTGCCACTCGTCGCCGGCGTAATGTTCGCTCTTCGCGTCGCACGGGAAGCACTTCGCTGGTTCAATGCATGTGTTGTTCACACGCACCTGCAATTATATTATGTCAGTTTAATTATAATAGTAGTTGGTTCTACATACAAAATTGCGAGGTTCAACCCTTAGGTTTAACCTCATCTGCCAGCACCGCATCGCATTTTACCGTCGCAAAAGGATATTCACTTCATAGTTTTGAAACAGGTTTTCTCAAATAACACTTAGCTGAACCGTGGGTTGTGGTTTCGAATTTGTTTCGAATTCCACATGCAGCTATATGGTGAATATGAATGTTTGTACATAAGTTAGGTATTTTTTACCTATATTTTTCTAGATCAGAATATTATAAGTAAACTTACTTGGCCTTCAGGACAGAAGCATCCTTCTACTGGTAGTTTATCACATTTAGTGGGGTCCTTAGTCAGCTCGTCGTTGTTCTCGCAGGTCAGTTCGCAGTCCACGCACGTTCTGTACACCAGTGGCTCTTCACTGTGGGGGAAGGGAGAGATTATGACATTAAGATTAATATTTAAAGTTGTTAAACAAAACTACTTGTCAAGCACGACCAGATTAATGCTCAAAATACCATGTTCAGCTGTACTTAATAACACCAAACGAATCCACGGACAATTTGTACGCCTAAGGGCCAAGCCTATGCGTCGCCACTGTGGCGTCTTACCAAATCTTTGGTATGATACAAGAATGGGCAATCTGCGAGACCAGGCGGGCAGAGGTGATAAAAGTTTCAAAAAGGACGCCGGAGTGGTATCGCAATTGTTTGTGCGTCAGAAAACCTATGAGACCAGCAGACATGCCGCTCCGGCGCCGTAGCATAACCGCTGTCCGTGTGTTTTGGCTCTTTATATATGCCTCTACCAGTCGAGTAGTCGTTACTCACCAGAGGTACGGGCAGAGATCAGTGCGCCACTGCAGACAGACGTGCTGCCGGCGGCAGGCGGCCGCGTACTGCGCCAGCGCGCTGCACACGTCGCTACTGTTGCTGCACAGGTCTGCCTCACACGACGCTACGAATGGCTGCGGGTCTATCAGCGCGTGACACTGCATTCATTGAGAAGATAACTTGTATCAGATTCAGAATCATTTATTGCCATAAGCGTATAAAAGTACAGACGGTGCGTGATTATAGCGTAGCCAGGCAAAAAGTAGGGCAAAGGCCTCTTTTCACGAGTTAGGGTGAGGAGAGTGGGCCGTACCTACTCCATCCACGCAGGCCCGGTGCCGATTGGTGGTAGCAAGTTAGTGGTCAACTTGCGGTCAGAGAATTTTCAAGCCGCCTATCCGACCTAACTACACCGACAAAACAAAACGTGGCTTCCAAAGCACGGTGCCGCTCAAAATTTTATTAGATGGTCACTTCTCCAAACATTGACCGAGCCTAAATGCCATACTAAATTAATAATAATTCTTTATCCTTGTTAAAGTCGGTAAGCCACGAATGAAAAGCGATCTGACACCTTTCTTACTTTCCTGCCCTCGGTGTGTAATCTAAACTATTATAAAACTGTAACTGAAGTGTGTCTGTACATTGAAGATATTTACAAAAAAAAGATTACGATATGGTTTTTAGGTATCCCTGACTCGAAATCAACCTTTTTTAGAAATTTTGTCTGTCTGTTTGTCTGTTTGTTTGTGTGTTTCTTTGTTTGTTTGTTCGCGCATCACGCAAAAACTACTGAACCGATTTTGATGAAACTTTTTTTGTTTGATAGCTTATGATCTGACTTAAAATCTGGTAAGTATATAATTTGTGCGGACGACGTCGCGGGTAAACACTAGTCTACTATAATTCTAGACGGGTGAAAACATCTAGCGCGTACACTTACCCTTCCAAACCTATCAGCATTCAGCAGGTTGTAGCAGGGGTTCTGGTCGGGAGGAGGCGGAACGCACTCCGGGGTCGGTGGGATATCGTCACATTGTTCCTGTGGAGGGATGTCCAGGGTCGTGAGGACCGGCGCCGTCGCTTGCCAGCTCTTGCCGTACTGAAATAAAATTATTTGAATTCAGATAGTTTAATAATTTAGCCATAATCGAAATATCTACCGATATTTATATCGGAATTTAGGTTCAGCCGTCACATCAGAGTCCAATCTAGTAGATAAAGTCCAGTCCAGTGTGTCGCCATTAACGAATAGGTCAAGGGATCTCTAACGCACAAGACAACTAAACACCCTGCCTTTGTATATGCAGGGCGTAAAATTAAATGCGTTACATATTGAATGGGGTGCTTCAGACCTTCGAACTGAACAACGAGATATACTAACGGAGCTTAAATACATTCAATGTTTTACTAAAACGTTTTAAATCATGGGCCCTTTTCGCGTTATTGAAGACCGCCTTATTCTGTGCCTCTTTTTTTTATTATTCGTATTTTACAGTTTATAGGTATTTTGGTGATTTAGGGTTGAACTACACATGGCCGCACACGATCTCCTTTTTCCATCGCTCCATCCTTTTCTGTCACTCAGGAACGTCATTTGCTAGAGCATATAAGATAGACGGAATGCGGCCGCGCGCGATCGCATCGGCGATTATGCCCTGTGTGCTGCCGCGTGCTATAGCATGCTGCCGCGTGCGACAACGCGCGATTCGCAGGCGATCGCGTGCGGTCGCACGCGGCAGCACACAGGGCATAATCGCCGATGCGATCGCGCGCGGCCATGTGTAGTTCAACCCTTGATTTGAAACGTTTCTAACATATGAAAAGCTTCGATTTTACTTTGATCGAAGCATATAGGACCAATCATGAACACTAATCAGCATCTTGGAAACGTTCCCATGACTGATATACAGCTAAGGTTTGTTAGTTGGGGTCTTTGGCTGATGGTTATGTACACTAACCATTCATTCATTCACACAATACTGACCATGTCGAAGTCATCGGTGGGGGTGCCGTCGCTGGTGAGGAGATGCTCCTGGTAGCCCGCGCACACGCCGCACAGCCCCTCCGTCTGGTTCCCGTACACGTACGAAGGTACTCGCACTGAGAACTCCATCTTTGTTTGTTCTACTGTTAGCTGGGGATTGAGTTTGTTTCATTATTATCTAAAACTTTGTTCAGCTAAAGGTCTCCTAAACATTTTATGTAACACTAGTGTTTTCCCGCGACTTCGTCCGCACAAATTATATACCAGATTTTAAGTCAGATCATAAGCTATAAAACAAAAAAAGTTTCATAAAAATCGGTTCAGTAGTTTTTGCGTGATGCGCGAACAAACAAACAAACTAACAATTTTGTCAATAGATGGCGCTGCACGTTTTTAAATCGCGCTATAGTTTTATTTGAATTTATATGAAGTGAACCGCTACTTTTTTATTCCTCATGATTTTACGGTTTTATAATAGTTAAGAAAAAGAGACCGTTTTCATAGGCTGATTGTGTCAACACACACAAGTATAACAAGACTGTAATTATTAACCCGTCAAGCCCTTATATACCAGAAAAATACATAAACAATGTTATCGAGTACAGACGGTCCGCTGGGGGTCTGATAAGAACCAAAAACAACTCTAAACAATTTTATTTCATTACATTTCTACGATTCTAATTGCCAAACAATGAAGTGCCTTCAGTTCTATCTATTCACAAAATGGAAGGCTCAAATTAGTACCTAGTTTTGTAATTAACGCTGCAAAATTAAAATTGTGTTGTCATAGAAATTTAACAATTTGCTGTTTGATTACCAATAAAGATAAATTTAATTACCAATATAGCGGAAAGAACCTCAATGGTGACATTTGAGAGTTATCACATCAGATAATACCTCATAATAAGAAATTAGTAAAATTCGAAATACTTACGAACGCAGGTAAATATAAGACTAACCTCAACGTGCACGTCGGGGAGCACCACTGAGATATCCTGTGCGTTCACTAACGATATTGTTACCCAGTCCTTCTTCACCGGATACTTGAATACTGGCGTCTTGTTCAGAGTTGTCACCAACTGCGAAAATCATTTAACAATAAAAACCTACTAGAAATTTATGTAGTCGTCGGCTCAAGGTCGCCAAGAAACATGTATGTGAGTACGATATGAAACTCCCAACGTACATATGTACGATTCAACACGATCTGACCTCTATTACTTCTCCTTCTGCGGAATAAACTCGAGGTCGTTACGTGTTTTGTCTTATTCACTCAATAAGAGCAAATTCGTTCAAGTATAAACGAAGATCGCTACTAATGCTTATTGCTGTCCTTATCGACGTAACCACATTTTTGTACTACGGCCACTGGCCAAGAAATGTCACGTCATATAAATTGTATGCAATTGTATGACTATCGCTATCTCGTACGCGGTGACATTCTGTCTAAATAGCACAAGCGACATTTATTGGTCAACGGTTTATTCGAAATCTGACAAAAAATATATCAAAATTGAGTCGTCGAATGTTAGCAAAAAGACGCATTACTGACTAAGCATACAAAACCTACAGTAGCTGCATAGAGGTGATTCACCTCTCAAGCCGCTATTGTACAGCTTTTATACAACTGTAGGTTCCCGGATGGAGGTACATAGATCTTACCTTTTTCGTAACAGGATCCTTGGTTATCTGTATGATATTTTTCTCGTATATCAAATGAACAGCCTTAGTGCAAGTGATCCCGCTCTTCTCTTCGCAAGGGCCATTGGTAGCATAGACCTGAATAAAAGATACAGTTTTACGTTCTAATGCGAATCAGTCGGCTTCATAACTTAGTTGGACGTTTGGAAAAGCGTTGGAAGTAGGTACGTAAACTAACGTAACAAATTTCGTTCTCTGGGCAGTGGGCTCGGTGGTGTAATTGGTTAGCGCGTTTCCCCGGTTTGGAAGAGTGCGGGTTCAAGTCTCGCCTGAGACAAATTTTTCAATCTTTAATTTCATTAGGTACGTAAAGTTTTAAAAGCACAGAGAAAATTAATGCCACGCTAGGATTAGAAAACAGAACACCTTCCGACATACTAACAGTTGTACCTCTTTTGAAGAGTCACAAACCTCTTACAATATTAAAATGCCTTAAACATGTGGGACTTTCGAGTTCTCTATAATAAACCATAGGACATCATTATTCGTATAATGCAGATTAGCATAAAAAACAATGATTTTTATCTAACTTGAAGCTAGGCTTAGTTGCACACACACACTACAACATGCATTTTATTGTATCCTTTCTTGTTTTGTTCACTTTTATGTATTGTGTACTGTTTTTAATGAATAAAGTTTTATCTTATCTTATCTTCTCTTATCTTACAACGCCTTTTTGCGTAAGTATTTACGTTTTGCATTAAGTTCTTTTGCATATAGATCCTTACGTGTATAGTATTTTAGCGTGTTATGTTTGCCATGCTTATACGTAAATTGTAGTGTTAAAGCCTGACCAGAAAAATATAAATTCAGTGAATGTTGCCAGTAACAAAACGAAATAAGTTGCAATGATATTACGCATCCGCGACGTGGCGAGGTGTTTTATTATTCTAGTTTTAATCTGCTCACCTCATATTTATGCTGTCCAGTCTCGTTTCTGTCCCTGGAGGCCAGGTAGGTGCAATTGCCTAAGAACGGCAGGTCATCACCTTCAAACGTCACGTACTTAGCCGGCGTTCCGGTGCCGTGGCATGTACCTGGAAGAAACGGGGCATTTACAGATTTTTACATTGAAAATGTATATTTCACTGGGCGATGTTTAATCACTAAGTATTCAAAATTTTTTTCAAGGATGCTTCAAATCATCAAACTGAACAACTTTAACCAAGTAAATAAAAAGATATCGCAAAAAATATCTGCTGTTTTGTACTAAACACCAATGCCTACTCGGCTCTAATTTTTTGCGATTTTAGTTTTTACAATGAAAGCACTGGCCGTCTTCCGCCGGGGAGGAGCTGCCGGTGGGGCAGTCGGGGACTAGTCTACAGGCAGGGTACTCACAGTCGAGACAGTCGTGAGGCGAGACACACTGGTCGCCCTTCCGCAGCTTGCCTTCAGGACAGTAGCAGCCGGGGAAGCACTGGCCGTCCTCCGCCGGGCAGGAGGTGCTGGTGGAGCCGAGCTCGGAGCAGGTCGGCTCGCAGCGCTTGCGGTAGCAGTCGTAGTGCACCAGCGGGGCTGGACAATCAGCCGCTGGGGGATTGCTTATTAATGTTAAAATCTTAAAAAACGTTCTGAAGAATAATATAAGCATAAGGTGCTTAGTAAGTAGAGTAATATAAAATAAAATAGACCTAGAAGCTCGGCCTGCGGTCTCGTTTGGCAGGCAGATTGACCCCGGAGACCAGGTCCACCAGGTTCCAGGGAGGCCGCTTCGGAGCTTCGCTCCTACGCGTAGCTCGGCCTTCGGCCTCGCAACGTTTGACCGGAAAGTCAGTTTCAAATTTACCACGGACTGTGCGTAAACTACGCAAAAAAATCATTCATTCCGAAATTGAAGGCAATCCTTATGCATCCTCCAAACACTGATCCAAGAAATTATTATGTCCGGTTGTTAGAACACTACTGACACCAAAAAACGCAAGTAACATAGCAGATATATTCCTTTCCTAGAGTTCCTTTTCAAACCTTTTCAGTTGTAGATCGTTCAAGAAATATCTTAAAACTGACTGCATGAAGGCAATCCTTATGCATCCTCCAACCACTGATCCAAAAAATTATGATGTCCAAGTGTCAGACCACAGCTGACACTCAAAAGAAGCTGGCTGAAGCTCCAAATCATTTCACTTGCAGTCTACATGAAAGGTACCAACTAAACTGTTCTCAAAACTCACGGCAATCCCTCTGCATCCTCCATCCACTGATGTCCACGTTCTGGTCGGCGGCGAGACAAGCAGCCACCAGCTGGTCCAGCAGCTGACAGCGGCACTCCTCCTCAGTGCGCTTGGTACCGTTCTTGATCAGGTCGGTGCACTCGCAGATCCTCTCGAGGCATATACTTCGCCATTTGTCAAGGTTAAGGACTTTGCCGCATTGCGATATTGGTTCTTTTCTGTAGAGAAGAAAGTTATTGATGCAAGTCAATGATCAAAAGAGGCTGTGTGTAAAAATGTGCCATGTGCGAATAAATAAATTACAAATCGACAACTTAGGTTGTTAGGCAAATAGCTTTCCCCAAGGAACCAATAGGAAATTCGCCAAAAAGATTTTATACTTGTTATACTAAATACAATTAGCTGATCGAACGTTGTAATGTTATTTGCGCATTTCCTTTATCTATTGGGGAAAGTTCAGTATCTCACTCACGTGATGACGTCACACAGTTCCCAGGCTCGCTTCTGCTTCTCAGCGGGTATGACCTTGGTTTGACAAGCGTTGGGGGACATGCTGGGGTTGGCCCACGCTCTGCCAAACTGCTCTATGTTGGTAGCGAGCTTGCCGTCGGGGAGGCTACGGTCGTTGGACATGTCGCCGTCGAAAGCGCCGCAGAGACCGTCTACTGAGCCCATGTGGCTTTTGAATACCTGAAGGCATTTGGATGGGTCAAATTCTTTCTAATTTTATTAGACACTCAATTTCATCCCATTTCCTCCCGTGGGTGTCGTAAAAGGCGACTAAGGGATCTACCGGAGGATGGGCAGCAGCATCCTCTGATTACACACATTCAATCCAACTGCGATCGCCAACCCGCCTGCCAAGCGTGGCGATTATGGCAAATCCCCCCATTTTTTGGGGAGGCCTATGTCCAGCAGTGGACGTTTATCGGCTGATATGATGATGATGATGCCTCAATTTCATAAAGAGTAAAAAATCTGCAATATGCTTCGTCAAAAATAAAGCACTCTAAAATGTCACCATCACCACGAATCGCACTCTTCTCAGTAGATCTAATTCACGCTAGCAGCATTCCCATCCCACGCCTCATGGCTTTGCTTTAGCTACATCTATATACTTAAACAACAGTTCCGTGACTGACTGACAGACAACTAACAGCCTAAACATGAAACATGAAACTTAGAATATAGATTCTACGGAGGATATAGGGGTGCACTAAGAAATAATTTTCACACTTCGTCCGCGGGAAAAAGCTAGTCTACACTAATAAAATACACTACACTTATAATAAAAAGAGGAAAGATTTGAATTTTTTGTTTGTTTGTATTGATAGGCTCCGAAACTTACTGGACCGATCTGAATAATTCTTTCACCATTAGAATGCTACATTATCCGCGATGAACATAAGCTATGAAAAAACGGCCGAGTGCAACGCATGCCAGGCACAGCTAGGTCTAGTATAAACGTCGATGCGCCAATAGTCAATCCCTCTCGCGTTTATTGAGAGGGCTTTTTACTATGAGAGATGTCCCCAATTATCTTACAGGATCCTGTTTTACTGACTAGCCTTTCACCCACATCCCACAACAACAATTTCACTTATAATAATATAGGGTCCTTCTTAATATGCTGAAACTTTAATAGGGGATGATCAGACCATCAAACTGATCAACTTTCTCTATGGGACCAACATCAAAATCGCGAAAAAAAATCTGCTGTCCCATACATTTGGCTCGAGTAATTTTGCAGTTTTGTATGGGACAGTTGATTTTTTTTTCGCAATTTGGATGTTGGTGCCATAGAGAAAGTTGTTCAGTTATATATATTTATATGTAAAGCCTGACCAGGAATATAAAAAACCTGGTTTGGGGGCGCTGCAATCGACTGTCACCTTTAATGTTAGTGTTCCAAGTACAAAAATTAGTTCCAACGATTTTCCGCAACATGGCGAGGTTTTTTATATTTCTGGTCAGGCTTTATATTAAGTTTAAACCTGTATAAATATTCTTACCCCAATCTTAACATCACCGTCAGTAGTATACAGAACAGTAAAGTTATATTTCCTGGATTGAATAGCCAGGCCGTTTCCGATCTTATTGACGTCGAAGCTGTTCTTCTGGAAGCAGATCTTGCTCGTCTGCTCGACCGTGTACTCGTAGTTCTGGTACTCTATCATGAGGTTCGGCTTGACCTGGATCACCTGGTCGTCCTGATGGACTAGTAGCTCGTTGACGCAGCCTTCGACACGGCACTTCTTGCGGACTGCAAAGTAAACATTATCATTTATTGATTGGGCACGCGACGCGAGGTGGACTAACGCGTATATTATAGTCTAGGAATAATACGGTTTGAGATTGCATTAAAGACACTTTAGCAAATTGTGTTTGAACTCTTCGATCAAAATAAAATTAATGGATAGGCCCAAAGCGCGTTAAGTTGAAGCCAAGTTGAAGCATACTATTGGTGCACTTATCTAGTGAAATCATTAAAAAAATCTTTAAAAAGTGCTTTTGTTTATTCTTTTTAATCGAAACTACGGCACACGCATGCACTTTCGGGAGGGCCGGGCAATCGCGTTTCTCATAGAAAATCTCATAAAAATTAAAAAAAGGGGTGACTACGGAGTCCCTTTTCTTCGGTTTTATTCATTAAAATCGATTTCTATAAAAACCACATCACTTCTCATATCGTGTAGCTGGTCCAGTTTATTTTTCAGCTCAAAAACTGCCATAGTTAGTGAATAAAATGGTTACAAAGTTACCCGAAACCAGGAGGTAGCCCCTTAAGGAGACTTTCAGTGAAGGAGACATTCTGTAAAGGGGATATTCTGATAGGTATTCATGAAAATTCGATGTGTATTTTGACGTCTAATGACAAGAGATAGTATAATATGCTCACCGAGCACAGTCCACGAGTCGAAGCGGTTCTCCCTGGCTAGTATGTGGAAGCAGACGTCGTACTTGTACTCGGCTCCGTCGAACGTACTGAACGTGCGCCCCGTCAGGTTGCAGAACACGGGGCGCTCGATCGGAGGCACGCATATGTACCTGGAGAATTTATTAGGTTTATTTATTGTGGGAACTTGCCACATATGTCAACACTTACAAGTTACAGCAACGAAGCTATAATTAATTAGGTTTATTACCACAGATGTCAACACCCACAAGCTACAGCAACGAAGCTAACAGATGGCGCTACGGTCGCACTCGCAAATGTGCACGTAAGACAACTTGACGTCACATTGGTAACCCGTTAGCCGCTACACATAAGGTTCGCAATCGTATACAAGACATGAATCGCGCAAGAGAAATAATCACAGAGATACGATATACAGGGTCCTTCTGAATATGCTGACACTTTTTTAAGGGGATGATCAGACCGTCAAACTGAACAACTTTCTCTATGGCACCAACATCGATATCGCGAAAAAAAAATCAGCTGTCCCATACAAAACTGCAAACCTACTCGAGCCAAATGTATGGGACAGCAGATTTTTTTTTTGCGATTTCGATGTTGTTGCCATAGAGAAAGTTGTTCAGTTTGACGGTCTGATCATCCTCTTAAAAAAGTGTCAGCATATTAAGTTGGACCCTATATATGCAAGGTCCAACTAAGGACTGTTGGACCACGGCCGGTCCCCAGGCTTCACACCTAGCCTGGCGGAAGATCTTCCCTTTTCAATGGAGGAACATTCCCAGTAGCACCTCCACATGTATCAACTTAGTAACGGGCCTGGGAAGGGATATTTCGGAAACTGGATAAATCTATGCGACATTCTGGGAAGGGAACAATTTGTAAGTCAGTTTACCATTAAATGATGGGAACGATACTTACTGTGGACATTGCTTAGGTCCATGAGGTACTTTATCGAGCTTCAGAGTGTAATGCGGCGGACAGGCGGGGGCGGAGCAGACGACCGGCGCGGGGGTCGACCCCGGCCTGTACGGAGGCAGCTTCGGCACGCATTTGAACTGCGCACACTCCTGCTTGGTCGTGTTCTCTTTGACGGTGAGCGTTGGCTTGTCTAGAGTGAATGATGGAGTAGACGCTGGATGGGAACCTGCGGAAATTATAGTTTAATTCATTTTTTGTAATAAAGTTCGAAAAAAATGGTTCAAGATTTCATTAGTCGTTAGACAAAGACCCAAAGACCCATTAACCCAAGTCCATCTACGGCAAGGGTATCACTCCCATTATGCCATTCTTCCCGGTTGCTAGTAGTATCTAAGTATTTCCAGCTATCTTCGCAATGTCATCACTCCAGATGGCCCCATCCACTGCTGTCTTGTCTGATCCCGGCGAACACTAGGTCAAAAGACCATTCGGTCAAAGCATAGAATGAAATAGAATGAATAGAAATAGCAGACAAAAAATTCAAATGCAATTTTACCTATATTATACCTCTATGGATTATTCGTCTTTGAATGATGAAAGGGTGGATTCTAAATAATAATAATGATTTAATATTGCAAGATAACATGACATTTTAAAAAAGGTTCAACAAGTCATTCTTATTCCTTACCATAACCACCCTTAGAATATCCTCCTTTCGAGTACCCTCCCTTCGCGAATCCTCCTTTAGAATACCCTCCCTTAGCGAACCCTCCCTTGCTGCCCCTGTATCTGGTGTAAGAGACCCTGCGCCGCGGCGGGGGTAGGTCGGAAGTGTAGGGCTTGGAGTAGCTTGTCGTGGAGGTGTAGCGGACCACGTAGCCAGGGGGGCATTCCACGACGGGGCACTCTATGATTGCTGTGAGAGAAATTTGTAGCGGTTAAACGTTTCCTACTGAATAGCTGTTAGTATCACCAGTGTGGATTCAGGATTGCATTTTGGACTACTTACCTACTCTAGGGCTACCCCTAGAACCGAATAAGAATAATTTAATTGTGAAACATGAGTATACATTACAGTAGATGTTAGGTTTTACAAAATCATTCATGTTTAGCCTTGCGGCATACAAATAACATGCCTATGCACTGCATGCACAGCAAAACTGGGTGAATAGCCCAAAAGTTAAAAATAGAACCAGGCAAAACTACTGGACTACTCCATACAAAACTTCGTGTTAGTTGCCTCATGCGAACCAGCAGCCCTTGTATGATTTCTATACATGAGCGAAACGAGTCTTTGCTGATTAGAAAATTACCCCTTCCCGCGACGCGTTGAATAGTATGGAAAAGGGACGAGACGCGTGTAAGTAAAGAAATCATGCTAGAGAATCTAGTCCAGAAATGGGAATATAATACACCTTCATGTCAAATTCGTCAATTCCAAACGTGTCATATCCTCGCTTCGTGAAACCCATAATCTAGTGGATTTCTTGTGCTCAATGATGATAAAGCTCCTAAAACAAGTAGTTGCACTTACGAGCAGGTGTAGTAACAACAGCGGCGACCGTGGGAGCCACAGTGGTGACCACGGTGGGCTCGACGGTGGTCACCACGGTGGGGGCCACGGTGGAGCAGCCCACCTCGTCGTCGGGACAGTCCAGCAGGCCGTCGCACCACTTCTCCAGCGGCAGGCACATCTTGCTCGTCGGACAGATCTTGGTTCCGTTAGTACATGGCGAGCAGTCGCATTCACACGATGATGTCAGGATTGGTACTAGATACTACGGAGAGGAAATTTTGCTGGTCAAATTTAACGGCGCAATGGGCCAGTTGTTATGGAATCTACATGCTAACCCGAGGGTTTCGGGCATGAATCCCGCAAGAGGCAAACATTTGTATAATGATTATTTGCCAGCCGAGTTATAGATGTTTGTATCTAACTATAGGGTCAAATTAAAGATTGAAAAAATTTAATTGAATTAGGATTGATTCGAAATAGCACAACATGGCTGTAACATGTTTATAATCAATAATATAACTATAGGGTGTAACAAAATACGTAATTGGAGTCAACATCGAAATAAAATTGAAAAAACCAGCTGTTTGTTGTTGTTGTGAAAAAACTGCAGTACTGACTGACTAGTCTTGAACTATCTGATTTGAAGTTGTACTTCGCGCTAGGAGCAACAGATCTAACTATATTTCCAGCATGTGACAGAAGTTGCGCCCGCCATTTTTTGTAGTTTTGTCGACTTAGGTGACATCCCGCCAGACACGCATCTCGGGGGTGGCATGCTAGGCTCCCTGGATGCCGACGACTACTTTCTGGAATCCAGGGCTTAACAATTTTTGCCCACCTCTCCTGGTCCATTCGACTGACCATGGCTGGTAGCATAGACCGGCCGTGTCTGCCTGTTGCTTCGAAAGATATTTAGTAGTTGTACCAAGAACCATAAAAACATAGAATACGGCAAAAGAGAGTGAAGTATAGTTTACTCATGCATGACATCAATTATGTATACCTATGATTCATAATAAAGATTATTTATATTTCTATTGCTCACCGGAGGACACTTGCACTCCTTCACGGGCTTGCAGTCGGTGATGCCGCCAAGCTTGCAGACGCACTCGTCGCAGTTCGGGCCTCGGAACATAGCACCCACCGCGTAACTGTCATTAAACACATTACATAGGTATTTTAAAATAACAAACAAAACAGAACATAAATACAACTTACCAAGCTTTTCCTATTGCTCTCTCCCGTTTGCAAAGAAGGGTAGTCTAATTTTTATTTTTCCTACTCCTCTAACTGTGTTTTTAGTAGGTATGTCTATCGTGTAATCTCGGCATACCGTGGTTGATGATGATAGCAGCACAGTGTACTCACGACATGAAGGACTCCACGCAGGGGCACTGGTCGCGCGGCACACAGTTCTCTCCGTCGTAGTACGGCGCGTCCGCTGAGGCACATACACACGATGACGTCACACCGGCGGGCACAGACGGACACAACTTGCATTCTATCTCTGGGATCGTCACGTCGGGTGGCGTTGTGCTTGTGGCTGTAAATACAGGTTAAAATGTTGCACATCGGCCTACAAATCTGATTAAATTTGTATTAAATTCAAGCTACGTTGGTTAATTTAGTTAAAATTAGACTATTGGCGTGTAGAGCCTTTAAAAATGGCTTTGGCGTTTGAAATTTCCATGGCAATAGTTCATCGGGTTCCCCCCAAACAACGTAGGCGAAATGATTTCGGGGATCATAATATGGATGCCCTGATGGTACAGGGAAAACTTTCGACTATCTAGGAAAGTCGACTCCTGACTGATGATTTCAACAGCCCTCGGGAACTATGACAGATGGGTGGGCCTCAAACTAATGTCATATCGGACCCTGGTCAGATTTGTTCGGCGGAAAAAAAATACAAAATAGCGAAATCAAATGGCTGCTATAGACATTTTAAAAGCCAAAGAAATTATTAAAAGTTCGCCAAACCGACACAAAATTTGTATCCAGGTGTTAAAAGTGGTCGCTGATTAAGACGATGTGTCTAAACTATTATAAAACTGTAACTAAAGTGTGTCTGTACATTGAAGATATTTACAAAAAAAAGATTACGATATGGTTTTTAGGTATCCCTGACTCGAAATCAACCTTTTTTAGAAATTTTGTCTGTCTGTTTGTTTGTGTGTTTGTTTGTTTGTTCGCGCATCACGCAAAAACTACTTAACCGATTTTGATGAAACTTATTTTGTTTGATAGCTCATGATCTGACTTAAAATCTGGTGTATAATTTGTGCGGACGAAGTCGCGGGAAAACACTAGTACAACATAAAAGCATAGAGACAGACAGAAAGAATGGACGTAATTATAAAGGATTCCTTGTTTGACTATGGAATCCTAAAAGCGGCCCGACTAGTAAGAATCATCCAACAATATCAAACAAAATACAACAACAGTTGATACTTACGATAAGGCTCGAAACATCCAATCGGTTCCACTCTCATCTCAATATTATCCTTCCATTTCAGAGGCAGCACCTTCAAGTACCGCGCGTGTATCGGAGGCCGGAACTCGTTGACGACCACCGTGTTCCTATCGAAGTTGGCCGGGAAGTTCTTCGTGGACCCTGTGTTGTCCACCACAGGGTTGAATATCGATAGGTCGGAGGTGTACATGACGTTGTAGGTTGACACCCAGCCAGTGGCACCGCCTTTTGTTTTGATGCCCGTTATGTTGCGTGGTGATGTGAAGTCGAACTGCGGAAAAGTTTTGTAGATGCTCACGTATCTTATTTAATTATTCAATCAATCAAATCATTTATTTCAGTACACAATTTCACAAACATAGAGGTAGGAATAGAGGAACATACAGCTGAGAGAGCGAGATTTACCTAGCGGCACCACTGTGTAATAGAAAGAGATACGTGACGCGAAGCAATAGAACCGTTTTTTAGTCACTAATCAATTTTAACAATTCGGTTTTCGTGAATAATTGGGAATCTAAAGTGAAATCGTAGATAATGTTGTGAAATATACTGACACTACTTCATTAATTTATCCACGATTTTACGTTAGACTCAGAATTATAGACAGTATTAGAATTTTTGCCTGCGAATAGTCTCCAAAAAACATCCAAAAACTGTTTCATTTGACAATTCATGTCACTGCCTCTATTCCTGTAAGGTATAATAACTTTATGGTCACAAATCACGATTATATCTTTCAATTTAAGGAGGGATTTTATCTTGTTAAAAAATGAGACTTTGAGGTGTTACAGTCGATTTGAATTTATTTGAAAGAGTGGACTGAACACTTGTGTGTCGAATACTTTCATATAGGGAAGACAAACCAGAATGGTATCTCTTTCTAACGAGGGTGCTGCCGTGCTAACGGTATTAACAGTTTGAACGAGACTCAATTCTCCAGTAATCTAGTGTGTTCCGACCCTGAACTTAAGGTTTTATCTTGAAGACATACGGAAGATTTTTCTTCGACAACATTATGCAAGTTTTCATTCCGTATTAATTCCTAATTTCATGATCTAAACTATTATAAAACTGTAACTGAAGTGTTTCTGTACATTGAAGATATTTACAAAAAAAAGATTACGATATGGTTTTTAGGTATCCCTGACTCGAAATCAACCTTTTTTAGAAATTTTGTCTGTCTGTTTGTTTGTTTGTGTGTTTGTTTGTTTGTTTGTTTGTTCGCGCATCACGCAAAAACTACTGAACTGATTTTGATGAAACTTCTTTTGTTTGATAGCTTATGATCTGACTTAAAATCTGGTATATAATTTGTGCGGACGAAGTCTCGGGTAAACACTAGTAAGTAATAAAGTTAAGTGTTACCATGATCCATTCTCCAGGGGTGCTGTAGGCAGGCTTCCAGCCCCTCTCGCCGTCCAGAGCGAAGTGTTTGCGCAGATCGTTGTTGGAGCTGACTTCTATGCTCTCTATGGGCAGGTCTGCGGCGAGGCCGAGGGGTTCGGTACATTGTAGCGGTTCCGGCTGAGGGATGAAATTATAATTGATACTCGTTGTTACTGTTGTGTTATGAACGTCGATATGTCCGGCAATCAACAATAATTTAACGCAGATTGGCAAATCTCTTTACCACGATGCGGGAAAGTCAAACTTATTGACTGAGCATCGAATCGAATGAAGAAGTTACTGTACTATGAGACTAGGTTGAATTAAAAACTCCGGCCGTATTTAATACAATAATCGACACATTATACAACTGTTATAGAAGTGTGTCTGTACAGAGACGAGAATTTACAACAACAAGGCTACGATGGTGTTTAAGTCTCTGACTTCATATTACCGATTTTCAATTATTGTATGTTTGAGCATTACGCGAAAACTATTGGAATGATTTTGATAACAATTTTTAAGTACAAAACCTTATATTTCATCTCGCTACGACGACGGGAACCGGTGCGAATGAAATCGCGGGCAAAATCTATAAGAAATATATTATGGCAGAAGTAACGGGGATCTACCGTGGTCACTTAGGGTTTGTGGTCACTTAGTGGGTTTCACAGTGGTTTAACCACACCACATAGCAACGACTAAAGGTGGTCAAACAGTGGTTACTTGTGAAGCTGCAGCGAGCTTTTTGCAGTTGCGTAGTGGTGCCGACAAAATGTCGATGTGGTTGCGTTGTCGCTAGTTGTTGCGATGTGGTTACGTTGTGTGTAGACAGACTGTCGTTGCGTCGATGCAACGTTGTTGTTGCCACTGGGTCGGTATCACCCACGCGGTCGATATTGACGGCAAAATGTGGTACGTGTAAATTCTGCTATTAATTTTCAATACAAACTCGCCCACGTGTTGTGTTTTGTGTGAGACAACCCTTACCGTGGTCACAGCCCTGACAGTGGTAGTAGTGACGGTATCGGGCTCCCGGCAGCCGATGAGGTCGAACCTGACGGAGATCTCGTCGTGCCAGCTCAGCGGTCTGATGCGGACCACTCTCGCTTCTATCGGAGGGTTGATCATTTGCTCCATTGAATTCCTGTTGTCGACGGGGCCGCGGAACACCTGGTTATACAAGATTAGGGAGCTGGTTAGTAGCAATTTGTGTAGCAAAATCCTGATTTAGGAAGGTTTCTCTTTTCTTCATTTTTTAATTCAGAATTAAAGGAAAAAATATGAGACCGAGTAGTGTACCAATAAATAGGACACTACCTAGACCTATACACTTGAAAGAGCACTGCTAATGAGTAGTGATTTTTGAAAGTAGCACGTTTAAATCAGCAGTAGAAAATGTCAAAATTACTATGGAGATTATGCATCATTCGATCATGATTTTAAATCTTACGATTCAAAAATCGCACTCCAAGAACCTATAGCAAATTAGCAACAAAAAAACTCGTCCTCGCGACCCTGAAAGAGCTCTGTCTTGCGAGAGGATAGGCATCGCCAGCGTCGAAGAGCTGTTTTGTTTGGCGAGAGATAGACAACGATATGCAGAGCGGACTGCCAACCTCCAGTAATCGAGAGGAACTCGAAGAAGAAGAAGAAGATACTAATACAGATCGAACGCTTGCATGAAAACTAGAAATTTTAAGTTACGAATTTCCCTTAGGTTCCTTATGGAAAGCTGTTTAGAATCATAAGTACAATCATCTTTTAAAGAAGTGCAACTGGTTTTTTAAATACATTACCCCCTCGGGGAATATACTAGTGAGCATAATGTTTAAATTTAACCGATTGTACACATACCCTGGGGTTTCCATCAGGCCCATCAACAGTGGAGAATGTGTGGCCATCGTCGCCATACATGACTTCGTAGCTGGTCACGTACTGGTCGAAGATCGGGCTGCCCTGCATGACCACCCCGTAGATAGGCTCCGGGGACGCGAACGTCACTTGGATGAACTGGTTCGTGTCTTGGACGGCTGCGTTCCAGCTGCCAGCTGTAGGATATACATGGTAAATTGAAAACAAAGCCTAAAAAAAGACATTTATGGTGTTTTAAATGCGTTGGGCCCCCTTTAACACCTAACGCAACTGACGTAAACGCAAACACCCCCTATAAAAAGGGGTGTTTCAGACTATCAAACTGAGCAACTTTAAACACATTTGGTTCCTACAGCCGTTGACGTTTTTTATGGTAAGTATAACAATTTTTTTCGCGATTTCCATGTTGGCTCCATAGTGAAAGTTGTTTAGTTGATGGGCTGAAGCACCCCTTTAAGTATTACCAGGGTGTTTTGTTACACCCTGTAGGTATTACAATCTTGTAACATAGTTACAAACTCAATATACCAGCTTTGTCTAGATCACTATCTCAGTATTCAACGCGTTGTCCCACAAACTAAATATTACCAGTGATGTCTAGAGCACCTCCGTTGAGAATAGCGTGCTCCGGCGCGAACATAGAGCTCTGCTGAGAACTGGCGTCGAGCACTATCTCAGTATTCAACGCGTTGTCCCACAAACTAAATATTACCAGTGATGTCTAGAGAGCCTCCGTTGAGAATAGCGTGCTCCGGCGCGAACATAGAGCTCTGCTGAGAACTGGCGTCGAGCACTATCTCAGTATTCAACGCGTTGTCCCATATAGTTACAAACTAAATATTACCAGTGATGTCTAGAGAGCCTCCGTTCAGAACAGCGTGCTCCGGCGCGAACATAGAGCTCTGCTGAGAACTGGCGTCGATCACTATCTCAGTATTCAACGCGTTGTCCCACAAACTAAATATTACCAGTGATGTCTAGAGCACCTCCGTTGAGAATAGCGTGCTCCGGCGCGAACATAGAGCTCTGCTGAGAACTGGCGTCGAGCACTATCTCAGTATTCAACGCGTTGTCCCATATAGTTACAAACTAAATATTACCAGTGATGTCTAGAGAGCCTCCGTTGAGAACAGCGTGCTCCGGCGCGAACATAGAGCTCTGCTGAGAACTGGCGTCGATCACTATCTCAGTATTCAATACGTTGTCCCATATGAGATTTGTTAACCTGTCGCACAAAACAGCACAGTTTAAAAATTATTAAATTACTCCATCGGAGCGTTTTAAATATTGAGTAAACGACTTTAAGATTTAACACCATGTATTTTCAAATTGACGCTATCCTGTTGTATTTTTTTTGGAACAAAAAACATTAAGTATGTAAGTAAACAAAACAACTATCAATCCTCAATTTATTTTAAATTTTATTTGTCCTGTTCTGTGTCCCTGTGTGTCTGTGTAAAATATCTGGAATATACTTAATGGAATTTTCTACTTCTTTTTAAATAAAGCTCATAATTTCACATACAAAACAATAATAAATACCCCGCGGGGGAAGCTTGTGGCGAGCTGACGGTGATTGGCGACACCGCGGACCCCTATCCAGGGGGACCTACAGACATGCGCTCCCACACACACATACAGACAGTAACACACCCCCCTACCTCTAGCTTGCCTTCATTGGCCGTCCAGAGTGGAATCGCAAGAGCAGAACCTATGCTCCAGGTTGGAAGTGTATTGCACGTAATGGCGTAATAACGGAAACCCGCTCACGGGGGTAAACCCCGCGATGGTGAAACCGGTGCCGCACCTCTCGACAACCTTTAGCCGCTCAATGGGATGTTGCCCCATTGTCGCACTTTGTGCGTGCGGCCGTTTTATGGGGCCCACTCGACGAGTCGGCGAGCCACCGCCTGCCCTATTTACAATTTTGAGACTAGTTGTCATGGCAGGCGTCCGTTAGTCTCCTCCCATAGCCCAGTATCCATCAATCCAAATTTCACCTCTATAGCCCAAGACCTTATTTTTCCATCGCAGCCATAGAGCAGCACTCCAATAGTCTTTGCACCTGGCTGGGACCATCCCCGTGTGTATCACGAATAAAACAAAATACATAGCTTTCTCTATTAGGAACACTAACCAACCACCAACCACCGATTACTGTATTTATGCTCATTGTCACTCCTTAGCCGACCATAGTAATTGTGTATGTCCAATATTAGAAAAAGCAAATAATATTAAATATCTTGGTGTGATTATTGATAATAATCTTAACTTTACCTCCCACATTGATATGATCTCCGGAAGAATACGTAAGCTTATTTATGTATTTAAACATCTTAGACACGTAGCTGATGTAAAAATTCTAAAAACTGTATATTATGCCCTCTGTCAATCACTGCTAACGTACTGTATCACATCTTGGGGTGGTGCCCCAAAATCCAAATTGATAAAATTAGAACGAGCACAAAGAGCAATTTTAAAGGTCTGTACGTTTAAACCGTTTCTGTTCCCAACCTCCGAGCTCTACAGTATTTGTAAGGTATTGACAGTTCGGCAACTCTTTATTCTTAACATAGTATTGAAGCAACATTCACTCTCAGCAAAATCATATATACATCGGTCACGGATTGGCTCACGAAGATTGTTTAGCGTTATTCCACCATATCGATGCAAAACGTCCTTTTGTCAAAGATTCTTCTGTTTTATGGGTTGTTTTCTTTATAATAGTATTAATCGTGTAATAAATGTTGCTGCAGTAAATAATTATATTTGCAAGAAAAACAAAACTGAATGGCTCTTATCCCAAAATTATAATGACACAGAAAGTATGATCCACCCTATTTCGTAATGTTAAATATATGGTACCTATACTCCATTCCAAATAGCAACGAAAAATTTAAGGCCATTTTAATTACAGAAACAGAGATTTGAAACACTTACTCTCACTTATTCTATGAACACCTTTAGTAACGTCCAAGATATTATGTCAGATAGTACATAAATTAATTATATTTTCTTATCAGAGTTGGCCAGAGAACAAAATAGGATTCGGAAAATCTCGTCGTTCCTATTTTGAGTACAGTAGTTAACTAGTATGTTATGTATCATAACACCCCCCCCCCCCCACACACACACAAACACACATACCACACACACACACACACATCTGATAATTGTTTACTCATTAATTCATTATGTATGATTGAGTATCCATCTAAATTAGGTATTCATTATAATACAACAACATTGTATCCTCGAACGATTATTTAAATATATTATTCTGGCCTGAACGAAGTGGCCAGTACCTAGTAGCACAGGGTTCTTCCCTGCTGATAGTTGCTGGCAGCTCCCATGTTTGTAATTGATCAGCCATATGTGTATTATATTTGAATCTATATTAATTATCATGTTGTGCGCTCAGAGATGGTATCCGCCATGTGTATCCCTTACATAGATTAACTTGTCTCTTGAACGGGCCTCTACGTGTTGGCTTCGGCTCCATGCACGCCTTCCAAAGGTCCGGGACTCAATTGCCCGTGATTACGGATCGTAAGACACATAATAAATAATAATAATAATTTATTGTATCAAAAAAGGTTTGTAACAAAGTGGGTGTACACTAGACCTCACACGAGGATTCCCTGGTGTGTGTGAATGTGAAGTACTTATACAATATTTTAAACAAATTATATGTTTACAAAAAAAAAGATAAGAATAACCATAAGTAATATTTTGGAACTATTAGTAGTGTGTGTGTGTGGGGGGGGGGGGGGGGGGGGGTTTGTATAATTCTCATTATGAGTGCAAATTTTTAAGCATCTATGGCCAGAAACGTAAACGTCTGTAGTATCATAGGTCTGTTGAAAGAGCCATTCGCGGATGCGTTTTTTGCAATGGTGCTTTTTTAACGTGATAAGGTTTTGTAAGCTATATAAATAAACAAAGGAGTCGCGTTGTGGGTCTGCTATAGGGTAGTCGCATCGCGAGTCGATTGTTGGTTGCCCCCTCCCCGGCCTACAACGAAGCTCCAGTGGTGGCTCAAGATAGTGTTCTTTTCGATAAACAATCCTTGAAGTCACCAAAATACATAAGTTACCGTACAACGTCAAGCACTCTTGCTAAAAAAACTAGACATTGGCAAAATCATCACATACCCAAGATGGCAGCCATTTTTTTAAAATATAGAATAAATAAACAAAACTTACCCTTCAGGCGAGCATTGAAGTGGCGGAGTAGCGGTATTCTTAACTAACAACGTAGTCAGCGCAATGGTCGTAGTTGGCGCCTGGGTAGTCGGCGCTTGGGTAGTCGGCGCTTGGGTAGTCGGCGCCTGGGTAGTCTTCGTAGTTGGCGCCTGGGTAGTCTTCGTAGTAGGCTCTGGTGAAGTCTGCGTAGTCGGCTCTGGTGTATGCGGTGTATCGAATATGTACGGTTGATGAGTGGATACTTCTACAGGGTGTATGATGGGGACGCATTCGCTGGAGTCACAGTGGAGCTCGTTGTCTAGGCACTGGCATTTCATACAGCCGTCTGTTACGACGCCGCCGGGCTGGGGTGAGAGATATTGTGTTAGATGCTGTTGAAATGTTGTCCAATATAATAATCAAGTTACTAAGATCACATGATCAATCGAAAACGAAGAATTTTAAAGAAATATTGGGTGTATTAGCCAGTTACTTGGACGTCTAGGTGGCTAGTCAAATTATGTTATTTCATTATGATTCTAATACGTAATTTATTCAACCTAATTGCAGGCAGTAGGTACTCTATTGGGCTTCTTATTTGTACCTCCGTGCTTCCGTGTGTCATTTCATTATCGTTCGTAAATTATTAGGTACTTCATTAAGCTTATTTGTATATAAATCTGTGCTTCCTTGAGTCTTGTGTTCACATTGTAGCTACCTTGACGACTTGCTTGTCGGAGTAGCAAGTGCAGTCTTTCAGAGGCACGCAGGTGCTCTGGTCCCTCCACCGAGACCCGTACTCACACTTGAGGCCCAGCACGAACCTATCCACGCATCCTCGCACGCATTTCTACAAATTAATAAATAAAAACATATTTATTCATCAGAAACATAAGCAGTACAAGCAGTAGGCAAAGGCAAATAGAGAGATATAAACAATTTTACGTTTTAGCAGATATTCAAATTGAGACATATTCTTTGGAGAAAAGATTCAACAGGTTCACGACTATATTCCCAGAGGAGGTAGTCAAAAATATTTTGAAGACAGTCCATAGACACAGATAAGATGGGTCTTTCTGATTACTGTTTTAAATGTGTTCGTTAAAGTTGAAATTATGAAGATATAGTTTAAATGCTCGTGGAGACAAGATAAATTGACAATAACTTGAAGATTTTCCTCCGGCATACGTCCGGCCTCTCAAACGGTGGAGAAAAACATCGTGAAGAAACCTGTATACGCTGAAGAAGAAATTCTGATGCGTATGTGAAGTCTACCAATCCGCATTGGGCACGCGTCGTGGACTAACGCACATACTCTCCTCGAGGGTAGGCCTGTGCCCTGCAGTGAGACGTGTATAGCCTAATGATGATATTTAGATAGATTGATATAACCAATAGTACCTCTCCAATCATACAGAGTCCTTTGTCCTGCAGTGTCTTCTTAAAGTGGTGGCAGAGATGGTCGCACGGGTAGGCGCAGTCAGAGTACACTTGTCCGGGGGGACACGGGTTCGGAGTCTCTGGGGCGTGCGTCGTGGTTACTGCTTTTGTTAGTGGAAAATTGTTTAAAGGTTGACTTTTTTTCTCGCTGTTATCAAATTAGTATAGTAGCATCCTGAAGGTCATTGCTGAAAGTAACCGTCCATTGATACGGCACATGTCTCATTACAAGTTCTGGTTTTGTAATTGTTTACTAACAATAGTTTAATTTTACACTACCTACTGATCTTTTTTTTGTACAACGTTTTTTTTACAACAATCTTTCGATTAAAATCGAGTTATTTAAATGTAATTGAAATGTAAAAAAGTCTCTCACCCCTATAATCTGTGTGGAGCTATTAATAAACATCATCTTATTGTTAACGTACCTGTAGAGGGCTCCGTCCATGGCGTCGTGAAAGGCGTAATAGATGTAGATTCTGAAAATACAATAAGTAACATACTTTTAGACAAGTAAGATACGTAAGCCAATGTTGGGGAAAGAAGCGCTAAATTGAAATGAGATTGGGCCGGCCATCTGCAAGATTCGGTCTGTTGATTGTACCCGGAAAGATGGGCCAAAGTTGTAACACCCTAGATCCCAAAGAATGGTCGTCGCCGTCAGTGTCGACCTCGGAAGAGATGACCTGGATGTGGACCTTCAAAAATGGGTAAATGGAACTGCCTCAAGAAAGAGGTGCAAGAAAGAGGAAGTGGGAGGACTTTGCCTAGTACTGGGATGAAATAGGCTTAAAAAAAAAGAGAAATAAGATGTGAACTCATCCATTCTTCTCCTTATCGTGTGGGCAGCAAGCCCTGGTGTCAGAGTTTTTTCAGATCGCCTTACGGCCTCTGACATGGTTTTTATGTAACGACTACTACCACTAGAGATAGTAGCCGGGACTCCTTCATTGAAAAGGTAAGATCTTCAGGCTAAATGCGTTACATACTTCAGAAATAGAAATAGTTTACAACTCCTTGTATACATAAAATTGGTAGTGTGAAAAGGCCACCACCAGCCCCCGTAACATGACAGAGGTGAGAGTGACACAGGTCACTTCTAAAAGTCAAATTGGCCATAGTATCTCACTCAAATTTGACGTTTAGAAGTGACCTGTGTCGCTCTCACCTCTGTCATGTTACAGGGGCAGGATTGTAGTAGCCCCACATAGTTTTGTACTTCTTCTTATCGTGTGGGCAAGCCCTGGTGTCAGAGTTTTTTCAGACCGCCTTACGGCCTCTGACGTGGTTTTTATGTAACGACCACTACCACCAGAGATAGTAGCCGGGACCAACGGCTTAACGTGCCATCCGAAGCACGGAATCATCTTTCTTTTCAGACAATCATGTGATTCAGCCTGCAATGTCCTAACCAACTGGGGAAAAACACACAAAGTGACATATCACTTGGTGTCCCCCGTGGGAATCGAACCCACGGCCTCCGTGTCAAGAGCCCAAGCTCTTAACCATTAGACCACGGAGGCAGTTTTGTACTAAATAACTAGTAGCCTACCAGTACTGTTGCCGCACTCGGGTCGCACAGCCGTCACCGACGCGGGCCAGTCGCATATCATCAGCGCAGGGTTGTACATCATACCCGCGCCGCAGGACTTCTCCACGGCGTGGTACTTGCCGGGGGTGGCCTCCGGGGTGCACTCGTAGAACTTGTGGCAGTCGGTGGGGTGCGGGTAGTTCGGATGGTCTGAGTTTAGGCATTGGAATGGCTCTGGAAGAGATTAATAGGTATGGCAATATTATACGAGTCGATGATGTAACTATTACTTGGATAATATTGTGATGGGTCTATTGGTTGATATTGTGATGTTAGTTTTTAAACAGGCTGTAGAGAAAATAGTGATAATTCTGGTCATTCATTCTACAAAGTGCACTGTGAGTCTAGCATCTCGCCCACGAAACAAAGGAGGTACATTTTTTTCAACCACAAGTCAAAATCAATTTTTTTATAGCTAATAAAGTTTAGGAAAAGTTTTCGCCAAAGCTATAATGTATTGAATCGTCTAATAAAGTAATACAAAATATATTTATCTATGCTACCTACTCTCAGCTTTGTTTTTAGGTAACTTCTTGTCAATTTTGGATTTTCCCTTTTTGCCAATTTTACACAACATCTTGATATTTTTTTTTATTGTTGATATTCTTTTTTTGCCAGTTCGTGCCCTGCTTTTCTTTGGTTTGATAGCCAAGGTATCTGTAAATGATTTTCGAAGATGAAGGATATTTTTTTTTAATTTAATATTTAAAATAAAAATAAATAACGCTCACAGGCGCATACATTGTAATGATCCCAAACTAGCACTAAAGGCTTTTATTATGGAAACCATACAACAACGGCACGAACATATAACATCCATGACCGAACCGGGATTCGAACCCAGGATCCTAGTTTGGCAGTCCGGCGTGGTAACCATTACACCAACCGGGTCGTAAATGAACTGTAATATTTGCAAAACAATATTAGATATCATTGAAAGTTGAATACGAAACTTTGTACATCATGAGTATCGTAGCTTATTGCAATTTTTCATAATTATGTAGTTTCATGCTTAGATCAGGTTTCATGTACGAGTGCAATAAGGAATTTAAGAAACTCCATCTTGTAAATTATGAAATTTGTCACTGTATAAGCGTGTTCTGCTCGCCTACACTGGAGCGACACTTAAGTACTTAGTTATACCACAGAGGATTATTGGTTATACTTCAGTGGGGCTACCATGTCACACACGAAAAAGCGACAAAACACACACAGATAGCATGGTTATCCACAGTTTAGATTAGAATGAGGAACACACTACACAAGGTTTAACAAAACAGCTGAGTAATATTTATAGGGAACCCCCTTTTTTTATTTTTTTATTTTGCGGAGCCTGCGACTTCGTACGCTTAGATGGGGTGATTGGGGAAAGTCAGTGGGACTTTAAGTCCCATATGTGAGAATTCCATCCGAATACGTTCAGTAGTTTTTAAGTGACGCGTTCACAAACAGATAAAAAATTATAATAATGGTCTCATGCATTCCATTACGTATCCTAAACGCCATCAATTTTTTTTTTCAAATTTCTTTAAAGTACATACACCCGGACAGGACACATAGCTAGGCGAAATGATGGTATGTGGAGCAAAGCCTTAGAGTGGTGGCCGAGATTAGGGAAAAGAGGAGTGGGTCGTTCGGCAGCCAGGTCGGTTGAAGACATCTGGAAAAGTGTCGGCAAGACCTGGATGCGACTGGCACAGGACCGAGAAGAATGGCAAAATATGGAGGAGGCTTATGCCCTGCAGTGGGTAGATACGGGCTGAAAATGATGATGATGATGAATCCACCCCAAATTTAGAATTGTGTTATGTAATAGATATAGTTACCTTCACCACAATCGCAGTACACTCTTATTTCAAAGTCGGGACACAAGTTGGCAGTCTCCACGCATACAAGCCCCTTCTCCAGACTGCACTCGGCGTCGAGACCCGTCTCTTTAGCAGACTTGTGGTTCACTGTGGTCCGGCATTCTATTTTAGTCATCTTGTCTGCATTACACATTGGGGAGCCGATCGCCTGTGATTGAAAATAATATAGGTATGAAAAATTGTTAGACAGGGAATTAAGGCTTCCGCACATTGTGATAATTGTTTCCAGTACATTTTGTATGGGGACGCGCGCGATCCTACACACTGCCATACATATTATCGAGCTATAATATCGCTGCGATTTTGCGATAATTGTTCTCAGTACATTTTGTATGGGGACGCGCTCGATCCCACACACTGCCGCGATATTATCGCAACCTGACGCAATCTCTTTCTACTACATTCAGTGGTGGGGCGCATGCGTGACGCGAATCGCGGAATCGCTGCAGTGTGTAAGGTGTCGCGATATCGCTGTCGATAATATCGCTGCAATGTGCGGAGGCCTTTAGATATCCAACTAAAGTATTCTCTCTCACTTACACTTAAGTATGTCATTCGACTTTTTAACAACCAGATTTGCTACGTTGTATTGTGGATGAAAATAGGGTAAACAAGAAAAATCCAGTCAGGTTATTTACGATAACTTGATAAAATGTAATGTATCCAACATTACATTAAGTTCGTAAATAACATAAACATAAATATTCTTTACACACTATGAATAGACAAATAAAATATATTTTTAGTATTTTTCTCATAATCATCAATAATTTCCATAGATTTAAAAATAATTTTAATTGAAGTCTGTAATGGCAGGTCTTAGCAGAATCAATTTGGCAGGCCCATTTTCTATTGTAGCATGACGATTTCCCAACTATGTTTTCCTTCACCGAAAAGCCAGATCGCATTAAATCCCAGCCTGAAGCTGTGATGGAATCGCTGCCCCAGCACGAGCGGCAAGGCTAGTCACAAGACAATATTAGGAAGCAGTAGGTCCTCACCAGTTCGTTGGGCCTCGGCAGCGGTTCGCTGTCAATAGACTGCCCGCTGGAGCTGGTCTCCGGGGTCCCCCTGTTGATCCACGACGTCCAGCCACTGACACATTTGAGAGGCTCATCGTGGGGCTTCTCTGTCGTTGGGACGAACGCTATTTCTTCGGGCTGTGGGTAAAATATAATTAATTAACAGATAGGTACATATATATAGAAGCTAGAATTACCAATCTTTTTAAGTGTGAAGTTGTAGCAAAGCTCCTCATTATCCCCCTTTAAAGGATCTTTCCTAATATGTGCTTTTTCAAAGGGACGATCAGACCACCAAACAATTTCTCAATTTTCAATGTTAGTTCCAAAAAGAAACTTGTTTAGTTTGATGGTCTGGTCATATATCCACCCTATATACATCCCATTACAGAGCACAGGCCTACCGTCAAGGACGGTACATGTGCGTTAGTCCACCACGCGTGCCCAATACGGATTGTCACACACGCATTAGAATTTCATCTTCAACGTATGCAGATTTCCTCAAGATGCTTTTCTTCACCGTTTGAGATCGATCGGTATTACGTAAATAAGTTAAAAACTAATTACTATGGCATGTCTTGATTGGTGAGCTCTCATGATTATGTGTGCCATACGCACCTACGAGGGGAAATGAGGTGGTCCATCTTAAGTCGAAACCATGCAGTTGAAATGCTGATACAGGCAAAATTGACTCACCTCAGTAGAACAAGGCTGTCCAGTGCACACTTTATGTTTCTTGGAACACCTGCAAGTGTGGCAGGCGTCTTCCTCGATGATCTCTCCTTCTAGGACCTCCCTGCCATCCTCTAGGGTCATGCACAACGGACGGCACTTGGCTCGGGGCACGCACTCCGTGAAGCTACCGTTGGTGTACACTTGGCCTTCTGGGCACGTCTTCTTTGGTTTGCAGCCTGGGTATAACAATAAAAAAACAAGGTTTATTTTCGTGGGACTTCTTGAGGTGTCATTTCCTTATGGGCCTAGGCCTACTGTTACCACTGTGCTCCCGTAAACCAAGGTCGACAGCGGCGACAACTAACAACTGTCTTGGAACCAGTAACGAATTACTGACAGAATAGAAAGGGCACGGGAGGACAAACAAATTGCACTTTGTGCATTCCTAGACATTGAGGGCGCTTTTGACAATACACCTATCAGAACACTGGTCAGGGGACTCGAACTAAAACAGGTAGACCCGATCACGATCAGATGGGTTAAGTCGATGCTCTCAAACCGAAGAGTAAAACTTACTCTTCACTCTACCACATTAGAAGTGGCCACGACAAGGGGTTGTCCGCAAGGAGGTGTATTATCGCCCCTACTATGGACCCTTGCTGTGGATCAGCTCTTGTATAAGTTGGCCGACCTCAGAATTGACACTCAAGGCTACGCTGATGACCTAGTGATCACAGTAAGGGGTAACTGCCAACACATGATATCATCCATCATACAAAGAGCTCTCAACACCATAAGTGCATGGTGTAGAGAAAACGAATTATCGGTCAATCCTGGTAAAACTGTTATAGTGCCGTTTACGAACAAGCGAAAGCTTGAAAGGCTTATGCAGCCTACTCTGAATGGCAATCAGATACAATTTTCCACGGAAGTTAAATATCTGGGCGTAACCTTTGACCAGAAGCTTACTTGGAACCGACACTTAGAAAACGTACTGCAGAAGGCCAAAATTGCCTTGGGTACATGTAGTCGTATGGCAGGGCTGAATTGGGGGCTAAGACCCAGAACAGCCTTGTGGTTGTACACTGCCATTGTGAGGCCAGTAGTAACATATGCCTCTGTGGTATGGTGGAAGAAGACCAAACAGAGGACTGCAATTACCCAGCTAAGCAGTCTACAAAGAACCGCTTGCTTAATAGCAACTAGAGCCATGTCGACCTCGCCTGGGGAGGCGCTTAATGCACTGTTGGGGCTGCCACCTTTGCATTTGCATGTGCAAAGAGTGGCAATGGCAGGCATGCATAGAGTCGCCTCTCAGACGACAATGAATTGGCTTTCGCAAGGACTGAGATCTTTTAAAGACTCAGTCATGGGAATTCCCACTCTAGGCATGATAACAGATGTTATGCAGCCTAAGAACAAATATACAAAACACTTTACTGTGGAGCTACCATCCAGAACTGACTGGCTAAATGACAATGTGCATTGGAAAGCCGGCAGCCTTGTTTGGTTCACTGATGGCTCCAAGTCTAGAAATGACGTAGGCTGTGGAGTATATGGAGAGCGTCCGAGGTTCAAAAAAAGCACAAACCTCGGAAGATATGCCTCCATATTCCAGGCAGAGGTATATGCCATCCTAGAGTGCGCGGAGGCGAATCTGCAAAAGCGCTACGTCAACCATACTATCTATATAAACTCCGATAGTCAAGCAGCGTTATTGGCGCTGGCTTCGGACACAATAAGTTCGAAGCTAGTGGACAACTGCTTGACTCTCCTCAATACCTTGGGCGCATTGAACAAGGTCATTCTAAGATGGGTTCCTGGGCACTCGGGCATCGTAGGCAACGAAAGGGCCGACGAGCTGGCGAGAGATGGGGCTAGTGGCACGCAGTATGGACCAGAGCCGTTCTGTGGAGTCCCTAAAAGCCTAGTCAATTTAACGCTTAGGAACCTATGTCTAGAAAAATCGATTGATCACTGGATGAATACGACAGGATTAAACCATTCCAAGGCACTAATTGCGGCATTCGACTGCAAAATGGCAAAGGAGAGAATCGCGCTCAGCACGACAAACTTGCGCATCATAGTAAGGGCGCTGACGGGACACTGTAGGCTGAACAAACACCTTACGACCCTAGGCATAAGGGACTCGAAACTCTGCAGATTCTGTCTGGAGGAGGACGAAACCCCCATTCACATCCTTTGTGAATGTGGCCCACTAATGCACAAACGATATACTCGCTTGGGTAAACACTCTGTTCATCCGAGTGAAGTAAAATTTTTCACTGCTAAAGAAATCCTACAATTCCTCAAGGAAGTGGGTATTAGCAGTGAACTGTAACTATTGTGGCGATCACAAAAGATCTACATAAGGTCGAAGTGATACTAGTCTGGAATAGACTCGAATAGCCGCTTTACACAAAAAAAAAAAAAAAAACGAATTTAATCAAAGAATATTATAGGAGTAGGAAATTCATAGATCAAAAATCATAAATGGCGGTTTTATTACTCATAGCAATTTCTTCCACACCGTAATGTGTGCATAGCCGGGGGCTATGCACACATAGCCTTAAGTTGATATGCAATTTCTATAAGTGGAAACTGTTTTGGCTAATTCGTTGATTAAGTTTTGTAATCCAAGTGTAAATATTAATGCTGTATGTTTCTCTAATCCAATAAAATAAAATAAAATAAAATAAGCCATTGTTAATAAGTGGAACTCCGCAACACAACCACTGTAACACAACCATACAGGACTCGTGGAACTCGTGTAGTTTGGCTATCTGTATCTCTAGTATGAATTATGATATCTCTAGTAGCGCGTGACGCGCCTTCGCTGCATTGACAATTATCTATTCTTAAGTTTTTCAGAGGATGAGAGTAAGAGTCCGAAGCATTTATTAGAAAACTGCAGGTGCGACGGGGTGACGAATAAGTAAGGTATACATAGCAGTCGTGGAAAAAAGCTGAGTCGAACGCAAGTAGGGAAATCATACCAGAGGGACATCGTTTGTCTACCTTTAAGGCGCATGGATGAATAAAAAAACGAATCGTTTACCTTCAACACAAGTGTCCTGATCGCAAACTGTCTTTATCTCCGAGTAGTCGAGGGTGTTGTCGCAGGTCTCGACTGGGCACGGAGACACGCAGTCATCGTAGGTGGAGCACTGTTCATCGCACTGCATTGCTGTTGGGAAACATTACATTATTTACGAAACATCAGTCTTAAAAAGTCCAATGCTGGACATAGTAGTCTGTCGTCTCTATAGTAAATGGGGATGTATTATTCCGCAATTAAAAGCTAGTGATAAGGTAAAAAATTGTATGTAAATGCACATGATTATTTGATCTTGTAACGTGGCAGAGGGGAATGCTAACGAGAGGCTTGTCCCTAATTATATAGTCTAAGCTAGTGATCTGTGGCAGTTCTCACGACACAGCTGTTCTGAGCGCCACTGCACGCGCACTCCCCGGCGGCCACAGAGCAGCGCGTAGGCGGCGAGCGCTGTACAGACGCACTGGCAGTCTAGTAGCTAGTGATCTGTGGCAGTACTCACGACACAGCTGTTCTGAGCGCCACTGCACGTGCACTCCCCGGCGGCCACAGAGCAGCGCGTAGGCGGCGAGCGCTGTACAGACGCACTGGCAGTCCGCGCCGGAGTCGCAGGCGCAGGCGTCGGCCTCGCAGCGGCTCACGTAGCCTGAGACCGGCACCTCGCTGTGGCAGAGTGTGAACGGGTGGCGCTTGAGGGCGTTGCAGGTTGTGGTCGCCCAGTCTTTTCGCTGTGGACGCTGTTTGCAGTGGTCCTGGAATACGAGTGAGAAATTAGTAGCTGTGTGATTAAAATCGGGTACCTATGAGCTTGATGTATTTGTTCTCTTCTTATCGAGTGGGCTGCAAAGCCCTGGTGTCAGAGTTTATTCAAACCGCCTTACGGCCTCTGACGTGGTTTTTTTATGATTTGTTGATGATTGACAAATAATTTGATGAAACGGGAACATGTTTTTTTTCTTCAATCCGCAATTTTCCAACCAGTCAAATGAGCAACTCTTTATGAAACGTCAAAACAAGTGCATTGTATGAAAAAATGTACAAAAAAATGAATAGTGACGTCATTGTTTTTCATCGTCATTTTGATCCTTTTTATAGTTTATCATTTTATTAAAAATAGTATGCAAGCCACGGAATTACTGAAAATGTAAGTTAAGCATTATTTTCAAACATATTTTTTACTGAGAAGATAAAACTAAAATACTCATATTTTAATGCAGTCCACTCCCCGATTATAAATATGACTTAAGGACATTTAGAGATTTATTCGATTCGTAAATTAATTTTACCTTTCATTTCGAAATGAAAACAATTAGAAATCGCTTTTGTAAAAGTATGGTAAAATAGTAATCATAATAGGTTCGATGCCGTCCATAAACGTTTTTACGTACCGAGTGTGAGATATATCGCTCTTACCAGCGTGTTAATCTACCGCTTAATATCTGTGAACAGAGAATGGACCGCCAAACAAAATACTTAAAAAAAAATATTGTATAACTTACGGTAACGGCCAGTGGTTTGGGGCAGGTAGTCTTCAGTTTCCAGGAGTCAGCGAAGATCAGAGCGGATGACTCAGGAATACCTCCCCCGGGAGTTTGGAAGTCATCGCGCGTGTCCGAGTTGTAGTTACCACATAAACCTTTCACCTGGCGAATAGCGTAGAAAATGAATAACACATACACATATAAAAACTCACAATTTTAAATTCAAGTGTCTTGTATTTATGTTGTCTTACAAATAAAAATAAAATATTTGTAAAGCCACCGATTTTTATTATATGCCCATATTTGTTTATCGCGTAACTCTCAGACTGTATTAGAGTGCCTGTGCACTGATGCGGAGCTAGCTGGCGGAGCGGAGAAACTGAGTTTTATCAACCTATAAGATTGCATGAAATCTCGGAGCTGAGATTTTATGCAATCTTATTGGTTAATAAAACTCCGTTTCCTCGCTCCGCCAGCAATCTCCGCATCAGTGGACATACAGCCCTAATAAAAATTTTTTAAATGTCAGGTTTTAAATTTCTGTAAAAAAAAACTGGTTGGGGAAGCTACAATCGACTGTAACCTTTAAAGTCAATGTCACAAGTAGGCACAAAAATTACTTCCTATGATTTTCCGCAACATGGCGACGAGTTTTATTTTTCAGGCCTTTATTTAAATAATAAGTATTGTATACAGACCCTGCCCTGCCACATGGAGTCCACCTTCACGTAGACCCTCATGCCGCGGTCCCACTGCAGGCTCATGCTCATAGACTGCACGTCCAGGAACACAAATGCTCCTGCGATGCGTAGTTTTATCCTGTACAAACAATATTGTGTAAGTCTAGGCCAGGAAGCTGGCATAGGTATTGTCTTTACCTGGAGAACAGACTGGCTTACAAGTGGTGAAACATAAATATAGGCCATGGCGGTCGGTAATGTTCTTCCTTCTTTCGTAAAATTCCGTCCATGTTTCCAACGTGTTGACTTTGTCGCATGATATCATGCGTGTAGTATATGCATTTGTAAATATATAACTACATAATATAATATACTATACATATTAATATATACATAAATACTAAACATAGACACATAAGTAACATATACATACATTGCACTGTCTCGAGCGCACCACGTCAGTTACACGAGAGCCGTGGGCGAGAGTGGACGTGTTGTCATAGTGTGCGTGTGCGAGCCAGTGAACTACTCCCTACACCAGGACGTAGGTCTTACAATGCGTAATACCTAAGAGGAAGGAAATTGCGTCGTTGGATAGAAAGGGACACGACAAAGTAAACACTTTGGAAACATCGACGGAAACGAAGGAAAGTATACAAAAGAAGGACGAACTTTACCGACCGCCATGGCCAATTTTCGTGTTTCGTGCTTTGAGAAGGAGGATTGGCATGCATTGGTTTACATCCATGGTCTAGGCACTGCTGGAATAAAATGTAGGTGCATAATCTCCAATAAAATCATAGCAGATTATCACAAAAAGCTGTAAGTAGGTAGTTACATTTTTCCTATTCATTGAAAGATACACATGCCTTTATAATCTGAAGATCTTTATGATGATGTTACCTTTTCAATTTGGACAAGTCAGGTAGAGGCGCGTCTTTGGTCAAGGATACGATTTCTTCAACGTCGCCTGCCCCAACCCTGAGGGTGACGGACTTGGAGCATGTGGCTCCTGTTGTACCACAGGGCACATTCTGAAAATTACAACGAATGCCGTGGAATTCATTAATTTCACACGTTTTACATCGAATTAGTAATTTCCGGGATATGGTATGGAAAAAGTTGTTTTTTTAGTGTTTATCTAGATGCCTTTAGATGGCGCCGCGGTGTGCCCGATTAAATGACTAATTCAATATGAGATTCCTTAAAATAAAAAAAGCGGCAATGGCATATAGCGTAGCATAATGTTCACGACTTTATATCCCAAGTGCGTGGTCAGATTAATTCTAAAAACTCTGAACATCTACGTTTCACTTGGGAAACAGGAATAAGATAAATCATCAATCAACAATATAACTAGGTGTGTACTTAAATTTACACAAAAAACATATCCGAAAAAAATCTAAAACAAAAATGAGGCAAACTTCTGTTTGAATGAATTAAGTACTGTAACCTAACATTTACTTATGTACGAACCATATTTCATAAAAAGAGAGCAGTAATATTTCCCTCTCGCTCGATCTCGATGCCGTCTTGTTTCATATTGACAGGTTAAAAAATAACGTTATTTTTCTATGGAGCGACATATACCATCTGTTAGTTATTAGAGAAGCAAGACAGACCTGTATCTCGACGTCGAAGCCGTCCTTGCCGTCCATGACGCCCTTGGCCAGCAGGTAGGTGCAGACCCCCTCGAAGTCGTACTCAGCGCCGTCGAACGTGACCACGTGCGAGTCCCCCCACGCCGCGCACAACCCCGAACATTTCTTCGATGTGCACGCCCATTTGCCGCTCTTGCACTCACTGTTGAAGAGCTATTTGGTTAACAATTGTACATACCTTAGATTATCAAGATAGACAGTCAAAGCTACGAAAGCGTCGAAAAAAATAGGAACCAGTACTGGTTCCAAAACCCTATACATATACACCCACACATACATAATTAGTATGGCGCCTCACGCACACCAACCTAAGAAAGTTAGCCCCTTTTGTTTTATACGGAACAAGTGTGAGGCTCATTCTAGACACATACTTTTTCTAAGGTACATACATACATAAATAAGCTCACGCTACTGTCCCATAGGGGTAGGCAGAGACCACGGACCGCCACACGCTACAACTCACCTTTTTCATGCATTTCCGTCATTTGAGGGTGCTACGCACTAATTGCGCTACCGCTAATAAATGTTTGAAGAGATATCTTGGTTTTAATCGAATAATTGTCCTTTGCTCGTTTTTTGTAAGTTTGTTTGCGGCGAAGACCACATCCTTTTTGGAGAGATTAAAAAAATAAACAAAAATCTGCTGTCCCATGTTGATGGTCTGATTTTGTTAGACCTTCCTTATACACCACAAATTTTTAAATTAGTAACAAAACTTTAAGGGTGTATTCAGACCGTGAATCTGAACAACTTTCCCTAAGGACCATGGGTCGAACAATGTGATTTTTTTTTTGATCTCTCATAGAAAATCAAACGGCCGATCTGCACTTTTGTATGGGAGGTCCACAAAATTTTCTCGTTTTTGACCCATGTTCCTCAGGGAAAGTTGTTCAGATTAAAACGGTCTGAATACACCCTTAAAGTCTCGCTACTAATTAAAAGTTAGTGGTGTATAAGGGGAACGTTCAAGTGAGCTAACAGATAATGTAACTCGTAATATCTGACGCGATCTCACATCACACACAACGCACGCAAACACTTGAACGCACCCACATACGCAACAAACTCACGCACGCACCCGCAGTCGCACAAGCCGACACACACAAACACACACACGTGGCGTCTTGTTCTTAGGTACCTCCGAACTTATGAGGTAACTGGTATCCTTATAGCGCGCTTTTAGGTTAATGCATGGCTTATGCGTTTCGTCTCGTCTTCTGAGCGTGGGTTTATATGTATGTTCCGTATGTATGTGCTCAACCACAGTCTAACTACCAATATGATGAATAATATATATTTACCAAGTGTTGCAGTCCTCCTGCATGATGTGACCGTCCGGGTAGCTGCGGGCGCCGTGGTGGCAGGGACACTGTTCCCGAGGCACGCACTTCTTGGACGCTGTGTCAAGCACGTAGCCCTTCTTGCACTGACAACCCGGCCTGCATTCTGTTGTGGTCGTCGACGGCAGTAGGTGCATGTTCTGTCCAATTTAGAACAATTATAAATCTGCTTTACATTATCCAACGCATGCAATTTGAAGTACATCGACCAGTTAGTTTGTAAGTAAGTTATAGCCTGTAGAATCCCACTGCAGGGCAAAGGCCTCCTCTCACGAATAAGGGTGAGAGGGAGTGGGCCATACTCCACCACGCGGGCCCAGTGCGTGTTGGTGGAGGCAAGTTAGTGGTCACCTTGCTGTCAGAGAATTTTCAAGCCGCCAATAGGCCTCTGACCTTGCTTAATGAATAGTTACAACGCCATCTGACGGAACTATCCGAGACCAACTGCTTAACGTGCCTTCCGAAGCACGGAAACGCTCGAGATGAAATACTAACACGCTCATGCAGAATTATACAGTAACAACATAAAGCAGCTAATATTGTGAATGTGAATTTGGAGAAAAATTACATGTATAAGAGAGTCATTACTGAATAACGACCAAGATTAATGTACTGCAGATGAAATAAATGGATAAGGGGTGAATTTTACTGTTCTTTATCAAAATAGAAAAAACGAATCAGGCCCGGAACAGTTGGATATTGCTGGTTAGTTTTGAGAGGTGTTTTCAAAGTGAAAAACGATGCCATGTTTCAGCTTGCTATGTCTAACGGCCTCTGAGAAAAATGATTATGATAGACGGATGGTAGACACCGAGGTGGTTCCATACGTGTTCCGGTTAGCCGATTTGGATATGGAAAACACTAACCATCAATGTAATTGTACCGTATCAGATGAAAGCATAAGCTCTAACAATCGTACCTTGCAGGTAAGAGGCTCGGCGATCTCGCAAGTGGTGAATTCCATATGGTTGGCAGCACTGCAGTTGTTCCTGATGTCCTCGGCGGGCGGGTAGTTCTGGATCTGGTCCGGCGTCGCGGGCTCGCAGTCCCAGCGTGCGCCCACGCAGGTACTGTCAGGCAGGTATCATGGATGAAATTATTAAAGACAGTGTTATAGCCCGACCAGTCGTGGAAAATCATAGGAACTAATTTTTGTACTTGAAAAACTTTCATTAAAGGTTATAGTCGGTTGCAGCGCGACGAAAACAGGTTTTTATATTTTTGGTCAGGCTTCACATACATATTCTGACGCCTGTGATATGAGCCTACCGAGCCTATTGAAAGGGAAACAATGTGACATTCTTGTTTTTTGGAAATATTGTTTCAAAAAAAAATACTATTGGGGGCAGCACAATAGGCTCGGTACAGCCTTAATACAATGCCAGTGCAAATGAGTTACATTTTCATGGAAATTTGAAAGATATGGCTGCTACTATTCGATGTAGAAGAATAGACGCTAAAAGTAGCTTACCATAGCTCCCTTTCTCTCCTGCCAGCCCTGATCTCCTTGTAACCGGCTTCGAACTGAAGACCTTTGTGGAAGCACGGACACATTCCCACCGGCACACACTGATTGTTCGCGTCCAGCACCTGAGAGAAAAGACGATAGTTAAATCATCATCATCATCAGCCTATATACGTCCAACTGCAGGGCACCACTGGCTTTTCGGTGAAGGAAAACATCGTGAGGAAACCTGCATGCTTCAATTTCGAGGCGTGTATTGTACCCACTGTCCATTATAAGTGGCGACGGGCTCACCCCCCGTCACACTGGACAGAATTTCGGTACAACTGGTGAAACGTGGATGTTCTGAGGTTTCAGAATATCTCTGACTACACCCTCGGGGAATATAGTCGTGAGCATATGCTTATGCTTATGCTTATGCTGCAGGGCACAGACCTACCCTCAGGGAGGGTGTATGGGCGTTAATCGACCACCCGTTCCCAATGCGGATTGGTAAACATTACATACGCATCAGAATTATTCTTCAGCGTATACAGATTTCCTCACAACCGCAACTATCGTTTATTGGTACAATGTTATGTCGTCCGTGCGGATTCAAACCCGGACACTCATGAATGAATGTACATACCTCTCCGCGACGCGCCAACCGACCTTCCCCCCACACCTGCACCCTACCAAATAAATTATCAGTATCTAGATGAGTGTTACCTCTCCAGGGACGCAGGCGCAGCCCTCCACGCAGCACGGCTTGCAGTCCCCGCTGGTGGACAGCGCAACGTCGGTGCAGGACCGCAGGCAGCTGTCCGCACACACGGTGTACTCCTGTCCGCCGCTACATGACATCTCTGCGCACAGAAATATTCAATTTTTTTTTTTTTTTTTTTTTTTTTTTTAATATCTTGGACAGTGTCACACAAATTATCTAGTCACATTTAAAGTTCCAGAATCTAGCCTGGACTTGTATTACCTCAATATGACTCGAATTATCTTGCATTTACCATGAAACTCAAGAGTCGGACGGATCTTAGTAAATCTTATACACCCCGACACTGATGCGAAACAAGCCTATTTATGGGTTTTGGAGTTAGTAAGGGCACCATCCGAGACCAATGCAGGTGAAAAAAAACTTAAGTTTGGTCACAGTAGGTACTACATTTAGTACTACCTACTACAGGTCGGTTAACAAACACATTTACGCAATGCCTTTGTCTCACTGCGTGCATAATGAAAAGTCTCTATCTCTATCAAGCACTGACGCAGTGACAGGAAAAACGCATTTTCAACATACTTGCTCCTCTTATTGCACCGCTTTTAGGTACACAATGCAGCTTATAGAACCGCGTGCGAAAATGATTGTTTTTTTCTATAAATAAATGTAACTTTTTTTTCTATACTTAGTTTGTTTTTAAATCCCAGTAATTAAAGTAAAAAAAAATCATTTGACTGAATAAATTATTCTGTTTTAGTTAAAATATGATAAATAAACGCTTCATTTCATCAACAAAATTATTTTAGTTTTTGTATTTAGTTTGCAACAAAATGTTATTGGTTGAATGTCGCTAAAGTTATCGCCTCTTAACCAAAGGCACGGTACGCAAAAAAAAAGCCCCGCGTGTAAATTGCAAATTTTATAACTTTTTCCTCGCAAGTAAGTGTTGAAAAACGTCGTATGAAACTCGTGAGCATTGGTCATTACAGCCTCTGCCAGCATAGCATCCCGCAATCCCGCAATGCTGCCTGCAATTCCGCCTCGGCTGTAATGACCAACTTTGCTCACTTGTATCATAATTGTGTGTGTCTGTGAACGCGCCAGCCTTTGTTAACCAACCTGTACATTACATGTGGCCATGTATCTACTCTGTGGCCAGTCAGGTTTTAATTTTCAGGAATCATGAGTGTTAATAAATCTGCATTGTTCTACATACAAAATTCTACTCTCGCTTTCTTCCCTGTACTAACTTCAAATACCGCACCTCACCCCTCACTTTGAGGGTAACTTTAGGGGAGCAGAACAAAAAACACATACGGAGAGCGCGAGTGCGAGCGAGACGGCGCACGACGCCATCTTGTTTATGTCGCAGTTTAAGTAAGTTCGTTGTATGGAGTGCCAGGGGTGTGCAGTGCAGTGGCTATAAATATTTCTTTTCATAATGATTACCGCACCGCACGGTACCGCAGTGTCTTAAAACGAAAGTCTTCGATCAGTGTGTGTTGCCAGTGATGACATATGGAACAGAGACGTGGTCGCTCACTCAAGGCCTCATAAAAAGGCTGAAAGTCACCCAAAGGGCAATGGAGAGGGCTATGCTCGGAGTTTCCCTGCGAGATCGGATCAGAAATGAAGAAATCCGCAGAAGAACCAGAGTAGCTGACATAGCCCAAAGAATTGCTAAACTAAAGTGGCAGTGGGCGGGGCACATTGCTCGCAGAACCGATGGCCGATGGGGCCGGAAGGTTCTCGAGTGGCGGCCGCGTACCGGAAAGCGCAGCGTGGGTAGGCCCCCCCTCCCACACGGTGGACCGACGACCTGGTGAAGGCAGCGGGAAACCGTTGGACGAGGGCGGCGCAGGACCGGTCGTTATGGCGATCCTTGGGGGAGGCCTATATCCACCAGTGGACGTCCATCGGCTGAGATGATGATGATGAATGATTACCACAACCTTTCAGCGTGGATAATAAACAATCATCACGTACCGCACTCCTTGACATTGTAGCGCCACTGTATCTTGACGCCGCTCTTTGCGCAGGCCATCGCGTAGTCGCCCAGTATGGGGCAGAGGCACCTGCTGACGTCATCCGCGCACGCGCACACGTCGTACAAGCACGACTCGTAGTACGGCTCCACGTCCACGTGCCAGTGACATTCTGCGGGGTTCAATTGAAACATGTATTAATAAATTATACAGGGTGTAAGTGACCTAGCAAATACTGAAAGGGTGAATTCAGACCATCATACTGAACAACTTTCACTATGGAGCCACCATCAGGAAACGTGAAAAAAAAACAGCTGTCCCATACATTTTTGTCGAGTAGGTACAGCTGTTTTCTATGGAGCAGCTGATTTTTTTTCACGTTTCCTGTTTCCTTTATGCAAAAAATTTTAAGAAAAGATTTAAATGTAGGTCTACAAAAATTTATTGAATGGTCAAACACCAATCAATATTAGAAGAGCCAAGACTACAGAAACATTTGATAATCCTTACTAAACTTTAAATGATAAAGTAAAACTTTTTTAAATCGGTTTGGTGGAAATCTCGGACGTTAAAAACTCGGCATACCCTCAAACAGACTGCTCTTCAGCTTGCTACAGTACTTCTCGGCAGCCTCCTTGTTCTCCACGTGAGCCTTGCACGGGTGCTCCGGCTCCTTGGCGTCCACGTCGTCACAGAACTCCCTGGTCTTCCACTTGTTGGCGAAGGCGAGCGATGATTGCTCCACGTCACCCTCAGGCGTTAGGAAGTCGTCTTTTTGGTTCAGGTTGAAGGTGCCGCAGAGACCCTGTGGATATATTTCTTTAGTATCTTTTTTCAATGCACTGACCAATGTTTTTAACCACCCCGAAAGAGATTCTAGTCGTGAGTTTATGTATGTACTTGCGATGCGCGCGACTTGTTTGTATGTAACCTAGTTTAATTACTTATGACTTTTGATTCAATTAACCGATTGCGATGAAATAAAGGCACTTTATCTTTGAATTAGGCCCACTGACAAAATTATTCGGATTGCGTAACAAGTATTTTCATGAAAAAATGCCCAAAGTAGTCACAACGTCTACAAGACAGTAAAATAAATAAATAAATAAATATCTTGGACAGTGTCACACAAATTATCTAGTCACATTTAAAGTTCCAGATTCTAGCCTGGACTTGTATTATGATAACTAGACAACGATATAGGATACATATATAGATACAAACATCCATGACTCGGGTACAAATATTCATATTCGTCATACAAATATTTGTTTAGTAGAAGAGATGTTTAAAAAAAACTTAGAATTTTTTTGTATTTTTCCCTCAACAAGTCCTGTTTTCGGCCTGACGATGAGTTTTGGGACATCCTGTACGTATTATATAATAGAAGATCGATTTAATATTTAAAATAGTACGTATCGCTAAGACCTACCTTAGTTTTTCCGTGAAGTTCTGGTGGTACATCTACAAAGATTCTGGTGTTACCGTCCCACCACAGGTCCACTTTGTTGGGCAGTTGTACTGAAACAAAACAACGTACCTATAAGTATTATAAGATTTGACTGTTACCATAGACACACTTGACTACACGGGAAGGCGGCCGGTGGACGAAGGCAATATCAGAGTGGTGGCCAAGAGAGGGACGGAGGTCAGTAGGCAGACCACCAACACAAGTTGGTCTTACGACATAGTGATAGTGACGGGTTCGCATTAAATCAGATAAGCACATGACCGTGAAGAATGGCGCAATATAAGGGAGGCTTATGCCCAGCTGTAGGTTTATGTGGGTCTGTTTGATTGATTGATGGCACTTGATGGACACAAAACATGGATAGTTTATTTTGTTACGTGCTGTAAATAAGGCATCTAGCAAGAAGTTCAAAAATTAATAACTACAAATCGGAAAGGACACAGCTGCTTTAACGTTGATACATTACAGAATCTGCATACAGAAGTGATTATTTATTGCTGTTATCCGTAATGGGACTTCTTCTTTATCTTTGCCTCGCTATTGAGGATCCACTATAACAGCACGGCGCCTTTATACAATCCTGTCTTTGTTTTATGGAGACCATACGGTACATTTTTCTTATTTCACCTGGTATATTTTAAAATGTTACAAACAGTTCTTCTTGATTTACTGACGATTTTTAAATGGATGATCAGACCATCAAACTAAAACACTTTCTTTATAAATCGAACATTAAAATCGCGAAAAAAAATTTAGCTTTCCCATGCATTCGAGTCGAGTAGGTTTGCAATTTTGAAAGGAACAGCTTTAGATGATTTACCACTAGATTAAGACATAACGTGGCCGCACATGGAACAGCAATAGTTTCGACTTTTGCATACTAAAAGACTATTTGTTTGGCAACTTTTCTATAGGATTGACATTTTGCGAAACACAAGGACCGGGCCACGGTCTTCGATCAAAGTAAAATTTACTTAGGCCTTACGCGAACATTTCAAACCAGAAGAATGAGGCAAAACCAATGACAGGTATACTTCAAATATGTACCGAGATGACAGACAAGTGTGCCAGTTTTTATGGACCAAGTGTACCAGTAGTGTGCTTCAACTTAACGCGCTTTGGGCCTATCCATTAATTTTACTTTGACCGAAGGCCACGGTGACCGAAACAAAAAATCATGTTTTGTCTCTTTTGTTTACATAAGCTTTCATAACAGGCTATCTCGCTCGCGATTTCTTGGCTCAATCTTTCAGCGTAAGCGAAAAGTTTTAAATCTATGGGAACAGCTGACATGGAAACCCATGTTAGTTAGTCCCATAGAGAACGTTGTTCAGTTTGATGGCCCGATCATTAAATACCGTATATTAAGAAGGACCCTGAATTTAGCATAACATACGAAATTCTTACCCATAATAAACAGCGAGGAAGCAGCCCTTATTTTCAAGTCGCCGACCATGACGGGTAGAGACGACACCTCCTGGCCGTTGACGAGGATGTAGCCGCCTTGCCTCAGGTGTACTGACGAACCCCCGTAGTTTACGTTCACGGCTTTTGTGCAGGATGGTTTGCCTTCGCCTTTGTAGGGTACTAGGTTCATTGCCTGGGAGAGAACGATGTTTCAGGTGTTTTTATTTCCAGGGATTCCGCAGATTAATAATTTCAGACTAAAGACGTCCTCAGCTGGGCATAAAGTCCCACCATAACACCACGGCTGAAACTCATGAACCAGGATCAACAGCGGCGACCTCACAACACTAGACAATGAAGAGCCCGGGAGGAGATGACTGTAACTAATCAGTCTGGGAATCCGCAATGAATTTAATTAAAGAAGATAGGTGTAGGAAAAATGAATATCCGACGTTCCTGCATTGGAAACGGGAGACAGCAATAACAAACTAAAGCCAATCTCCAGAGATAATATATGGCAGAATTGAAGACCCTGAGGAGAAAAGAATGATTGGTAGTTTGGTAGAAACATCGTTACGCATGGGGTGTACTGGCCACCTAGAGCTTCTATGAATTTGTCTTAGATAAAGTATATGCCTAGATAGAGCCTCAAGCTTCTACGGAACTAAAATAAACGGGCCATCTTTCTTATGTTGGCGTGCGTGACAGCGTCACACAACTTATCTCTGACACTATGCGCCGTGCGCGGGAAAGGATTTATCAGCCATTGGCTGATTTATTTTTTGACGCGTTCGCAGCTTCGACTGTCCATCTAGACTCTAGACATACTTATTTATCTAAGGAAGTTGTTTTTCTGGTTGGATATCTATTCTGAGGCACAGCACAAGTGACGACAATAAGACTAAAGATGGCTGACCTCAGTGATAGCCCCCGAGCAGGCGACGTTCTCCACCTCCACGGTCAGGTTGTCGCTGCGCATCAGGTCGTAGGTGCAGTGTCCCATGAAGTCGTACCGCAGGCCGTCGAAGGTGGAGTAGTGAGGGTCGCCCATCACTGCGCACCGAGCCCCGCACGGCACCTGGCTGCACGTCCACTCTCCGGCCTGGCAGGTGCTGTGGACGAACGTTATGTAGTTAAAGGGCTAGCATGCTACGCACAACAAAGCGACAAAGCCTCGCGCTCACTTTGGCATGCGTAAAATAATAAAGACAGAGCACATCTCGATCGTTCTAGTTTTTTCGGAGGCTGCATACTTGGCCTTAGCATGCTACCTTCGAGAAAACGAGAAAGATCGATATGGCTATCATGTCACGCACGACAAAGCGACAAAATGGAATAACGTGCAATTTCGTATCACGTATCATGTTTATATCTCTTCCGTAAAAAAATGGTTATAGGCCCACTAGAGCCTAACACATCATTAACTCACCAACTATTACATTCCTTGGGCACAACCGAGCCTGGAGAGAAGACCTTGTTCCTCAGCCTACAGGGACATTCGCTCTTAGGAACACAGCGGCCCCCCTCCAGCAGCAGGCCTTCGGGGCAGAAGCAGCCCTCAACACAGCTGGATACTTAGGCTATGAGACCTATCAAGTCATGCCATGTTATAACAGCACTTACCAAGTATTACACTCCTTGGGAACAACAGAGCCTGGAGTGAAGATCTTATTCCTCAGCCTACAGGGACATTCGCTCTTGGGAACACAGCGGCCCCCCTCCAGCAGCAGGCCTTCGGGGCAGAAGCAGCCCTCAACACAGCTGGATACTTAGGCTATGAGACCTATCAAGTCATGCCATGTTATAACAGCACTTACCAAGTATTACACTCCTTGGGAACAACAGAGCCTGGAGTGAAGATCTTATTCCTCAGCCTACAGGGACATTCGCTCTTGGGAACACAGCGGCCCCCCTCCAGCAGCAGGCCTTCGGGGCAGAAGCAGCCCTCAACACAGCTGGATACTTAGGCTATGAGACCTATCAAGTCATGCCATGTTATAACAGCACTTACCAAGTATTACACTCCTTGGGAACAACAGAGCCTGGAGTGAAGACCTTATTCCTCAGCCTACAGGGACATTCGCTCTTGGGAACACAGCGGCCCCCCTCCAGCAGCAGGCCTTCGGGGCAGAAGCAGCCCTCCACACAGCTGGAGTTGTCGGCCCGCGCCGCCACCAGCGGGAACGCGCAGCTGGGCTGGGCGTCTGGCCCGCACGACTGGTAGATCTTGCCTTGAGTGCATTTCATTGCTGGGGAGGTATTGTTCAGAATCAGAGGTTGACGAAATGTATGATGCACGGAGCAAGAAATATTTAAAATAGAAAGATTTTACCTTACAATAAAATCAATATTGTGATCCTGAAGTTCCCTCCAGTGCCTATTTCACACAACCACAACAAAAGGATTACAATACTTCTCTTCCATGCAGTTCAAATTTTTTTTATTTACTTTTGATTTTATTATGAAAAAACATACTGCGATGAAATAAATTATCATTTCCGTAAAGGACATAGCAAATTCAACCGACGGAAAACAGTTTCAATCTACGAAGACGAAAAGATAGAAAAGCAAGAGGAGCACGGAAGAGGTAGAAATGGTAAGCAAGAGTGCAGTAAGTATGATCGACCTTATAGAACTCGTCACAAGGATTCAGAAAAATATGTGGCTCAATTTTGCTAATACATACGTACTGCAGTCTTGATATACACTGCAGAATTTTAGTTCTTCAGTATCCGTAAGAGACCAATCATTTGTCCCATACCTGCTCCAAAGAGACAATTGTATGTATAATATCATAAGTTAAATGAAAATCTTACGGCAAGTGTCAGCGTCCCTCCAGTTCTTCATCTCCTGGACACCGTGACGGAGACACTCCTTGGCGTAAACTGAGACAGTACTGCAAGCACATTCCTCTGGACCTGACAACGACAATAAGTGTTATTACTTATTATGAAAAATTTTATCTGTGAAAACCTTCAATACAGGGCTCTTATGATCAGACCTATTTATACTGATTTCAATGTTAGCATCGTAGGAAAAATCCAACGTTTGTCAAGCACTTATGTTTAGTCAAAAAATTTTGACAAGCCTAAACAAGTAGTCTGGCACAATGCGGCTACGTGGACTTCACATACGCATTAGAATATCAACTTCTTTAAATGTAGGTTACCTTACAATGGTTCCCTTTGCCTACCAAAGCTGTTTTTATAATAAGCAGTAGCTATAGTCAAAATCAGCTAGCATGATTTCGAAGCGTATGACTTACTTAAACTCATAGTGCAAGCGCAGTAATCCCACTGACAGGTTTCCAGTAACATCGACACATCCATAACCTAAAACAAAGAAACCAATTTAATCTTTTATTACTTGTTTATTACGAACACATTTAAGTTTTTTTTATACTAAAACATATGACGAACCTTAGAGCATTTCCTGAACTTGTCCTTACTAAACACTTTTTTGCAGAAACGCTGGGCCTTCTTCATGTTTTCGTCAGTTTGAGATTCGCAGGCGCTGATCTCCGTAGGGTTGCTTTCGCATACATCTGCGAACAAATCGTGGGGTTTTAAGTTTATTCCTACTTTACTATAATATTTTATGTAATAGGGAAAAGCCGTAAATATTTGCTTTTACTTGCAGAATACAAAATCAAGCTCGTTTCTCATCAGAAGCGAAGTTAGACCGAGTTCTGACGCGAGGTGCGGATTTAGAATCTATTAGAACTGAATAGAGAAGGGTGGAGAAAGAAAATAAGAATATCCCCATGGTCGCAATACTCATGAAACGTAGCAGAAGGCATATCGCTGTCACAATCCAGCCGTCACCCACCAGCGTAGAATTCTGTTGTCGAGGCTGCGGACATTATGCCGCTCTCACATAGGACTGTACAGCCATGATAAAAAATGCTTCTCCCACAACACTGTTGTTTAAATCATCTACAATAGATGTAAAAGAAAAGTGTTGCCGACAATGATTACCTTAAAAGAGAACCAGTAAAAAAACTAAAAACAAAAATGAAATTCAATTTTATCTTCATAAGTTTTATGGCTGAATATTAATTAAAGAGTTATTGTGACTTATGACCTTTTTGTGAATGAAATGTATGAACAGATCAGTGGCACGCGGCCAGCACCTGCTTGCTACTTCTATTAAGGCGAAGCCGGGTTCTCTGTTCTGTGCTAAGCTTACCTCCAATCGTATTGAGCTGCCACGAAGAAGCCAGTGCAGTTTTAGTGTGAGCGACCGTGCCTTCTTTAGTAATGAAGTCGTTCTCTGGGTTCCCGTCCAAAGACCCGCAGAGACCCTCCGTGTTGTTCCACAGGAGGACCGAGCCTTCCACTATTATAAGGTTCTGCAATGGGATTTCAATAAATTAAATGTAAGTGTGTAGGTATGTAATCATCATCATCACAGCCTATATACGTCCCACTGCATGGGCACAGACCAGTGCCGGATTAACCATAGAGACAAAGTAGGCTGCAGCCTATGGGCCCACAGCTGCCAAGGGGCCCCGCGGCTCGGGAGAAAAATAAGTGAAAACTCAAAGATTTAGGCCCACCCCAGACTTAAAAAGAATTACGAAAAATAAGAGACAACTGTATTTTAGTTGCTTCTCTCGTTCCAGGATTAAGATTGCATTACGCAACGTCTTTCTAATATGGTATTAAAACCTCGAGCTTGCTTCGCTTGCTCAAAGGTTCAGATCACATTGCGCAACGATTTTATAATATTGCAGTTAAAAATCTTGAGCTCGCTTCGCTGGCTCTTGGTTTTAGATGGTGATGCAATGATCTCATCAGTAGATCCCGCGGCTCGGGAGAAAAATAAGCGAAAACTCAAATATTTAGGCCCACCCCAGACAAAGGAAATATGAAAGTAAGAGACAACTGTATTTCAGTTGATTGCAGTAAAATCTCGTGCTCGCTTCGCTCGTTCCAGAATTTTTATCGCATTACGAAACGTGATTTTATAATATTCTAGTAAAACCTCGAGCTCGCTTTGCTCGCTCTTGGTTTGAGACGGTTGTTGCAATGATGAAAAATTCGAGATCGCTTTGCTCAGTCCAGGATTTAGATCGCATTGCGCAACGACTTTATAATATTAAAAGCTCGAGCTCACTTCAATCGCTCCACATTTTAGTGTTTTTAATGTGTTGTTTGGCTGGTGGTTATTTTACTGCGACCATAGGAAAAAATCGTTGCTTCGCCCATGGAGATAGGGGCCCGGGCCTTGCATTGCCTAGGGGCCTCGGCATGGCTTAATCCGGCCCTGGCACAGACCAACAATGAGGGAGGGTGTATGGGCGTCCAGTCAACCACGCGTGCACAATACGGATTGGTAGACTTCACCATGGAGAAATTATACGCTCCTCTTGGTAGAGATGGTGTCACAAAGTGTGCACAGTAAACACCAACTGGGCATGACGTCATCTAGTTTGTACTGCGATTGTTGTATACCATAGAGAAATTACACGCTCCCCTCATGCTTTTTGTCTCCCCTCACCCGTCCCTCAACCCCTTTGTCGGCGACATAATTTTCTATAGAAACAAGCCGATATGCCATCTCCTCTTACTCCATGGACTTCACATACACATCGGAATTTCTTCTTCAGCGTATGCAAGTTTCTTCATTATGATTTCCTTTACCGTTTGGGAGCAGTCAATCGGTATTACGTAGTATGGTATTAGTTAAAAACTCATTGGTACATGGCATGTCATCCGTGCGCCACCGACGCTCTTGAGATAAGAAGGTATGTAATGTAGGTAGGTAGTAGGTTATGTACTTACTAATTGCAAACAAACACAAAGAAAAATATAACAAACTAGTGTTTATCCGCGACTTCCTCCGCACAAATTATATACCAGATTTTAAGTCAGATCATAAGCTATCAAACAAAAAAAGTTTCATCAAAATCGGTTCAGTAGTTTTTGCGTGATGCGCGAACAAACAAACAAACACACAAACAAACAGACAAACAGACAGACAACATTTCTAAAAAAGGTTGATTTCGAGTCAGGGATACCTAAAAACCATATCGTAATCTTTTTTTTGTAAATATCTTCAATGTACAGACACACTTCAGTTACAGTTTTATAATAGTTTAGATTACGACTGAGAAACATTTTATTACAACATTCATCACACGCATCGAGAGACGAATGTCATGGTAGGAGAGGAAGGCCGAAGAAAAGATAGATGGATTGTGTGAAGGATGGTATGGTAAAAGAATCGGCCATCTGATCACGCGCCGAACGACTGACAAAACTGCCAATGCAGTTTTTTCTATACGATTACGCGATAAGAACTTGTGGTTGGCCGGTGCGATGTACTGTAGTTACTCGTATGTATCTAATCTACCTATTTGCCTATTGTTGCTATCGATGTTGTTATGACTGATGTTTCTGCATTGGGACAAACCTGATATCGGGTTTATCAATGTTTTTAGTTCATAAGATGTCTGTTTATGTATTTGATAAATAAATAAAAAATAAAAATAATAAAAATGATGATTCACCACCACACGTTCTTTGGTCACCTTTTTGTATTTCTAAAATGTTTTTTTTTAAATATAAAAATGACTCACATTGGTGTCCCACTTCAAGGTAACTCCAGCGGCGTCCAGGTTGACTATAACATACTCGCTGGGCATCGCTACCCTGATCCCGGGCAGAGATGCGGGGATGGGGATGAAGCGACGCGAGCTTCGGAACACTACTGTACCGTCCTCTGTAAATAATTATGTATAATTATTACACAAACTCGTAACCGTATACTTCTTCGGTAAACCTCGGGGAACAAAGTGGTGTACTGAGATATTCATAGTGTTTCAACATTGGCGAACAAGCCGAATATGCCCAGACCAGATACTGCAACGTTTACTGTAAGTGCGCGAGATCTATAACGGCAGGGACAACCGCGATTTTTGCCCATTCCTTTTTCTTTTGGCGTCTAGTCTATAGACGTTTCCAGAATATCCCAGTTCGCTTCTCACCGATCGATCGATCCCCGCTACCCAATATATCGCGTAATCCCAGCAACGCCAAATGCCGAGTTCACTGATTCTGTTTAATTACCAGGGCGCTTCGTCGTCACTGGTGTGGTCCCCCGTAGTCTGCAGTAATAAGCAGTCGATGCTTCCTAAACACACTGTATTGTTAGTACGAAAAAATGGGCTGCAAGCGGGCTGTTAAGTAGGAATTGAAGTATGGATGCGGACAGAGCTGGCGCACTTCGCAAACTGAGCGCAGGAAGCGCACTCGACTTGCGATCATGATGCAAAAGAGGCGTATTCTCCAACCCTAATGCTAAATGTGTAATGTAGACCACATACTAATCTATGATGTAGACTCTACTAACACCTACCTCCGACGGAGAGCACGTAAAGCTTGTCCTCCAAATAGACGGTCAGCTCAGAGGGACAGTAGGGCTGTCTCTTACATTCACCGTGCTTCAGGGTCACCGTGTACTTGTGCTCGCTTTGGTCCCGCAGCAGGATGTGCTGGCATGGCGATTCGAAACTAAAACCAAAGGGGAAACGCTTTTAAAACTAGTTATAGGTATACTGCAGGTCAGAGGTGAGAGGGAGTGGGCTATAGGTACGCGAGCCTAGTGCGGATTGGTCGAGGCTAGTTAGTGGTCAACATGATGTCAAAGAATATTCAATCTATACAGGGTGAAACTGATATCATTAGCATCCTTTTAAACTAAGAGTCTACCCATCAAACTGTACAACTTTTACTATGGGGGCAAACCGATCGGAGCAAAATAAAAATCAGCTGTCCCATAATAAACTGCAATGCCTATTCGACTCAAATGTATGCAACAGCTGATTTTTATTTTGCTCCGATCGGTTTGCTCCCAAGTTGTTCAGTTTGATGGGTAGATTCTTAGTTTAAAAGGATGCTAATGATACAATTTCACCCTGTATAGTTTACACGCCATTCAGATGGAAGATCCGAGAATTCCGGGACCAATAGCTTAGCATGCTTTTCGAAGCACGACAGCACTCGAGATGAAATAAGGTAGGTATGGCATTTAACGCCCGCTGTCAAATAACACCCTAGCATCGAAAAACAAACAAAAAATGGTGAGGTTTGCGTTACACTTCACACACACATCTTTGACTATTTATAATAAGGACTCGCCTTGCGGTAGCAATTCCCCTCTGCCACGGTATAAGATCAATTGATCATGTGCATTTACATTAAATTTTATACCTTATCACTAAACGAGACAGCCTATAATTGCGAAACAATAATTTCGAACTTAGAACGTTTGGGGTTCACACGAGACTACTTTTCATGATTTTTAACATTCAAAATTAGAATCTAAAGTTATGCAGAATAAAATCCAAAGTTGCGGATTGCTTGTTACCTCGCCCCCCGCAAGAAGAGGCAGAAATGTTTGTTAGTAGAACTACACGCGTTACCAGTCCTCATATAAGTAGTCAAAGACACACATAGAACACCAATAAGAAGACGCCTAGCACGATTGCAACTGCTTCCACTTCGAAATATTGGCAGTAGCTTACCGCGTTTCGGCAACTTCAGTGACAGACCCGCTAATGTATAAAATAGCTCTGACGACATAGTAAGTTTTCACTTTATTTTATATTTGCTGAAAGCGCAGCGTGGGTAGACCCCCATAAGATGGACCGACGACTTGGTGAAGGCGACAGGAACCCGTTGGATGAGGAAAGCGCAAGACCGGTCGCTGCGATCCTTTGGTGAGGCCTATGTCCAGCAGTGGACGTTTATCGACTGAGATGGGATGACGAAAGTGAAGTATTCGGGGTGTGCAATACCGCTCCACGACTACAAACTAACGAGCGTCTTCAAACTTACTAATCGTAAACAAACTCACCAACACACACTCACAACTGTATTGTACCGCGCGCTCGCTGGCGTAGTGGAGCTTCGGTATTGGAAACGATCACCGCAACGTTAGGTCCGGTCAGTCTTTGGATGGGTGACCGTTTAGTGGTATTTCATCTCGAGCGTTTCCGTGCTTCGGAAGGCACGTTAAGCAGTTGGTCTCGGATAGTTCCGCCAGATGGCGATTGTAACTAGTCGTTTAGCCAGGTCGGAGGCCTATTAAGGCGGCTTGAAAATTCTCTGACAGCAAGTTGGCCACTAACTTGCCTCCAACAACACGCACTGGGCCCGCGTGGTGGAGTATGGGCCACTTCCTCTCACCATTATTAGTGAGAGGAGGAGGCCTTGCAGTGGGATTCTACAGGCTCTAACTTACCCCCTCGGGGAATTTACTCGTGAGCATATGCTATGCTTATGCAAACAAACTCACCTATAAATCTTGCCATCAAAAGTCTTGTAATGAACGCCGGCCCACGTCAGACAGACGCCCCCTTTGGGCGTGAAGTCCTGCACCACGACCTCCACCGGCCTCTTGCCGTAGCTGCCGTGGTCATGCTTCGACTCTTGTACTAAGCTCGATGATTCCATTTCGCTCGCTTCTGTTTCGGTCTGCTCGAAGGATTCGCTCGAGTTGTGGTGTTCGTGGTATGACTGTGAATAGTTTTGTGATTAACAGGGTTATTAGCCATCCACAGAGCTACCAGGCGCCCTAAGGCACTATACAGGGTGAAATTGATATCATTAGCATCCTTTTAAACTAAGAGTCTACCCATCAATCTGAACAACTTTAACTATGGGAGCAAACCAATCGGAGCAAAAAAAATCTGCTGTCCCATACTAAACTGCACCCGCCGCCGCTGCCTACATGACTCAAATGTATGGGACAGCAGATTTTTTTTGCTCCGATTGGTTTGCTTTCATAGTAAAAGTTGTTCAGTTTGATGGGTAGAGCCTTAGTTTAAAAGGATGCTAATGATATCAATTTCACCCTGTAGTATTAGGGTACTGTCCGTCTACAACTCTCTACCAAAAAAACTGTTACAGTATGTGTGTTGTAATCTACAATAAGATACCTGACGAGTTTAAATATTGTTCTCCTGACAAAATGACTAAAAAGCTAAGAAATCTATTAATTGACTACTATTTATTATAATGTAAATGAATAACATAATAAACATTTTTAATTTTTAATTTTAATTTTGCATGCTAATCTAATTTAGTTGAATGGTGATACCAGTACAGGGTGTAAGGAAAAGTATAATTAACCTTTAAATCACATACCTACTCTACCCATCAAACTGAACGACTTTTATAAACAAACCGATCAGAGCAAAAAAAATCTGATGTCCCACACTAAACTCCAATACCTACTCGACTCAAATGTATGCAACAGCAGATTTTGTTTTTGCTCCGATCGGTTTAAAGGTTAATGATACTTTTCCTCCCTGTATAATAATTTTATACTATTGTATAATTGTATGACACTAAGATCTGTACTGTACCTATTCAGAGCAAATAAAGATACAGTAGTACCAGGTTTATAAGGCTTACCGATGTAGGTACCTGCGCAGTTAACAAAATTTTAATAGCGCGCGAAATTATATTGACCAATCAGGATGTGCCACCTTCAATCCGTTTACGCTATTGGCTTATTTGTTTTCGCGCCCTTTTTGCTGCTATCCGACTTTGCACTCTTTGATTACTAAATGACTTTGGGTTTTGTCGGGGACAAGGGCCTGCTCTGCGCAAACGAAGACTGACGACCGGACTTATTTTCCTGGTTGTACTGTACTCTATTCTATACTATTCTATTCACACTATTATAAAACTGTAACAGAAGTGTGTCTGTACACAGGAGATATTTAAAAAAAAAAAAAAACATACAAAACGTTGTCGTATAACACTCGTAGACGGTGTTAATAAAAGTAATGTTTTATATATGGAAAAATAGCTTAGAAAATCTAGTTTGCGCATATCAAATAATATTTACAATTTGTAATATTATTACGAAGATATCACGCATGGAAATTATTCATACAAAATTTCAAACCCTTATATCTTCGTAATTATATTACATATTGTAAATATTATTTGATATGCGCAAACTAGATTTTCTAAGCTATTTTTCCATACATAAAACATTACTTTTATTAACACCGTCTACGAGTGTTATACGACAACGTTTTTTATGAAATTGACAGCTCTCCAACCACCTTAATAACTGGTATTTTAATGACGGGAGCTGGGACGAAGCCAAAAGCTGATTAGAAATATAGGGGAAATTAAAAAAGTTGTCATGAAAGATTGAACCGAAGATCAGAGACGATCTCAAGGATACTTACGGAGCTTTCACTGTGGTGGTAGTTGCTTGGTGTGATCACAACGACATTTTCTGTGAAAGAATAATAAATTATAATGATCAATGCTGTAGTAGCGCCATCTGTAGCATTCACTTCCTAACTAAATGTAATATGTTAAAGTACGTAATGAGTGTAAGAGGTCACACAGAGATCACACTTACTACCTATATATTATCAACTGAGTGTAGAGCTCACACTTACTATTATCAACTGAGTGTAGAGATCACACTTACTATTATCAACTGAGTGTAGAGATCACACTTACTATTATCAACTGAGTGTAGAGATCACACTTACTATTATCAACTGAGTGTAGAGATCACACTTACTATTATCAACTGAGTGTAGAGATCACACTTACTATTATCAACTGAGTGTAGAGATCACACTTACTATTATCAACTGAGTGTAGAGATCACACTTACTATTATCAACTGAGTGTAGAGATCACACTTACTATTATCAACTGAGTGTAGAGATCACACATACTATTATCAACTGAGTGTAGAGATCACACTTACTATTATCAACTGAGTGTAGAGATCACACTTACTATTATCAACTGAGTGTAGAGATCACACTTACTATTATCAACTGAGTGTAGAGATCACACTTACTATTATCAACTGAGTGTAGAGATCACACTTACTATTATCAACTGAGTGTAGAGATCACACTTACTATTATCAACTGAGTGTAGAGATCACACTTACTATTATCAACTGAGTGTAGAGATCACACTTACTATTATCAACGGAGTGTAAAGATCACACTTAATGTTATCGCAATACATACGTACATATACATAAGCTCACGCCATTGTCCCATGGGGGTAGGCAGAGACCACGGACCGCCACACGCTACGACTCTGACACACATCTTTAGCCTCATTCACATTTATACATCTCTTCATGCACTTTCGTCGATTGAGGGTGCTACGCATTTGTCCTTTTAGGAAAAGATCATTGATTTGATCATGGTATATTTTCCTCGGACGGCCTCTCCCAACAATCGCATCACCGCAATTATCAACGGAACATAGATATCACATCGGACAGTGTCACACAAATTATCTAGTCACATTCAAAGTACTAGAAACTAGCCTGGACTTGTATTATGATGACTAGATAACGATACAGAATACATATATTGATACAAACATCCATGGCTCGGGTACAAATAAATATCTTGAACAATAAATATCTTGACTGTCAAGTCAAGATATTTATAGATAGTCATATCGGGCCGTCAATATAAGGTCAAATTTAATTAGTTAGCGAAACTTAAGAAACGCATTTGGTATCTGCAATGACCCCCCGGCTCGATCATATGATTCTGAGGTCAAAGTTCGCCCGCCGGCCGCGCACTGCGTACGATACGTACGAAAATAATAATTTTGTTAATCATCAATACCAATTATAAACATTGATAATGCAATATATTATCATTAACAAGTGCCCTGGTTAAGTTTCGCCAAAAAATGACCCTATATATAATGGCCGTCGTATTAAAGAAGTGTAGAGATCACACTTACCGAAGACACAGTGCGGTATGGGCTGGGGCTCGAATACTCCGGTAGCGTACGTGCAGGAGTACAGTTCAGCTGGAGGGCTGCTGTATGAGGCACAGTTCAGCTTGCAGGAGAAGCTTTCTGCGTCACCGAAGCATTTGTAGCCGCCGTTGAAGGCCAGCTTTCTTATGTCGCAGACGCTTGTTGCTGGGAAGTATAATATAGTTGAAAATAAAGTGGGACTAACAGCATTTTTCATTTCTTTTTAAAATTTATTTCATAAATAATTCGGTAGATGACATGTTCAGAGCTTCATAGAAAAGTGTGATACTTTGCAACTCAAGGAGCACAGAACTTACACAGCTTTTTGTAGAGCTTAAAGTGCCATTAAAGAGTTTTTAAAGCTTTTGTATCTTCTGTAAACAGAAGTGCGATTCTCTAAGGTAACATCTTTCTTGCATCCTTGAGATCATCGAATATTTTATATTCAGTTTGAAAAAACGCATAACGAATGCACAGCTCGCTGTTTCAACCGATGTTTGCGCTAAGAGAATTGCACTTCTGTATATACCGCTACCTACCTAGCGCTATAAGCGCATATAATACGATGCCCTTCCTTATTAAATAAAATACTCACAATACTGACACTGAGGACCCCTAAAGTCTTCGGGACACTGGCAAGTATTGACAGCTAAACAGACGCCTCCATTCAAGCACGGCGGGTTGCACTCCGGTTCACAGTCGGGTAAGACGGTGAAGTCAGCTCGCGTGGGCCTCCACTGGCCGTCCAGACAACGCATGTTGGCCACCGAGGTACCTACCGTCGATGAGGCGATGCCCTTCCTTATTAAATAAAATACTCACAATACTGACACTGAGGACCCCTAAAGTCTTCGGGACACTGGCAAGTATTGACAGCTAAACAGACGCCTCCATTCAAGCACGGCGGGTTGCACTCCGGTTCACAGTCGGGTATGACGGTGAAGTCAGCTCGCGTGGGCCTCCACTGGCCGTCCAGACAACGCATGTTGGCCACCGAGGTACCGTCGATGAAGCGATGCCCTTCCGAGCAGGTTATCGTGCAAATCCTAGGAAATAAAATCGGGTCTTAACGCACTTTGCATTTTGTTAATAATTTTGGATTAGAGTTGATATTTATAGCTATGTTAAAGTAGTTTTTGGGCGGTATCAGTGCTGGATTGATTGAGACCCATTATTGAGGTCCTCAGTTAATGTTTACGGGTTTTGATGTGTTTTTGTGTTTATTGCATTCTTGACTTGGGGTCTCGAGACACCACAGGAACCCTAAGAATTGTAGGAGTTACTGCATATTTTCTTCCTAGAATTATGTATCTGAAAAAAGTTAATTTATCGAATAATGAGACCAAACACTTTCCGTATCACTTGGTCCGTGTCTTCACAAATACGGATGAGATTGAGAGATAAGAGAAGCAACATAAAAAAAAACTCATTATCCATTGTATAACTTAGAGCATCATATTACATTAGTATCAAGCGTCGCTACACGTCTGCAACTATATCTCTATAGAAATAAGACTTAAAATCCATCTTACTCGGCCGAACATCTCCTCATAGAGTTTATAGGCAATGGCGGGTAGGACATGCAAGGCTTCTTCTCGAACTCGCAGAACTTGCCGTGGAAGTTAGGGGGGCAGGTGCAGGTGTTCGTGTCGATGCAGATACCACTGTTTTTGCATTCCGGCTCGCATTTTGCTGTAAAATAACTGTTATTAGAATATATTTGATTTGAAATTCTTCTTCTTATCGAGTGGGCTGCAAGCTGGCTGCAAGCCCTGGTGTCAGAGTTTATTCAAACCGCCTTACGGCCTCTGACGTGGTTTTTATGTAACAACTACTACCACGAGATAGTAGCCGGGACCAACAGCTTAACGTGCCGTCCGGAGCACGGAATCATCTTTCTTTTCAGACAATCAGGTGACTCAGCCTGCAATGTCCTAACCAACTGGGGAAAAACGCACAAAGTGACATTTCACTAGGTGCCCCCCGTGGGAATCGAACCCACGACCTCCGTGTCAAGAGCCCAATGCTCTTAACCATTAGGCCACGGAGATTTGAAATTGAAATACGTACAACCCGGTTACAATATCTGTGCACCTGCACGGCTAGCATGCTACCCACGACAAAACGACAAAGCTAGTGTTCCGATAAGTTGAAAATCAGCAATGACTATGACTAACTACATTCTATAACAGGGATGTCAAACTCAAGGTCATTGGTGGGCCACATATGCTATGATAGTAGAATTAGTGGGCCGCAAAGAACATAAAGAAATAAAACTCATTGCATCGAATAGTAAAATGAAACAAAAAACAGAGCGATCGAAGCGAGCTCGACATTTTTCACACCATGACCAACATTTTGGCCAAGCACCGTACATTATAAAACTGTAACTGAAGTGTGTCTGTACATTGAAGATATTTACAAAAAAAAGATGACGATATGGTTTTTAGGTATCCCTGACTCGAAATCAACCTTTTTTAGAAATTTTGTCTGTCTGTTTGTTTGTGTGTTTGTTTGTTTGTTCGCGCATCACGCAAAAACTACTCAACCGATTTTGATGAAACTTTTTTTGTTGGATAGCTTATGATCTGACTTAAAATCTGGTATATAATTTGTGCGGACGAAGTCGCGGGAAAACACTAGTAGGTTATATGCCTACTTCTAAAAGTCAGCATGCTCGTGGGCCGCTTCAGGAAGCTATTCTCAAAATTGTATCGGGTCGCAAGAAAATGCAGTGCGGGCCGCATGCGACCCGCGGGCCGCATTTTTAACATGCCTGTTCTACAATGCGACTGTGTTTTTTTGTAAATGTTGCATAGTTTTTTTAGAAATAAAACAATACGATTGAGGGCAGCGCTGGGTACCTTCTTAACGTCCTTTACGAACCCTGACCGATATTGCAGTTCCATTATCATTATCACTGCATAAAATGCACATTATCAATGACATTGGCTATTTGGGTCGTGTTAAAAATAAGGAAAATCGCACAGTGTCCGCCCGCTTAGATTCGCTACATCCTATTCCGATAGTCTGCCCACGCGCATTGATAAACGTTACTTACCGAATGTTTGATTTTTAGGTTTTTTTATTATTTTATTTTTATCATAATACCTACTACGACTAAAGATATGTCATTTTACTGTGTAGGGTGTTCTATTACACCCTATATAGTAAAATGACATATCTTTAAATAGTAGTAATATTTTAAGGTGTGGTTTAGATTTAGACCATCAAATTGAACAACTTTCACTATGAAGCCAACATCCATTAAAAATCTGCTGTGTCATACAAAAGTGTAGATTATTTACTTTTATTTCGATAGTGAAAGTTGTTCAGTTTGATCGTCTAATTAAACCACCTCTTAGTTTTTGCTGCGCGCTCCATACAAACGAAGTTTGGTTGAAAATCACCAATGACAACAATGTGACATTCTTGTTTTTTGGTATTGGTTGTTTAATTGTTTAGAAATAAAAAAAACGACTGAGGGCAGCACAATAGGCTCGGTGCCCTCTTATGCTGCGTTCACATGCACGCCGTGCAGCCCGGCAAGCAAAGGCAATTCGCTGTACATTGAGGCTTCTATAAAGTTAAATAGTAACAATCACTTTACAGACGAGTCGATGTACAGCGAGTTGCCTAAGCTTGCCGGGCTGCACGGCGTGCATGTGAACCCAGCATTAGAGTCAATGAATTTTTTCAGAAACAATCTAGAATCTAATCTCTATGCTTGTAAGTATGTTCTCCGATTTTCGGTTAAATATACAGTTTCAAATTTTCAATGCTAAGATTAATTTTAGAATTATATGGAAATCTTTGAGGCACTGTAACTGTTTCTGAAAAATTTCATTAACATTATTTCGTTAGCATTGCAAATATAAACAATCTTCGTTAGTATGGAGTGCGTAGCAAAAAAGTATCCTGTTAACCCCTCGTATGCTGGAATTCCCTATTCTAAACCACGTCTTTAAATATTACTATACTCCATTTCAAATAGCAACGTAATTTTAAGGCTATTTTGAATTACAGAAACAGATGTTTGAAACACTTCCTCTCACTTATACCTAGAACAGGTTTAGTAACGTCCAAGATATGTCGGATAATTTGAAATAAATAAATTATGTTTGCAAATCAGAATTGGCCAGAAAGCTATACAATACAAGGGGGTGGTTTAGAACATCAAACTGAACAACTTTCACTATGGGACCAAAATCAAATTCGCGAAAAAAAATCTGATTTTCCATACTAAACTACAAATCTACTCGAGCTAAATGTATGGGACAGCAGATTTTTTTTTCGCGTATTCGACGTTGGTCCCATAGTGAAAGTTGTTCAGTTTGATGTTCTAAACAACCCCCTTAAAAGTTCTAAATGTTTATTTTTACTTTTGTAGCACCCAGTATAGGAATAGGAAAATCGTGTCGTACCTATTATTTGAAATGAAGTAGCTATAGGGTGTTTTGTTAAACCGAAAGTAGGATGTTGTAGCAATGTTTCTGACCACCCCGAAAGTGATTAAGGTCGTGAGGTTATGTATGTGATTTGTTACACCTTGTTAAGGTAGAAAACGGTAACCTATCTTACTTTCGAAATTTCACTGACCGAATTTCAGTTGTTCGAAAACGGTTTATAGAATTTTCTAGTGACAGATATTTTGTTACACATACATTTGTTACTCCTTATAAAGACTTGACAGAAGTATCATTTTCCAGAAAATTTAAAATCAGAATTTCATAATCTTTTTTTTTCTTTTGACAACGGTCTTCTGGGTTCGAAGTTTTAAAATGTAGAAGCAACTTCTTCCAAAGTATGACTAAGACACTGATACAACACAGTAAAGTTTTCTGTAATAATTATCTAGTAGATACATGATACCAGGATTATAGCACCAACATGCTTGCTAGCATGCTGCTTGCTTACTTGCTTGCTTGCTGCATGCTTGCTTGCTTGTTGCTTGCTTGTATGCATGTTAGGGGGCCGGTGCGGGGGGAAGCCCCCTGCCTGAGAAAAACAAACCGGTGGTTTTAAAAATGTAGGTTAGGTTAGGTTAGAACATGTAAAACACTTAGCGGAGCGAGCGAAGCGAGCAGAGCATCAAAATGCTTGCTGCATGCTTGCTTGCTTGCTGCATGCATGCTGCATGCTTGCTGCATGTTTGCTTGCATGTTGCTTGCTTGCTTGTATGCATGTTGGGGGGTGCAGGGGGGCTGCGCCCCCCGCTAGGGGGGTGCGGGGGGCGTAAGCCCCCTGCCTGAGAAAAACAACCTGGTGGTTTTAAAATTGTAGGTTAGGTTAGGTTAGAACATGTAAAACACTTAGCGGAGCGAGCGAAGCGAGCGGAGCATCAAAATGCTTGCTGCATGCTTGCTTGCTTGCTGCATGTTTGCTTGCTTGCTGCATGCTTGCTTGCTTGCTGCATGCTAGCTTGCTTGCTGCATGCTTGCTTGTTTGCTGCATGCTTGCTTGTTTGCTTATATGTATGTTGAACGTGCGGGAGGTGGACGCCCCCTGCCTGAAAAAACCATCTGATGTTTTTAAAATTCTAGGATAGGTTAGTTTAAATATTTCTGCGGAAATGTGACTGTACGGAAAAACAAATATACGAAAAAGTAAATTATCTGACTTACATTACTTCGGAAAACTGTTTTACAGAATTTTGATCCATTGGTTAAAAGAAAAAAAGGACAATAAAAAATATGGCTTTTTAAAATATGGCGAATAATATTTCGGGGAAACAAAAAAAAAGGGAAACAATAAAAAGTATAACGATTTCGGAGAACTAAAATTCGGAAAACTATTTTTCGAAAGTACGATAGGTAACCGTAGAAAACTGAGAAAAACTTACGTTCGAATGCCTGGTTTGAGCTTTTTTGAAAATCTTCATAACTTGGCCTGAAAGTGAACAAAAAAGTTTAATTACTGTACCTAAATTATAATTATATTAATTAATAATCTATGCATACAGGGTCCTCCTAACATGCCGACACTTTTTTAAGGGGATGATCAGATCATCAAACTGAACACCTTTCTCAATGGGACCAACATAAAATCGCAAAAAAATTCAGCTGTCCCATACATTTGGCTCAAGTAGGTTTGCAGTTTTTTATGGAACAGCAGATTTTTTTCGCGATTTCGATGTTGGTGCCATAGAGAAAGTTGTTCAGTTTGACGGTCTGATCATCCCCTTAAAAAAGTGTCATCATATTAAGAAGGACCCTGTATAATAAAATTGTAAACTTAGCGATACATTGAAGATAGGTATTTGGATGGGGTTTTCACTAAAGCATAGTTTAGGCTTAGTTTTAGGCTTAGTTTGGATTAACGTAATAGGCTTTTTCATCGTAAACGGTTCTTTCAATCGTACGGTACGTAGGCGCCGCTTTATTACATAAGTTAGTTGTTAGATTGTAGTAATTATTATATTCTATTTGATATCTATCTTCTATTATACAGAGTGTCCGGTAAATAATGGATAACCCTGTACATGGTGATAGACCTCAAGCCCGCTCGTTCAGAAAATTGACTTTCATGTCCAGTGTCCAGTAAAAGTGCCACGGTTTTCGAGATATTTTGACTTTTTATCTTTTTCTAGAATTTAGGATTTTATCACTCTTTTGACATGAGCCATGACCTAGCTAATTGTCTTCTGTCGTATTTTTTCTAGGGGACTGTTAGCGCCATTGTTGGCAAGCTGCTACAAACTCAAGATGGGCTGGACCGATTTTCTTTGTGTCCGTACAGCTATCATACACATGAAAGGGATCAGGCTAGGATTAGTGCCAATAAATAGTGCCTCTGTACTTTAAGAGCTGATATTGATTTTTTTTACCTGGTACGCCAGCTTGACGTCAAGGTAGCGTACACATTTTTGTGGCATATCAATTTACATTACAACAACGATTCTACACTCTAAAAATAGTGTAAATATGCTTTCTTTGATTCTGATGCGGTACGAAGTCCGCTGGGTCACGGGGATATAAATGTATTTACACTATGATAAAAATAAAATAACAAATAAAATCGTTTAGTTCACTAAAAATAACTAGATGGCGCTGTTCCCATAACTGAATCGTGCAGTACAGATTTTCCGACAATATAATTTGAAACCGGTGACATTTATGTTCGTCACAGACAGAGTACTATACATATACCTACTACCGAACTACCGTTAAATTTGCAATGTTATCAGCGGTTAGGACATGTACCTATCCGTTCGTACGGATTTTAAAATTTTTGATACCCTGCCTGCTCTGGCGGGGTGCATTTCATGCACATACTTCTGTAATACCTAAGTCTGTGATTTCTTCATGTAATAGCAACATGTTCAGAAAAAAGCTGCGGAAAGCGGAAATAACATTTTTCGTTAATATTTATTTGCACATGTTAAAAATGACATAGAAAACGTAAATGGCTTCTTCTTCTTGTGGTGCCAATTTTCTGGTTGGCTATCTATCATGGCTACTCGATCCTAAGTATGGAAAAGGAAAAGATTTTTTTCGCGGTTTTGATGTTGGCTTATCGATTTGTCTCATTAGTGTAGTACGATTTCGTGCCCGTTATGACTGAAATTGTAATTTTGTTACATTGATACCAGAAAAAAAAAGATTTCTGTGGAATTTATGTTCTGAAACAAACAAATGATGATTTTGAATTTCGTCATAGTCGGGCCGTATGTCCGTACATTTTGCAAGTGTTTTTTATCTACGTTTTTTCTTCTCGCTTTATCGTAAAAACAAGCGTCAAACTTGGTGATTATAGAACAAACTGTAGTAACTTTACAGAATAACAAAAAATAATAAAAACCGGCCAAGTGTTAGTCGGTCTCTCGCTAAAGGTCCCGGAGAAAAAAACAATTTAAGTTATCATGTTTTGTGATGGTGTGGTACGGAACCCTCGGTGTGCGAGTAGCCCGACTCGCTCTTCACCGTTTATATTAGATTTTTTTTCTGAAATGTTTGAAATTAATTTGTTTCATATGTGTGTGAACTCGTGCTTTTAATAGCTTCAATACAGGGTCCTTTTTATTAATATGCTGACAGTGTTTTAAGGTTAAGACAAGACCGAAAAACTGAACAACTTTCTCTAAGGGACCAACATCGAAATAGCGAAAAAAAAAATTCTGTCCCATACATTTGGCTCGAGTAGCTTTGCAGTTTAGTATGGAACAGCGGATTTTTTTTGCCTATGTGTTGGTAGGTACTTACCTCATATTATCTACACGACCCAAACTACAGAGTACCAGATTTATAAGTTCCCCCGATGTACCTGCGCAGTTGATAAAAATAGCGCGCGAAATTATATTGACCAATCAGGATGTGCCACCTCCAATTCTTTGCCACGATTGGCTAATTGTTTACGCGCCTTTATCGCTGCTATCCGACTTTGCACCCTTACTTACTAAACGACTTCGGGTTTTGTCGGGGGACTGCGCAAACGAAGATGTCGAAAATTGACGAGGAGAATTATTTTCCTGGTCGTACTGTACATAACTATCGGACAAAACACTTAGGTTAAATAATTAATTAATTACCATCTACGTAACGTAACAAACTAAATCATACTTACGGAGCGCCATAGCTAGAATGCCAGGTTTTACTTTCAGAATAACCACCAGTTTTGGTACCACCATAACCGCCAGTTTTGGTACCGCCATATCCACCAGTTTTAGTCCCACCATATCCGCCAGTTTTTGTACCGCCATATCCACCAGTTTTAGTCCCACCATATCCAGTCTTGGTACCAGAAAAACTCGTTTTTCTACCAGAATAGGTTCTTCTAGAGTACCCCGTCTTGGTGCCGTATCTTTCATTCAAGTGCGAAGGTACGTATGCCGGGGCCTCGACATCTGATTGGCTGCAATGATAGTAAAATCACGAATACGTAGAAAGAGAATCAACTAGAAAAGGCATTAAAATAATAATAGTCACGAACAGGGCTGCCAGTAGATTTTTTATAATTATTCAGCCAGGTTCCCAAAATTATACAAAATTGACTCGCAGGATACATACAGGTGTAAAAACCTCCGAAACGTATAAAATAATGTTTTTTCTGATTATTCATCACGGAATTTGAACTCAGTAGTGCGATTTTTGAACATCATACGAGCGGTTCGCCAGTAGAAAATGTCAGAATTACTATGGAGATTATCCATCTTTCTACTGCCGAACCGCTCGTATGATTTTCAAAAATCGCACTGCAGATCGATATTTTTCATTCCCAACAGGTATTTTTTATCAACTTTATAGCATCTTTTGGTCTCGGTTGAATCGAGAGAGACAAAACTTGAACGAAACATGGAGTTTTACTCTATTGAATTGTAACGTGATTGATTATAGTGGCTTTTATCTTTCTCTTCTGTGATTTACCGACTCAAGCAGAGCTTTTCAGTTGAAAATATTGATTATGTATCCAATTATACATGAGGGTCCAGGATACAAAGAGGATACAAACAGCTACCCAATTATACAGTTTTTGTATCCAATTATACAATCTGGCAGCCCTGGTCACGAAAACGAGACAGCCTTATACGCTAATTACACAGAGTGAATGCGACATAATCCATGTCGTTTGTCCCTTTCTGCGTATGCGATATTTTTGTTTGCCACAGTTGAAATTGCATAAAAAATCTTGCAACTGTGGCAAACAAAGGCACGATTTCTCATACATTTTTGTCATATCTCTGTCCCTTTCGAGTATACGCTGTCAGGAAATCTATAGAATACTCAACCTACGCACGAATAGGATTAAACATTTTTTTTTTCCTAATTCTGTGCTTAGGCAATCTGTAGCCGAATATTCAGTTCCCGCCAAAATTACGCGAAGCATAATGACTGTGTACCTACCTACTGGTACTCAATTCAGTTTATAGTCATAGACTGATTATTCGGTAAGCAATGCTAAAAGTATTCCACAATGCCATACCTATAATAATATAATTATGATAATAATATCGGTTCTGTACCAAAAAAACTCTACAACCGAACTTGACGAACTTCAAACTTTTCAAATGTAGAATTAAGACCGACTTGGAAGAAAAAAAAGAAATATCAAGGCTGTGATGTGGTCTTTATTCAACCCAAATTAGACTTTTTTTTTTCAAATTATTTTGTGTATGTAGGTACTTACGTTTCTTCAGATGGTGCTGGTGGTGGGATGCCATATCCCGCATCGCAAAGATATATCCCGTAAAACAAAACTAACGCGCGTGTAAACAAATTCATTTTATGATATTGCGCGTACTATCCATTTGTATTTAAATAAAATGTAAATCTATAAAAGGAATCGATCAGGTCGCAAGCTCGCCTTCCCCTACACTGAATCCTGTATGTTAAATTCGTATTATTGTTATCTTCTATTCAACTGAAACATAGCATGTCATCCTCCCGATAACTGAGATTTATCAACAAAAACAGGATTCGCGAAACAACATAAAATTGCTTATCTCTGTAGTTAGCTACTGGATGAGTCGTTTGTAATGTGTTTCTATGTATAATAAAATAACCACTTACTTACGGGTAGTAGGTATAAAATAATCAAGTATACTTATACTTATCATATTATAGACGCATGCTCTATAGTTCCCGATGGAGGATAGCTAGAGATATTTTAAATACTTAGAAATAGGTACCTACCATCATTCTGAATACCCACATTTCAGAATTCAAATAAAGAGATATAGGTAATCGTGTGTAAATTAAATAGGTATTAAAAAAAATCTCAAAACTTATTGGGCCTACTACTTACTACTCGTTAAAAATGTATTAAATTAGGGACTATAAAACGCTCTTTGAAATTCCCTCCAAGAAAAAAAAAAGGCTGATTCGAATTCGAAAAAAAAAACGTAATGATTCCATTCCGTTTGAGTTACCTACCAATTCCCGTAATTTAAAATTTTTATTTTGTGAAAACTAATCATTTAAAAATTGACATGACACGAAAACGTAAAACAATTAAACTTTGCGCGTCGAATAGAAATCGTTCTAAAAAACCGGTAGGTACCTTATGTAATTTTTTACGTAAGTACATTCTACTAAATTGCTTGAATTTAACGTAAAATACGTGACAAAACACTGACTACTTACTTTCAGAATAATTTATTAGCCACGAGACTTATCGAAATAAGTATGGTATTAGATAAATACGTATACAAGAATAAACCGATAGCTACCAAGGATGCTGCGTTGTACATTCAAGAAATATGTGCATATAAAATCCATTGCAAACAAGACGAGAGGTCACTTCAGGTAGGTTAAACGTACCCTACAGGGTAAAACAAAACACCCTATAACACTTAAGGGGCTACCTCCTGGTTTTACCATGAAATTGGGTAACTTTGTAACCATTTTATTCATTAACTATGACACTTTTTGAGCTGAGAAAAAAAAAGAACCATCTACACGATATGAGAAGTGAATTGGTTTTTCTAGAAATAGATTTTAATGAATAAAACCGAAGAAAAGGGAATGTAAAGTCACCCCTTTTTTCCCCAGTTGTAACCATTTTACTCTTACATTTTTAATCGGAAGATAATGAAAATTTACAATATTGTTCACAACACAATTAAGAATGATGTGGTTTTCTTACTTTTTCGAAATTAATAAAAAAATCATCGAATTTTTCAATGAAAAGCGCAAAATTCTGACCGGGGCCACGCGCTCGTTGGCATCGATTAGTACGGAGAGTCGTCGTCCGGGGAGAGCTTCAGTGCCATCAAACTGAACAACTTTCACTATGGAGCCAACATAGAGAAAAAATTAAAGAAATCTTCTGCCCCATACATGAGTCGAGTCGGTACTGCAGTTTTGTATGAAACAGCAGATTTTTTTCGCGATTTCGTCTTTGGCTCCGTAGGTAGTGAAAGCTATTCAGTTTGATGGTCTGGGTGTTGGTAGGATGATGATGATGATGAGCGCACGCACACAGCACACACATGCACCTGCGTACCTGATAGATTTTCAAATAAAGCGGTATCTGCAGTTGAAATCGGTTATGAGAAAATCCTTACCTAGATAAAGTATAGGTCTTCATTGAGCCTCACGCTCTACCGTATAAAACAGAAGTAGCCAACTTTCTTAGGTTGGTGTGCGTGCGGCGTCTTACAACTTATCTCTATGTGCGTGTTAGCGACACGGTTTATCAAGGAGAGTTCGGTGATTTTTTTCTAGACCTACGATCTAGACAAATAACTTTTCAAAGAGAAAATCATTCATTCAGTTAAAGCCTGACCAGAAATATAAAAAACCTGGTTTGGGGGCGCTGCAATCGACTATAACCTTTAATGTCACAGTTCCAAGTACAAAAATTAGTTCCAATGATTTTCCGCAACATGTAGAGGTTTTTTATTTTTCTGGTCGGGCTTTAATTTGTTTTGAATTAAGTAATACGTGTTTTTCTCCCCTCCGGACGGAAAGCGTCAATTTTCGTCCCGCTGCGCTAAACGAAGTTGCCGCTTTCCACCTCCGTCGAGGAGAAAAATAGTATCTAACCTCGGGCAGTAAATAAGAAAGCCTCAGATCAAATGTTTGTTGAACGAGGCGAATATGATCTGAGGCTTTCTTACTTTCCTGCCCTCGGTGTGTAATCTACTATACTTAGTGGTAGTTTCAAGTTTCTTTAAACTCTATTTTACTAAAATATTTAATTCGGTATGTCAAGTTTTTTTTAGGGGGCTGAATCGAAAACCATTTCGAGATAATTGTCTGATTAATCATATTTTCTATGTCAGAGGTTTTAAAATGAAAGGATTACAGACATTTTTAATAAGATAACGTCGTTTTTCGGTCCACGAGTGACGTCACTCGCTGCCCCTGCAAACTCCTTGGTAAACATAAAATCAACTTAAAATAACCGGTCATTAAGAAAAAAAAATACATTCACAATGTCAGAATTTGACATTTGATGATTTTTTTTTTTTTTTTATTAGTTTATCCCTCAGATCAATTAATACAAGTTTATCCTTTCGGAAAGGCTATGGGAACTAGCCCTTACTGCCTGGTCATTAGTGTCTTTTTTCTTTGTACTTAAACCTAACCTTAATACCTAACTCTTGAAATGCGCGGGTGGAACACGCATTCCAATGTTCAAGGGAGTTTTACGCGAGGATCAATCCGAATCAAACGGGAGCGCCTTCTTTATTTCTCACTTTTACTATATCGTTCTCCATTAATGACACATTATTAAACTAATTCCACCACATTAACACAATAATAGCCACGAAAAAGTAATTTAGAAAATTAAGAAACAAAGCCCGTCCTTTTCTTCACGGTTCCCATGCAAAACTCCCCTAACTTAACCTAACCCTAACACCTTAGCCTAACACATTGAAATGCGAGGATGGACGCATTCCAATGTTCAATAGAGTTTTACACGGGGATACAATCTGAATCAAACGGGAGCGCCTTTCTTTATTTCTCACTTTTACTATATTGTTCTCCATTAATAGCACATTATTACACTAACTCCACCACATTAACACAATAATAGCCACGAAAAAACTAATTTAGAAAATTAAGAAACAAAGCCCGTCCATTCCGTCATGTTTCCCGCGCAAAACTCCTGACATTTGATGATGCCGTATCTGTTTCCAGCATAGAGTTAGAAAGAGGAGGCAGGTTTTCATTTTTTTTAATATAGCAGTAGGTAGTTTTTCTCCATAGAGTTCGAATTATTTTTTCTCCGCCATTTTTGCACTTTGAGATTACAGATCAAAATAATTTAAAAATTAAATTTATATTGATAAACTCGATGAATCGCAATAAAAATGAAATAGGTGTCTTAAAATTATGTCTTCTAACCGTAAAAAATATAAAAATGAAGACCAAAAAAAAAACTTGACATACCGAATTGTATTTTTGCATTTGCTGCAGCCCTGATAATATATCATTTTATGAGGGCTTCATGCGAATTTTTGCTACATATAGGGTCCTTATTAATTAATATGCTGCCACTTTTTAAGGGGATATCAGACCATCAAACTGAACAACTTTCTCTATGGCACCAACATCGAAATCGCGAAAAAAAATCTGCTGTTCTATACAAAACTGCAAACCTACTCGAGCCAAATGTATGGGACAGCTGATTTTACATACATACATATACTCACGCCACTATCCCACTGGGGTAGGCAGAGACTACGGCTCGCCACACACTACGATTCTGACACACTTCTCTCGCCTCATCCACATTCATACATCTCTTCATGCACTTCCGTCGGTTGAGGGTGCTACGCACTTGTCCTTTTCGGAGAAGACCATTTATTTGGTCGTGGTAAGTTCTCCTCGGACGCCCTCTCTCGACTGTTCCACTTATATTGGATCGATAAATCTCCCTAGTGAGTCTACTCTCATTCATCCTCTGTACGTGACCGAACTACCTAAGCATACCTCTTTCAATCCTGGTTACCACATCATCCTTCAACTTACACCGATCTCTTATCACACTGTTCTTGATTCGGTCGGTCACTGTAACACCACTCATACTTCGTAAAGAGCGCATTTCCACTGCATTCACTCGACTTACATTCCTTTTGCTCCACACCCAACATTCACTCCCGTACATAAGGGTAGGCACCAACACGCCGTTGTGAATAGCCAGACGTGCCCTTTTTGACACAAACCGGCTACTCACCACGGCGTTATCGCAATTTCGATGTTGATCGCAAAGGGAAAGTTGTTCAGTTTGATGGTCTGATCATCCTCTTAAAAAAGTGTCAGCATATTAAGTTGGACCCTGTATAGAAATTAATTGGGGTTAAATATTTCCTCAGTGCTAAGTTTTTATTATTTCCGTCGTGTAACCTACCTAAAAACAATTTTCATTTGCTTTAAAGGTAATAGATAAACTAACACGCTGCATGCAAAGCATAATTTCGGAGAATGAAACCAATTTCTCAAATATTAATTCCACCTCCATGGGCAATAACGCTGAAGTTTCTTTATCTCCCGTTTATTCCTTACCAGATGAAGATAGAACTCAATTCATTGTAGACCCTTTAATTTGTGATGATAATATAGACCCTATAGCTGAACTAATAGAAACTATAGATTTATGCGATGATGATGTGATACAGCCGCATACAGATAATGAAGATGTTGAAATGCATGGAGCTATTTCTATTCTGTCAATAACAGAAAATCCTTTACAAAAAGCGACGCGCTCCCCAAGCATTCTGGATAACCCCGTGCAGAGTAATTTGACTGGAGAGATAGATTCATCACAGAGCATCTTAAATAATTTCGATCCCTCTAATACACACGTACAAACTGAACATACATGGTCTCAAAACCTTAAAGTGAAAGATACAAATAAATTGCCGTTTAAAGTACCTAATATAAACAAGAAGACTAACATAACAGATTTCAAAGAAAACAAGAAAGAAAAAGTTACAAATGAAAGTAAAATTGTACAGCAAGAACACGATTATACTATTAAGAATTTACCAGATCTAACTTTGACTAAAACTGACCAGGTCAAAAAGAAAACACGCAAAAGAACCTCAAAAATAGATCCAAAGAAAGACAAAAACGACACCAACAAAGAGAAAAACAAGAAAAAAATGGACAGTACGAAAAGATGCAGCACAAACGATCAAAATAAGTTCATAAAATATCAAAAGATGGGAAATAATATGGAAATCCAGAAGAATACTGTCCAAGAAACGGAAACACAAAAACCACTGACAAGACAAGTCGACATAAACACAACTCTAGCCTGTTATCAATTGAATACAAATACCAACTCTGAACCAATTAAAACCAATCCTATTCCCAACCCAATCCTGCTTCCAGCGAACAACAAACCTGTATCAATTATCTATAACAGTTACGTAGAAAATGATCTATCTTGGTTGGAAAACATAAGATATGTAAGAGAAATTTCTGCCGAAGAACATGACGCTAAATTAACATTCGAAGATAGTTTTTGGGAAAATTGTACTCTACCCAGTAACTGGAATGAACAGGATTTTGAATACAACTAACATCTTTTATTATCTTTTGGTCTCCAAAGAAACAAAGTGAATTTTCGGATTTTTATACATTAAGTAGCGAGTGCTCAAACGCCCATAGGATTATAATTCGACATTAGGTAGTTAGTCGGGTGCTTGAAAAAAAATTGGTTTTGATATTATTAAAGTCTGCAAATTTTTTATATATCATTAGGTATATGTTGTATAGTTATACTCCAAAAAATTATAAAAAACTAGAACTTGCTTTAGATAATAGGTTGCTTGCTTTAGGTTATTTTACTGCTTCTACGCCCGGTCTAAGTTGAAAACTAAGGCCTCCGCTCATTGCAGCGATTTTATTGAGCGATGATATCGCTGCGATTTTGCGATAATTGTTTCCAGTACATTTTGTATGGGGACGTGCGCGATCCTACACACTGCCGCGATATTATCGAGCGATAATATCGCTGCTATTTTGTTCCGACGCAATCGATTTAGTGGTGCTGCGCATGCGTGACATATCGCTCGATAATATCGCGGCAATGTGCGGAAGCCTTTAAATGAGATTAGACATTGTTTTTATTTTCTGAAAACATGCTTCAATTTTAAGGCATGTAAGTATAGTTGCAGGAACGTGCCTTGAACCCGATTTTAAGTTGAGATGAACTTACCTACGTATAAGACGCTACGTACTATTTTCGTCAAGATACGTGTCGCGCATTAAATTTATGAGCCGAAGCCGCAACAAATTATCAGACTCGAGTAAAACTGCAATTTCAATGCGATTTCAAAATTTTATTAGACTAAGATAAGAGTCAAAATATTGTAGACTTCATATTACAATTGTTACTAATAAAACGTGTTTATAATTAGATTTGAATTATTAAAATATTTAAGTCCAATTCTGATATATCGATCATTAATCACATTTCATCGGTACATACATAATTTTGTCCAAACAACATAATTTTTATTTAAGTATTATTTTAATACTATGAGAACACTTTTAATACAATTAGGAGTTTTCTGTCATGAACTGTCTAGTCTTAATTTGAACTATTTTATTTTCATATTGTTAAAAACATACCGTCATTGTCACTTGTATAATGTATACAGTCATGCAAGACACTTTTTAAACGTTCGTGGACAGTGACTGGCTATAGCAGTAATAACTTAGATCAAAATAAAATTAATGGATAGGCCTTACGCGAACATTTCAAACCAGAAAAATGAGGCAAAACAAATGAAAGGTTTATTTCAAATTTGTATGCAAGTGCCCTAGATTTGACAGATAACGGCGCTAGTTTGTATGGACCATGTGCACCAGTAGTGTGCTTCAACTTACCGCGCTTTAGGCCTATCCATTAATTTTATTTTCATCTAAGGTAATAACAATAAAAGTTTTACTGTGATTCTTTCACTGTCCACGAAGGTGTTAAATCAAAATTAATGTAGGAGATAGAGGCCTGTGGTTAAGGCTTTTAAAAAGTTTATATAAATTATATATACCGAGGCCTTGTAATGTACAGGCCGTAAATAATTTTCTTTTTAAGTAAATAAGTTATTTACATTAAAATAAAAACCACATAATTTAACAACAACAAAGATATTACACTAATATTAAAAGAATTAAACACGGCAACTTATACACCACTAATTTTTAATAACTAACAAAATCTTAATAGAATGAAACTATAGTAGATTACACACCGAGGACAGGAAAGTAAGAAAGGCCTCAGATCTCATGTAATTGATGACATAAACATGTGATCTGAGGCTTTCTTATTTACTGTCCGAGGTTAGTATACTATTTTTCTTCTCGATCGAGGTGGAAAGCGACAACTTCGTTTAGCGCAGCGGGACGAGAATTGACGCTTTCCGTCCGCAGGGAAGACATTTTTTTTTCCAAAACGAGGCTAATTTTACCCATACAAAAGTGCGGATCAGCCAAATCGATTTTCCATGAGAAAAATTTGTTTTTCGTTGTCGTCTCCTGTTCCTTAGGGAAAGTTGTTTTTAGGGTTTCGTACCCAAAGGGTGAAAACGGGACCCTATTCATAAGCCTACGTTGTCCGTCCGTCCGTCCTACCAATTTAGGGCTGTAACTTTTGAACCGTAATAGCTAGACAGTTGAAATTTTCACAGAATATGCGTTATTTAAATAAATAAATAAATAACGCTCACAGGCACATACATTGTAATGATCCCAAACTAAGCACTAAAGGCTTTTATTATGGAAACCATACAACAACGGCACGAACATATAACATCCATGACCGAACCGGGATTCGAACCCAGGACCCTGGTTTGGCAGTCCGGCGTGGTAACCATTACACCAACCGGGTCGTCATTTTACGGAGGATTTATTAACAAAATAATGAAAATGACTCAGAGTTAAAAATTAAGGGGGTCCTCATACAAGAAACTAGTTTTTATCAACATTTTCTCTCGCTCTATCGTAAAAAAGTTAATACTTACACATAAGTGTCAAACTTGGTGTGATTATACTTTTTTGTAAGTTAATATGTTGCATGGTGGTGTGGTACGTAACCCTCGTTGTGCGAGTAGCCCGACTCGCACTTGACCGTTTTTTTTTCTGTGTATCTATACACTTTATATATTGTTAGTAATTAAAACCTAATGGTGTACCTATATGTATAACTCAATTAAGCGTTTTTAATATTTTAGGCCCACATTTAAAAACCAAAGCCTAAGACCAAATCCCAACGCTTGCGTGTTCCTACGTCACCTCTAAACTACGAATAAGAGAATGTATAGAAGTATAAATGAAGTTCAAAAAGTGGCACCAAAAAAATTGTAACGCGTTCTAAATTTGTTCTTTAAAAATTGTAACTCGCCGCCAAAACTCATACAAAATGTCATTTTTCATGGGGTGCCAAAAATGATTTCGATTTTGTTTGGAGTTACTCTTCCATATTTATTCTTATTCGTAGCCTCTGAAGCAAACTAAAACTTGAGGTCGGACTAGTTAATTATTAATACAGCCCTTAGTGTTCGATATTATAAACCATCACAACTATTGTAATCCTTTCGTCCCTCCAGGGTTGTGAGAGAGTGTTTCTTGGATTTTACTGCATTTTTGCCTCAAAAGCCCATTAATTGGCCGCTTCCGTTGTAATTTTCCTAATTTCATAAATAGAATGCTAACTTCCGCTTGTCATTTTCCCGCCATTCGCCAGCGTGCTCAATAGGCTCTGACGCCATTTTGTTCATTGTGTTTCCGGATTTTGACGAGTGCAGTTCTGCCTCAAAATACGCGAGTGAAAAAGTTCGAAATTTCCGTTATCGATATTAAAGTGAAATAATTTCGTTAAGTCACTCGTATAGTTTAGTTTTGTTCAAATTTGAAGCCCGTTTAGTGAATTCGGTTCGTCATGGCTCACGAAAGTCATTATATCGTCGAATCGAGGGTATCTCGCCGCTCGCGTCGCGCCGCCGTGTCCCGCGCCACGTGGCTCGCGTCCAGCTCCCGCGCCCCGCGCTGCGCCGCGCCAGCTCCAGGTGTTTCTGCAGCGCCGCCACGTGCAGCAGTCTACAGTCTACAGTCGTTGCGAGTTGAGGTTTGATAACTCGCGGGCCAGGTTTGTGCTTTGACTTTGTACAACACTTGGGTGCTCGGCCGCGCCGGCCCTCCATTTTTGAGGGAATTCTTCAAACCCCGTGCGCGGCATCTGGCCAAATTAAAACTACTTTGAGGCTAGGGTATTTTATTGCCTTAAGGTTTAAAGATGTTATACGACTAGCCTATTTTAATTTAACTAATGTCATGATAAATCTGATAATTTGATAAATTTTCCGATGGTTAGCTGACATTATTGCGGTTCGTTTTAGACGAATTACCGGTTTGACCGAGGTTAGACCGATATCGAATTTGACCGATGTCATATATCCGTTAGACTGGGATTTTCGAATATCAGATCTGTTAGCAGGAGCAGGGGCGGTGGGATGTCGATGATTTCCAATCTATTTAATTTTCATACACACATAATTATGTACATTGACGACCCTACTTCGATTTCGGAAAAGTTATCGCTACAAGTACCTACCATCTTCTAAGGTTGCAGAGTGAGTGAATCGATAATTTAAAGAAAAGGGGGCGTCAGTAAAATGTTTGTCTAAAGTGATTAAAACCGAATAAGAATGGTTTAAATTATCTTTTATAACATTTGGTAACTTTTATTTTAACGGCTCAAAGAGCTGAATTACCTATGTTTTTCTTGTTACTAGCCGACTTATCGGAATGTTTAGCGAATGACCGCCATCGATCAGTTGGAGCCAAAATGATTTGAATATTGTTTTCGGTCTGTAACTTGATATTTTACTAGAAGTTTTGGTTAAATTCTGAAATATTATTAACTCTTCGAGATTCTTCCGTGCGTCGCGTCGTCGTATTTGCCACAGTAAATGACGGTTTGTTCTACATATATGTGAGCAAGTGTTCTTTTCATCAATCTTTTGATTTTAGAAAATTTGAGAAAAAAAAGGAGGTGGAAACTCCCGTCCATCGAACCCTATAAAACCTGAGAAAACATGTCAAAATAGATTTATTCGGGTGGGTGTCGAATCACAAGAATATTAATGCTACTTCGACACATACATTTTCTACAGCGATTGTTTAGCCAAAGAAGGTAGAAATTGGACGTAATTTTATAGCAATTCTAGCTCATCGTTCAATTCTCAGGTAAAACCAAGTCTTTTCCAAAAGACATTGTGAGTACATGTCATTTGGCGTCGCTTCGGCCGCACCCTCTTCAGAAAGCTTCGCTGCATCGAACGAATTATCGTGTTCTTCAATTGATTATAAATGCTATGAAAAGCATTGGACAGATATTTAATTACAAAAGTCAGTAATTTTTCTAATAGTGATAGATCATTTCTTGGTGCCTGTCTACTGTAACATGACCTTAAACAAGAATTCTTCACGAAAAGCGGACGAAAGAAGGAAGGAGTGGAATCTTACAATAGATCGTGCACAACTACAGTAGGTAAGCTTTTGAAGTCAAAACTTTACTATCTTCGCTTGCACTCTTCCAGTTGGGTAAAGCGAACAAAGTCCCTCGTCGATTATCAGACGTCGCAAGCTACGTCGTCGACACTTCCAGTTGGGCAGAGTCCCTTGTCGGAAGTAAAATATTTACGAGCTTCGTAGTGCACACTACGACTTGGGTAAAATTCCTTCACAGAAATCAAATTTTATCAATTTACGAGCTTTGTCGTGCACATTACCAGTTGGGTAAAGTCCCTTGTAGAAAGCAGATATTTACGAGCCTCGTCGTGCAAACTTCCAGTTGGGTAAAGTGTCTCAGAAGTCAGATCTTTGAGAGTTTCAACGTGCACACACCAGGTGGATGAAATTCCTCCTCTGAAGACAGACCTTTGAGAGCTTCGTCTTGCATACTTCCAGGTGGGTAAAGTCCCTCCTTGGAGGACAAATTTTTGCGAGCGTCGTCACTCACACGTCCGGTTGGGTTAAGTCCTCTCTCGGAAGACAGATCTTTGCGAGCTTCGTCGTGCACACTTCCAGTTGGGTAAAGTCCCCGCTCTGAAGTCAGATCTTAACGTGCTTCGTTGTGCACACTTCCAGGTGAGTAAAGTCCTCACTATGAAGTCATCTCTTTACGAGCTCCGTTGTTCACACTTCCAGGTGGGTAAAGTCCCCAAACTCTGAAGTCAGATCTTTGCGAGCTTCGCTGTGCACATTTCCAGTTGGGTAGAGTCCCCACTCTAAAGTCAGATCTTTACGAGCTTCGTTGTGCAGATTTCCAGGTGAGTGAAGTCCTCACTATGAAGTCATATCTTTACGAGCTTCGTTATGCACACTTCCAGGTGGGTAAAGTCCCCAAACTCTGAAGTCAGATCTTTGCGAGCTTATTTGTGCATTCTAGGTGGTTAAAGTCTCTCATCTGAAGATAAATCTTTGCGAGTATCGTTGTGCACACTTCCAGGCGGGTAAAGTCCCTCTTTGGAAGTAAAATCCTTTCCAGGTGGGTGAAGTCCCTAATTGGAACCTAAGACTGAGCTCTGCGGGCTTTGTCGTGTCATCTGTGCCGCCTATACTGCCGCAGAGCTTAGATATTGAGTCGTGAGTTCCAGCGGTCAAGTCCCTGGAGTCTCCGACAGCTTCCAGCGGTCTTCACAGACGATTATAAATAAGAACGTGAGCAGCTGTAAAATTTTATACGAGTTTTGACAGCTTTGACTATAGTCCGACAATTGTTCGGCCTTGGCTAATATGTATTAATAAAAGTGGAGATCTTGGCCTTCTGTCTGTTTATGACTGATAACAAAACATATTAGCGGGTTTATCGGAGTACAATTCAATGAGAAGTCAATTTGAATTTTGTACATAGTATGACTATGAATTGCTTTAATTGGTCAGACTTACTGGTATTCAAATTCTATCAATAGAAAGTTTGACGTCAGTAAAGTCATCAATACAACCAAATAGCTCTTACAGAGTGGACACAGAATAGTAGCATCACCGCTGAACGCGGACGGGGTAACCTAGTCCAATTTTGGAAGATCTACTGGAAGCATGGTTCCCCAAAAGCAGCCTGAGTGTATAAGAAGACATTTTAAAATCGTCGTTAGCTCACATTATTTTCCTATCGAACTCCATGAATAAGATGGCTAAAGTGGTGCTTTCATAAGAACATAAAATATAAATTTGTCATTTCCTATCCATCGGCATCGCCTAGAATTTCCGGCGTAAGGTTGTTCTGATTCTCTTCCTACTCTTGTTCTGTGAAAACTTGCACACCAAAGAGGAACCACGTTTATCGTGTTCTATCAACTTTCATAAATCTGTCGTGTTTACTTTCTGTGACCCTTACCTAGGCTAGGAATAGAGCGACATCCTCGCTTAACACACAAAACACAAAGATTGTCAGAACTTCGTTTTAGGATCTATCTAGAGATGATAAGGCCATTATGCCATTCGTTGCATCAGTGCGCCACGTTTTGTGGGCATCGGCCCGGCCAGTATACAGCTTAAATTTAATGTGATTTTGGTAATGATCTTCAAATTACATATTTTCCTTATTACCTTGAAACAAACTTAGCATCATTTCGCAAGTACGGATCGACTGTTCGGTTGATCCGATCAAAGTTTTAGCCACGAAATTAGATTCTGACAAGTATTTGATTATTACTCGGTATAAATGAGCTAAATCTCAGCTTTGTTTATTTAGGTATCTATCTATTTAAGAGGTCAGGCCTCTTCCCCGGTGGGGAATTATAATTATAGATTTTCTTTTTGTACTTACAGTTAACACTTTAACTGCTGACGACCTACCTGGTAGGTCAGCGACCTATGGGCCGCAGTGCTCATGACTCACACCTTGAGTCAGAATCGTATAGCATTCCACAGTGTTAGCACTGCGTGAATGTCATTGTTTTGAACTTAGCAGCGAAAGTGTTAAAGCGACTTCTCAAGTTGGATCAGTAATTTCTTCCTCGTTGCTGTATTAAAGGGATCTGTAAAAAACTTCCATAATTACCACAGAAAACAAAATAGGTAGAATAATGACACAATTTATCATAATCTTTTCAAACATTTAGTTTTTGATAGAAAATGATTCGAATAACTTTGTTAGATTAACAAAGCAACGTTATAATACCTATATATTGAAGAGTATTCAATTAATTATATTATTTAGTTTTTTCTTCTCTTACCATAACAGTACCTACTATGTTTTTGTTTTTAATAACAATATATTCTTTATTCTATTGAATCTGGTACCTATCATAACTTCATCCCCGCCATTCACCAGGTGATAACAGACACGTCTCACAACCCTGGAGGGACGAAAGGATTACAATAGAAAGATTTTACCTTACAATAAAATCAATATTGTGATCCTGAAGTCCCTCCAGGGCCTATTTAAGGCCACCTGGGTGAGTCGCAATGAACAAAATGGCGTCAGAGCCTATTGAGCACGCTGGCGAATGGCGGGAAAATGACAAGCGGAAGTTAGCATTCTATTTATGAAATTAGGAAAATTACAACGGAAGCGGCCAATTAATGGGCTTTTGAGGCAAAAATGCAGTAAAATCCAAGAAACACTCTCTCACAACCCTGGAGGGACTTCAGGATCACAATATTGATTTTATTGTAAGGTAAAATCTTTCTATTACAATGATTTAAATTAAGATTAATAAATATACTACATTAATACAATATAATAAATTAATACATGCAGGTACTCACACTATAATACACTGTCCAACTTAACTTGCTGACAGGTTTTTAAGGGGATGAAACTGAAAAACTTTCTCTATGCGAAAAACATCGAAATCACGAAAAAAAACTGCTGTTCCATACAATTGGGTCGAGTAGAATCACAGTTTATAAAACTGCTGTCTTTTTCGCGATTTCGATGTTTGTATACTAGAGACAGTTGTTCAGATATTATGGTCTGATCATCCCCTTAAAAACCAACGGTAGGTAGAGAAAACAGGTTTCACCTGTTGTTATATTTAAGTGATTAAGAAATATTTAACAAGTCCTGCACCATGGAAATTCTTATAACTTCTTATCTCTTTCCCACTCATAGTAACATCAAATCCATACAAACTTATATCTATAAGAACATATTTAAAACTTATACACAGCCAAACAGTATTAAAAGCATAACACTTTAAAGATATTACATTAATAAAAATTTTTGTTCTATCTAGCCCATCTATAATTTTATATAATTCAAGTCACTGTCAATGAGCATCAAGTAACTCGATAGATGCCACTGACGTAAACTTTATTATAAGACGTTATGGACGTCGATTTGAAATAAATTATTATGTATTAGTAGCAATTTCAGGTTCAATGTGTTCTAATCTCATGGTCACCGGTATATAAAATGGGTGGTATTATGGGTAGCTACATCTAAACAATAATTCATAGCCTATGAATCATAGGCTAGCTTTAAGGTGGTTGCAGAGTTGTCAATTTCATACAAAACTTTGTCGTAGAACGCTCATAGACGGTATTAATAAAAAATTAGAAAATCTAGAAAATCTAGATTGCGCGTATCAAATAATATTTACGATTTATTATTATATAATAACTTACGAAGGTATCAAGCTTGAAATTATTCTTACAACAATTCAATGCCTTATCTTATATCTTAGTTAGTAATTATATTATAAATTGTAAATGTTATTTGAGACGCGCAATCTAGATTTTCTAAGCGATTTTTCAGATATAAAACATTACTTTTATTAATACCGTCTACGAGTGTTCTACGACAAAGTTTTGTACCTCTGAAATTGATAACTCTGACCCACCTTAATTAACCAACCTGTACTGTAGTTAATATTCATCGTATATCTATCTATACTCAGGGTTGAGACACATTGTCCGACGGCGAACGACGGCGGGCCAATACAAAAAAGAACACGATTAGTATGGAAAAAAGTTCGGCGCCGTTCGCCGCGTTGACGGCGGAGGATGCGGACGGTGTCCCATTACTAAACTTGCTTTTTGTATGCGCCCACCGTTGTTCGCCATTGGTTAATGTGACTAAACCCTTGTCATGCCTTGAAAGACCAAATCTCAATTAACGAAAAAATCACTTATTAACAAATAGCTAAATACAACAAAAGTAACCGCTAATCCAATATATCTATCACCGATTTATGCAAAAGCTACATTATTACAACAATAAATACTCTTCATGTTTAACATTGAACTATTATGTCTAATCTAAAATGTCGGCTTTACATTTTGATAACTATATTTTTAATATTTTATAAGTATAATTAAGGTTAAATCTAATTAGTTGGCGAAACTTAACAAACGCATTTGGTATCTGTTACCAAGTACAATTGCGTGCTAATGACCCGCCGCCCGATATTATGATTCTGAGGTCAATGTCCGCCCGCGTCCCGCGCACTGCAGCCTTACGCACGATAATAATATTTTTTTTAATCATCAATACTAATTATAAACAATACATACCATTGATAATGCAATCTGTTATCATAAACAAGTGCCCTGGTTCAGTTTCGCCAAGTAATTTCAATAACCATGTATAGTATAAGTATACGGTATAATAATTCAACAAACTTTAATTAAGGTTAAAAAAGCCTCGCCATGTGTAACAAGAATGTTTATAACATATTACACCAAGAAACGTCTTCTATGATGCGTCAAAATAATACGAGTGTAGTAAATAAATAGGCGAAGTATATTAAATTTGATGTATGAACACCCTTAGCTTACATTTAATTAGGTACAATTCATGATTCATTCGAAAAAAAACATTAATTTAAATAACATCCCAGATAGATCACAGGATACAAATACGTTCAGACAAAATACTGATTAGCCAATTTCCATTATTTTAGTTAAACACACTGTCCGATTACACTCGGTTCTATCACTCAACGCTGCCCTCAGCCTTCACCCAACCAGCTTCTCATATTGCCATCGGTGCACGGGTCAGATCATCTCAAACACTACTTTTGTCACTTCGTGGTCCCAAGATCTTTATATCCGTTTTTAGACAGATATGACCAGCACATCCGTTATCTCAACCGTTCAAACAACATTCTTATTCGTACATTGTAAGTTCGTATGTCAGTGGGGCTTGTCCATAAATAAGACGAAAATAATTAATGTCCCAAAACACAATCCAACATGTCCAATAATCTCAAAGGTACAATAATATCGACAAGCCAGAGTACTGTCTATGTCTAAACGTTTTGACTTGAACAAGAATATGCCAATAAAATATATGTCACGTACATATCGATCGGTCAGTCATTAAACATTTTTTTATTGTGTGAGGGCGTTTTTAACGTAAAGCAGATCCCTCATGCGGGGTGCTGGGTATTGATTTTTTTGCTTTTCCCTACTGATACTTAAGGTGGTTTCAGTAATAACATTTACAATTTATAATATAATTACGAAGATAAAAAATTCTTTATGAATAATTTCAAAGCTTGATGTCTTCGTAATTATATTATAAATTGTAAATATTATTTGATACGCGCAATCTAGATTTTCTAAGCTATTTTTCCATATATAAAACATTACTTTTACTAATACCGTCTACGAGTGTTCTACGACAAAGCAACCACCTTAAAATGTAGCCAGTATACGCATAACGCGCGCTATCCTACGAATATAACATACTAGGCGATTTTTTAAACACTCAAAATTTTCAGGGTTGGTTCAGACCATCAAATTAAACAACTTTTACTATGGGAGCAAACCTGAAATCGCAGATTCCCTTTCCCATACATGAAAACCACGCGTTCGGCGCCGTTCGCCGCGTCAACGGCGGAGGATGCTTACGGTGTCCCATTACTAAACGTTCTTTTTATATGAGTCCGCCGTCGTTCGCCATCGATCAATGTGTCTCAACCCTCACAAAAAAATTAGGTACCTCAAATTTAAAAATAATGAATACTACTACATATCTACAACCAAACTCATATCTAACCCCATGCAATCAATAATAATAAATAATCTTTAATACAATAACCATTAGGTCCATTTCAAGTCGTCAGCTAACTACATATTTTATTCTATTAGAAACTAAACTTCCCTCTGACCTTGAAGAACCCCATGCCGATCTTGTTGTGTAGCATTGACGTCACTCCGACGTAACTTTGTATTACTATGGGAGAGTGGTGGATGCAGCAGGCGGAAGATGGCATGCCCTCTATTGCCCTCTGGAGCTTTTGAGCGAAGATTTCCATGTCGAATGTTGATCTTTCTTCTATTTCACCGTCTGAAAAGTACAATCTATCATAAGAAAAAATAACGATAAATAAAACCAGTCATGGCACTAATTAGTTTAGAATTAATGCAGCGATTCAAAAAAACATCAAAGAAAAACAAGTGGTTTGACAGTAGTTTCTATTGCGTTTACAGCAGATGTAGGGAGTAATATAAATATAAATAAATATAAATATCTTGGACATTGTCACACAAATTATCTAGAAACATTTAAAGTTCCAGAATCTAGCCTGGACTTGTATTATGATAACTAGACAACGATATAGAATACATATACAAGGTGTTACAAAAATACAAATAAACATTTAAGGGGGTGGTTTAGACCATCAAACTGAACAACTTTCACTATGGAATCAATATCGAAATCGCGAAAAAAAATATGATGTTCTATACTCTACAAATCGACTAGAGCTAAAATATGTATGGGATATCAGATTTTATTTTTCGCGATTTCGATGTTGGTCCCATAGAGAAAGTTGTTCAGTTTGACGGTCTAAACAACCCCCTTTAGAGTTTTAAAATTTTATTTTTACTTATGAAACACCCTGTATAGATACAAACATCCATGACTCGGGTACAAATATTCATATTCATCATACAAATATTTGTCCCTTACGGGATTCGAACACGCGACCCTCGACACAGCAGGCAGGTTCAATACAGACTGTGCTGTTGGGCCGTAATGGAAAATCCATCCATCTTTTCTTTGGTCTTCCTCTCCGTTTAATACAATATTCCGCATCATCAGCATGTCCTCGTCCATTGCTGATCATACGACCAAGGCGCGCCACAAAACTCTATCCTCGGCCTTCCTTCCTCATCCAATCGCCCCCCACTACCTGTCTCAGGTCGTCGGTCCAGCGGGCCGGAGGGCATCCCACACTACCACTACTTTATCTAATAGAGCTGATCATTTTCTAAAATAGTTCTTGTCACTACAAACCTTTATGCCAATAAATAGGGTGAGAGGCGAAGGTAATAAACGGCACATCCTGGCTGAAAGGGTTCCACACAGTCTTCATAGGCAACGGCTCCCCTTTGTTCCACATCAGCCTCACTCCACGAAGATTGCGTTCTCTGCAACCGAAGGTTACTTGCTATTATAGGGTTATTTACGTTTCTTGATCTAAATATATAAAATGTGAGTGATTTAAAAAGCTTCTTGCTGTGATACTAGTGAGAAAAATGTTGTTCTACTTAAATGTCTAAGAGTCAGGCCACAAGATGCGGTGCGGCGTCCGGTTTTAGAATAACGGTAAGGGGTGAAAAGAGATGCGACACTGGAGTGCCAACGCCTGAAGATAACATACGGCGTGTCCGCCGCAACGAAGTCGCGACGCATCGTGTGGCATCCTCTGAGGTGAAGTTATTGCGCTGCAACGACGCAACGCATCGCGTGGCATTTTGTTAGTAGGTATTTAGGAGAACAGATAATTTTTTATTCAGATAAAGCAAGTCAGCAAGCGAAATACGTGCATTCTTGATATTTTGCTTATATCCTAGACACGATTTACAGTATACCCAGCAACCAAATAAAAAAACATTGGGAATAGGAAAGAAAAAGCAGTGTTTTTTCACTACATCTATGCATAATAAATGATTAATGTAGTTTGAGAGCTAAACTTTACTCGAAAGTAGGTATTGCAATATGATGATTAACGTTTCGTTAGTTCCGGAAAATACATAATTATTTAGACGAAGTGGAAGATTTTCTAAAACTGTCTGATTGAACGAAGGCGTAATAAATAAATGATTAATCACGGATTAAATTCGAAATGAAATTTGCAGTTAAACACTCATGAACAAATTAGCAAAACTAAATGTTAACTTCAGAGACGTAAAAGCGTAAATATAAGGTCCAAAAAAATTTGCTTAAACTATTTTAAGGGGATGTTCAGACAATCCAACTGAACAACTTTTACTAGGCAACTAACAACTACATCGAGAAAAAAAACAACTGTCGGTTTGCAGTTTTGCATGGAACGGCAAATTTTTATCCACGATTGGTCCCGTACTTAGATGAAAAAAACAAAATGTTTTTCAGTTTGATGGTCCGATCATCCACTTAAGGGTTGAACCTCATTTAATAGTACCGCATCGCATTTTTCCGTCGCTCCATCCTTTTCTGTCACTCAGGAACGTTAGATAGACGGAATCAGAAAAGGATGGAGCGACGGAAAAATGCGATGCGGTGCTGTGTGATGTAGTTCAACCCTAAAACAGTTTTAGCTATTTAGACCTTATTACAATCAAATTAAATTCGACTCAACCCATATGTCTCTGAGAACTAAATTGCGCAAAAAAGCGATGTAACCAGAAAGTGAATCTACAGCAACTCAAGGTACCTAGGTTCAAAATACTTGTGATCGAACAGTTTGCTATCTCCTTCGCTGGGGCTCGGCCGCCGGCACAGGCGGTCTATGACGCAGTCTTTGACGACTGTCGTGACGCCGGTCGCGATGCCGTTTAGCCGGCTGGGGAAGGGTAAATTATAAATATGTTTGAAAAGCTTGGAAGAGGTACACCAATAAATAAATAAAATAACGCTGACAGGCACACACATTGATCTGGTGTGGTATTTTTAATGTCATGCATCCTGATCCGTATACACGTATATCTTAGCTGGAGGAAGCAAAATAGATAAGTCAGGACCTTCCTAAAGTCGAGATCCATAGCATAGCGTAAATATAAAGTGGGTGCGTTTAGTGGTCGCGGCGAGTCTATACAACGCGCGGAGTGCGGGGGGGCTCGCGCGGTGTGCGGAGGGGTGAGGCACCGGCCGTTGGGGTACAGCGCGCAGGTGATGGGGTACTGGGACCGCTCCCCCCGCCACCCGCACGCCCCGCACAATAGGCCTGTCGCGACCCGATAGCGCCCTCACTATTATTATATTCACTTTGTCCATAGTCTCTGAAAATCCCTATGTGAAAATCGCGAGAGTCTAAACTATTATTATATTCACTTTGTCCATAGTCTCTGAAAATCCCTATGTGAAAATCGCGAGAGTCCCTATGAATGATTTGTATAGGTATAGCAAAAAGTTCATGGAGTTTATGTCACTTTCGTATACAAATTAGGATTTATGATATTCGAAAATAGCATTTCAGATCCCAGATTGAAGCTATAACAGGCTTTTTATTATGATAACCATACAATAACGACACAAACATATATAACCCATGACCAAACCGGGATTCGAACCCATAAGTGGAGTACATCACTCGGTCGTAGGTACCGAGATACCTACAATTTAGCAAATCGTAAGCGATGCGCTTGCTTGATTTCTGCCACTCGCGCCAAACGAGAACGAAACGAGATACGAAGTAATAGCAACGCTCAGTCAAGCTTAAGTAGATATATTTTTGCGCCTACCGTCTGGCAGTAGGTAATTAAAGCGTGGGATCTTATCGTTTTCTACGGAAGTGATATATCTAATCTAGAATTAAACATTTTAACGGGTTCTTACCACGTTTTAGTATATTTGTTTAATTCTAGATTAAATAATAACCGCGTAACTCTTAAATAGTGATATATCTGTTATAATTTTATTGTAACTCTGGATTAATCTGTGCCCTGCACGTCTAATATGATTTCTTTACACGCGCGCGACGCGCTTACGTTGCATAGAAAACAACCTGTTCCGCGCTTTTTGTAGAGCGAAAGCCGCGCTTGCCGCACCTTGTAGTATGGAAAAAAGCAGAGTCACGCGCCAGAAGAGAAATCGTGCTTGACGTGCTGGAAGGGTTGCCAGATGGGAAGACTAAAATGTCAGGACAAAATATCAAAAAGTCGGGATTTTGGGATTATGGTCGGGACAAATAAATATTACGAAATATAAATTACTTACTTTTACTCAGAGCTATTTGCATGAGCGTAGCAATGATTTTTTCCCAGGGGAAGACAGGCCCAGTTTAGATCGTTGCAGTAAAATCCAAAACCTGGAGCGAGCGAAGCGAGCTCGAGTTTTTTACGACCGAAAATCCCGAACCAACAAAGCTAACTCGAGATTTCGCTTCACTATGAAAACATAAATAGGATCCAAAACCTAAAGCGAGCGAAGCGAGCTCGAGATTTCACATAATTCTGAAGCGTGCGAAGCTAAGTGAGCTCGAAATTTTACTGCATTGTCTAGGTCCTTGTGACTCAATCGTAGCCAGGAGCGAGCGAAGCGAGCTCGACATTTTACTGTAATATATTGAGATCAGTGTAATACGCTTTAAATCCTGGAGCGAGCGAAGCGAGCTCGAGTTTTTTACGACCTAAAATCTGGAACGAGCAAAGAAAGCTCAACATTTAACTACACTATGAAAAGACATACGATCCAAAACGACAAAACGAGGGAATCGAGCTCGAGATTTTAAAGCAATATATAAATTGAGATCGGTGCATTATATATACAGAATAGAGTTATAAAATATAAAAATCTACCAAGATTATGACTCTGTCGTAGCAAGAACTCAGGCTCAAAGAACAGAAAGCCAGCAAAAAACCGAGCGATCGAAGCAAGCTCCGAAGTTCATTCTAACCACACTGACTTTTCAAGAAAGTGGATACCTATATGAGAAACAAAACAAGAAAATAATATATATATGTTTATTTTATTATTATAGATCTCTTATTTTTAGTTAGTGATTAATTTTAATTCTGGGGTGGGCCAGAAGGATTCTGGGGTGGCCCGTTTGAAATTTGTGTTTTGTTGTTATTTGTCGGGACATTTTGTATTTTTTCGGGACTCTGGACATCATACGAAATGTCGGAACAATCCCGACGAATCCCGACCATCTGGCAACCCTAGCTGGACCTCTGGTTTGGCAATATGGCGTGTAGTCAATTTTAAATTGGAATTGAAAGGTAATAAGAATAGTTAATACTTACGGTACTAAAGAAGATGGTGGATACACCAGTTCTCCAATCACGATGGTGTCCAGGTCATCCAGGTATGTCTTCTTGAAGTCCAGCTGCTTCATGGCTATGAAATCGTACTTTATGGTCATCACTAGACGGGATGTGAGGAGGACAATCCTCTCCTTTTCATTGTCCCATAAGGTTATTCTGGAAAATAGGAATCTATAAAAGTATGATGCTCTGTGGGATATGAAATTCAGTAGACTTATTACGTAAGTTTAAAATCATCGATAGCTATCAATCAATCATTTATTTATTTCAAGTTACAAGACTTGGCTATATCCCAGATCACACCGAATCAGTTTATCAATATGTATTTTTAGGACTTTACTAGAAAATTCTTAAGGTCTATTGTGTTTCTCCAATCATCGTAACAATATTAGTCAATTAATATTAAAAAGAATTGTGGTGTTCCAGCGTTTCAGGTTTGAGCTTGCCACGAAGCTTGCAAGAGTTTGGGGGCTGTCCTCACTGAACCTCAGGGTTTAAAGCCTACATATAAATAAATAAAGGATGAAAAAAAAGAGCCCATTAATTTATTTAAAAAAAAAGGTCTATTGTATTTTTGAGCTTGAGCTTGCAGATCAATTTGCAGGAGTTAGAACTAATTACTTTTCATTTTATTGCATTAATACAGAAACAAGAAGGTACATTCTTTATCAAATTATGATACAGTGCAATCCCCACACAATTTTACTTGCATATGCTCACGACTGTATTCCCCGAGGTGGTAGTCAGAGATATTCTGAAACTGCACGGCAGGCAAGGTTACCGGCCACTGGACCACCACGGCTAACAATTTTACTATAGCCATGAAAATTCCAGGCCCTGATAAAAAGAGAACATCTAAAACTAAACATACTCAGTCAACAGCCAGGAGCCCAAGTACTCGCCGTCCTCCGGGAACAGCAGCACTGTGATGCATTCCTGTATGGCATTCTCTACGACACCCTTCCGGAATGTGAAGAAATCCTGAATGTTCTCCCGGTTAAACGGCACATCATACCGCGGGTAAACTGTTTGAGATTCTGTTGCTTCCCCTTGAGCGGCGGCCCCTTGCTCTTCCGTTCTTGCATCTAATGGGAAGCCATATACTTCAAATTATACAGAAGTGTAAAATGTGTTACATACTAAAGGATGTGCTTCAGACAATCAAACTGAACAACTCTCACTACTGGAATTGGTCCATTAGTGAAAGTTGTTATAAAAATAGATGAATCATTCCCTTTACGTCGATCGTCTCCGTACGTCGAGTCTCCCAACAGTGAGTCTCTGAACATCGACTGTCGCTTTTGTCTCCCTACGTCGAGCCGATGACGATAGCGTTTTGTTTTAGGTACAGTAAGCAATATCAATATGCAAAATTTCCATGTTAGATTAAATCATATTTTTTTTTTTTTTTTTTTACTAAGGGTGATTGTTAGTGCAGTATCCTATACATCAGTTAAAAGGCTAATAAACATTGAGAAGTACCAGGAGAGCAGAATAGTACAAAAGGTTAAACTTTTGAATCATTGTCTTGTTAGGTTACATAAATGGTTACATACATAAAAATAATTTTAAAAAAGTATTAAAGAAAATCCGCCAAGAGCATTGGGTAGTACCTACCTACCAGGAGAGCAGAAGAGTAAAAGAGGTTAAACTTACAAAATTACCGTTGGCGCGGTCCATACAAAAGAAAAGAAGTAAAAAAAGGAAAGAAGTCTGAAATTTGAAATTTGTATTGTTATCCCAAAATCAATGCAAACTTCATTATTAAAGAAAATCGGCCGAGTGCGAGTTGCAATAAAGCATTGGGAAGTACCAGGAGAGCAGGAGAGTAAGAGAGGTTAAACTTACAAAATTACAGTTGGCGCGCTCCATACAAAAGAAGTTTGTATTGTTATCCCAAAATCCATAGTGAAAAACGTGTCTCCTGTCATGTTATTGCTGTCCATATCGACGTAACAACTTTTTTGTACTACGGCCACCTGACTCCAAGTTGTCACTTCATATAAATTGTTTAGGAGTTCACCTGACTCCAAGTATAAATTCGCTAACTCATACCCGGTTACACTGATATTTTAGGCGGGGGCCAAGTTTAGGCGCTTTTACCCTACATGCGGAATCGTCATACGGAAACCTGATTCGGGATTCCGATCCGGAATTCCTGATGCCATCCACACTACGTTTTTTTCCATCCGGAATAACCTTTTGTACTCTTCTGCTCTCCTGGTACTTCTCATTATGTTTATTAGCCTTTCTTTGTTGCCTTTTATTAGGGTTCCGTACTCAAATGGTGAAAACGGGATCCTATATATTGTACTCTGTGCTATTACTAAGCCTACGTCGTTCGTCCGTCCGTCCGTCCGTCTCGGCTTTCTGTCTGTCCTAACTATTTAGGGCTGTAACTTTTGAACCGTATAGCTAGACATTTGTTTCACAGCATGTGCCTTATTATGGCGGGTTTGCTAACAAATAATAAAAATGTCAAATGATTTTTTTTGTAGGATCTTTTTTCAACTCCTACTAAATCCTACAAAATTTTCAAAAAGATTCATCACGTATACTTTCAGAGATACAGGGTGGCTCCTCAATCCTGATGTTATGGATTGAGGAGCCACCTTTATGTTCATGTAACTTCTCTATACTTTTGCTACAAATTCCATGATTGGACCTACAAAATCTACAAATTTCTTACAAAATGGCCATAGAATCCTTTTTTCAATATCAAATGTGGCTCCTCAATCCATACGCACATATTTTAAAAGGGGTGGTTCGGACCATCAAACTGAACAACTTTCACTATGTGTATGTGTCATTGTCATAAATTCATATTCGTTATAAATTAAACAGCTATGATATTAAATAACGCATACTTTTATTATCATACCTTAGCCACAGACTAATATTAAGTTACTACTTAGGTAGCTTAGCATCCTTAACTAAATGAGGCGTTTTCCAAGACAGCTAGTAATAATAAAAATCACGAATCATTCCCTTTACGTCGATCGTCTCCGTAATCACTAGGTGGCATTATTGAGTTAGTGTGGTCACAGTGAAAATTGGTCACAGATTTAAAACAAATAAGCCTGTGACCAAATTGCACTATTTATGATTATTAAATACTTAAATTAAATATTAAGTTGTGAATAAATTGCACTCATTATACAGTGTGACCATTTTGCACTGTGACCACACTACTCTAACTCCATTATCTCTCCTCTCAAAATAAAAATCAACATTAAATAAAAATTTTTTCTACTTATATTCAATTATGGATTAGACTTACATTCACTTAAAAAAATGTAATTTGTATTCCACTAAGACCAAATCTATGGAAGAGATGATTACAAGAGAATACAAATATTTCTGTAGCATCATTCTAAATATTGTTTAGAACGTACAAAAGTACCAAGGCAAAGTATTATGGATTAGACTTACATTCACTTAAAAAAATGTAATTTGTATTCCACTAAGACCAAATCTATGGAAGAGATGATTACAAGAGAATACAAATATTTCTGTAGCATCATTCTAAATATTGTTTAGAACGTACAAAAGTACCAAGGCAAAGTATTATGGATTAGACTTACATTCACTTAAAAAAATGTAATTTGTATTCCACTAAGACCAAATCTATGGAAGAGATGATTACAAGAGAATACAAATATTTCTGTAGCATCATTCTAAATATTGTTTAGAACGTACAAAAGTACCAAGGCAAAGTATTATGGATTAGACTTACATTCACTTAAAAAAATGTTATTTGTATTCCACTAAGACCAAATCCATGGAAGAGATGACCTACAAGAGAATACAAATATTTCTGTAGCATCATTCTTAATGTTGTTTGTCGTTATAGATCCTAAATGGTCATTCAAAATAAAGTTCGTCAACATTCATTTTTTTTTATTTTTCACAATATGGCGTCTGGTAGTCGCCATAATAATTGTAAGCGTTTGTAACACCCGTTACAGAATGGATGGTATAGATTTGGGATATGGGATTTAAAACGAATATAATTTGTTTTTGGTATGGTTACGGATTCTTGATATGGGTTTAAAGATTTCTAGGCTTTTAGCGCGAATTAAAACGATAAATTATACAGATAGCCGCCATTTGCTAAAATCTGGTCACAGAAAATTTTGAGGTAAAAATCATGTTTTTGAAAGTGGTTTGCAATGACTAAAAAGGGGTTATAAGCAACAAAAATTATTGTTCAAATGACCTTCGTCTAAAAATAATAAAAATTTTACGTGAAAGGTAAGTACTGACTTTTTGGTAAAAAATAGTGTATTAGAACATTAATAAGAATATACTTATTCAAATTCAGTAATTAATCTTATTCTCAAGTTCCTATACAAATTCTGTTCAAATAAGTTAAATTATTAATTATTTTTTCAATGTTAAATTATTAATGAGTGATTACATTCATTTCGTACGCGTAACGCCCGTTACAAAGGCATGTAACACCCGTTACACGTAAAATATGCCCGTTAAATTTTAAATGTAGGCCGAATGGTTATGATAAATAGTATTAAGGATGCACTATTTCATTTTTATTTTTTTATTCATGTGCAATTACTTTTCATATTAATATCTCTAAAGATTCGCAGTGTTTTGGATTTATGTGAGAGCATCTGGAAGCGAGAGGCAAAATTATGTAACACCCGTTACGCATACTTAGACGGGATTTACCTATATCTTGCATAAACTTCTTGGTTTTTAAAATAGCTTTTATGTAACTATGGAGTAAAAGGATTGTGACAAAGCAGAAAAAGTAATATGTTTTCTTTCATCGTCACAGCTTAATCGTCAAATAAAGGTGTACGATCTGTAACACCCGTTACATGGAATTGACCCTAAAACTATTTTTAGGGGAGTATCAGACCATCAAATTTAACTGAACAACTTTCTCTATGGGACCAATATCTAAATTGAATAATATTATAATTAATATCTAAAAGTTGTTTAGTTTGATGGTCTGATACTCCCCTTAAAATATACAGGGTGTAAGGAAAAGTATCATTACCTTTAAACCACATCTTTACCCATCAAACTGAACAAGTTTTACTATGGGGGCAAACCAATCGGAGCAAAAAAAATATGCTGTTGCATACATCTGAGTCGAGTACCTACCTAGGTATTGGAGTTTAGTATGGGACAGCTGATTTTTTTTGCCCCCTATAGTAAAAGTTGTTCAATTTGAAGGGTAGAGTATGTGGTTTAGAGGTTAATGATACTTTTCCTTACACCCTGTAAGTGGCTTACCACTGGCTGGCTGTAGGTACCAAATTTCATGAATCGTATCTTCTGGGTATGTGCGTTGTCGGTCAGTCATTCAGTCAGTTACGGAACTATTTTATAAGTAGATAGTACATAAATACTTACTTTCAGTAAAATTGCAGCCAGCCTTGTAATTTGGCTGTAATTTTTAAGGACAAGAATAAACACGGACCTTTGTGATAATTATGCTAAAAGTTAGATCATCACCGGTATTAGATGAAGTATCACAAGTATTGCACCAAATTAGAAAATTAAAAATCTAATTAGGTATTTTTATTATTTTTTTTCTGACAGGACTCTTATATTGACATTCGTCGGCCAAAAATTTTTTTGTTTATGTCCATCATAGGCTAAGTATTTTTCGCTTACGCTGAATGAGTATTTTTCGCTTACGCTGATAGACGTAACATCAGTGTAACCGCGTATGAGACAGCGATAGTCATAAAATGCTATACAATTTGTATGAAAATAGATGTCTGACTCCGGAGTCAGACAGCCGTCGTAGTACAAAAAAGTGGCTACGTCGATAAGGACAGCAATAAGTAGCGATCTCCTTTTTTAACTAGAGCGAATTTGCTATGTGCATCTCTTACTGAGTGATATGACAAGACACGTGCTTTCTTCTAGTTCCTTCTCTTTCTACGATGTCCATGGACTGTCCAATTAATAAAACCTTAATATTGTGCACCACCGAAAAGTTTTTAATCTAGACCATAACTTACGTATGTATTTTTATAAGAGCGAATGACCTCTTGTACATTTCTGCTATCCTAGTACATCAAGGGAACTTTCATAAATTAACTTACGACCATCTGTGACCATACCCTCTACCAACTTCGTTTATTAACATCATTTGATAAAAAAATAATGAATGATATTTGGACGATTATTTAATATTCATTAGGTAATTACATTTTAACCAGTAGATACTTCATATTTTTATAACTTTAAAAAACTATGATTTTGTTGATTGTACTCACCATTAGAAGAATCACCGTAAAATGACGCGATGTAACGAGACTCACTGTTGGGAGACTCGACGTACGGAGACGATCGACGTAAAGGGAATGATTCAAATAGATTATAGATAGAATACAAAATAGATTCTATTGAAAATGTAAATATTACAATACCGAGGGTAGGCCTGTGCCCTGCAGTGGGACGTATAGAGGCTGATGATGATATTTATGCTCTAAGGGGGGTATTACAGAACGAAACTCAAGTGGAGATCTCTTCTTAAGTAAAGATAGACAAGGATGCATGTATAAGTTGTATGTATTTGCATCCTTTTCTATCTATACTCAAGAAGAGATCTCCACTTGAGTGTCGTTCTGTAATACCCCCCTAAATGTGATAGAAGAAAATTATAAAGATTATCTTTATAATGTTCTTGCCGCAAGTCTCAAAAACAAACTATGGTTCAAAATAGCATCCTCTAGGCTTGTGGCTCGAACACTATCCAAACAATAAATAAAATAAATAAATAAATATCTTGGACAGTGTAACACAAATTATCTAGTCACATTTAAAGTTCCAGAATCTAGCCTGGACTTGTATTATGATAACTAGACAACAATATAGGATACATATATAGATACAAACATCCATGACTCGGGTACAAATATTCATATTCGTCATACAAATATTTGTCCCTTACGGGATTCGAACCCGCGACCCCCGGCACAGCAGGCAGGTTCACTACAGACTGTGCTGTCGGGCCGTCACACAAACAGCACATTACAAATATACAAAAGACGGTGAAAATCAATAACTTACATCATACTTCACATAATTATGTTACTATGCTAACAAACATATAATATGTGGCTTGTTAAGAACAATACTATATTAATTAGTGCAGCCTGTTAATTCCAAACTAGATACCCCAACCACTTATGAAATGAAATGACTGATAAAAATATAATTTCTGATAATATTACAGTAAGGTCCATTTCACTGAACGTATATAATTAATCTACTTGTTAGTATAATTGCGTTATATGACCCTGAGTAATAAAAATTGATTAGTTTCCAATAAGCATTGATACTTCAAGCAAGCTTCAAGCTAAGACTTCAAGTATGAAAGCTCTCGTATACCAATTAATGGGTGAAACACTTTCTTACCTGTAAAAGATGCCGTGGACGAAGATAAAGAGTCCGCTCCGGACAATACTGAAGGATTTGCATTACTTTGTGGTTTACTTTTCACTGAATTTTCACCAGTTCGCGGAGCACCAGTATTTTCTGCGCTACCAGCGGCGACGTGGTCTGCAGAAAGCTGTAGGGTACCACCGCGAAATTCCAAATCGTCTTCCAATAAATCACTCATGTTGTTAGTGATATTTTCTTTAGATATAATTAGTTTTTACGTTTTATCGTTCGAGTTGTAAATAAATTCAACAATCGATGAATCGACCGATAAGAAAACGTCAATGTTATGAAAATTCCTGCTCTAATATTATGACAAAAACCGATTTCTATATTTTCGAAAGAGATGCAGCGATCGTTTTTGTATAGCGCTGTCACTGTTTCGGGCTTCTTTTTAGTCTAAAGAGAAAACATAAAAACGAGTTTAGAATGGAACAAAACGCTTTACAAAACTAAAACTTCAGAACCATACAAAAACTAAACGCGAAATTACGCGCCAAATGAAACAATTTTCTGATGGCGGTAAAATTAAAATGAATTTTATTCGTTTTATTATTTTGCTATTATTACTTATGATAATTAATTATACTGTTTTCATCGTAGGCACAGAATAATAACTAGTAACTTGTCGTAGGTTGAGTATTCTATAGATTTCCTGACAGCGTATACTCGAAAGGGACAGAGATATGACAAAAATGTATGAGAAATCGTGCCTTTGCTGCCTTTGTTTGCCATAGTTGCAAGATTTTGTATGCAATTTCAACTGTGGCAAACAAAAATATCGCATACGCAGAAAGGGACAAACGACAAGGATTTTGTCGCATTCACTCTGTGTAATTAGCGTATAAGGCTGTCTCGTTTTCGTAATTATTATTATTTTAATGCCTTTTCTAGTTGATTCTCTTTCTACGGTTTTCATCTTTTATTTAAAACGGACTGGCAGATTTTATATAGGCCTGTAGGCCTGATGTCTCTGGCAGGTAGGAATGCAAAAAAAAAACATTGAAGAAAAACTTGAGCAAATGGCTTTACTTGATTTTTTTCGAGTAGATTTAGCCAGATTTAAATATCAGAGTGCGATTTTTGAAACTAATTTATTCGCTGTGCTCAGCAGTTGTAAATGTCAAAATTACTATGGACATTTATAATGCATCCTTCTACTGCTGATTTGACTTTCAAAAATCGCACTCCTGAAGTATCATTGATTACTTTAAGGTGTTATTACACTTGGCAAAATTTAGATTCTAACAAGAGGGACAGAGCTATAGGTTAGAACGGGACGTTGTAAGTACCTCCTTTTTTAACCTATAGCTCTGTCCCTCTTGTTAGAATCTAAATTTAGCAAAGTGTAATATACACCTTTAGCTTGGCTTGCACCAACAATAATTTCGGCTTACCTAAACGTATTTAGCGATCGCTCTGTCTCTCACACTGCTCATACTAATGTCAGTGACAGCATCTGGACAGCATCATAATTATTTAAGGCTCGGCCACACAGAGTGCAGCTGCAGAACGGCTGCAGGCCGGCAGTAGTTGTAATCTATGGAATTATATGGGAGGTGTCACACTAGATGCAGTCCATCGCGGCTGCGGAACAGCTGAGGAACGGTAGCCGCAGTGTGACACCTCGCATATAATTCCATAGTTTACAACTGCTGTCGGCCTGCTGCAGCCGTTCTGCAGCTGCACTCTGTGTGGCCCAGCCTTAAAACATGTTTTCTCCCCTCCGGACGGAAAGCGTCAATTTTCGTCCCGCGCTGCGCTTAACGAAGTTGCCACTTTCCACCTCCGTCGAGGAGAAAAAAGCCTCAGATCACAATATATGGTTGATGAGGTCTGAGACCTTTCTTAATTTCCGACTATCACAGAGTACTAATAGGTACCTACTTACTGTATTTTTGATGCAAGCCAAAAGGTATACAGGGTCCAACTTAATATGCTGACACTTTTTTAAGGGGTTGATCAGACCGTCAAACTGAACAACTTTCTCTATGGGAGCAACATCGAATTCCCGAAAACAAAATCAACTCTTCCATACAAAACTGCAAACCTACTCGAGCCAAATGTATGGGACAGCTGAATTTTTTTTCGCGATTTCGATGTTGGTCCCATAGAAAAAGTTGTTTAGTTTGATGGTCTGATCATCCCCTTAAAAAAGTGTCAGCATATTAAGAAGGACCCTATATACTCGTATTACAAGTAGGTACTCTTTGCATAAGGTTAATTACAGAAATGGTGGGAAGGTAACAGAGGTAAATTAAATACGCTTATTTTTCTTAAAATAATTTCTATATTTTACATAAAATTCCAAACATTAATGCTAGACATAATTATAAATTGGAAAATGGAAAAAGTTTAAAAGGACTATGGCAAAAATTTAAAATTAGATTAGGCACTCAATCGAAAAGGACATCAATGAAAGATAATTATTTAACTTAAGTACTTTTCTTACTAAAAATTTAACACTACGCTAAGTTTATAAACTGTACAGTTAAATAAAATATTATACAGGTTAAGGGTTAGGTATTACGTTTAAATTCATGAATGCAAAACGCAAGACAGTTTAAAAATCTAAACGAAGGGGCTTACATAAAGAATATGTCTAGATAGTGCATCACGCTTCTACCGCAGGTAGTAGGTACGTATAAATCAAAAGAGGCCAATCATACCTACTACTTATCTCTTTGTGCGTGTATAGCGACACGGTTTATTACCCCCAGCATCGAACAAATATTACTACGCTCGATGCCCCCAGTAGGCCTCGCATGCCACCCCCGAGTAAACGATAAAAATCGAGATGTGCCTCCATTCTTACTATTTAACGTTGGTAGGTATGCCAGAAAGAGCGCGCATGACATTTTTCTCGTTTAAACGCTTTGTCGTGGGTGGCATGCTAGCCGTGCTGAGTCGGTAGATATTTTTTCCGACGCGTTCGTAGCTTCGACTATCTATCTAGACATATTATTATAGCTTATTAAAGCCAAGGGGGTGGCTTTATGTTTGTAAAAGCAACATCGAAACTACGAGCATGTTTCACCAGTTCTGGATAAGTTCTTAATAGCTTATCTAAGAGATCGTTTGAGCCGTCGGGTAAGCTATTAAGAACTTATCCAGAAGTGGTGAAACAGCCCTTAATTAAAACCATTTTAATTGATCATCCGGTATTTTTTAAATCCAATCACGACGCTGCGGATCCCCTAAAATAGGAAGGTAACACTAAATTATAGCAAAAAAACAATAAAGGTGGAGAGCTCAGCGGTCGCGACAGGTCAATCAGGCGCTACTAGAATGATCCGCAGCGACCTGACGCTGAGCTTCCCCAATTTATTGTTTATTCGCTATGAATAAACATTGGGTCCATGTAGGACAGAAAGGAGCGGAGGTGTCGCAAAGATATATATTTCCTCAAAGTAAGTATCTAAGTTTCGCCAAAATGCAGGGACGGGGACAAGACATGCGCAGGCTCCATCTAAAATTAAATCTAGGAACAGCGCACTTCATCGTTTTCGATGTATTTTGTTCACAAAACCCCAGTTAGCAAAAAGAATGGCGGTCCGCTTCGAACTGAGCATCATAGGCTACGCCCACTGTGACGTCATGCATGACCTAAATTAATGACGACAGACCTAATTGCCTTGCGACACCTCCGCTCCTTTATTTCCTCCGTGAGTACTCCTATCAACCGAATAAGTTGGTGCGACGATATTTCTGAAGACTAATAACAGCGACACCTATGCTTCGGGCAGTGCGGTGGATAAACAATGCATTGGTCCATGCAGTAGACGTCGGCACCCTCTTGGCCTTCGATCTCACCTATCGCTTCACAAACGTTCCTGAAAACAAATAACATCATTATTAGTGGAGAAAAATAAACTGAAGTCTAGTTCCTCTCCATCTTCCCAATGCACACGGCATTCATTGGGAAGAGGGAGAGGAGAAATAGAGGCTGATGATGATTAATAAGAACTGCGTTATACGTTCAGTAAAATGTAGCATAATGTCAATTCAAATTGTTTGAATTCAGGGGCCAGTGGCCACGTTTATGTTAAATGTTACTTATACCTATATAGGTCCCACCACAAGAGTACTAATTTAAGCTACTAGGTATACCTATTATACTTTTGCTACAAATTCTAGAATAGACATACAAAATCAACATATTTCCTACAAAATGGGCAAGGAATCATTTTTTCAATAGCAAAAATGGCTTCTCAATTCATATGCACATGATTGCAGAAATTTATCCCCAAGAAAGTTCCAGACATTTGGTTTGGTTTGATTAATTTGTTCTAGGTAGGTATAGCTGGGAACTTACGGGCATTGACACAGCGCTGCAGGGCAGTTTGGAGGGTATCGCAAGCAGTTGGTCTGACACCAGTTCAGCATGCCAGGGATCACTCGGAAACCGTCTGACGGAACACACACTTGGTCCCTGAAAATATTATGTTCACTAATTATTACTCGGTATTGAAGACTCGAAGCCATTTAGAAAGTAATGTACAATGTGGACTGATGACCTAATCGCTAGGAACCGAAGGATGCGAGCTGTTGTGTTTAAATAGGCAGTTGTGGAAATCATTGTGCTTACTTCCTGGCTAAAATATTGATGATGATGACGAAAATTATTGTCAAAATTCTTAAATTTTCTGCACAATGTCTTTCTTTTATTTAATCTACAGTATTGAGATGTGTCTTTCTGAGGGTAGGCCTGTGCCCTGCATTAGGACGTATTTACGCTGATGTCATACGTCCCACTGCAGGGCATAGGCCTACCCTCAGAAAGACACCTAATGGCATTGATGTAGGATTTCAGTGCAGATTCAGGCAGCAATAGAAGGGCTGCAAAAGTGAGCGCGTAGCTTTGTTTTTACAGCAAAGGTAATATATTTACAAGTAGGTATCTCAGGGTCATTTGATTATCTACACTACAAGCTGTTAAGTTTCAACGTTTTAAATAGCTAATTAAAAGTGGAAACCAGTTATAATCCGGTTTGGCTATCCTGAGAGCTGTAACTATGATCTTCATTCTGCCGGAGTGCCTAAATGTTATTTACAGAAAAGATCCAAATGGGCTCTAACTACCATTAGATATATGATTTTAACTTTAACGTATATAATAAATATGTACAATGAACATTAATCTTAAACTTAAATCAATTTATGTTCCAAAGAAATGTATGGTTGTTGAACCAACAAAATCTTGTGGTTTTGTATTCACGGTGTACGAATATTTTACACATAGACTTAACTAAGTATATTTTAAGACAACAGTCATTACAATACTGTTATTTGTTAGTCACAAAACTTGCTACAGATAGGTACTTTATACATGGACGTCTTAATTACTAGTGTGAGAACGAGGATTAAAGGAAATTATTCACAACAACGGGGCCCGAGGCCCGTCCTGCATGCCAACCAAAACCTGCATTCCAAGAACACAAAATCACATTATACCTAATTACTGGAGTAACTATTTCCTCCTCTGTTTCATACTCAATATCATTGCTGAAAGAAAAGTGAATATATCATACAGTGCACTTTAGATCAAATAAATGATAGATATTTCATTCATGTTGTAAGTTCGTCATCTTTGTTTTACCTATTTATAAACGAACGCAACTGCTGTTTTTCTATATCCTCGTAGTCATCTCTGTAGAAACATTAAGAACATAAATACATAGATAGTGCATAAAATACAGTGCTTATCAGTACTACATAGACAATAAGTACAATATAAGGTTAAAATAATTCAAATAATCATAGACTTAAACTCTAGCGATAGACTTGCCCTTCCATAGAAGCAACATGTTCCAATTGAATGAGGTGTACGCACCTGATTGATGTTCCCGAGTTCACTTCGTCACTATGGCAATGACAGACCGCAATGTTGTTTTGTGTGACATGTTGTTTGTTTGAACGAGCTTGTCTATCGCTAGAGTATCATGTCTATGCAAATAATACATAAAAGAACGACTGCAGAAGATTACATATTGCGCCGACGCCAAATAATTGGTTTCGGGCAGAAAGATGATGATGATGATGAATTGATTAAATAAATTGAAATAACATACTTATAATATTGAAGATGCATAATATGCTGAACTGACAAATTACTGTCCTTCTTTCATGTTGCTTGGTCATTGTTGAATTGAATGTTTCTAAATAACACTGAATTAGTCTGACCTACCCAAAAGAATGGGATTGGCTAAAACTAAGATAAGAAAAGCAGTAGGTAGGTATCTAAAAATGTGAACAAGACTAGTTATATTAGTCTACTACATTTCGACCCATCCTATTTTTAATTTGCACATCTACATTCTTCCATTTACTCTCCGGTCAACATCTCTTGAGTTTCATTCAAGTTCCAAGACTTCTATTTCCTTTTTCCAACGCCTTACCTGACAACCAAAGGGTAAAGGTTCTGTGGCCTGGTCAAGTCTCTGTAATACAGCAGGAAGGGGTTGTCCCTCCGCAGGTCCCCGGCGAAGGCTGGCGGTACACCGCCGGTGCTGGTCACGATGGTTACGTCTGCGCAGTTCCTGAACGTCTCCGATCTGCCGCAGCCGACTGCTTCTGTTCCGTTTGCGCATATTCCCCACATGTTACCTGGAATTTTGATATTGTAAGGCCGATTAGTTAAATGTGTTTGCATTCAACAATAAAAATGGTAAATAAAAAAAATCTCGATAGGTATCTACGGGGTCTGCATAATGCGCGATAATGCTCTATCGCGTCTTTTCTCTCATTCGTTTGCACGCAAAAAGAATGAGAGCTACGTAGGTTGCAGTACCAGCTGATAACGCGCAGCAGCCAGTTCTGATATAGCTTTAAAAAGAATCTATAATTAAAGCCGCCGCCTTTTGTACCCTTCTTTCTTGAAGAGAATGTAGGTTGGGTAAGTTAAAGATTAGATTCATATATAGATAGAAATAGTCTAGCATGGCTGCCCATCAACTTAAGTTTTATGTGCATCTGAGAGAGGTTAAACGACGGCAGAGCTTAGCCATGTTAGTGCTGCGTGCTTAGGTTTTTGTTTGACTCTTACATTTATTTACCACACAATTAAAAACAAAGTTACCAGTGTAATAAGTCCATTGCAGCACACACTGAGTGCAAGTAATGTACGGAGGCAGACGCACTCGGTACCTGAAGGTGTCCTTCTTGGCTGTGTCAAGTGGGATCAGGAATCTATCTTCTCTTGTCCCTGAAATGTACAGCGGGAACCTGCAATTCCATTTGGATCAAAATTAGTTTATAATATAGTTAGTACCAAGCACGAATCCAGGGGGGAGGAACATAGGTCCGAATATTGCCCCGTTCCGAATATTCCACTATAATTTTTTCATCTTAGGCAGGTAATGTAACAATTTTACCTGTCAAAGCATTCTTGAGTGGCTTCTTGTCTAGCATTGTTGTTTGGACACAGCTTCATGACGAATGTGCCCAAATGGTTAGCTGTTAGCTCCACTTCTATTTCGATTTCCTGTAGTTTAGAAACAGACATATTTAGGTTTAATTTAAAGAAATGTATATTGTATAGGCCCTAGGTATAGGCCATAATAATCCAGTTAGAATACATTGAAGCTACACTTAGCGCTGCCCTGAATTGCCCGCCCTTGCCTGCCCTTATTTTGTTAGAGGTGCCCTGGAGTGCGATTTTTGCATGTCATACGTCGAACTCAGCAGTACAAGCAAATGTCAAAATTACCCTGGAAAAATGCATCTTTCTACTGCTGATTTGACTTTAAAAAATTATACTTCCGGAGTGCGATTTTTGAAAGTCAAATCAGCAGTAGAAAGATGCATTTCTCCAGAGTAATTTTGACATTTTCAACTGCTGAACTCACCGAATGAGATTCAAAAATCGCAACCCTGGACTATTTTAATCCTTAGTTCCCGGAAAATAATAGACACTCCCTAAGAAGAGACTAAATGACGAGCAGCTATGTCTCCTTCAATCCGTCCTAACAGCTTGCATCAATGGTCACCCGGATAGTGGCGGACAAACCACAAAAATTCCCAGAGAGGGCAAAATTGCCGTCGACATTGTTGCCGTCGACCTTAAACATCCTCCTGCCCTCTGCTCTGCTCTGCTCCTGCTCTGGACACCAACATACAGAAGCTAGGTAAGTGTTCAATACAATAAGTAGTTACCTGTCCAACACTGAAGTGCCTGGTGATGATGCCCTTGCCGTACATGCCGCCGGCCTCATGGGGCCTCGGGTCTGAGAGGTGATGCGCGTCCCCGCACACCCCGCACCTCCCCTCGTTCTGCTCCCACTGAACTGAACAGGCTCTAGATCAGGACTAGGTACATTCAGGCTTTTTAACAAGGGGGCAAGGATCCAGGATCACATTTTGTGGGCGTTGTTTTAAGATTTTTTCCGCCGAGCCGTGGCTGCCCATGTCCGGAGACCTAACGTGTCATAATTTAGGACGCGTATACTCTATTCCAAATAGCAACGAAAAAACAGAGATTTGAAACACTTACACTTATTCTTAGAACAGCTTTAGTAACGTCCAAGACATGTCGGATAGTACATCTTTCTGATAAATAAATTATATTTGCTTATCAGAATTGGCCAGAAAGCTAAATAGGAATCGGAAAATATCGTCGTCCTTATTTGGAATGAAGTATAGGTCTTTAGATTATGACTCAGTTTGGATCAGAACTTTCGTAAGGACACAAGCAGAATAAAAAAAAAACAGAATTGCTTGGTTTTTTTATTGTCAAAGACAAACAAATTTCATCCGCTCGTCTCTGAAAGGAAACCCCGTTTGCCTCGACGAAATTATTTGAAACTTTTTGCCTAGAAAGATTAGAGCTTTATCGTGATATTGTGATGAGATGACACACACTGCCGAATTTACCTGGGGTAATTTACGGGTCTACTAGGAAATTTTGTGCGTACTGGACTGGTGTGTCGCCGGTACCAATAGGGAAAAGCATTGCACGCGTAACTTACGTATATACCTAGCGTAAATTTGGCAGGATATATCACTACACTTATAGTCATTGTTTTTCCAGGATCCTCATGTATACAATAAGTATCTTTTCCATGATAAATAAAACCTACCTAAGCTCAAAACATATAACAAATCCAAATTAGTTATCCTTAACACAACACGTTTTTTGTTTCTATGAATAAGTCGATTCATAGAATAAAGCCACAGTTCAGTCAACTTTTGTTTACAGTACATTGCCTTCGCGCATCATTAGTGATTATAATGCCCACATAATAAACAATCGATGGCTAACAAAAACTGCTTCCCAAGCGTACCTATTCAAAGGATAATGCTCCGGGTACAAAAAACAAGGATGTTACATATCTCACTATAGAATCAAAAGATGATCAAAGCATGAAGGATTATATCTATGAGCCATGCCAACAGGGCCGTAGCTAGGACTGGATTGAAGGTAGGGCATAGGAGGTTTAAGGTAGGGCGGAAGCAAAGAACAGTTTTTTTGGATGAGATGAGAAAAGAACATAACTACCAAGTCTCAAAACGATGGTGATACTGAGATCCATTAGCCTACCTATCCTCCCCTTCGACACCACTCAAAGGCTGGAGCGAGCGAAGCGAGCTCGAAATTTCACACTCAAAACGGTGTTGGCATGCGTTCCATTAGTCTACCTACGCTCGTAATATCATGGGCTGGAGCGAGCGAAGCGAGCTCGAAATTTCACACTCAAAAACACATACGGTGCTGGTATGCGTTCCATTAGTCTACCTACGCTCGTAATATTATAGGCTGGAGCGAGCGCAGCGAGCTCGAAATTTCACACTCCAAAACTCAAAACTGTGTTGGTATGAGTTCCATTAGCCTAACTACGCTCATAATATCATAGGCTGGAGCGAGCGAAGAGAGCTCGAAATTTCACGGTCCAAGACTCAAAACGGTGTTTGCATTTGTGTTCCATTAGCCTACCTACGCTCATAATAATCATAGGCTGGAGCGAGCGAAGCGAGCTTAAAATTTCACACTCCAGGACTTAAAACGGTGTTGGTAACTCATACGGCACAATACCATAGGCTGGAGCGAGCGAAGCGAGCTCGAAATTTCACACACCAAGTCTAAAAACAGTGTCAGTCCGAGTTCACTTAAAAAAACAATTTGAAGGCTGGAGCGAGCGAAGCGAGCCCGAAATTTCACAGCACTGGAACTTTGTTGTGACCAGAATTCTGTCAGTTTTGTAAGGGAGCAAATGCCCTACTTGCCCATATAGTAAAGACGTTGCCCATGTAGGAAAGAAGTAATGGTTGGGTGATTTTTAAGGTAGGGCATTGGTATTTTAAGGTAGGGCATTGCCCCACGATGCCCCCCCCCTAGCTACGGCCCTGCATGCCAAAACTATCATTTGGCTTTATCATTCATCCATCTGTTTCGTTATAGGTACGCAAGTAGCTAACCAATACATAACATAATTACTACTAATCTATGGTCGCTACCTACTACTAAGTTTAGTATAAAATGTCGAGGATATGCAAAACTAAAATTCGTAATGTTGTTTCGTCAAACTTTAATGAAAAAAGTAGGTGTTGTCTACACCTGCCATTTTGATCTGTAAGTATTTTGAAATAATTTAAAAAATACAGATGTTTTTTATGAAGGAAAACAGTTAAAACCTACGCCTCGATTAAGAGGCATGTAGCGCTTTCACACACGATGACACATTGACGGAGCGGCAGACGTCAGTCCGTCATTTGTGAAGCAAGGAGTTGTAAGAAACCGCAGAAGCACACAAGGTGACGGATTGACGCACCGTGTGTGCTTCTACGCGGTTTCTTACCACAAAAGCCAAAAGCCACGGACTGCCTGTTACACTAGACAAAGTCTGGCCAATAGACTGCTATAAAGGGTCCTGACACTTTTTTAAGAGGATGATCAGACCGTCAAACCGTACAACTTTCTGTAAGGGACCAACATAGAAATCGCGAAAAAAAATCAGTTGTCTCATACAAATTTGCCAACCTAACTCGACCCGAAGTATATGATTTTTTTTTCGCGATTTCGATGTTGGTCCCATAGAGAAAGTTGTTCAGTTTGATGGTCTGAACATCCCCTTAAAAAGTGTCAGCATATTGAGTTGGACCCTGTATATTACTCTCAATAGTGTCTACCACTCCCTCGTTAAATATAATCGTGAACATAGATGCTTACTTATTTAAATTCGAATATCAAGATCTCTACTGACCGGCATACCCTCCGCAGAAGAGTTCGTTGTCATTGTAGTTGACGGGGTTGGGGAAGCCGAACCGCCACATGGAGTTGCGAGCTGGGGGGTCCATCAGCCTCCCGTGACCCTCGGCCCCGCGGCGTGCGCTGCCCAGCATCTGGAGACAACAGTTAAACGAGTATAACATCTCGCGACTATAACGTTATTCTGCTACCACGTGGAAAGGCTTATTAGTTTTGGTGGCTAGAACAAGTTGTCGGTAGGTGCAGCTGGTTTCTGTCTGTTGGGTTGGTCACCTACTTAGGTAATTCTTTATCTGGGTAAGTAGGTATCATATTTTAAATAGCTATACCTATTAGTCGAGATCAGGATTTCACCAAGTTATAGCTACCTACCTAGATAAGAAGACAAATTGCATTGAGGAAATGCGACGCCAGTTGAGTTGACTTCGTGCTACGACCTACCGACAAAATGCCGGGATGTAGGTATAAGTGGTCGTTTTGGGAAGTGGCCCTTATGGGAAGAGGTCCTTTTGGGAAGTGGTCCTTATGGGAAGTGGTCCTTATGGGCCGAAAGGGGCAGTGAGCTTGCGGTAGTAATATAATAGATAATACCTAACTTATCATTGTAGGTAGGTATGTTATGTGTCCCTTCCTTCTTATGATATATTTGCGTACCTATAATCATCTCAATTCTCACTTCTTAAAAATAATCACTTCTATATAAAGTTAAATTCTCAGTAGTAGATTCATAAAATTATCAATTAGGGGAAACTGGGGACACTTGATACCCCCCTTTTATTTTATCCTCCATCCTCCTGCACATACACTATACGTCAGAATGAAAATCTTTTTATAGCAAACGGTAGCTAGGTTAACTGCGCATGAGTCACCAGTAGCTTATTTTAATGAAAACTAATTTGTCTGAGATATCTCTGATGCAACGAAAAGTGGATTTCGTACCATAATATGTGTCCCCGATTCTGGGTGACTTGTTCCCGTCTGTAGGGAGTCTTCCATACTCGGCACACAGGCTACAGACAAAGCTTTATTAAAGCTTTTAACATAATTTTTACAGTATTTTTTTAATTTGTCCTTATCTATTCGCTTTCGTCGATTTATAATAGCGGGGCATTGTAAAACTAATAAAATTTAAAATAATCAGTGAAAATTACTCAAAAAAACATTTTTTATAAGATAGTTTTAGTGTTACCGACATAATTGTAAAAATTTTACCGAATAATGCCTTCATTGCAAACATAAAATATTACAGTAAAATTGTTCTATGTGAAAAATAGGGATAAAGTCTACCCAATTATTTTGTACCACATCTGCCACTAGGTAAGAAGTTATAAAATATTAGATCAAAACTAACTGATTATTATTCCCTATCTAGACTTCCTTTATAATTGGGCTAAAAAGGCACGGTAATACTATATAATAATACCTAGAAATAAAAAAAAGTGACCCTGTGTGAACTTAGAACATAAGTAAACACTGTAAAAATCTTGTGTAAGCGCGACGAAACCAAAATCGTGTCCCCGTGTGAACAAATTATGACATTGAGCGTCAATGTTTTTTTTTAATGTTTAACGAAGTCAATACGGACCAGTGTTGATGGTTAATAATATTATATAACACATGGGAGATTTATAATTTCAATGTACCATGTCTCCCTTGGGGTTCAAGTGTCCTCAGTTTCCCCTACGTAACATAAACTTCAAAAAATATTCTAACTTACTTGTAAAAGAAATATCCAGAATGTTAAGAAAGACTTTCCACCTGATTTGAACCTCCTCATCTCCATCTGGAACAGAAGGAAACTACAATCAAATAACAATTACAACATGTAACTAGTACCTACGTACAATAACTCTTAATATTGTATGTTCACACGTTTGCACATAATTAAGATCGTTATCTTAATGCGAAAGATAATATATAGATTTACTGGAACCATGTGTTTATTTCTTTACACGAACACTAATTTAATCATATAATAAACGCGGTTTTAAAGCGGTCACCCATCCAACGATGGACATCGTTTGACTTTCTAACTATGCCATAGTACATGCTGCGATATCCTACCACAGATCCTACGTTTAAAAAGAGACCACATCAGGACACCAGCCAGAGCAGGCCACATTTTCCTGAACTGATACTTATCGCCAAGATATGTTACATCTACAACGTGTTAATGAATTAACGCAAAACCTGAAAACCGTTTATCCAGACCATCAAACTGAACAACTTTTACTATGGAAGCAAACCTGAATTCGAAAAAAAAACGGCTATCTCATACATTTTAATCTAGCTGGCATTGCAGTTTAGTATGAAACAGCTAATTTTTTTTTGCGATTTCAGAGTTGGTCCCATAGTAAAAGTTGTTCAGTTTGGTGGTCTGGACAAACGGTTTTCAGGTTTTGCGTTAATTCATTAACACGTTGTATATATTTGACAGACTAAGACTGGGTCATATCATTTCTTTAATAGCTTTAATAGCTTTCACTAAGGGACAAAAACCCGACAAAAAATATTTGCAATGACACTGAAATTTTGAAGTAAAATTAGTTACAATGTTGACTAAAATGGAACAACTGGGATGGTCACATCCCTTATTCTTTATCAGACAGATCTTATCCATAGTTCGCATTATCTTATTTGAAATTCAAATATATTTCACAGTACTTACCTATGGGTAATCAACTTGTAGAAGTTAATCTGTTTTATAATGAAGCTATGTAGAACTATATATGTACTATGTACTACCTATTCTGTGAGGAGGCTCTACCACAGAATAGGTAATAGGTAGTATGCTCTACTACTACGACAACCTAAATTACAACAAGGCCAGTGCTTGGTCTTGGTTGAAAAGAAATCAATAATGTAGTTTAAAAAAATAAATGTTTTCTTAAATAACGGTAAAGAAATCGGATAGCTTTAAAAGTTTTCAAATATCGCACAATGTGTTGCGGCAATAAAATTTGATTTTATCGTATTTTACGAACATTAGTGTCAGATAACAAACCTCCTTCCTGCAAATTTATTTCTCCTCTGACCTGCGTACGCGCAGCGGCGAATTCTTTTCAATTTGCTTTTAATTTGTTCCAGAGAGTAAAATATGAATTGAGATATCGTTTTGTTTTATTAACATTGCGCTTAAAATCTTTAATCTCTCTCTCGGGGGTCTTGGGTAGCATTAACTCAAGTTAAAAAAAAAAATTGAAATGAACCGAATGTCTTCAAGACTGGTATGAGAATAAGAATTGGCCACAAATATGATGATAGACATATATATAGATATGAATCTATGACTTTTATCACATTTACAATATTTTCAGCACGATTAGACATCGCCCAAGTAAGATGGTATAAGAGGAATATTTTGTAGGCCGTGTAGGCCTCAAGAATTCAATATCTTGAGGTGAAGAAAAATTGATATGAATATGTATAAAAGAAGAGAAAGAAGCCTGCTTGTCTTAAGTCTAACGCGTCATATACTAGGTAGGTACCTGCTACCTGTACTGTACCTGCACGTCACAATTGACCGAGTTACGGTACTGCTAAGTAAATTGTGGGTATAATTAATCCGACCATCCACTCGGGGAGAAGTCTATATTGTATTATTTGGCATTTACCTACCTATAGGAAGTTTAGCCATTTGAAATATTTTAGTGACTAATACTTCACCGTTCAAACAGCGCTTTTGCGAATCATTTGCATAGAATGGGCCCGTCAAACCATCAACCTAAACGAATTCAAGCTTTCGTCGCTGGTAATTGTTACCTTATGTCCATAACTAACGCAAGAGGTCTACAATTTTTAAATTCGAAACTATTGTACTCACCTACTTACTTTAAATTATGCCCTAGGTGAGCATTTTATTGGAGATTTTGAATTTCGTCAATAGTGACGAATAACTTATTCGATACTTTTGACGAAGCTATCGTAACGTCAAGAGTGTTGAATATCCAAGAACTTATGTATATTATTCAGATTTACTTAGACTAAATTAGGTACTAGATCACAAAATAAAGCCTTCTTATACAGGGTGTTTCATAAGTAAAAATAAATTTTTAAAACTCTTAAATTCTTGTTTAGACCGTCAAACTGAACAACTTTCTCTATGGGACACCAAAAACGAATTCGCGAAGAAAAATAATTTTATATCCCATACATATTTTAGCTCTAGTCGATTTGTAGAGTATAGAACATAATTTTTTTTTTCGCGATTTCGATATTGGTCCCATAGTGAAAGTTGTTCAGTTTGATGGTCTACACCACCCCCTTAAAGGTTTATTTGTATTTTTGTAACACCTTGTATACCTACGGCCTATACGATAATGTCCTTGGTCATCACTCATCACATCACACATAGGTATTACGTATATACATAGACTCACCTCCATACCACCTATATATTTGTGTGGCAATGTCCACGATTTATACCTTTCAGTGTGGTCAGAAAGTTTTATAAAATTAACAAAGCGACAGAGCTTTAGCTGAGGTTTTAGAATAGAACGACGACGTGTCAAGGGGTGGATGGATGGCATATTACAGCCTTTCAGTTACGATCCTAAAAAAATCTACGACCTAACGGAAGAAATGGGGTGGCCCATTCTTAGCCGGAACTTTTAAAAAGCTTAGAAAAGCTCTTGAAGAGCCTTATTGATCGGACAAGCCAATATAATCCTAAAAAAATCTACGACCTAACGGAAGAAATGGGGTGGCCCATTCTTAGCCGGAACTTTTAAAAAGCTTAGAAAAGCTCTTGAAGAGCCTTATTGATCGGACAAGCCAATAAAGTAATTTAACTTTAAATTTTAACTACTTAATTTGTAACCGCTACCGCTTATTCCTCGCACCATCAGCATAGGTGACGGGCGTTGACAGCTTGCTCAGCAGCTATTGTTTGTAGGCGTCTAGGTCAAGGAACGAACGGCCTTGACAGTCGTATTTGCGCGTACGCATAGGGGGCTTTCGCGTTACGTCATTGCGTATCGAAGGAGTCAAACTAACGAACCTATGAGATATTATCTTACTATAATATCATAAATAGTTCTATACTCTCAAAATTTTGGCAATTAATCCATAATTCCAGTGGCTTTAAAGTCCTAAAAAGGCTTAATTTGTAACTTTAGCTTACAAGTTCGTTACTTTTTGGCAGCCGATTGCTAAAAACTCCTTAGGTATGATTGAACTTAAAAACTGATAACTGGTAAGAACTAGTTATTAGATAAAGCTGTCGAAAAGATATCTGTAATTTAGCAGATTTTGCATTAATTTAAAAAGGTCATCGGACAAGTTATGTCTTATTATAAAATTAATAAAATAAGTTATGAACGTGGTCAGACCATAATTGTCTTGTAGCTACGAATTATGAACATTTTAATGTGAAATGTAGTACCTACCTATCGTGTTCTTATCCTATAGGTGCTATAAAGAAGTCGTTGATAAATAGCATCTATTGGATTTCCGGTAATTGCTCTTATAGTCTACGTACAAACGTAGCATAGCATAGCATAGCTAAGCATAGCATAGCTTAGCGTTTTCGTTTTCATTTAGAGCCTTTTCTTTGCGCTTTTACGCTGCACCTGCGATAGGACTGAGATAGGTTATAAGTATTTCATACATTTAGCAACTACAAAAACTATATTATAGTTAACAAACTAGGTACCTGTTCTATTAAAATTAATATGTTAATACCTGTGTAGGTAGACTCTTCAGATGGTGTACCATAGCAGCGCGAATAGCGCTGTCGAGTATAAAATCTCTTTCTGTTTTCGCATATCCAAGCGAGATAGGTTATAATCTCAAGTAGGCGCGACAGAGCATTCTGAGGAGCATCATGTTAGGCCTTATGACGATACACAGTATTTTTGTAAAGAAAAAATTAATAAGCACACCTGTTATTGTACGTAAATTAAAAATCACCATTTTTATGTTTAATATAAAACGTGAGGTGAATTTTCCCAAGATAGGAGTATTATTATCACCTATTGTGGTCACACCCAATTCACTCTTTATTGCAAGGTGTAATTAAATGTTAACTCTGACTACCTACTCTCAAAAAGGAAAGTAGTTTGCATTTTTATCAGAATTGGATTCTTCGCAATTTTAACAAATATCCTGCAAGAATGCTCACAACTATTTTCCCCGAGAGTAGTCATAATTAGTACCTACTGCTAATTAATAGGGGATACTGTTCTATTCTATTTTTATTTAATGGCGTTTCCTTGTTAGATTTCGCCAGTGTCAAGTAGTTTGAGGGTTGTCTATCCAATCTCGAGGATTGTTTTTGAGTAAGAACAACTGAGAAGGATTTTGGAGCCTCGTGGCAGGCTGAGACGCGAACCGCGCGAACACCACGCGAGAGACAAGTGTTCGAGGCAAACCCTGCAACGTGACTCCTAGGGGATACTGTAGGAAATCCATTCTAGTTTAATAGTGTATTAGTTACCAACGACACATTCACAAGGTTTAAAAAATACACGAGTATCAAGTCTTATGAATTGGTTAGGTTTGCAAAGGTATTCTAAATAGCTACCTATGCATAGTTTCATTGGGCACTGCCGATGGGCTCTGGAGTGCGATTTTTGAATCTAATTTGCTGAGCTCAGCAGTTGAAAATGTTAAAATTACTATGAAGATATGCATCTTTCAACTGCTGATTTGACTTTCAAAAATAGCACTCCTGAAGTATGATTTTTGAAAGTCAAATCAGCAGTAGAAAGATGCATATCTCCATAGTAATTTTGACATTTTCAACTGCTGAGCTCAGCGAATAAGATTCAAAAATCGCACTCCAGTTAGGTAAATAAATATAATTTAGCGAATTTAGCATTCATATTTTTTCCCTTTAGCATAGCGCTTAGACATGGACACACTAATAAAGGCGAGACCAATTATGCACAAAATTAAAGAAGCCCAGAGAGCCATGGAGTTTGATATACTAGGTAGATAATACAACGTCGAGATCCGACGCTGACTTAAAGTTAAGGACGTCGGAGATAGAATTGCTGGATTAAAATGGCGGTGGGCAGGACACGTGGCTAGAACAACTGACGGTAGATGGAGCAAAGCCTTGACCGAGTGGTCGAGATCAGGCAAGAAAGGGTCGTCCAGCAGCCAGGTGGGCTGATGAAATTGCATATGCGGTTGGAAAGACCTGGATGAGAGTGGCACACGACAGGAAAGAGCGGCATAATAAGGAGGAGGCTTATAGGTGGGTGGACAAAAGCTGATGATGATGATGATGGTAATGGCACTGTAAGCCTTTCTTTGCATCTTTGAGGTGTTGATTTAGTCAGTTATGTAATATAGGTACCTTGTAAAAAGAGATAAATTTCCTTATATCAAAAGTATTTCTTGAAGAAACCGAAAGAAACCCCAATAAATAAAAAGTCTTTCAGGTAGCTCTTTAAATTAAGTGCCAGTAATTATTCACATAAATAAACTGAGTTTATTTTATACAAAAGAGGTGCAATATTTCAACGATTCTTCCGCGTGCATATCAACACGTGTTTGCATAATCGTTTCATGTGCATACAATTTTTAGGGTCCAGCATAAACTTCAGTTTTATGCAAGAAGTTTGGAAATAAGTGCAGACTGCCTAACAAGGCTAATGAATTAATGATCGTTCTTTTCCATCGCTTCGTTGTTTTTTGTGACGTTAACTTTGTTCCTTTCTAATCCAACGTACAAAATTGTAGCTCCTCTTCTGTCATTTTCGTAACTACGTCATTGGATAGAAAGGGACACACCTAAAATTGGAAATATCGACGACGCCATTGCCAAGGAGTTGTATCATTTATGATTTAGATCCATGGTTATAAGATAAGATAAGATAAATATTCTTTATTTGCACACCAAAAATACAAAAAAAAACAACAACATAATATTTTAGAGCGCAGGTTATAAGTAAGTATTTTAGAGCGCAGACGCATCTCTTTTTGTTGCTGTTTGCGCACATCCGAACGAGACCAAAGACGCGGCAGAGCCTTCGCGGGACCATCATGCTTGTTCTAATGTACTTTCGGTAAGTAAATTATACATATAAATCACGTAGGTAAATTTATTTAACAATCCATTACCTTAGTGCGTTCACACACGATGACGCATTGACGGAGCGGTAGACGTCAGTCCGTCATTTGTGAAGCAAGGAGTTGTATGAAACCGCACTTGAAACACACTGTGACGCATTGACGCACCGTGTGTGGTTCTATGGACTGACGAAGTCTGCCGCTCCGCCAATTGCGTCATCGTGTGTGAACGCAGTTAGTTGGCTCTACAACTCTACATACCTACTGAGATCAAGAATCGAGTCTTGGCTACATTTTTTACGTAAAATGTTGTCATGTGTATTGATGGACCATATTGATGACAATCGCGTAACAAACATACAAAAAAAAAAAAAAACATACGGGTCGAATTGAGAACCTCCTCCTTTTGTTGAAGTCGGTTAAAAAGCAAAAAGTTATTGTTATCAATTAATTTTTTTAATCCAAAACAACAGGAGTTCTGCATTTAACATTGATTGTATATTATTTTCGCCTCAGTAAGTATATAATTTCAATTTAAAAGAGCTGAGGTTTTTAATAAGAAAGCTGATTAAAAAGCGCTGCACTGTTATTTACCTTATTCACATAAAACGTATAATTTACTCCTCAATGTGTCAATCTGTGAAGACGAGATGCTCATACCAGTAGTACTTATTTATTTATTGTGAAAGCAATTTTATTTCAAACAGTTTGAAAATACCTACTTAATGCAAAAAATACAAGGCAAAGGTTGCAGGTATTTCCCAAATACTTCATTGATTTTTTCTGCTATAGACCTGGAGTGCGATTTTAGAATCTCATTCGGTGAGCTCAGCAGTTGAAAATGTCAAAATTACTACGGAGATACGCATCTTTCTACTGCTGATTTGACTCTCAAAAATCTCTCTCCTTTAGTATGATTTTTTAATGTCAAATCAGCAGTAGAAAGATGCATATCTCCATAGTTATTTTGACATTTTCAACTGCTGAGCTCACCGAATGAGATTCAAAAATCGCTCTCCAGATCTATTTTTGAGTTGTAATGAAAATGAAATGTTGAAAACAATTTACTAATGCATTTGCTTCTAGGTAATATAGAATCTTAAGAATAAAAGGTATTCATTTACTAATTCCCTAGGTAACTAGGTACGTAGGTACAATCTAATAAGATATCTGATCAACGAAAGAGACATATTAACGCAGCAAATGTTTTTTTTAACACTGCATAAACATACTCGTAATACATACCTACTTATTGAAAATACCAAATCTTTCGGCTAAACGTAAAAAGTACCTAATTGAAAAGGAATAAATAATGAAATTAACAACTCAATTCGAAAATAAAGCGGTTGACCCCAACGTATGGCCATGCCATCATTATTTTAACGAGTGATTCCTCGTTAAAATAATGACGACAGTGACATCTCTAGGTAGGATTTTACTTTCATAAGAAATTGAGCAAAAAGTTGAACAATTTTGAGTTTATTAACTGCCAGGTAATTAAATACCTTCCAAATATTTTTTCTGGTTAATTAAAAAAATAAAGACCTACTCGCGCAACGAGGGTTCCGTTCCAAACCACCACACAACATTATAGTAGATTACACACCGAGGACAGGAAAGTAAGAAAGGTCTCAGATCTCATGTAGGACGACGGCTTCGCCTCGATCAACAATTACCTATGAGATCTGAGGCTTTTTTATTTACTGTCCGAGGTTAGTATACTATTTCATAATCATAATCATAATCATAATCATAATCTTTATTGCTTTACATGAGGTAGTTAGTTACATGGGTCTCCATTTTTCTCCGCGACTTTGCAGCGGGACGACAATTGACGCTTTCCGTCCGGAGGGCAGAAAAAGAACTTACAAAAAAAATCATTTCCTCTTCGGGATCTTTAGCGCAAGACCGACTCACACATGGCCCGTTTTAATTATTTGTTGTTATACTGTAGAGTTTGCTCTATAGTAACACCAAGTTTGACGCTTGTTTGTATTACCGTTTTTACGATAGAGCTAGAGAAAAACGTTGATAAAAACTAGTTTCTTGTTGAGAGCCCCCCTTAATTTATAACTTTTTTAAATTATTATTTATTGTTAACAAATCCACCGTAATAACGCATATTCTATGAAAATTTCAGCTTTGTAGCTATTACGGTTCAAAAGTTGCAGCACTAAATAAGTAATAAGGAACGGACGGGAGGATGGACAGACGGATGGACGGACGGACAACGTAGGCTATAACGTAGTAATAGGGTCCCGTTTTCACCCTTTGGGTACGGAACCCTGAAAAGTCGTTGGGTCGTGCATCCCCGCTAGATATGGTCCCGAGCATGCTGGCAGCGTTCCCCCTTTAAATAGCCAAGCTGATTCGTTGGCAAAGGAAGCTGCCAGCTATACATGCTGTCACCGGTGATCTCGTGGAGACGCATCGACATAGTGAGTTTTATTTTAATTACTAGGTACCTACCTACATTGTATTTTTTATGTTTTGAAATAAGAATAAAATTTAACACAAAAAATCCAAGAATTTTGGCTTTCCGAAAATAACAATGCTCTCCATTCGACATTCCGCATATGCCACAAATTGTAATACATAAAGATTTAGTTCAAATAAATTAAAGATTTCGAGTTTAGTTTAAAGAGAACCTGTCACACAGCGTGTGGCCACTGCTACCGGCTTGACACAAATCCTTATTTGTAATCGATTTTTAAAACATCCTTTACCACTTTCAATTTGAAAATGTTTTTGTGATAACAATAAAAATACTTTGTTATAAAAACACCTATCGGAGTATCTGACCAGGATGCTTAACTCCTCGACAACTTTACGATCTGCACGATAAGTATCCATTTTATCCAGTCGTAATGGAATTTATCGATGCCGACTTAAGTTACAACTTCACTCTTCACGTGTAATGATATAGTTTTTATAAGTTTAAAGCCAATCTTGAGATATGATGATGGGTAATCAAGTCTTGTATGGACAATATTGCTACACGGTCTTTAGCGGTTTGGTCTTGTGATAATCGGTAGCGAGAGCGAAATAAAGTTTTATAGAGAAGTTTGCACTCTATAGGTACTGTATAAGGAAGTAACGTATAAAATCGTTTACCTTTTTCTTTGCTACGGTTGCAGTTGTCCTGAGTCTAGACTCAGACGACAAATATTATCCAACGCGTCAAAGCAATCCACTAAATATTATCCAGCGCGTCAAAGCAATCTACTAATTATAATCCAGCGCATCAAAGCAATCTACTAAATATGAAAGCGTTGCTCGTCTTGTCAATTTAATATAAAATGACGATATATCAACGATGAGAACAATAATTACCACTGTGTTGAGAAGACACATCTGCCGAATTTACGTTAGTGTGTCGATAGGGAAAAGCATTGCACGCGTAATTTGTGTCGCGTAAATTCGGCAGATGTATCGCTACATTTAAAGCTTCCTCCACACGCTTTTGCGACCTGCAGGGCTCGCATGCCATCCCCGAGAAAACGATAAAAATCGAGATGTGCCTCCATCCTTATTATTTTACGTATGCCAGAAAGAGCGCGCACGACGTTTTTCTCGTTTAAAACGCTTTGTCGTGGCTGGCATGCTAGCTGTGCTGAGGCGAGTGATTGTTACTAGTTTCTTTTATAGAAGCGTCAATGTACAGCGGTCTTGACTAAGCTCGCGCAAGTTTGTGTGTGGAAGAAGCATAACACGAACGATGATGCGAAGTAGACTCGTACTTTCTGTAAACAACTGACTGGTGAAAGAATTTCACTTAAAATCGGTGTCTAATTATTATTAAAGGAGAAAGCGAAACCTGCAAACCGGTTTTCCGAAATCGATATACCTCACCAAAAATAATTAAAACAATACTTACAATTTTATTTCAGATCTGACCATGTACTAGTCGGTGTTTATACAACCTAGCGTACAAATTATAAAGACATGAGATGATTGAGAACTTGAGAAGTGAGGAAAGCCCGCAGAATGTCAAGGTTTATTTCATATTCTCATGCATGTCTGACTACCGTTGGGGTAGGCAGAGATGTAAAAAAATAAAAGCAAAATGTGATACAGATTTCAATTTAATCGATATCTAGGTAAATAACGAATCAAATACCCCTATAAGTACAAGGTATTAGGTAGGTACCCATATACTTGATACTTGTGTAGGTACTTGGAAACAGGCGTCGGTCGTGGTCCACCTGCTTAGTTCACCCGGGTGGACCCAACTGTTTTTATTTAAATTACTTAAGTATACCTAGTCTACCGAATTTTTAAAATTTTTGTTTTTACTAAATCTGCGTTGCGGATTCGAATTTTTGTTAAGTATTTCGTTTTTATTTCAATAAATGCTCTATCTTATACAGGGTCCAACTTTATTTAAAATATGCTGACGGTTTTTTAAGAGGATGATCAGGCTATGAAACTGAACAACTTTCTCAACGGGACCAACATCGAAATCGCTAAAAAAAACACCTGTCCAATTGGGTCCAGTGACGCACTGACGGAGCAGCAAACGTCAGTCCGTAATTTGTGAAGCAAAGAGTTGTATGAAACCGCACGTAGAAGCACACACGCGCGCTGTATACAAACGAAGTTTGATCCTATTTTTCAAAACAAACCAATTAAAGCCAATTTTTTTTTTAAAATATAATTTAGAAACTAATCTGTGTGCTTGTGGTTTGTCATATTTCTGTTCACAAATACAGTTTTAGTCATGTTTTAGTGCTAAGATTAATTTAAGATGTGTATGGAAATATTCGAGCAACTGTATCTTTGAAAACGTAAATAAATTCGTTATCTTTGATTGGTTAGTATTAAAAACAGGATCTAACATCGTTTGTATTTAGCGAGCTCAACCGCTCTGCAAGGAGGACTATCCTCTTAAGATTCCGTAGGTAGATAAAGAACATAGTTTTTTCCATTCAGTTTGTCTCTTGGTCTGTCTTTGTGCCTCATCTCAATTTGTTTATCATTTTACCTCCCGTGGAAAAAAATGGAAAATTTTGTTTCAATTGATGCAAAATTGAGAAAACTTTATACTTACTGTACCATAACCCAAAATCTGATAAGTGATAATAAAGAAAACATATTTTTTTGACGTGTAACGAACCCTCTGTCCTGTAGGCTCCACTATCTCGATCCACCAGAAGGCTTTTCTTTTATCTATCGGGATAGATTCCCCGAAAGGTGTCGATTAATAGGTCTTTTAAAGTGAAACAAAAATAGTTCAAGACAAAATTTAGTGCTTTTCCGACACCCTCTCGATCGGTTTTTTAAATTACCGTACTAACTAGCTTTTCTTTTGATTGTAAAATAATAATTTAAGATTACTAACGTGTATTTAAAGATTTTTTAATATTTTTTCACTATTCGTATTCGTTTTCGTATTCGCCGAATAGCAGAATCAATATTCGTATTCGTATTCGTATTCGTAAAAGTGGTATTCGTTGCATCACTAACTAAGACCTTTCGTTTCGTAAGGATATTAAAGCAAATGTCCTATACCCCAATCTAAATGACACAAGACCAAATTGATTGACCTAATAGCGAAACGTATTTCGTCAAAATGACCTGTTAGCAGGAATGCAACTTTGTATGGAATAGCTGACTTTTATTCGCGATTTCGGCATTCGCCCAATAAGGAAAGTTATTCAGTCTGATCAATGAGAAAAAATTACCTACCTACTTGGCTGATTTTTTTAACGTTAAAGGTGAATTAAAAAAAATCATGAGAATTCTGAAATATTATCGATATAAAACTATTTTTAAATGTTGAGTTAATTATTAACACCACGTATAAGCGTTTGTAAATCAGAACGATGTAGGTAGGTATGTATAGGAGGACAAATGAATGTGATTGTGTCGGAAGCTCGCTCGTTCTGATAGAGCACCCGAGCTGCATGCCTCATGCCTCAGGGTACCAATTACAATATGAAAGGCGGCGCGATTTACATGCCTTCAATTCATTTAGCTACATATCACTGACGTGAATATTCTTTCAAGAAAAGCGGTCCAACTGTTTGATTGCAAAGAAGTGGCAATAAAAATTGAATTATTTGTTTCTGACTATGTTTAACAATCATTAATTTTAAGGATATGGTGATGGGTTCTACATCTTACAGTCTATTTCGACTAGGTACTTTGACTAATCTTTGTCGAAAAGCTGTTATGTATGCAGGATATTTTATAGTAGATTACACACCGAGGGCAGGAAAGTAACAAAGGTCTCAGATCTCATGTAATGAGGTGTTGATCTGAGGCTTTCTTATTTACTGCCCGAGGTTAGTTTACCATTTTTGGAGGTGGAAAAGCGGCAACTTCGTTTAGCGCAGCGGGACGAAAATTGACGCTTTCGGTCCGGAGGGGAGAAAAAGTACATAAGTCTTATCCTCCTATGTAACGGGACCAATACGATCAGAAGTCGAATCAGATGCAGTGGCTATCAACCGGCACAGCTACCCTCTAACGACATCCGACTTGGTGCTATTCGAAGCCGGATACCACCACGGCAAAACCAATCCAACCAATCAATATATGCATAGGAGGTACCTATTTAACAAATGGAAGATCTGAGCGGGACCAGAGGGCCAGCAGCCAGCAGCTACCTCGGCCAGCTTGTCTGGCCATACAAACCGGTAACGCTGCCAGCCTCCTGGGTACCCTGCTATCCAGCGGTTGTTTAGAGGACTTTCTTTATCTTAATCTTAACTATGATGAGGAATAAAAAAGTAGCGGTTCACTTCATATAAATAGCGCGATTTAAAAACGTGCATCTATTTTCAAAATTGTTAGTTAGTTTGTTTGTTCGCGCATCACGCAAAAACTACTGAACCGATTTTGATGAAACTTTTTTTGTTTGATAGCTTATGATCTGACTTAAAATCTGGTATATAATTTGTGCGGACGAAGTCGCGGGAAAACACTAGTTTTTTATAAAAGTCTAAAGCAATACATTATACTGAGCCTATACGTGGCCAGTTAAGTCATTCTTTTTTTATAGAATAACTAGTGTTTTCCCGCGACGACGGACGCGGACGAACCGCACAAATTATATACCAGATTTTAAGTCAGATCATAAACTATAAAACAAAAATAGTTTCATCAAAATCGGTTCAGTAGTTTTAGCGTGATGCGCGAACAAACAAACAAACACACAATTTTGTCAATAGATGGCGCTGCACGTCATTTAAATTGCGCTATCGAGTGTTATTTGATTTTATATAAAGTGAACCGCTACATTTTTATTCCTCATGATTTTACGGTTTTATTATGATTTTACGGTTTTATAATAGTTAAGATAAGATAGTAGTACCTAATGCTTTATTTGCAGTCAGTAGACCCTGAAGAACATAAAGTAGGTAACAATTTTAAGATGTAATTTCAAGAAGTGTTGACGTAAGCATAATTATGTTAATTGCACAAGAAGGATATATAAATAACAAGGCAACGCAGAAAACGCATAATTTCTTGATAATGTGGAAAATGTCAGTAAAGACAGATTGTAGCATCTACATTAATTAAGATAAGCGACACATTATCTCTATATAAGTGCATTCATTTATAATTCTTCGAAGCTTTAACAATGTGTGCTAAATTTTTTTTTTTTTCATACATAAAGCAGGGTGTAAACGCTCAAACATATTTGTCAAACTTTACGTTTTGTTTGTACGTTTTCATCAAACATCAGCGCACACATACCAACAAATTTGTCAAACAAGACTTCACCAGTGGTGGGACAGTGGCCTTATCTGTCAAATTTACGTAGAAAACGACGCCATCTTTTACATTTTCCGGACATAAAACTGACAACCAGGTTCTTCTTCAACACAGTAGATGTCGTTAAAGTGCAAGTATGGGTATTCTAATTTTTTTGGGGTAAATTTCCTCTAGTAGGGGGGTACTTTAATATGTTGTTATTTATTGTATATTTGTCAGTTGTTATAGTAATAAACATGAGTAGAGAGATTAATATTAAAATAAACAAAAACACAAATTATTTGAAATTACAAAGGACCGTCCCTTAAACGCTATGACAGTATATTTATGAAACTACACAATAATATATTCAGCGCAACTGTTGTTATTGAAATAAAAGTATTTGCACACTTTCAAATATTTTTTATAAAGCATCTAAGGGTAATTTATACAACAGCATAGTAAATTTGGTCCTAGCTACTGGCAACTCTCATTGTATCAAGATGGCGGAGCTGCGTGTTGCGTGTGGAATGATTGTGTTTTGTTATTTGTGATTCTTCAAAGAATGAGTTCTGTGTCTGCTTCTCGTTTCGAAATGTGACTTTAAAGGACACTGTTGTTGTTGTACTTTAAAGAGACATTTCAAAACCGAGGCAGTACCTATATCCATTGAAATAAAGTAATATTAGGCATATATACCTACCTATACCTACGTATATGTATAGTAATCAGTCAACCGTCCATTGGTTATCTACCAACCAATCAACTGAAGGGGTAATTTGTGATAAGGATAGATGATTTCAATTTGGGTCACCAGAAACCGCGCGAGTAGGTTCTCTTTTCCTTTTGGTATAATTACTATACTCTTTGGACTTCACTTTCAAAGCAGTTTTCGCCGCGAAGTGACGCTCCGATGGACAGATGAGTAACGTTGACAAAGATTTTTTTTAGTATGAAAATACAATATTATGTTCCAGGTAATTTAATAAAATGTAATAAATAATTTAATTTTTATTTTATTTTTAACCTGGTCTCTTTTATGTTTATCCATCTATTCTTTGGATTTTAATTTCCACAGCTGTGGTAAATCTCGAAGTAAAGATATAAATTGCAGTAAATACTCCTTGTCATTCAAATCAGCCAGTTTTTTTTGTTCAATAACAACCTGTCTCAGCGGCGGTCGCGCGAAAATGACGAGTTTGTTTGACAAACATGACTGTACACCTTCAAACATGTATGACAAACACGCCGTCAATCAAATCTTTCAAATAAACAGCCAAACACGTAGTTTGCTTGACAAACACGTCAAACATGACCGCAGACCGTCAAATAATTTGTCAAACACGTAAAATTTGACAAATTATTTGAGCGTTTACACCCTGCTTTAGTTGTTTTATTGACATTTCCTCACTCGAGTCGAGGACATTTTTGACATAATTTGTATGACAAAAATGTCAGAAACGTCCTCCACTCGAGTGAGAAAGCCTCAAGGAAACAACTAAGAATACGGGTGTAAGTATAAGTAGGGTATTCTAAAACATAGAGTTTGTGTTGCAAATAATAAGATGGCGTCGAAATTCAAATGTTTCTCTATACTCAGATAATACTTATTTACATAATATATTGTGTTTTTATAAAGTTTTCGGCTACATCTCTACAGAGAAACACCTTCTGAAGCGGTGGTAGAGTCAAAAAAATGATATCAAAAAGCGTATATTTGATACTTTTTCCATTTTGTTATGTTTGTAACTATTTGCGAATAAAGTTTTTTGGAGAAGAAGAATACGACATAGGTATCCTACGCCATATTATTTGAAACTTCTACCCTTCTCCTACTTAGCTACGAAACGTTCTTCTTGAAGGATCGTTTTCTCGTCTTCATTCGTAGGACGTAGCAAGGTAGCCTATTAAACGTTCCCTTATTCTAGGACGTACTCTACAGCCAGCCTTCGTTATCCATTGATATCTTTCAGTATACCTGCTAGGATTAATGTTATCTTTTACAGCTTACGTAGACAATGTTTACATCGGAGTGAGGAAGTTAGTAAACCGCCCTTGACATTCAGACGCCAACAACTTGGGGGCTCGTCTCGTGTTTATATTTACGTAGACCTATGTATTCATAGAAAGCCTACGGTAAAGCTGTTAAATATTTCACCAATACGCTAATTGCATCTACAATTTACCGCTTTAAATGCACCACTTCATATTGGTGCCAAATTCTTTAGTAGGTAGCAATTATTAACAGTTAACTTGAAACTTTAGGGATGCCGATTCTACCTGGTATAAAATAGGAAGCGGTTTTAGATACTTTATACAAACAACTACAATTAAGCGCCCCAATAGAACAAAGCTCTAAAAGCGCTTTTCTGATTCTTTTATAATGCGCACAGCCAAGGAGTGGAATGCCTTGCCTGCGTCAGTATTTCCGAGCGCTTACAACACGAATAACTTTAAAGTTAGAGTGAATAGGCTTCTTCTGGGTAAGCTCGCTACATCTTCGACCCCATCTCTGTCCTCAGGACTGGATTGAAGTCAAGAGCAAACCCATTTATTTATAAAAAAAAAAAACACCGTCATAACTTGAAATACCTACTTATGAAAAAAAAACTAAAATTGTCATTTCTCAAAATACTAGATTTCTTGATCAGATTATAACTTTTTTTTAAAGATCTACTGACATAAACTACAATGGGAAGAGCTCAATTTTTAAACATGAACGGACCTACGGCTTGGCCAAAAAGAGTAGAAATTAGGGCGCTTCAAAATCTTACTTATTAGGACAGCTAAAATTAATTAAAGTATCTATAGAAATCGTATGATACGCATATTTTCAAATCGTCAGAATAAAATGTGTCAAAATAATAAAAGGTTTACATTTTCCAGAGTTTTAAATGACTGGGCAATTTTCAGAACTTGTTAGTTCTTAGATAATGCCTAGTTGATCTCATATATTGTCGAAAACCCTACTGAAACTCAAGAATTTAAAAGATCTTAAAAGTAAGCCAAATATTTGTTAATTCGCAATTTATAATGAAGACCCGTTAGGAAAACATTTCGTCGCACGCTTATCTAAAGCGACACCAGCTGTTCCGTTCATGATTGTGGTCAATCCAGTAACTATACATCCTAATCTGACATAAAAACACGATTCCGATATTAAAATACTAAAAGGTCCTGTATCAAGTGACACGTCCAAACAAACCGTTAGTCGAAACATAAATTGTGCAGTGGACACATTTTGAATATTGATTTGCATATAAAAGTTGAGAAAGTATGCAAATAAGCATCGTTCTAATCATAATAAAGTTTCCTTGTTGAAAAAACTTATTTCATTACACACTTTACGCATATAAATATAGATTTTTTTAAATTTTTCCTTCCCTTATTCTTTTCGAACAGTCTTCAACAGACAAGTTCGTAGACTTGGGCATATTTCAAGATAGGACGCATGACTTCCTGTCTCGCTTGCACTCAGTAAATATCGCACTAAGTTTTTCTCAAAAATGTTCTTGGTTTTTCTCGATTGTATGAAATGACAGTAATTAAATGGAATTAAACAGTAAGTAATTCATGGTGTGCTTTTGCCGCAGTGAGAATGATTACTGTTACCACTATTTTACATAATTAAGACGTAATAGTAGGTGGAAATACCTCGGAGGCATCTTTTATTTTTCATGTTACGACTAGATTTATACCATTAACCGAAACTAAAGTCATACCTCAGTATTTTTGGATAGTTCATCTAGTGAAATCATCAACTGAATACACGATTGGAATTACTTCACTCGATAGAAAATCGTCACAAAGATGACGTATTTTCATGCATTTTTAAACATTTTTCTCGGTTTAGAAGAACTTAAAATAGTTTCCGATTGTTGGTATTCATACTCACATATTCACCATTAGTTTAACTAGTGCAATCATAAATAAAATATAGAAAAAGTACTTTGGTTAGTTGTTTTTAATCGAAAATACGGCTCACGCACACACTTTTCGGAGCGCTGAGCAATCGCGTTTCTCATAGAAAATATTCGTCTGGACCTATGGCCCCTTAATACTAAAAGATAAGTTAGCAAAACTGCACGCTTAGTCTTTTCCACTCCATCTGACGCTCCTTTACCATGGTCCACCTGCTTCATCCAACTCCTAGGCACAGTCTAGGAAAGAGTATCTAATCTATTACTACATTCCAAGGTGGACTAAGGAATCACATCACACTTTAGGGCAAATTGTCTAAAGGGCTTCTACGTGTTGGCTTCGGCTCCACGCACGCCTTCTAAAGGCCCGGAACTATTAGTCCCTAAGGAAATGACAAACAAAATAATAATGATTTATTTGCAGGCAAGGGAAATTTTATTTCCCGTGGCACATATGTCATTAAAAGTACAAACTTAGGTACTATGCATAAAATTTATTAATAAACAAGACTTCTCTATGCATTTTCCTATCTCTATATTTAAAACTGGAGCAAGCGCATGTGATACTCGCCGGCGACAGGTTTTCATGTATTTAATTGGACATTATTATGGATTCCGACCACCGCGCCCCCAGCTCGCGATATTTCTTCCTTGTTTATTGAAATTCTAGTTTTTTTCATTTACTCGGACATTCTATCTGCGGGGTCGATGGCCTGGCGAGTTACCTTTTATGGCGAAGCTGTTTTGAAAAATTACAGAAACATCTTCCAATACTTGGTTAAAAACTAGTACAAGGTATTTTACTTACTCTACAACATCTATAAATCGCTTACATACATACTTTGTCGAAACATTTTATTTCGCCCTTGCTCTTGCGTCGCGCGGCCAGCTTAATGCTGGTTATGCTTATGTATAGCTTGACGAGGCACTGTGTGTATTCTATTCATATAGGGTGTTAGGGTAAAAGTTCTCTCTCTTTCTCTCTCTTCTTTCCCTTGTCTCTTTTTCTGTTTCACCCTTTGGGTACGGAACCCTAAAAAAGTTGGCCGTCAAACGACGCCCGGAATATGTGAAACTTCTCCCGATTTAAATTTCGAACTTCCGTCACACAAAAAGGTTGCGGATCCTCCCTTATGAAGTTTCACTTCAAAAAAATATACACCACAAATTTTTTATTAGTAGGTAACAAAACTTTAAGGGTATTTATTTATTTTAGGTTATATATTCAGACTATGAATCTGAACAACATTCCCGGAGGAACATGGGTCGAAAAACAAGATATTTTTTTTGCACCTCCCATAGAAAATCAATCGGCTGATCCACACTTTTGTATGGGAGGTCCAAAATATTTTATCGTTCTTCGACCCTTCGATCAAAATAATAAAATGAATGGATAGGCTTAAAGCACGGTCAGTTGAAGCAAACTACTGGTGCACTTGGTCCATACAAACTAGCGCCATTATCTGTCAAATCTAGGGCACTTGCATACAAATTTGAAGTAAACCTTTCAATTGTTTTGCCTCATTTTTCTGGTTTGAAATGTTCGCGTAAGGCCTATACATTCATTTTATTTTGATCTAAGCTTCGACCCATGTTCCTCGGACAGTTGTTCAGATTCACGGTCTGAATACACCCTTAGGGTTTCATTACGAATTAAAAACTATTGGTGTATAAATAGGTTTTCATACAAATCGGTCATACTAATACTAAGTCGGTTTTCTAGTAAAAAATTCGACAATGTCAAAAACATACAAGCTAAAACGACATAATTATAATAAAAATGGTTTTCAGGTTTTGTCATACACAAGCAAGTGAAAAACCCAGTCGCTGCGACAGTTTTATAGTGAAGAAGACAACGATCACTTCAATGCGCTCACATAAATATTAATGACATCACAATAGTTCCAGATTAGATTATAAACAACGATAGTTCTCACGGACATCGGACGCTAAGAAAAACTGATCACATAGCAGTGATAAAAGTGTAGGACAGATTGATTTATAATCGATTTGAAAATAGCTGCCTACGGTACTACTCGTACCTAAATCATCGGCTATAAAGTTTGTACAATCGCTTAACCTAGCCATATCAACTTGATAAGCAGCTCGTTGAGAGGGCGTCATTGCTTCTTTCCTATGTCAATAAAATTATCTATAAGTACGCCGGATACTAGGTAATTAGTGACGATACTACTACCTACCTATACCTATTCTTTCTATAGCTTTATTCAAAACTAGTGTTTACCCGCGACTTCGTACGCACAAATATAACCATAAGATATCAAACAAAAAAAGTTTCATCAAAATCGGTTCAGTAGTTTTTGCGTGATGCGCGGACAAACAAACAAACACACAAACAAACAGACAGGCAATATTTCTATAAAAGGTTGTTTTCGAGTCAGGGATAAGTACATCATAACCATATCATAACTACGAACAAATTTACTTGTTCGTAGTATCATAATCTTTTTTTGTAAATATCTTCAATGTAGGTACAGACATAGTATTATATAATCTGTGGTACAGACACACTTCAGTTACAGTTTTATAATAGTTTAGAAGAAGAATAAGGTAAGTAAGTTTTAAAGTTACGACGACACCTATAAGCCAGGCTTTTTGACCATGCGAGCGCTTTTGGATTTATTTATTAATGCGAGTTGTGCGTATAGAAACTTCGATGGTGCGATTCGTGTCCTCGTGATTTAATTGGTTGAAAACAAAATCGTTGACAAATTTTACATCCTTTAAAATGAAAAAGAAAACGTCCGACCAAAATGAACTCAAATGCCAAGATCATTCATTTCGCGCCATCAACAAATCGTGCACATGCTCAATGAGCCCTTCACCTTTTGAATATTTCCTTATCAAGCTAAACTGTCACATTATGATATAAGACGGCTTAGCTGTTATACATTGACCAGAAATGCTACTGTTATAACAAAACGACACAAAGACCGAATTAATTAATTCAAAAACTATTATTCGATTTTGTCATTCCATTCACTATCATTAGAGTAAGCAGTATGACTAAATTTTTAATCAGTTTTTTTGGCTTTAGACGCATTTTTACATAATAATTAATTACATTTCATAAAATGACAAGTACCTACTATCTCTAAAAAATATAATAAGTACTTACTAACAAAAAACTTGACATTCTGAAATTGTGTTCCAATTTTTCTTGCCGTAGTACTTATCTTTTATAACACAAAATGTCGCCAGGATTAAAGCGACAGGTACTATATCGTGTGAACCCGTTCGATTCTTACGTAAATAAAGCAGTAGGTACAGTTACGTATCTCGTTCTCGTGTTTTCTTTAAATCCGATAAAATGTAAGTTGGTCAAAGAACCCAATTCAAATTTAAAGGTCCCAAGGTCAATATTTTACGTTCCAACTTTTTTTTCGGTTACATGGAAATATATTGAATGTGTTTTTAGTTTAATAAATGTGTTTTGTAATATAAGTACAACAACATATTTTGCGTACTTATTACCTATACAGGGTGTATTATTATTATTGAGTTAATGGGGCCTTAACAGCCTTGCGCCTGTGCCACTTCGACCATCGCTGATCTTTTGTGAACGCCCCTTCTACAATTCCCTATTAATCCCTACAGCAGTTAGAAATCGCAGTAGGTTTTTCACAGGGAGGTTTTGTATCTCATCTGGAGTCAGTACCTGTCTGCCAGGGTGTAAACGCATTAATTACTTTAGGGGATGCGTCAAACCATCAAACTAAACAACTATTCACCATGGGAACAACATAACTTTGAAAGGGTTGACGGTCTCTATTGACGTTCTCTATTCAGAGTGTTTCCGCGATTTCAATGTTTGTCCCATAGTGAAAGGTTTGAAGCATCTCTCAAACTCTCAAGTATGCACTTAGCCATTTAAGTTTACACCCTGTATCTTAGGTAATAAAATCGCGTTAAACCGAATTAAGGTTGTTTACGATCCGAAAATCGTGCTATAAAAGCTAAGTGTTGATTTTATATCAAAAGTAATCAAAACATAAGACGACCTTTGCTAAGAAAAATACCTACTTGTAAGAAAAAAAAATCCTTAAGTACTTAAATTTTTATACAATTCTTCATTACTTAGACGGAACGGATAGAATACAGTTAAATATTTGTCTTTAATCAATACCATGTGTTTATTTATTTGTATGAACACAAGTTTCCAAAGTATTAGGCGAAACTTTCATTGCCTTTTGCCTAAATAACCTCCCACTATAATCTCTACATCCCAATTTATTTCTTTAGTATTTACTGAACCTAGAATTTAAACAAGCTTGCACTTTTCTCTAAACACTAGTTTTGTCAAACACTTCATCAGAGGCCGGGTTAACGAACTCCATTCGGTTTATTTATTTTAGTGTTCAAAGACAAGCATTATTTGCACTCAACTCGTTAGAGATGGACTTACAAATGCAAATTAATGCCGGGCGAGCCCAAACGAGTGGTCAAATTGTTTGCCTGTTTTCGGTCACCGACTTGATCCACATGTTTTTTGCCAATGTTTTGCTATAGCCAAGACAATATGCAGAGAAACATCAATCTAAATTGGCCTAGTGCTTATGTAGTAACTTATTATTAATCTGTGCTAGTGCTCTTTACCTGTTGACGGTTTTTTAAGGTTAAGGATCAGACCATCAAACTGAACAACTTTCTCTATGGAAATAAAATGTAAATCTTGGAAAAAAATGCTGCCTCTACTGGCGAAATGCATAGGTTATTTTAGCCGAGCAGGTTTGCAGTATTGTGCAGAACGGCATATTTCTTCAGTTGTATCATATACATAACCTTAAAAACCGTACCATTTATAACAGTTAGATTTTTCTAGGAAGGCGTGGTCCATGGGATCCACCTTCGACTAAATTTACACATTGTTCTATTCACAATCGTCGCCAACGGCTTTGTCATCGGCCGGCATGACGGCCCGACAGCACAGTCTTTAGTGAACCTGCCTGCTGTGCCGGGGGTCGCGGGTTCGAATCCCGTAAGGGACAAATATTTGTATGACGAATATGAATATTTGTACCCGATTCATGGATGTTTGTATCTATATATGTATTCTATATCGTTGTCTAGTTATCATAATACAAGTCCAGGCTAGATTCTGGAACTTTAAATGTGACTAGATAATTTGTGTGACACTGTCCAAGATATTTATTTATTATTTATTATCGGGAATTTTATTTCCGTATCTATCTATCGCCAGTGAAGCTCCATTGGGTCACAAGTGATTCACTTGTGAAATGATAGAGCATATCACTTAGATGGAGCTGCAACTTATGACCTTAATGCATTAGAAAAATTTCAAGCTGCAGTGAATATATCGATATAATAAAACTCTTGCTTGATATACCACGGTTCTAAGAAAAATCTTCCACGAAATTTCGATTAAAAAGATTCTGTTTTCCTGCTATTGAGTGGATCACTCACTCAGTCTTTTTTTATTCAGGTTCAGATTCTGCTACCGTCTGGCAAATTGGCAATCGAGGCAATAAGTACATAATCCGTGTAAACTGTCTCACTCACGACAGTGTTCATTTCAATACGAAAGTGCTTCAGTGGAGTATAGGTAAGTAGGTAAAGTGAGAAAAACGAGACGAGGCAAAAAACGTAAACATGAACCTAAAGCTAGCCTTAAAGTGATCGTTTCACTGGGGATCTACTCTGACTTTCGATATATCGTGAATGTTTTCATTCAGGTGTCAACTCTAATCCAAAGAAGATCCGATAAAATCGTCGATGCCGATATATCGAAAATCGAAAGACCCAATTTGGGGATTGTTCCTTCTAAGTAAAACGATAATAGCATGAAACATTAAGCTAACAAATCGTTCCTAAGTTCTCTGTCTCTTTGGTATGAGGATTCGGATTCGGATCCTAGGATTGCAATCTTGCCGCTGCCACCTTGTTCGGATCGAAAGTCAAGGATCAAAGACAGTCTTCTATCCACTGAACCATTACGATATAATACAACTAGCTGTTGCTAGAGACTTCTTCGTCTGCTCTGAGTAAAGATATTCATTTAAACTTAGATCAAAATAAAATGAATGGATAGGCCTTACGCGAACATTTCAAACCAGAAAAATAAGGCAAAACAATTGAAAGGTTTACTTCAAATTTGTATGCAAGTGCCCTAGATTTGACAGATAATGGCGCTAGTTTGTATGGACCAAGTGCACCAGTAGTTTGCTTCAACTGACCGCGCTTTAGGCCTATCCATTAATTTTATTTTGATCGAAGCATTTAAAGGCAGTCGCAATAAATCTACATGAAATAAGTCGTTTTGTATTTATGTTTGTTTACATTTTTCATCTTGGCTCAGTGGGTTTACCGTAGCTTGCAGCTGCGTACTACACTTAAAAAGAAATTAAAGTAAAATCTTGAACTTTTCGACTATAAATAACGAAAACAATAAGTACTAAAATTGAACCAAAATGCGGCATTTTATGCTTTGCAAGATTAAAAACCAGTTTAAAAATATCTCTGAGATCTTAATTATCTTTAAACATAGTATTTCACTTTACGAGCCTTCAATTGTAGAAATTAACTATTTAATGCCAATTTAAATAAATATATAATATGCCCTCGACTGTTATTAACTTTCGGGGTGGTCACATAGGTACCTACTGAGCTACAGATATAAACGCATATCACGATCGATAATTGACTTTATCTTTAAAATCCATTGATTATCAGTAAATATCCAATACCCAGTTACGTGATCGATGCAGAAAGCAAAAAAGTAAGTATTGCTCCCGACCGATTTCGGCCACGGCGGCGCCTGCTTCAGCTCCGTTGTTGGCGTTTTTCTATGAATATCCCCCCCCGAAAATTAAATGTCAAACCCCCGAAACAAAAGTCTGGATACGTGCTTGGCTGGTGATCGAGCTTCGCATAAGCAAATAGATACGCATTGAAGTACAAAAAGTGTACCTACATCATATGTTCCACGCTGTCTTAGATTTCCTGAAAGTCTAAACTAACACAAACATTTAAATTTTTGGACATGCATTAAATACAAAGAAAAGCACAAAGTTTGAACAGTCAAAATGTATTGTAGAATCCTGGGACCAGCACAAAACAAGGATGGCAGCTGGTTGTTCCGGAAAAATTCCGAAATTGAAGAACTCGTGGCCTTCCCAAACATCATCGGGGAGACAAAAGCACCCCGCCTCCGCTGGCTTGGCCACATAGAAAATGGGCGAAGATCGGCATGTCAGGAGACACTGTCGACCTACTAGCCAATGTCCAGTGGGTCGCCGTACGTGAGCTTCAAGCTAGCTACAGGCAAGAGGTCACGCAGGATCGGGAAAAGTTGCGTTCTCTCGTTTCGGAAACCAAGATGGGTCGCTGAGCCAGCCGGGCTAGTTTGTTCGTTTTTCAAATTTTCCAGTCCTTCCTGTCTACATTTTAGCCAGGAATTATGACTGCAAGTAATAAATCTCGGTGATTTTTTGGCCATTGAAATACCCAAACAACTGTTCGCGGAAGGTGAATCACACGTCAAGTCACGACTGGCGACATGTCACAGACTCATTGCCAACTGCCAAGTGAAGGTGTTTGATTTACATGCGCACACGCTACTTTTGTCAATCGTCTGACGATCGATGCGTAATTCTTATTCTACATTATTATAAGTTTATGAGTCCATTTACAACATTGTTCAGTGTCGACTTTTTTGTTTCGATTTTCTAAACTGCCGATAGTTTTGATGTTCCAACAATCTAAACTTCATTATTCGATACGAATGATATCGATAGAGAAGTCGACACGTACCTAGACTATATTTCGCACCCTCAATACAACACTGGCACATACAATAATGTACAAAAAAAATTACGTCCTAAAAAATTCCCTGTTCAATCAGCATCTTGGGGTGCATCGTTTATAGTGATAGGTTTTAGAAAAAAGACAATTATTGCCATTATACAGAGTGTAACTTAAATGTGGGGTGCTTTAGACCATCAAACCTATCAAACTGAGCAATTTTCATTATAGAACCAACATCAACATGGCGAGAAAAAATTTACTGTTCCAATACATTTGGATCGCATGGGCGGATCGCCATTGGGCAATTACGTTTTCTATAGAACAGCAGTTTTCTTTCGCGATTTCAGTGTTGGTCCCTTAGTGAAAGTTGTTGAGTTTCATGGTCTGAAACATCTTTATATACCTATGTAACGCATGAAATTTTACACTCCGTTTACCCTTATGGGCAATTGGGCAGTATCACTTGGCTTGGCGACGGGAAGACGGTCAGTAGACCAAGGCAGTGTCACAGTGGTGGTCGACAGAGAGACGGAAGACAGTAGGCAGACCACCAGCACGTTGCTTCGATGAGGGTGACGGGTTCGCATTGGATCAGACTAGCACAGGACCCTGAGGAATGGCACAACAAAATGGAGCCCTATGCCCAGCAGTGGGTTGATATGGGATCATTTGATTGATGAGTCCTTCCTTTATAATTTATAGGTGAGAAATTGATATTTCAGAAAGTAATTTCAAGTTGTGACAGTGCTGTAGTAGGTACACGATTTAAACCCAAATAACTCGAACAAAGATCTGTTGTCAAACTAAATTACTACCGACATCTCATTATATTCACGGTAATAAATAATATCAGCATTAAATTGAAATTGAAGAAAAGATTTATTTTCCTCATTTGTTCCACTTGTATTGTTGACTCGAAGCAAGAATGCAGTTTCAAGCCAATTTAAATATTATGCAAATCACTTTAAAAGCCAAAATAAGTTTAAGGCACCCTCATAAATTGGATTTTGTATTGTATTACTTGTTTGATAAAAACAATGCTGATCAAAAAAAGAGAAAAAAAAACAAATGCCGATTATCATAATTTCAACATTTTATAGGTTGGTAGGTATAGGGTACCTATCCCATCCCACACACGATGCGATTTAGAAAGGTTAGATACATATCGGTCTATTGGTAACTGTAGCCATTCGATAGATATGGTCCAGCTTAAAAATTGGAATACTTTAAACCTGACTGTGAAAAAGAGGGAGGTGTTTGTTACGGAATTACACTAAGGGACTGCGTTATCGATTCTACGCTTTTACACTTTCTGGGTGGTCAGAAAAAACTACTGAAATACTAAAGGTACTCTAAACCTACCTACTTACCTACCCAAAACAATACCATGTTGGAAGGCTATACGAAGGCCGCAATAAAGTTATTAATCCGAATAAATTAACATCTGCCAGTCTGTCAATCAAGTTAAAAACCGTTTTTCTTGAGCTGTTAAATCTTCATAATGACAGCATATCGCTGTCAGATTAAAATAATGGCTCATAATAAATCTGCATTTCAAAAAGTAATGTAGCAAAACATTACCCAGGTAATATTTTAACAAAATATGGCAAGGGAGTCCATTATTGTATCCATCAATACAATGCATCCAGCATTGCCAAATTTGGAACCATTCTTTCACTGCAGTTTCAAGAATTTGTGGGAAAAAAGCAATCAGTCATCGTCATGAGCAGCTTATATCCCCACTGCTGGGCCATAAACCTGACATGGATGTAAACTGGAGAAAACACACAAACTGGAGTGGTCTGGCCTTACAGGTCTACAACAGGAAATTTATCAGCAATGTGACAACTCGTGTCTCAAAGTTCATACTGAACAACAGCAGGAGCAAGGCTCGTGCCATCGTCGGAGCCCTCACTGGGCACTACGCCACAGGCGCGATGATGCACAAAATGAAACTCACCCTAGATCCCAGCTGCCGGGAGATCTTAGGTTTCTTCCCCTCAATGGTATTGCCTCCTTCATTGACCATGTATTTGAAGGGCGAGGAAAGCAAAAAGTATTGGGGCTAACACAAAAGATCCCACTGGGTCGAAGTGTTGCTGGCCTGCCAGCCCCCACAACAAGATAAGATAAGATGGATGTTAACCATCAATCTTGGGGCTAACACAAAAGATCCCACTGGGTCGAAGTATTGCTGGCCTGCCAGCCCCCACAACAAGATAAGATAAGATGGATGTTAACCATCAATCTATCAGCGTCCACTGCTGAACATATGCCGCTCCCATAACGCGCCACAAAACTCTATGCTCCGGCTTGCTCATCTAGTCGCTCCTAACTTTCTCAGGTCGTCGTCAGTCCAACGGTATCCCTGCTAACAGCTTGACGAATTAGAACCTTTACTAGACTTGACCAATTAGAACCATTAAAGTACCTGACGAATCAAAACAAAACCGGGCTTAAAAGCCGCTTGACGAATTAGAACTGTCATCAGACTTGACCAATTGTACCCTAAATCGTTCATGGTCTCCATTTTGTAACTATGATTTCCCATCGGTTGTCAGTTTATCGGTAGATATGACCACCCATTGACAATTCACAATCCATCGTTCGTGCTTAATGCGGATTAGTGGACATGCAATTAAAGGAAAGCAGCAGCCGAGAGCGTCGCCGTCGCCGGAGAGGTATGAAAACTCAAACATGAGGTCCGGGTTCGAATCCACACGGACCAAAAAGTTTTTCGAACTTAGGCACGTATAACCGACTGCTCTTAAACGGTGAAGGAAAACATCGTGAGGAAACCAGCATACGCTAAAGAAGACATTCTGATGCGCATGTGAAGTCTACCAATCCGCATTGAACTCGCGTGGCGGACTAACGCCCACATACAATCCATGAGGGTACGCCTGCAGGGACTTATATAGGTTGATGATGATGACAGCAAAGCAGGACTCCCCAAAAACGACGACCTCCAAGAAGGCAAACACAATACTCTTTGTATTAGCTCGCGGAACGGAACCCGAACCGAAGTATTGAATGTCAGGGTCACAAGCCCGTTCTAAGTGGACTTGTTTGACATTTCTACACCACTGTAGGTGTCCGTCACTTGCAAGTAAGGGTAGCCACACATAGACTGCACTAATCGGCATAGCATTAAATTACCGATCTTTATTTTAGCCGAATCACTTCAACGCAGTCCACGATTGAACATAGACTTAAAGGATCTCCTTAGCGAATGATTTTGTGCACCACTGACCCAGATGTTCCCCGCGACGTCTACTTGGAGAGCCGTCCAATGTAAAAACTACTGTACAAATTGCATTAACTCTCTGGTTTACCATGAAATGCAATTGATTTAATTTCAGGTCTCTAAAACGATTGTAATATCATAATATTATATTATCATGATATACTATACCTACTATAGAATTGAAATTAGCTATACTATACAATAGCTAATTTCAATTCTTAAATGCATAAATTTTACACAGTCACTTTTGTACACGAATTTGGAAGTGTGAACTCAAACTCAAAACTTTTTATTTAAATAACATCAATTGTATTTTTTTTGACTCTACCACCGCGTCGGAAGGTGTTCCGTTTTGTAGAAAAAATGCGGTCAGAAACTGAGAAATAGCACTCTAGCGCAGTAATAATCTGTATCTCGTACTAAGCTGTATGTACGATCGCACAGTGTGTAACTATCCTAAAAAATCATGCAAGAATGTGGACTCTATTAGAGGGCAGGTGAAAAAAACTTTTACATACGATTATAGATAATTCCAGGAAGCGTAAATTGAGTATTATCTATTAAACATGTTAATAAGAGTTTTTATGTAATGCTCAACGTTGATACAGTGCTTTTAGCTGCCGTTTACCAGTTTGTTTATCATATAGAATGCATATTTAGGGACGCTGTAGATGTATTTTCTAGTGTGTAATCAAATTATTACTACTAAAGAATAAAGAAACATTGGTGGTCCTAATGGATACTATTTAAAGTAGCTTCGCTCTTCCGGGCAGGTGGTGCCCCAGTTCAATTCCAGTCTTACTTAAATCCATTGTAAGTACAATTACCTAGGTAAGTACTTAAATACTTAGTTTACCACTTCCTCGTAAGAAAATTCTTGATTAAAAAGAGTTTTCATTTTCTTTTTGATGGTTAAACATGGCTGAATATGCTCACATAATTCGGTATGTCAAGTTTTTTTTTGGAGGGCTGAATCGAAAACCATTTCGAGATAATTGTCTCAATAATCATATTTTCTATGTCAGAGATTTTAAAATGAAAGGATTACGGATATTTTTAATAAAATAACGTCGTTTTTCGGTACGTCCAGTGACGTCACTGGCATACCTGTGAACTCCTTGTTAAACATAAAATCAACTTAAAATAACCGGCCATTAAGAAAAAACAAAACATTCACAATGTCAGATTTTGACATTTGATGTTGCCGTATCTGTTTTCAGCATAGAGTTAGAAAGAGGAGGCACGTTTTACTTTTTTTAAATATAGCAGTAGGTAGTGTTTCTCCATGGAGTTCGAATTATTTTTTCTTCTCCATTTTTGCACTTAGAGATTACAGATCAAAATAATTTAAAAATTAAATTTATATAGATAAACTCGATGAATCGCAATAAAAATGAAATAGGTGTCTTAAAATTATGTCTTCTATCCGTAAAAAATATAAAAATGACGACCAAAAAAAACTTGACATACCGAATTCCAAAATAATTCAAAGAAACGGATTAACTACTTTTTTATCTTTAATATCATCGAAACATTTTTTTCGATCCCGAATGGCCAGTTGTCAACATAGTAAGGACCTTCTTACCATTTTATTTCACTTTTACTACATTAAATTGCTAATAGTATTTTTTTCGCCGAAATGGAAATGGAAATTAAAACAATTAAACCGAGCTCTTATAATATCTAGGGTAGGTTGGTACAGGTTTGCGCACCTTTAAATTTTTTTTTTATTGCCCATTAGAAAAAATAAAGTAGGTACAATATATTAATCTACGATTAATACTTTATTTATTTTAAAAAAACCTGTGTGCCATGCGTTGCAATTTCGCTTTTTGCTTTTTTTTCCCGACACACTTGCCGTTTTTTGTTAATTTTTAAACCACCCATGTATTAGAGCGAACAAAACAAGACAATGTTTTTCAAATAGGTCAAGCCGTTTTTGAGTTTTAGCGAGACTTACAAACAGCTAATAACAAAAAGTGACTAAGTATTTCTTGAAAGCTCATATCCAGTGTGGCATACCTACTCCTACCAACTTTTGAGCACAAAATCACGGCCTGTCTGCATATCAGCTGATTAATATAAGCTTTAAAAAGAACAAGATAGTATTATCTTGTCCAATTTACCTTCGTTTGTGTAGAGATTGATCGTACGTTGCGTAAAGCATGTTGTAATCTCATTGTAAAACAAAAGGCGGGCGGGGTGGTGCGTGCGCGCAATGACAAGAAGGAGAGCTGGCTGTCCGGGTAATTGTGAATTATTTGAGTTGAGAACAAATTGGATAATATTTTATGGTTCGAAAGGACTAGACTAGACCTATGATAATCATCAGGAGTGCTATTTTTGAAACTCATTCGGTGAGCTCAGCAGTTGAAAATATCAAAATTACTATAGAAATATGCATCTTTCAACTGCTGATTTGACTCTCAAAAATCATACTACAAGAGAGCGATTTTTGAGAGTCAAATCCGCAGTAGAAAGATGCTTATCTCCATTGTAATTTTGACATTTTCAACTGCTGAGCTCGCCGAATGAGATTCAAAAATCGCACTCCAGGTACCTATACGTCACACCTACCTCACTCACTACTCACAGGCTATACAGGGCCCAACTTAATATACTGGTGGTTTTTTAAGAGGATGATCAGACCATCAAAATCTAACTTTCACAAAGGGACCAAAATAGAAATCGCGAAAAAAAATATCTGTTCCATACCTAGGTACATTTGGAACGAGTAACCATTTGCGTATTCTATAAAACAGTGGCTTCTTTTTTGCGATTTAGAGGTTTGCTCTTGTGGTTAAGACGCTGTTATACCGTCGAGGCCGTTTGTTGAACAAGAACGAAAGTGTTTTAAACTGTGTTTTAAAGTCTGAAATTAAATTATGTCTTATTTAAGGATCGGGCGGATGGGGGACTGTTCTCAATTACACGATTAGATTAAGTTTACTAGATAGAAAAAAATCCCAAAGTTACCCCTTTTTGTTATGTTTTTTCAATACTATGATTAAACTGCTGTTATTTAACTTTTTATTCTTGTACTTAACTAAAAACATTAAATATTTCTAGTGAACTCAGGAGAAGTTTTAGCTTAGAAACTCCCATGAGCAAAGATATTGACGAAAAACACGTTTTTTTGCGATCCTGCTTTCAATTGGAGCGGGATGGCTAATTGTAAACTTATGCTTGCAAGAAAGAGACGCTTGCACTGGGATAACCTAGCCTTAAAGTTGTTCAGTTTGATAGTCTGAAACACCCCCTTAGATATGTAAATTGAATTCAGATTCTACGAAATAAGAAAAATAACGCATTGACGATGATTTATGATATCTTAAATGTTAATTGTGATTTGTGGCCATTCTAATATTAAAATGCAATCCGAGATCAAAATACGTGATCAAATGTCAAATTCATTTAGTTCGAACTGATGGAGATAAATGCATTTTAGGTACCCTACTAATACAGGTGATAACAAAGTAAAAACTTTGGTAGGTATAATGTGAAAACGTTAATTTTATTTAAGCGTTATTTATTTGTAGAGAAGAACAAAACTAATTCTTTCTTACACTGTTTTGAGCATCCTATGGCTCCTATAGGTAGGTTAGGTACCTACCTAGGTAGGTAGGTGATTTTTATAGAAATATATACTAATGTCTACTATAACTAACTATAAATTATATACTAATGAAAATTAGTAGAGCAATCGATATACATACTTGTATCGATTAAAAAAGGTATATGCCCTATAATCAATCAAAATTGTTATTCTTCTATAGGTAATCAAGTTTTCGAAAGGTCAAGTTAACACTATTAAATACAGTAAATACTTAATAGGAGGTAGGTAGTATAGGTAATAAAAAACTTGTAAAATAAAATAGCAATGTGGCTAATAAAATAAAATCACCTAGCTGACTTTTTCATACCGTAGTTCCTAGTAGATTATCTACATTACCGTATAACGTTACCTTTCCATAAAAACATAAACCCAAATTAAAAATTTTTTATTCAAAATAACATCACATATAGATATAGCTACCTAACGTCATTTTGTTGACTCTACCACCGCGTCGGAAGGTGTTCCGTGAGGCCAGAAACTCTACAACACACATCTTTTAAACAAAACAAAATTAAAAATACAATACACCACTAATTTTTAATTAGTAACGAAACTTTAAAGGTGTATTCACTATTCAGACCATGAATCTGAACAGCTGTCCCTAAGGAACATGGGCTGAAAAACGGTAGAATTTTTTGGACCTCCCATACAAAGTGCGGATCGGCCGATGAATTTCCAAAAAAAAAACTCGTTTTTCGACCCATGTTCCTCAGGGAAAGTTGTTCAGATTACGGTCTGAATACACCCTAAATTTTCGTTACTAATAAAAAAATAGTAGTGTATTGAATCAAATAGTGTAGCAATGTCAAGACCATTTTGGTCATTCATTATAAACATCGAGTTCATAAATGTTGTTAATGTTTATGTTTGTATTTGTTTTTTTAGTTTTTTTTTTAAATGTAATAGTTGTAATCAAAAGTTTAAAATAAACATTATCAGAAGAGAGAAGTTCAGAGGACTTGCTTAACATGGGACCGAGAGTTATATTCCTTGCATGGGACTTAAACTTTTTGTCTGGCAAGTTTAGAATATAATCCAAAAGATAAAAATCTACAGACTTACTAAGAATAAAAAACATAGATTACCTACAACCTAGATTACAACCTATCAAAAACATAAACAAATGAGATGATTCATGTTTGATAATTGCATAATAATTTGATAGTTTTAGTCGCATCGGAAAATTAGATCACCTAATTAATTAACAATGATAGCTTGTTTACCCGATGACCTAGAAAAAGTTAATCTTAGTGTTTAGTAGGTTAATGACATCTTTTCTAAAATCGATTAATCTCAATATTTTCTTTGGACTGGGTCAAATGTAAGAACGTGAGATAAATATTGAAATTATAGACTAAGATAATAATCCTACTGTGACATTCCCGTTTCATTAGATCCAGACGGCCCTTAACTTAGACCATAACATGATATAACTATGGTACATAACGTGTTACACGTGTAATTCGGTAGGTGTGTTAAGAGAATTTTATTCGGAGAGCGAAAATACGCGCTGCATACAAACGTACTGTTGGTGATATTTTCAATACTAACCAATTAAAGTCAATGAAATTTTGCAGAAACAATCTAGAAACAAATCTCTATGCTTATATGGAGTCAGATTTTCGTTAAAATATACAGTTTCAATGCTAGCATTAATTTAAGATTTGTATGGAAATCTTTGAGGCACTGTAACTTGAAAACTATATACATTTTAATGAAAATCTGACTCCATACAAGCATAGAAATTTGATTCTAGATTGTTTCTGCAAAATTTCATTGACTTTAATTGGTTAGTATTGAAAATATCACCATAGTACGTTTGTATGGAGCACGATCCGAATAATATACCCTTAAGATTTTTTTTTGTTTTTTATTTTTTTTACGTAGGTACTTATTATAGAAGACATCACTTTAACAAAATCATTTCTTTTTTTTTGCGATTCATCGAATTTATCAGCATAAAGGACACTGAGCAAAAATGTATGACCACTGGTCCCAGAGCCCCTGCTATGGCACAGGTAGGAACAGTAAGAGGATACCCTAACGTAGGTACAGGTTTACACACAGCGACACATCAAGCTACGCAAAACCAAAAAAAGCGTGTCCGTATAGCTAGCATACACATAAAAGCGATCAGGCTAGAATTAGTGCCTAATTAGTTCCTAGGTCAAATAAATAGTGCCTTTATACTTTACGAGACATCGATTTTTTTTACCTGGTACGCCGACGTCGTACGTTGACGTCAAGGTCTACGCTTTTACTTAAAATATTAGTACTTGCAGAGTTACTATTTCATGCATTATTTATTTGATGTAGTTGTTATAAAAAGAAACGTCTCCGTCTGTAAGAACTTTTGTGTGAACTCGTGTGTACGCTAGGGCAACGCCAGCTCCGTGTTTTAATAAAAAGACTTATTTAGATCTCCGTTCCCTGAAGACCTATGCTCATGAGATTTTGGATGCCCTAGGGCACTATTTGAGCACTATTTTTTGAGTGTAAAATTGTTGCTGTAATGAAAGCCGTTTTAGCCACAGAAAATGTGTACGCTGCCTTGACGTCAATCTAGCCCAGCATTACAGGCACTTTCGGGCAAAGTACATATAACCAGGAATCAATTTAGCTAGTTCTGTCGGTAGTACTAGTATTTATTCTGTGGTTATTATATTTTGAATGTATAGGTGAGTACCTATACTATTGATGACGATACTATAGGCTTGTAATTCGTAAATAAATTACCTTTGCTTATAAAAACGATAAATAATATCAGCTCGTTTAAGAGAAGATATTATAATACCAATCAGAACGTGTGTAATTCATTATTTATTTTGACGTAATCTCGTAATGTCATCTCATTTGTACGCATGGTGTATGACAGAGAGGTCTTAATATTTGGCTTTGTTTTGTCTTTACTTCTGTTAAACAAGTATTTGATTAATTACACTCTTGGTTGATTGCATATTAAGACTTCCAACATTTAAAACAATCATAACGTAAACATGAAACAAACGTAAAAATGTTGAATGGTGGTGATGGTGAATTATTGATGTTTTTCCAAAAAAATATAAGGAAAAAGTTGCAGATGAATCAAGATTACATCAGATTCATTGAATTCTGAAATCCCTAAAGGTCTTTTTGCACTTTAATGCACGTCTCCGATCCTCTTAATTAAAATAAATTAAAGCATAACTAGTATAAATTATACAAATTATCGTTTAATTTAAACGATGCCGGTGCAATTACCAAATTAAGTTGTCGAGTTGAGATCGCTCAAAATGGATGAAAATGTAAATTTACGTTTATCAAGAACAGAATACATTATTTTTTACCATACAATCAATGTTACCTTTGCTATGTCCCTATGTTTTGCTTTTTTACATTAATTAATTACTGTATGAACTAGGGACCTTCGAAAATGACAAATTTTACCGCCCCACAGTGTTTTAAGAACTGAGTTTTGGTGACGTCCACGTTTTATTCAAGAAATCGATAGTTTTTCTAATTCTGAATGCAAGAGTAAAACTCCGGCTTCGATACGACTTATAGTTTTTTTTATAATAAATGACAAAAAATCCGCAATCCGGATTCCGGAAAACATATAACGTATTATTAAAAAAGAACTGAAATACTTTTTTTTGTTTTGATTAAATCTTATAATTGTGTACAAGACAATACACCTTTCCACAAATTTTGGACATTTTACTGCGAATAGGTAACGAAATATGACCATTTTTCGTATTTCAGTTTTCATGTTTTTACTCGACCATAACACCGTATTAGGATGAGATTTCTACACCGAAAAATTGTTTATACCCTCCTTTATAGGTTCTAATAAAATCACAGCCCAGTTCCGTTTTATGTAGAAGTTATTAATAATTTTCTATTTTCTTCAGGGTTGTCACTTACTCATATCCGGTAATACGTTATATTTTTGAATACCTAAGTCGTTTATATTTTTATCCGGATAAATAATTGCGAGTTACAAAAACCAATTTTGTGTTATATCATCGCCATTGACACGTAGTCTAGGAAAAATACGGTTTGAGATTGCATTATAGACACTTTATTACATTATGTTTGAACTAGTATTGCTGTTAATTTATAATACTTTTGTCTACTCTTTACTATCTTCTTATCGTGTGGGCAAGCCTTGGTGTCAGAGTTTTTTCATACCGCCTTACGGCCTCTTAATTTACGATATTAACCGGGGATTTTTATTTTTATACGTAAAACGAATTAAACAAAGCAGTCCTGTACAAAATCACCAGTTACAATATTTTTGTTCATACCAAAATTTAATGTTTTGTAAATGTCTTAATTATCTAATATTACACAATACAAAATCAGGGATATATTCTTATTCCTAGCTATATTCCAAATAAAGTAAATAAAGTATACATATATCTAAAGTGCCATTAATGCAACCTACTCCATACAAAAATCCGTAGATTTCCCCGACTAACGCTTATGTAAAGATTTAGCAGATATTTGTTGCTAACTCAAAATCAATCATTTTTACGCCCAAAAATTTAGTGTAGATTTAAATCATCACATTTAAATCATCATAATCATAATAATTTATTGCCATTAATCGTGTCTATCGTACTCTCGAAAATTTAATATCTATGAACTAGAATAGGTATTATTAACTATTAATGTCGATAGGTACCGAGACTTGTAGTAACCGCAGAAGCAGAACGACGACCCTTGAACATAATTATTTTTAAGACTTCGTTATTAAAAATTAGTTTAATAACTTGTTGTCAGCATCTGACCAACAATTTGTCTTTGTTGAAATCTAACTGTTATTTAGCTGTTAGTTCTCCAAAGAGGAAATAAACAAATAATAAATAACTAAAACCCAACTACTGAAAAATCACGCTCTAAAAAGTATGAAACAAGAAAATATAATCATCTGAAATTTTGTTGTGTAGTTTGTATACCTACCTACATGTTATTATTATAACAATTTCAGATCAGAATGTTTTCATGTTTCATACTTTTTAGAGCGATATTTTTCAGTATTCGAGTTTTAGTTTTTGATCTTACTTTTTATTTAAATTATTTTGGGTATTTTGGTTTATTACAAATATTACAATATACATCTTTGAAAGTCACATAATAATATCCTATAACTAGTGGACGTTCAAGACGCTTCCAACAATACCTCATTTGTCAAATTATGATAAGGAGTTTAGAAGTTATGAGGAAACCGATGGATATACATACATACATAAACATTGTCTGTTTTTACGGCACTAACAGAGTATAATTTGCTTTATGTAGAATACAGCTATTAATAAAAATGTTTAAAAAAAAGAAGTAGAAATTACAACATAAACTTATAGAAAAGATGGTTAAAATATTATATAATCAGACACTTCTAAGAAGCAAGCAAGAATGTTTAATTAGTGTTTCATACAAAACCTAAAAATTTTAATATTTAATTTGAAGTCACATGACAACCCTAAGCCCGGAAATTCCGGACAAACCTAAAATTATTAATAACTTCTACATAAAACGGAACTGGGCTGTGATTTTATTAGAACCTATAAAGGAGGGTATAAACAATTTTTCGGTGTAGAAATCTCATCCTAATACGGTGTTATGGTCGAGTAAAAACATGAAAACTGAAATACGAAAAATGGTCATATTTCGTTACCTATTCGCAGTAAAATGTCCAAAATTTGTGGAAAGGTGTATTGTCTTGTACACAATTATAAGATTTAATCAAAACAAAAAAAAGTATTTCAGTTCTTTTTTTATGAATTTTTTCCTCTATTTATGACCCAGATTTTGGGAAACTTTGACATTTATTGTAAAAAAAACTATAAGTCGTATCGAAGCCGGAGTTTTACTCTTGCACTCAGAATTAGAAAAACTATCGATTTCTTGAATAAAACATGGACGTCACCAAAACCCACTTCTTAAAACACTGTGCGCCCGTTTACAGACATCCATTAAACAAATTTAACAAATTTAAACAAAAAAAGCAAAACAAGCCAAAGTCTTTCTCATATTATTCTTGAAAGAATTATTAAAATCGGTTTAGTTTTGGAGGAGGAAACTGGTGAATACGAAATGCTATTTTTTTCGATTTTATGTAGATAAAATTGGTCCGAGCTGTAATTGTCTCTTTCGCATTCTAGTCGGTGGGGTGTATGGGTGGGGCGGATCGGACAAATATGTATACAGTCGGAAAAGTTACCTATTCTCCAAATTATCATTTCAGCCCGCCTATCCTCTTAAACAGCGTGTAATGGGTGATTTTACTTGGTTTACCCTACGAATTCTTTATTCGTAGGGTTTACCCATTATAAGTTAAGTTAAGTTTACCCATGATACTGAACAACTTTCCCTAAGAAACCAATAGGAAAAAAAACAATTTTGACTTTCCATACTAAATGCAATCATCTGATCAAACGTTTATTAGTATGAAAAGGGAGTCGCGTTGTGGATCTGCTAGTGGGTGGTCGCGTGTCGCGTGTCGCTCGTCGGTTGCCCCCTCCCAGCTCGACAGCGGGGCTCCAGTGGTGGCTCAAGATAGTGTTCTTTTGTAAGAACAACCCTTGAAGTCACCAAAATATCTTCATAACCGTACAACGTTAAGCACTTTTGCTACAAAAACTCGACATTGACAAAATCATCACAAACCAAGATGGCAGCCATATTTTAAAAATAGAATAGAATAGACTATTATGAAAAGTAGGCAGGATGTTTTGACGGCCCGACAGCACAGTCTGTAGTGAACCTGCCTGCTGTGCCGGGGGTCGCGGGTTCGAATCCCGTAAGGGACAAATATTTGTATGACGAATATGAATATTTTTACCCGAGTCATGGATGTTTGTATCTATATATGTATTCTATATCGTTGTCTAGTTATCATAATACAAGTCCAGGCTAGATTCTGGAACTTTAAATGTGACTAGATCATTTGTGTAACACTGTCCAAGATATATAAAAAAAAAAAAAAAAAAAAAAAAGGATGTTAAGTTGATGCTAGCTAGACAGTTGCATTACTTTAATGGGTGATGTGCTCATCATTAAAAAAAAATACTTCAAATACAAAAGTTCAATCCGCTGATTGTATTGTAAGGCCAATTTTTTGTTCAAATTTCCTATTTCTTTTCTTAGGGAAAGCTGTTATCATTATCATACGTCACCTCTCAAACAATCACCTCTTAAAGTAGGTAGGTACCTAATGCAACTGTTTACCCAAATCCCCTATGTGTAGTGGACCTGTAAGGATTCCATTAAGTACCTACACCTACCCTATAATACCCCTCTTCGCCTATACTTAAAAGTTTTTATCAAAAGTCGTAATGTCTTGAGGAAGCCATACAACAATATACTTATTCAATATATTTTATGGATGAGGCGAGTGGGTGCAAATATCACAAATTAGCATTGTTATAAAGCAGGTAGGTAGAGTATGATTAATAATTGTATGGTGATATGGTAAGTATATTCTACTCCAATAGTAAAAGTCTTAAGACGTAAACAAAAAATTAAAATAATGAAGACAATTTTAATATAAAGTACCTGCTTAGGTAGGTAATTATGTAAGTAGAGGTACCTAAATTCAATGAAATACATAACCTTACAGGACATTAAATATTGAGGTGTATGCGCATACCAATGTTAACATTGGGCAGCAAAGGTAGTTAATTGTACTACACGGCGACACATCAAGCTGTACAAAACCAAAATAAGTTGGTTTTGTATAGCTTGATGTGTCGCCGTGTGTACTTAAAAGTATACTCCTTTTGCTGTTTTTTTGGGCATGCCATTTTGCTTGATTACTATAGTTACCTATGTAGATTATTTTATAGGTAAATACCTACATAAAAGCTAGTGTTTAAGTGTGTGTTTACCTACTACGGTTAATACATAAAAGATCGTGTTTACGTCTCGGAAATGAGCCAAGACCAAGGATAAGTTTCTTTACGCAAGAGTCTTCAACGGAATCTGAAGAAGCGTTTAAATGACCTGCCAACAAAACCTCGCTCACTTTTATAGCGACTAGCAATCCTGCTACATTTTATGCTATAATTATTATAAATTAGGTATACAATTATACAAATACCGTGTTACGTTCGGAATGATAAATGGAATAAAAACACAACTTATACTCGCAATTGTTGCATTTGTATAAATAAGGTTTAGAGATTTAGATTTTTATTCGTTTTTGCAATAAAAATATGTAAAATAGTTTATTTCTACATACTTAAACCTACCTACTTACATAAACTAGCCACTTCTGGCCGCATCTTCTCTACAACGGAACACCTTCCGAAGCGGTGGTAGAATCAAAAATGACGTCAGAAAGTTATCTATGTGATATTATTTTGATTTAAAAAAAATTGAGTTTTGAGTTTTTTGAGACTATCAAATAAGAAAAAAAAACAGTACCATTGACTTGTGTGATCAGGAGTGCGATTTTTGAATCTCATTCGGTGAGCTCAGCAGTTGAAAAAGTCAAAATTACTATGGAGATATGCATATCTCCATAGTAGAAAGATGCATCTTTCTACTGCTGATTTGACTCTCAAAAATCATGCTTAGGAAGTGAGATTTTTGAAAGTCAAATCAGCAGTAGAAAGATGCATATCTCCATAGTTATTTTGACATTTTCAACTGCTGAGCTCCCCGAATGAGATTCAAAAATCGCACTCCTGATCAAAGGACACTAATGCCAAAAAGTCGCCTGTGATAAAATAGCCCTAACCCCGGTGATAAAATTGATTCAAATTTTATTACCTGGATTAGTAAACTGGGTTAATAAACTCCGTAATCATCTAGAGGTTGGAGGCTATACTATACCAGCACGGCGACAAAGCAGTCCACACCGTTTTCCCTAGTAGACGCCTTAGATACAAATTCCGAAAATATTCTAAAATGTTTACGTAAGTACGAAAATAGCACACATAAAATATAGCGTTTCTTTTCTTTTTTCTAGATTAGAATGTGTGGAATTAAAAAATATAACACACCTGAAGAAGAAAAATTCTCCAGCATAGCGGCATGACCTTTACAAATCGATACCATCTCAATATTTCAGCTCGGCGTGTTAACGGAGACTGTTTCCTTGAAATTTAATATTTTTAATCGTCTCAATTATTTATAATAGTTATGAAGTGGGCAAAAGAACATTAAAATCTCTCAATGCGTCTTTAAATTTCATCGACATGAAGGCAATGACTTCCTTTCTGGTTTGTAACAGGATTTTTGTGCCTATAGTTTAACCCAGTTTGATATTAATAAAAAATTATAATTAGGAATTTATGACAATTATGTTTTTTCTTTTATGACAACATTTTTAAATAATAATAATAGGTAGGTCTTTTACCTGATATTTGTAGGTATATATTTAATTAATTAATAATGTATTGGTGAAGACGAAAAGATATTAATAAAACTCTACAAAACGGCAAAAGAAGGGAATGAAACAAGAGAGGAAAAAACCTAGTATTCTTAGTGTCTTACCTGAAAAAGTGAATTTAAAACGAAATACCTACTTAATGTAAAATATGTAAATTAAATATAAAACCACAAGACAAACTAGGTACCTAAGTGAATCTTTAAGTAGGTACCTATCAGTTTTGTATGAAATCGCAGAACTATTTGTTTACAATTATCGCAGTGCAATGTGGTGTGTACTTTAGTTACCTATTTACCTATAATATTCTGTAATAAAGCTGTAGATATAAAGAGCTTTTTACTGTATAATGAGATCTTTATTCTTACTTAGGTACGTTCTAAAATTTTATTATCTCGTTGCATTAATATTACAAAATTTTATGGTTACATTTTAGCATAAGTATTCGTATTATAATAGTTATACTTAACTTAAGATTGTCTGGCCAAAAAAGTCACCAAATACCAAAATGACAGCTTAATTTAAATAAACTCATTCGGACATGTTTTTCTTGATCGATGATTTATCTTTATTACGAACATTTTAAATAATATAGCAATTAAAAGTTCAACGACCAATTCATCGAATTGGAAGTTAAAAAAAAATATTATTCATTGGAGTCAAAAAAAAATTAAAGCACGCTTTACTTTTTATGCGGGTGACAAATATGGCGTCCGGTATGCACATTAATAAATATTTTTAAAAGCTTAAAATCGGCATCTGCCATTTTTTGCAAGTGTTATTGCAAGATAGAGCAGACGAGATCTTACCCTTCTTTTTTAAATTGAAAATGTCAGCTACTTTAAGCAGTTTTAACATGACCGGTTCAAGTTTGCTAATTCAATTTCTGTTTTTCTTCAAGTTCATTAACGCAAAGTGGTGATAATTTCTTGGTTTTTATCTGAAAGTCTCGACACTTAGTAGAAGTAGAGCAGTTTCTGATACGTAAACAAAGTTAAGGAAAATTCTTAATATCGCAGTCAGTTTTAATTAGCTGGTTTTGTAATTAAGAGTACCTATACCTTCCCAATGTGAAGATTCGTTAATACCACACAGTAAACATATCTTTAACTAAGGATCCCCGATGTTTTATGTTGATGCTCTAAGAGCTCTTAACAACTGTATCATGACTTACGTAGTATTAGACTCTTGGCCAAGCCTCAAAGTCTAGATGGTGACCGATAGGTGATTAGGTTATTTACTTAGGTAGGTACTTTATAAGAAAATGTAAAAACTCAAACAGCAACTTAAGTTATTTTTAATTATCCTATTCTTACCTTGATAGTAATTCCAAGATGCGGAGAAAGCCTGAAGACAATTCCAATTTTACTAAAACCTTCGAATACTGGCACAAAATACCGAAAACTCCAAATTTTTAAAAGAAAAATAAATAAAAAGAAAAACTGTTCTAAATTCAAAGAGCGCGCGAAATCGCAGAAATGTGTCAGTGGCGCGTCGCGGCGGCCGGCCTAGGACGGTCTACGTGTTTTGAATCGTTAATAGAAAGATCGAATTTTTCGAAATTATATATTTTGGGAGCGGTAGTGTCGCATCGGTGCGGTGGCGGGATTTTGAATGGCGCTGCGGCGCGCGGTACATCCGAGACTGGCGGAGCCGCAGGATATCGACTTTATAAATTGACTTTGTCCATCACGAGACGTAGGTACCATACCTAACTGTTTACGCCTTCGGCTAGAGGAGTGACATATGCCTCGGTGGATCATAATTGGCAGATAGGTACCTACCTATAGATGTTCGCTATTTGGTTTTGGACAAAAGACCGATGAGTCATCCGCTTTATATTTAGAACTCATATCGACAATAAATTGTTAGTTTTAGAACCTATAAAGCACAAGATATTTGTGACCTGGAGCCAACAATGGTCCCAGTTGTCGGGACTTAAAACAGCTAATGATGGAGCAAAAACCTTATCTCACTACAGCATAACTAATGAACATGAAAAAAAAAACTCGGATAAATTATTAGAACTACCCATCAAATTTCATTCACAATGAATGCTGAAGCTGCTGGTAAAGTCTAAACTACCTAACCCTTTCAACAAAAAACTGATTTGATATCGGTTCATCCGTAAATCTACCTACATAAACACGGTCGGACAAAGACTTTAAACTTCGGGGGTTAAGGACGTTGTAAATGTTACATTTAATTCTAGAGGCGTGATCAGGAGCAAATACTCTCAAGGTTAACAGAGACAAGCAACTTTCGACTTATTGGTGCATGTGTGGTAGATACCCTATGTGCCAGCACATAATAAATAATTACTAGTACGTGTGCCAGCCAGCACCAGACCAGATGACATGTGAATGTGACAAACTATCGGCCTCCCAACCAGAAGGACGGGATTTCTGAAAAAAGAAGACCTAGAAAAATAAAATAAAGAATGTATCGACTGCTTTTGTGAAGAACTGCGCATTTATTATCTCAGAAAGTGATCCTGCGATTTGGCGATTCGCGAATCCGTACAATAAGTTATTAATTTATTCGGATTTGTAGGTATGTTTTCGTCTCTTCTCGTGTTTGAACCAATGTCAATCAAAATGTGTGAGTTATCCTATAGTATATTTAAGTATGAGCTGAGAAAGGCTAATATTTCGACTACAGCATGAGTGATTCTCATGCGATAGGTAATATAATTCATGCTGACTCGAAAAGAAGAAGCTGAGAAAGGACATGGACATTGGGACTTTTTACCCCGAAAACAAAACGAACTCAACCCGGGAAAAGCAGCGAGCAAATGCTAGCGTATAAAACAAAAGATAAACTAAAAGTTCGTCTTCAAATATCTGCTCTGGAACCTGACCGGTCCAGATAAGGTCACAGACAGACCAAACAGAAATATAAATTATTTTTAAATGGTTTAGTTGAGTGAGACCGAAGAAAACAGAGGTGTGAAAATGACCGCTAAATTGGAAAACAAAACACGACGCCCGATATTTTGCGTAACGTAAATACGATGTGCCAGTACTACACCAAAGTATTGAAGAATGAACGGAAATAAGTAGGTACACCTACTTCCAGAGTCCAGACTTTACCTACCTCATGTAATCCGTTAACCGAATCATCTCCCACGCGAATCAACAATACTTTGCAGACCGATTAGTGTAACCCCGCGTGTTTTACACACATTATGTACTGATGTACTAATTAGTTACTAATACCTACGAAGAGAAAATTCGAAGGGAAAATAGAGGCGAACAGAGGCAGAGGAAGACATACACAGAGTTATCTAGAGCAAGATGACAGAAAAGGTTGATGCCGTTATCGTATCTGGAACTCAAGGCACCAGCGGATAAACACATTACCCTTCCTTTGCGTTGCGCAGTCGGGTAAAAAGAGACAGGATTGGCGAATACCCCACCGATCAGAGCCGTTGATGACATATAGCAAATACCCCATTTTTTAATGCTTAGATTAGTTAGAGGGATAAAATCTTTTATAGGTAAACTAGCGATCCGCCCCGGCTTCGCACGGGTGCTATGCACATTTATAAACATTCTTCTTGAATCACTCTATCTATTAAAAAAGCGCATCAAAATCCGTTGCGTAGTTTTAAAGATCTATAAGCATACATAGGGACAGACAGACAGTGGGAAGCGACTTTGTTTTATAGGTATACTATGTAGTGATTGCATGATCTCTCTATCTGTAGAGTAAGAGAGAGTTAGGGCTTGTTTCATGGCTCCTGGATAGGTGCTTAATAGCGTAGGTATCTGGACAGATCCTTTGAAGATTTGTCAAACGAGCTGTCATATTAGCTATTAAGATCTCATCCAGAAGTGGTAAAACAGTCCCTTAGTTTCTTTTTTCGTCCTCCATTCGCGTAAGTAAATATTTCGATTTCGCCCATCTCGAATAAAGAAATCCTCAATGAGAGATATCAAATCGACGTTTAACGGAACGAAGATAAATTCAAAGAACAGAAGCTGCGGACAAACAAGCCTGTCGCCTGTCCGAATGAGATTGTGCCACACACACGTCCAATAAATAAGTGAAGCACACCAATATATCGGGTGATAATATCTACAGCCATACTGCTTGTTTACGAGATTGGTACGAGGCATAGGAGACACGCGGGGAACCAGCTGAAAAGTGAGCCACGAGCGAGTCACAAACCGAAAGGGTAGTTAGTGAGTAACATAACATAAATAAATATGCAAGTCGTAACGTAAGTATTCATTGATAAGTATAATTCATTAATTTTTTTTTGCATAATCACTTATGCTTATGCAGAGTTTTATTTAAATGACAATATCTGACACCAAGATTTTTTTTGGGGCTGGGGAGTGCCCACTCCAAATAAAATATAAATTTGTTCTTCAGGCGTGTGCCAGATGTGGTGTACCTTAGTTTCTGCCTGCCCCCGTAAGGCAATGGCGTGAGCACACGTATGTAAATTAGAACATTAGAGCTAATTAAGCCAATCCAACCACCCAAAAATAAGTACAACTTATTGCTACCTTCGACCAAAATAATAGGTATTTTAGTCGAAGATTGCTACCCTACTTACATAGGTGCAAACCTAATTTAAAATCATAATTGTTTTTGTTACATACAGGTGAACACATGACAAAATTTTTACAGAATTCTAAAAATAATGATAAGAAAAATATCTGACACTAATTAAACAAATATTTCAGTTTACTATTTCCACCGTTATTTCAAATATTGCAACCCTCTAACCATTAATTTGTAATGAACTAATGATTGATTGAAGTAACTAGTTAGATACCACATGTTCCGTATCATTCTAAACTCCATAAAATTAACTGGGGCTAGGTCACACAGACAACTTTGGAAAAAAATATTAAGTACTAGGTTACTTAGAGATTACCTATGAGAAATATACTTTTTTGCTGTATGGGTATGGTTGACACTCAGAGGTCAGACCTCAGCTTGTCAATCTATCAAAAGCTTTAAGAGGAATATAGGCCGGTCATATCTTACACAAAAAATCGCTAAAATAACAAACTAACGTCTAGTTCTGAGTTTTTAATATGTTGTTAGGACCACTACCAGTAGCGTATATCCAAGTTTGCAGCTTCGAAAGACCTGTGCTAACTTTGCAGCACTCGAAAAACCATCCCGTTTTTTGGTTTTTTGCTTACATCTCTAAGTCTATAAGTCGTATAGAAAAGTTTTCTAGGTACACATTAAACCTGATAAAATTTCCTACAAAACGAGTAGTATGTACTTGTCTTATAGGACTTATCCTTTGATAGCTACAGGGCCAAGAAAGAAACAGCATTTTAAAAATTATGAAATTAGTATGGCAACCCTCATGAAAGTTGAAGATAAAAAGAAAATAATTTCATATTTTTAATTAGCGACCCCGAAAATCCTCGGATACAAATTTGCAGCTGATTCGGTGAACCTTTAACAGCTGCTTTGGCGTTTTAAAGGGCTTTGAACTTTTTGGCATAGTGGTAACCATAATTTTGCAGGAATTTCGGAAATTTTTCAAAAATGCGGCGCATCCTGAAACCTATGTATATCGATAGAGTATGTATAGACGAACAAAAAATGTCCTATAAACTATAGTCCTAAAGTGCAACGTTTTCGAGATAATGCATGTTAAAAATGTTGTGTATACAGGGTAAAAATAAATACTTAAAACTCTTAAGGGGGTTGTTTAGACCATGAAACTGAACAACTTTCACTATGGGACCAACATCGAAATCGCGAAAAAAAAAACTGATATCTCATACAATATATTTTTTTTTTTCCCGATTTCGATATTGGTCCCATAGTGAAAGTTGTTCAGTATGATGGTCTAAACCACCCCCTTGAATGTTTATTTGTATTTTTGTAACACCTTGTACCTACCTACTTGTAAGGGTGTAAGTGACAGCCTAGCAAATACTGAAACGGTGAACTCAAACCATCAAATAGAACAATTTTCACTATGGAGGCTACCTCAGGAAACGCGAAAAAAAATCTGCGGTCCCATACAAAACTGTTATACCTACCTGACTAAAATGTATGGGACACCAGATTTTTTTCTTGCGTTTCCTGAGGTAGGCTCCATAGTGAAAGTTGTTCAGTTTGATGGTCTGAGTTTACCGTTTCAGTATTTGCTAGGTTGATCATATATCAATAGAATCGCAACGCTCCGTCGGTAGCGAGTTGCAGAGAGCTATGGAATTCAATCTTGAGGTCCAGGTCTGAATCCGCACGGATGACATAATTATGCCATGTACCAATGAGTTTTGTCTGACTTATGTACCTTCGTAGCACCAACTGCTCTCAAACGGCATAGGAAAACATTTTGAGGAAACCTGCATACGATGAAAAAGAAATTCCGATGCGTATATGAGGTCTACCGCACCGCATTGTGCACGCGTGGTGGACTAACGTACATACACCCTCCATGAGGGTAGGCCTGTGCCCTGCAGTGGGACGTAGGTGGTGGACGTTTGGGGTGGTTAAGGATCTACCTCCTCCACCCCGGACAACGCCGCCACCACAGACTACCAAGTTTGTGGTGACGGCCGAACGATCCCCCCACAGCGGTACTAGGCTCCGCAAGGAGCCGCCTGGCTTGCGCCCACCCTCCTGCTGGAGTCTTGCGCCAAGCAGCTTGCTGCATTCCGTCAGTGTGCAGGAGTGCCAGTGCTATTGGGGAATGGGAGAAAATCAGCTGTGCTGTTCGGAACCGGTCTTGGCCTCTGAGCAACACTGTACCGGGAAACTCATTCTGGAGGGTAGCGGGATCCGAAGCACGGTGACAGTCGTGGGTCGGTACCGCAGTTAGTAGGGGGCCCAAGTAGTGCGCTCGCCACGAGTGAAAGGCTGCCCCACTGCAGCCTTGGCGACTGGAAGTGAGGTCCCGGTGGCCATTGCAGGGGGGATCGGGCGTCCCCGCAGTCTACAAGTGAGTTTCCCATCAGTCAGTCGAGCCCAAGAGGTCCATCAGGGTAACTGAGGAGCGTATCTCGACGGAGCGGAGCTTGTTTTTCTGGGGGACTTAAATGCCCACCACAGCGAGTGGCTGTTCCTGTTTCAGAAAACTAACCATGCTGGCAGAGAGACGCGTAAGTTTGCGTTAGCGCTATATATCACCCAGCTGGTGAATCAAGCAACGCGGGTAACGGATGTCGATGGCCATACGCCCAATCGTTTAGACTTTCTGCTGACATCAGATCCAGACAAGCACTCAGTATCGGTCTTTGCACAGACTGGCATCCTACCCTTCTGGTAGTAAACAGTTCTGGTCCCTTTCAAAATCGGTCGAATCCAATTTCTACCGTCCAATTTTTGCCTCCCATGCAGAAACCTGGTGGGTCACTGACTGAGAAAGCGAATTTATATGCTTCTCTGTTTAGGAGCAATTCACGTCTGGACGCTCGTGCCAAACAGCCACACATGCCGGAGATGACAATACACACGAAAGAGGTCCGCAGAGCATTGCGTAGTCTGCATGTGAGGCCAGGTCCTGATGGAATACCTGCAAGAGTGCTGAGATATAATGCGCCTGAGTTGTCTCCTGTTTTAACACGCCTGTGTCGCCTCTCTCTCAGAACAAGAACGATTCCCAAGAAGGGCATTCGTTCCGACCCCTGCAACTACCGACCTATAGCCATCACTTCCATTCTCTGTAAAGTCATGGAAAGAGTACTTAACAGTAAGTTGCGGACATACCTAGAAGATAATGATCTACACAGTGATCGTCAATATGGCTTTCACCGGGGGCGATCGACTGGGGATCTTCTTATGTCAAACTCAAACTCAAAATAATTTATTCAATATAGGAGCCTGAAGCACACTTATTAAACGTTAATTCTTTTTTAAGTTACCACCGCTTCGGAACGTGTTGTCGCTGTAGAGAAGATGCGGCCAGAAACTCTACAGCATAACACGACTTAATACTATTGCAATATAAATTCTTACGCTAAGGTTATTTAAACAGTAATACATAGTCTATTTAATTAAATTAATAATTGACATCAATTATTAATTTAATTAAATAGACTATGTATTACTGTTTAAATGCGTGCGTGACATACATATGTCACGCACTGGTGGGGCGAGGCCATCGAGAAACACAGCGAAGCACTAGTTGTGTAATTTGACATCTCGAAAGCCTTTGTCAGGGTATGGCACGCTAGATTGCTGAGCAAGCTTCCTGCTTATGGCATCCCTGCTGATCTCTGCAGCTGGATATCTGATTTCTTGAGTGAACGGTCGATTAGAGTTGTCATTGACAGCTGCTCAGAGGTCGGAAGACCTCATGGCAATTGATGCTGGGGTTCTTCAGGGGTCTGTTCTCTCTGCGAGACTTTTCCTGCTACACATCACTGACCTCTTTGTGTCAGGTATTATTGGGTATGCAGATAACAGTACTGTCACAGAGAGATATCTATCCGGCGCTTGGGGCGGGGATGAAATACGTTCGCAGAGGGAAGCCATGGTGGAGCGGACAAACTTGACTTTAAGTCTTGTCTCCCAATGGGGTGACAATAATCTAGTCAACTTCAACGCCACCAAAACACAGGCTTGTCTGTTCAACGCCAAAAGGAGTTCGTTTATTCTGGTTCCTACTTTCCGGGGAAGATAAATCTGTCCCTGTTTCCGACAGTCTTGAGCTTCTGAGCATGGGTTGACTACGAAACTCAACTTCGGCGCTGAAATCGAGTCTAAGGCTCAAAGTGCAGCCAAAAAGCTGGGCATCTTAAACAAGGTACTTCACTCATGGACAGCTCTTAATGTTGCATAAAGCTCAGATCCGATCGTGTATGAAGTATTGGTGCCACATGTGAGATGGCTCAGCTAATTATCAACTAGAGGCTCATTGGCGACAGTAATCTGGTTGGTGGAAACCAAGCTTCATAGCCTAGCCCACCGCCGCAGAGTAGCCTGCTTGTCGGTCTTCTACAGATTGTACTTCGGTGAGTGTGCACCAGAGCTGCATGAGCTCATCCCGCCTTCCCCTTTCTACTATCATCGAACTTCCAGACGCACCGCGGGATACCACCCCTTCTTGGTTGATGTTTATGATACCTACCTAGGTAAACGGACCTGAAAAAAAACCTGACGTAATCTTGTCTAATCACGAGTGAAGCACCCATTTATTTTTGTGTGTGTGCTGACGCGGTACAAAATGGTGGCGGGTTGTAGGTCCTAAGCCTAGAACTGGTGCATCTGTGTGAGTGTAGGTCCCTTGTAGAACAAACGAATATGTAGGACCTTGCATGCTCATGCTTCACATCTTTTTAGTGTCACATTACGTCCGCCTTTTTTTCAAGTCCGTGCTTAGGTATAAACGTTTTCTATTACACCTTTCTCTTTTTGGTGAAAAAATACAGCGGTAGGTACTTTATTTCGAAAAAAGTTCTCATTCGATTTTTTGTTATTTCAATTAAATTGTAATTGCAATTAAGAAAAACATAGACATAGCACATGATTAAAATATATTCCATATGGACATAGCCCAGACAAACATTTATTTCATCTGTTGAGGTACAATAGCAAATACAACCTGCACGACGAAGCACTACACACTGCCAGTATTTTTATTTTATTTTTTTTTGCTTCTTACACTGCCAGTATAAGTTGACCGCGAAGCATGCAGCGCGTTGTGAGGCGTATTTGTACTTACACACGGCGACACATCAAGCTGTTCATAACCAAAATAAGCTGGCCGCAAGTAGGTTTAGGTTGCATGACGTATGAGTCGTCGCGCGGCCAGCTTATTATTTTGGTTTTGTATAGGTTGATGTGTCACCGTGTGTACGTGTATACCTGCACAGATGAAATAAATGTTTGCCATTAATACAGGAACTTTTTTCGAAATAAATTATCATCAATAAGTACCTACCTACCTCGGTATATTTCTCATACTGGGTATTACAGAAAGGTGTCATAGAACTTGTTTATGCCAAAAACATTTTCTATTCCATACATCTTCTTCTTCTTATCGTGTGGGCAAGCCCTGGTGTCAGAGTTTTTTCAGACCGCCTTACGGCCTCTGACGTAGTTTTTATATAACGAATAATAACCACCAGAGATAGTAACTGGGACCAACGGCTTATCGTGCCATCTGAAGCACGGAATCATCTTTCTTTTCAGACAATCAGGTGATTCAGCCTGCATTACCCTAACCAACTGGGGAAAAAGGCATAAAGTGACATATCACTAGGTGTCCCCCATGGGAATCGAACCTACGACCTCCGTGTCAAGATCCCAAGTCTTATAACCATTGGACCACGGAGATTGGTATTGGAGGAAAATGTGTTAGGATTTTTATCTATACAAGATCCTTAACATGGATTATCTCGAAAACGTTGCACTTTAGGACTATATGTTATTTGACATTTTATGTTCGTCTATAGATCCTCTATCGATATACATAGGTTTCAGGGTGCGCCACGTTTTTGAAATTCCTGAAAATTTATGGTCATCACTATGCCAGCCTCCCATACAAAGAGGTTCAATGGCCTTTCCATGGCAGCCATCTTGTATTTCGCAATTTTTGATTTTTTTTACCGCCATCCAAATCTGACCAAGGTCTTCTATACATTTCTTCAAGATCCATAGCCTTATCTTTCATAGTTTCCGCGGGCTGTTGACCTCATCCATCAGGAGTCAACCTTCTGAGGAAGTCGAAAAATTCCTTTTATCACCAGGGCATCCTTATTATGATCTCCGAAATTATTTTACTTGGTTGGGGGGAACTCGGCGAACAATTATCCGGTTATTTCTATCTACTTATCTATGCAAAGTGGGGATCGACCAGATACCTACTCCTATTGGTCTGCGGGTTCCCCCTACGGTACAATGATGACATTTAGGGATCATCATATGGATGCTCTGGTGATATAGGGAAAACTTTGACTTCTTCGGAAGATCGATTCCTGACGGATGATGTCAACGGCCCGTGAAAACTACGACAGATAGGGTTGTGGACCTTGAACAAATGCATAGAGGACCTTGGTCAGATTTGGTTTGCCGTAAAAAAAAATCAAAAATTGCAAAATACAAGATGGCTGCCATGGAAATTTCAAACGCCAAAGCCGCTTTTAAAGGTTCACCGAATCAGCTGAAAATTTGTATCCGGGGATTTTCGGGGTCGCTGATTAAGAATATGAAAACATTTTCTTTTTATCTTCAACTTTCATGAGGGTTGCCATACTAATTTCATAATTTTTAAAATGCTGTTGCTTTCTTGGCCCTGTAGCTCTAAAAGGATAAGTCCTATGAGACAAGTACATACCACTGGTTTTGTAGGAAATTTTATCAGGTTTAATTTGTACCTAGTAACTTTTTCTATACGACTTATAGACTTCGAGATGTAAGCAAAAAATTAAAAAACGGGATGGTTTTTCGAGTGCTGCAAAGTTAGCACAGGTCTTACGAAGCTGCAAACTTGGATATATACGCTACTGGTAGTGGTCCTAACAACATATTAAAAAATCAGAACTAGACGTTAGTTTGCGATTTAAATGTTCGATATGATGGGCCTAATAGTCCTTGCAAAGAACCCGAGCGCGCTGCATACAAACGTAGTTAGATCCTATTTTCAACACTAACAAATTAAAGTCTATAACAATTTTACTAATCTCTGTGCCTGTGGTTTGTGAGATTTCCGTTGTAAAATGAAATTAAACTTCGTTTATGGCTATGTGCAAAGTGGGTGTTGAGAACTGTCAAGTCGATTGCAGCGCACGCTGTGGCAGAAATTTGTACTTTTCAGAGAGAAGATGTGGCAGATTTGCTTGAATCTATGTAAATCCGCACACTCTCTCAACACGAAATCTCCAAAGCTGCACAGTCTTCCAACTTAAAATTTTTCAGGAAACTTCAAATGAAATTAAATATTCCAGACCGGAACCACGCGGCCTCATGGGCGTATATAAGTTCATACAATATATAAGCTCACGCCATTGTCCCATGGGGGCAGGTAGAGACTACGGCCCGACATTCTGACCTGTATAGCCTAATTCGCATACATATTTTCATGCACTTCCGTCGATCAAGGCACTTGTCCTTATCGGAAAAGATAATTTGATCTTGGTATATTTTCCTCGGATGGTCTCTCCCGATGGTAAGTATGTAAAGGAAATATAATTAGATCACCTAGCTAGGTAAATGAAATAAATAAGTACCATTACAAATGACAACCGTGACCGCCGCGTGCGCACCTGAACCCCACTAGCCTACTAATTAGATCTTATTGGCACAACTGTGGCCCGAGATTCTTGCGTAACTTGTGTTTACTATTATACAAAAGGTTAAAGTCTGTAGAATCTCATCGTAGGGCAAAGAATTGATATTCCCCGTAGTGGAAGTTTCATCGCGGGACTAGCAAGTCATTTTTTCCCTGCAGTTTTACACAAGTCAACGAATTTTAAATGTAGGCCACCTTAGAACCTTGACCAAGGGGATCGTCGCCAGCCCGTGAGCTATCTGAGAATCGGACGAAACGGACAGACTAGACAAAACTGTAACTGGATAGTATGGTTTAAAAATAATAGATAATTACTTACTTGGTTATTGTAAAGCCGCACTACATTCGCGCCGAGAACGGACGAGAAGGGTCGAGAACGGACGAGAAGAGCCGAGAACGAGAGTGTGGAATTGGATGCCATTCATTGTTCCCGCGGCGTCTTGAGCCGTAGTTATTCTTGGAAGGTATTTTGCTCTCGCCGAGAAGTTCTCCCGAGAGCGAAGGTGCCTGCTTTATACAAAGTTTCTTGGTTATTGTAGAAGTTCCTTATCAAACCGAAACGGATTGCGATCATAAGTATACATGAGAAGTTTATGAAAATCAACTGGCAAACAGCTGTTCTGTGGTATCGGGCATAAAAAATGTTCTTAAGGGTATATTATTCGGAGCGCGCTCCATACAAACTTACTATGGTCAACTATGGTGATATTTTCAATATTAACCAATTAAAGTCAATGAAATTTTGCAGAAACAATCTAGAAACAAATTTCTATGCTTGTATAGTCAGATTTTCGTTAAAATGTATAGTTTTCAAGTTACAGTGCCTCAAAGATTTCCATACAAATCTTAAATGAATCCTAGCATTGAAACTGTATATTTTAACGAAAATCTGACTCCATAGAAGCATAGAGATTTGTTTCCAGATTGTTTCTGCAAAATTTCGTTGACTTTAATTGGTTAGTATTGAAAATATCCCCATAGTACGTTTGAATGCAGCGCGCATTTTCGCTCTCGGAATAAAATTCTCTTAAACTCGATTCTCTTATATCTTAAAACGGGCGCTAACTTTAAGTATATGCAAAATAAACAGCTTTTAATGACTCCAATAACTCTTTCGAGACACAAAAATGCCTTTGGAAACCCTTTGCCTAAAACGTTGGACTCAGTTTTATATAAATTAGTCTATTGACATCGAATCGATACATTTGTCCATGCAAGACTCATAAGGACAAGACACTCATGAAAAGACATCATCGGCGATTCATACATTTGAAATTATGACAAGGTAGATTTTTCGAGCCGAAATAAAACCAAGGACAATGGACCTACAGCTTTAGTGCCATAATAATAAATGTTTAGACGGACAAGTCCTAACAGAATATCACTTTTTTTTCGCCGGCACTTTCTCATTTAGGACCAAATCCGATGATGTCTTTTAAACTTTTTTAGTTTTATTCTAAAATGTATGTTATGTTGGTCCAACTTAAAAACTGGGTAAGTAATAAGGAAATTATTACGGACCAATTGGATAAAAATCCGACTGTAAGGGTCTATTCAGAATAGGCGGGGAAATGCTCGAACATTCTTTTGGTCGCAAAACGATGCTGCTGTCCGGTGGATTCGATTTTGTTGCATTTTATTTTCAACTCTGTTTTAATGGAATAAGGTTGATATTTTTACAATTACCACTTAAAAAGTGTTAGAGCTTTTTTACGCCTATACTGAATTGACCCTAAAAGAATAAAACGAAAAACTGTCCTTATATTACATATAATATTATTTAAAAGATCTTGTTCTCAATATCATCTACATCCGTAAAAACAAAGCATTCATATATTTACACATTCATTTATACATAATAATAATAATCACAAGTACATATAAAATAATCTGAAATAAAGGCGAACTGTCCAAAAGTCACTTCATACGGGGCGATCTCAATTTGATCATTATTATACAATTTGAAATTTACAAATATTTACAAATTACAATACTGTGTCACATTAATCGTAGAATGAAGTCGATAATCAACTGTGGTACAGTCAGCATCGGAAGGAGATTAACTCAGATATCCGAAAATATCTACACATTCAAAATCAATAAAACCAAAATATTCAAATACTTATCAGCATACTACACATCAAAATCATATAAGTACTCAAATTGACCAAGTTTAACGTCAGCGTAACCGCGTATGATATGGACTTGAAGACATACAATTTACATACAATTTGAGCTTCTTGTCGTACGTCGATAAGGACAGCAATAAGGTAGCAGCCTTTTATGTAGAGCAAATTTGCTATATGCATCTCTTTTTGAGTGAATAGGAAAACACGTACAGACTTATATTGTTATCTCCCTCTATGTATACTCCACACTAAAATGTCACATTTCTACACCCAGCTTAGTATAATTGACATTTGAGTGTGTATATAGTTTAGTTCAAGATGATTTTAAGGCATAGGACGCTTGTATTTAAATAGTTCAATAGATTTTTTTTTAGGTTTGGATGTGTAGATATCTATCTATCTATAACGTCACGCCTCTTTCCCAGTGGGGTAGGCAGAGACCAGAGCGCGCCATCTACTACGATCCCTACACACCTCTTTTGCAGTGTAGATATGAATATAAGATTTGCTCATATCCTTCATATCATGTTGACTGTACGCGTAGGTTTAGCCTTTAATTATTGTTTATTATTTTTGATAATGTCGCGACACGTTTCGATATAAATTTCCTACAAAACCACCAATCACCATCAAACTTGCCAAGATAGTCAAATTGCTTTCAAAACACGGAATGTTAAAAAACAGCTTATTTTCACAATTAAATGACTAAAGCTCTTCATTCTACAATTACATCTAGCCATACAGTAAGCAACTAATTTGGCACATCAGAAACAATAGTAGATCATATACGATCGGTTGATTTCATTAGCATTAGTGTCTTCAGAACATCGGCAACTCGCGAAGTTATGCAAAAACGTAATAGCGTTGTTAAATACCCGATCATGCATAAATGATCTTCCATCTTTAACTGACGTGCCATATTGTATGCGTACCATTGGTCATCCTTTTCCAACAATGTCATATTGAAATTATTGTCCCCTTTAGAGCTCGGCCACATTTCCGCGGCGCGGCGCCGTCACCGTAACACGGCGCTGTACCTTGGAAATTCACAGCGCTGCCGTGTCGTGTTCAGTGCGATCGTGTTCCGTGTAGAATGATTTTTTACTAATTTAGTCCTTCCATCGAGGGGCGAAGTCGTTCATTTAGTCTAATCAAAGTTTAAACAGAACACGATCGCACCGAAACTTTTCTCGATACGCGCCGCGTCATCCATTTTTACGGCACGGCGCCGCACCGTGGCCCGGCGCGGCGCCATCGATTCCATGGTACAGCGCCGTGAAACGGTGCAGTTTTTTTGCGGACCACAAGGATCGCTGCGGGCTTTCCGTCCGTTTGCGTTGAACTTAAATGCAGATTCTAATGAGGTCTGTATATGGACAGAGTGGCCCACTTCATACAGAGATAACAATCGAAAAGTGCGTGATAGGCACCAGAAGCCGTAGCATGTTGCGCGTGTTACGGCTATATCACGCATTTTGTCTCGTTCATCCGCGCGCGAATCGAAAGAGAGCAAAGGCGCGATACCGCTGTATCACTCTGGCATACTACGGTCGCAGTTCCGGTGTAGTGCACATTACTATAGCTTCTAGTAATGTTTTTTACATACAAGTTTATTTTTAAAGAAACGCACATTCCCTTCATAAATGTACTGGGTTGTTTTTGAATTGTAGATCAAATTATATCATCAAATGAGACTTGTATCTTGAGGCTGGTTTATGTAAGATTTTAATTTTGTATAGAGAATAGAGTATAAAGTATAGAGAATCGATGGTAAGTCCGTTTATTTAGCAATTTTTATGGTAAAATCTAAGGATGCTTCTTCAATCAATGCTGCATGTATTCGAATAACTTATAATAAGCAAATACAAGAGTAGACCCTACCTAGGTGTAACACTGTAACTCACTTTTGGACATGTACCTTATTTAACACTTACACTGCGGAAAAAATCGCCTCGCGTGTAATTTTCCATGGAGAAAAGAGCAATTTGAAACTTTACAGTAAAAGTGTAGCAAATAGATGATTGATGATTAATGATTATTGTTGATTGATATTTCTGATTCTAATTGTGGCTCTATTTAACTTTTAATTACGTAGGTTCGATACAGAATTTAAAACCTACATAAACCGACCTCAAATCCGCCCATATACAGGGTGAAATTGATATCATTGGCATTTTTTTAAATCAAACTGAACAAAATTTACTATGGAAGCCAACCGATCGTAGCAAAAAAATCATATGTTCCATACTAAACTGCAATGTCTACTCGATTCAACTGTATGAAACAGCAGATTTTTTTTTGCTACGATCGGTTCGCTCTGTATTAAAAGTTGTTCAGTTTGTAAACTTATAGTTTAAAAGGATGCCAATGTTATTTAATTTCACCCTGTATAACAAAACAATCGTAATCTCATGTCATATCAATAGTGCTGTAGTGACTTGCCGATCATTTATCGATATTGAATCACAGATAGAATCACTTGGAACAATCAATTTACCCTCCTATTGACTTCGCCGTAGTAGCTTGGCCACAAATAGTTGACAAAAATGAGGGCGCCACATTCCTTGTTAGAACGTCAAAATCACTCATACAGGTCGCGCAACGAATCATGAGCGTTTTGGGGGAAAAGAAGGAAGAAGTCATGGAGAAAAGGCACGTCGCACGCGTGTAGGGAAATCATACTAGATGTGCTGGCAAGACTGACCAAGATATTGTACTAAAACATTTAATTTCCAGCCGTTACTGTTTTGTATAACATATTATACATATTATTGTGTGTTATACATAAACTATCACGACCATAAATCTGTTGGGGGGTTGTTGGGATGTCATAAACTTTGCTACAACCAGTTTTTAAGGAAGCAGTAGTTTTAACAAGGTTCTTTTGTGGCGGTAATGATGTGTAAAGTGGTGATAGGTGGTTAGCCGACCCACAAAAACAATGCATAAGAAACATGATCCCATACTCGCCTCATTTAACACCCATTGGAATAAATAATCTATTCTTAATCCACACCTCGATTCCATATCAATAACTGTTCGTCTTCCACAAGCACAGAACAATCTTGCTACAACATTATTGCCGTCTCAGTGACTCTGTCACGTAACGCGATACACTCGTCTCACTCACACCTAGCGGCACTAGCGACCAGCACACACACGCACACATCACGTACAGTATCACTCGGGCGCGAGTTACGACGCCCGTCTCTTTAATGTCACTTTACCGCGCGCTAACTGCGATATGTATATTCTTATTCGCTCTAAGTTCGTCTTCTTCACCCATATCTGGAAAAGAAATGCAAAATTGAAAGTATTTCTTGTCACCTACTGGGTGTTACAAAATTAAAAATTAACATTTAAAACTTTTAAAGGGGTTGTTTAAACCATCAAACTGAACAACTTTCACTATGGGACCAACATCGAAATCGCGAAAAAAAAATCTGCTGTCCCATACATTTAGCTCGAGGAGATTTGTAGTTTAGTATGGAACATCCGATTTTTTTTTCGCGATCTCTATGTTGGTCCCATTGGTTGGTTGAACTACATGACAGCAGCGCATCGCATTTTTCCGTCGCTCCATCCTTTTCTGTCACTCAAGAACGTCATTTGCTAACGGAACGCGATCGCGCGCGACAGCACGGCCTTTAAACATTATTTCCCCAGGAGAGGACGTATTATAGCTTAATATGAAAGCGGTAACTCACCGCCTCGTCAGTGATGGCGTGTATGTGTCCGGAGAGCTTCTGAAGATCCCTGCCTTCGACGGAGACGCTCTGCCCGCGGTGGAACCACCGTCTCTCGTATAATAACTTGCCGTCTTCCACTCTGGTGTCTGAAGTCTCATTGCTGTCTCGGACGGGCGAGTCACCTGTGAAAAATTAATAGAAAATTTTGTACCCAACTCTAATAAATATTACGAGTTAATTGACCAGGAAAATAATTTGGCAGTAGATGAACATAAGAAACAAAACATTTTAGTCCTCCAATGCTTTGAGACAATAAATAGTGGCAGCTTCCTTGGCCAACGCATTAGCTTGACCATCCAAAGAGGGAACGCTGCCAGCATGCTTGGTACCATGTCTCGCGGAGATGCACCTGACGGCCTTTTTATCTTTAAGTTGGTTTTTATTTCTATATTCTTGTTGTTTTCATTTCTTCCATATTATATTATAAATTGTTTTTTATTAATATATTACATTACCTATTAAAAAAAAAATACAATATTAATAAATAGTTATGATTTCTATAAATTATTATTTATATGCTCACGGCTATATTCCCCGATGGGGTAGTCAGAGATATTCTGAAACCTCAGAAAATCCATTTAGTAACGAAACTCTGAGCAGTGTGACGGGGAGTGAGCACGTCACTCACGATGTTATCCTTCACCGAAAAGCCAGTGGTATTACAAATCGTAGAATAAATTCCGAAAGATACACAAGATACATTTGTCATTACAATTTTATCATCTGTATACAGGGTGTAAAATTAAATGCGTTACATAATAAACAAGGTGCTTTAGACCATCTGGACCACTTTTACTATGGAACGAACACTGAAAGCGCGGTTAAAAATCTGCTGTCCTTCGTTTTCATTCAAAAGGACCTCTTCTCGCGCTTTTCAGAGAGCGAAAGCTGCGCTTTGCCGCGACACGAAGTATGGAAAAAGCAGAGTCGCGCGCACGTAGAGAAATCAAACTTGACTTGAATGCGTATTGAGGAAAGACACTCATCCATTGTAACTAATTCAAATATTTCCTACTAAGAAACCCACTTCCAAGAACCTTTCTTGCCAAGAATGAATAAAAATTCCACTTTTGCAACTGGTTCCAAAACTCAGTTGCCAAATCACCCGAAAGCTTTAAGTGACATCTATTGTGCCAAGCAACATTGAACTTACAGCTGTTAGAATTAAGGTGTTTCCTCGGCTGCGTGGTGACGGGCGTGTGATGTCTGGACGGAGGTGGAGAGTGTCTGGACATGGCCCGCAGGTCAGCCTCTATGTCCCGGTCGTCCAGCTGGAAGGTGAGGGTGGTCGCGAGGGGCTTGCGGCGTTTCTCCGGCGCCGGCGCTGGCTCGTTCGCGCGCCGCCGCAGTATGCGCTTCATTACTGGTTTTACCTGAGGATTTTATGGTGTAGCCTATAGTTTGAGATATGAAAGCTAATATAGAAGGTGAATATTATCCTTGTTAGCTTATAAGTGCTAAAAAAATGTTTTTTTTGTTTTATTAAAAACCTTTGGCCATCATAAAGTGGAATTAGCTGTACAAAATATGCTCAAATCTCGCTTGTATGATAGGTATCTGAAACAGACCATGGGACAGAGAGAAGGCTTATACCTTTTTCTGCAGGCTAAAGAAGAAAAGCTAAAAGCTAAAACACAACATTAAATAGTATATTTCCTCGACACGATAGCTTACCTCTGTAGAATCTCCATTCAACTCCATACTGTGCCTCTCATTCTCTATTAATTTCCTCTTGTCCTCGAAGTCACTCAGCAGGTTCTCTCGTAACTCTATCTTCTTCTCTTCGAACTCTTTCGCCGCTGCTTTCTTCTCTGCTATGTATTCTTTTTCCACCACGTCGTACATGTGGTCTCTGTGGATAACAAAACTGGTTAAAAGTGTTCTTGAGCATAACATGATAAATAGAAAACTAATTGGACAAAAATTGACAGAAAACAAGGGTGAACTTATCAACATAATTATTAGTTTACTAAAGTACAACATTTTTCGTATCCAAACCGAACAGCATCTAGTCTTTGGCATTTTCGATTTGGCTTTGGCTTTGTTAATTTTATAAGGTGATAATATATATCTACAAGGTGTTTCATAAGTAACAATAAATTTTTGAAACTCTTAAGGGGGTTGTTAAGACCGTCAAACTGAACAACTTTCTCTATGGGACCAACATCGAAATCGCGAAAAAAATAATTTCATATCCCATACATATTTTAGCTCTAGTCGATTTGTAGAGTATAGAATAAACATTTTTTTTTTCCCAATTTCGATATTGGTCCCATAGTGAAAGTTGTTCAGTTTGATGGTCTACACCACCCCCTTAAAGGTTTATTTGTAGTTTTGTAACACCTTGTATAGGTAGCTAAAGTTAAGAATTATATATAAGCTATTAGATATCCCAATAAAATGAAATATACAGGGTTTAAGGAAAAGTATCATTAGAAAACATTATCAAAAAATTGTCGATACATTTTTATTTTGTTTTTTTTTAGGGACTTTTTACATCCTGTAAAACACAATGTATCCTAGGATGGAACTAACTTGTATATCCTGTTTATCCTCAGTCTCTCGTGCAGCTGGTGCTCCAGCCGTTTCACCCGCCTCAGGAACTCCGGGTGGATGCCGTCCTCGAGCTGCTGCAGTTGCTTCTTTAAGCTGGCAAGCTTGTCTTGGTACATCCTGTGAAATTACACACTTTGTTTCAAGACTTGACGGATAGTTCTTTTTTGTTTTTTAGGGTTCCACAGAGTGCCAACGGAACCCTATTACGAAGTCAACACGCCATTCATCCATCTGTCTGTCTACCTTTAAAGGGTTGTCTCTTTTAAACCATAGCCAGTTGATTTTTTTACAGAATATGTGTTATTTTATTCAGTTTGTTCTCAAATAAATGTGGAATAAAATTAATTTATTTCACAAAATCAGAATAATCACAAAAAAAATGTGGTCAGCACAAGCGTCGTCAATTACACGGATACACAAAACAGAGATATAAATCAGCAACAAGCTTCGTCAAAAATGTGGAATAACATATCATTATGTTTTTTTAATGTTTATATTATGAATTTACCCTTTCTGTATTATTTCAATAACATATTTGATGATGAATATTATGATGAGATTGATTCTATCTACAGATTAATAAATCAGTTTTACTTTACTGAAGCATTTAAAAAAGAGTGAAACAATCATTGTTTATTTATTGAAATTTTGATTAATTCAAATTGAATTTTTTATGTTACTTAAAAACCTCTTTATTTATGTGATGTAATTAAAAGCAGTGTACAGCTGATAAATAAATAAATACTAATACAAACAAATGAAATGTTTTAAGAAAGGAAATCTATGGAATTTAACATTATTAGAGAACTTTGAAACCAAACAATGAAAATAGTTTCTGGACACACATGATTCTTTCGATAAAATTCAGCACTAGCTTGCCCAGAACATAGCAAAGGGAAGGCCTTTGCCCAGCGCTGGGATAGATTGAGGAAAAAGACCATGACAGGGCCGTTATTTATAAAAAACAATGTATGCGTGTTGTGCGGTTAAGTGTTTTGTGTGTACTTACTGTTCCTTAATTTCCACTGGCTCGTCATTGTTGGGTATATCTGTCTCACTCGCTTCCTCAGTATCTGCAAACCACAGAAAGAGAAGATATAACATCAAGATAGACAACTGATGCCTCAAAGATCAACCTAACATCACTTCTAGTGATTGTGCCGTGGTGAAAGTGACACATATATGGGCATTACGTCACGAAGAGATGCGCACCAAATTAGGCGGGAAGCCATCACTGCAGGCAGCTTATCAGTCCAAACTGACCTTGATACAATTACATAACCTATGTTTACATCCATAACGCGCAATAATACGACAGGTGCTTAAGGTTTTATTGATAGTTGGCGAGAAATGATGCCAAAATCGTGTAATGCTGACCATCGTAAACAAAACTTACCTTCGTCACTGTCGTCGGCTGGAGGCGGCGGCAACGTGTCCTCTTGATCCCTGAACTCGTCTAAGTCGTCGTACCCGTCGTCCTCGAAGTCATACTCGTCTCCCGGGCCCGAATATGGAGATCCTTGGTAAGACATAGTCGAGGCAACGCGTAACAGTTGCATACAGATTGACTCCGATCAACGTCTCAGAAACAAACTCTGGACACGCGAACTTCAGCTAACAACTCGAACAACAAATGGCAAATGCCAGTTATGTCACTCATATAAAGGAATTTCTTTTTATTCCACTTCGATGAAACAACGAAATTAGAGCAAATTGAAGCTGTTTTACGTCAAACTCGACAAAAAGCATCATGTTAACCGAATAACTACAGACGCTCCTTCGCTTGTTTCACATCAAATTTTATCGGTGATAGTGATGCGTTGATCGTATTGGCGTGAAAGAGAAAGAGATAAACGTTTCAAACAATTCGCTTCGCATTATATTTTGGTAGCATATTATTGGCATAGACAACAAACTTTTGGTTTAATAGAGGTGCGGTACATAACAAAACTAGTATCGATAATTTTTTGCAGTTCTTTAGTTCATTGCAAAATATTAGTAATTTTACGAGTGATATGATGCTATGAATAATTTTTAAATACCGATATTTATATTAAATAGCATTTTTTGCGTTTCTTATTAAACTACACAGACTTAGGTATTACAGTAGCAGACTTAGCACTTTTTACACACACTAGTTTATTATTTCTATCTCTAATAGGTCTGAGAGAACTCATATAGCACTATCCCTGTTTATCTATTGTTGCTACACCACACGCACCCATAAACAATGCAACCATCGTGCCAGGTTGCCATCTTGATAGCTAACGATATGGCCGTCAGTGCCCTTCAGTGAAATATTGTCAAAACGCCGTGTTGAGTTTTGAAAAAAATATTGTTGAAAGTATCACCAAAGGAGCGGAAGTTTATGTTAAATTATGGTGAAATGCAGTGCGCATAAGTGTGACAGTGCATCCGATCGGAAGACACCCGGATTATCGTTTCATAGGTAAGTAAATCTCGTGTTGGGAAACAAATTGTTTAATCTGTTTTTCATTACATATTATGTGCTACGGAAGCACATATTCACTATATTTTAGGAGAAAATCTATGTTTGCATTGTTTTAATGGCATAAAACCAATAAGTAAAGTCATTATTTTGTTAATTCGTTAAATATCTATTGTTAGAATCCTTGTTTGACATTTCATGTACTAGTGCAAAATTCCAGAGATGTATTCACGGTAGCAAAGATTTTTTTACTAAAAATGTGACTCATTTTTTAGCCTTAAATTAATTTGCATAGCATAAGCATATGATCACGACTATATTCCCCGATGGGGTAGTCAGAGATATTCTGAAACCTCAGAACATCCACGTTTCACCAGTTGTACCGGAACTCTGTCCAGTGTGACGGGGGGTGAGCCCGTCGCCACTTATAAAATGGACAGTGGGTACAATACATGCCTCGAAATTAAAGCATGCAGGTTTCCTCACGATGTTTTCCTTAACCGAAAAGCCAGTGGTGTTACAAATCGTACATAAATTCCGAAAAACTCATTGGTACGAGTCGGCCTGGACGGGGATCGAACCATCGCCTCCTGCACGGCAGGCAAGGTTACTCGCCACTGGACCACCACGGCTTTTCACGGCAAATTAATTTGAGTGTAAGTTAATATATTGTGTTCATTGTTATTTACAGAATAAAGAAGATGCGTCTATCAATAAAATTTAGGATTGTTCCTTGAATAAAAAGAAGTGGAGTGGAGATCATGTGTTGCTAGAAATAGATGTGAAGATAGAGAAAAATCTAAACCATCATCGGAGGCTGATATTCCTCAGCCCAGTACCTCGAATGCTCCTTAAAACGTTAGTAAGTATCTCATAAAATAGCATACAATGAATTCTAGAGTATGTACTGTACGGTTCACTTATCGCTTGCAAGCATGCTTTTTTGCGGATTTGCTTGCTTGTTTGCATGCTAGATTGCATACTTGATTGCATGCTTGCCTTCTTGCATGTTAGCTTGTATGCATGCTTGTTTGCACGATTGCATTATTGCCTTGTATTTTATTAAGCAATGAATAATGAATTAATTTAAATACATACTCACCAACATTATATGAAACAACATTAATTACGATATATGCATGCGGTTTATGGCTAAGAAATATTGAAGAATATATCCCACACAGCACAAAATGTCTACAGAATATCTAATAAATATCTTGTAAATATTTTCTCAAATATCTAGTATGTCTTATTATAAGTAGTACAAAAGATATCTAGAAGATGCATCTATGTCCGCCTACTAAATGTCTTCTAGACACATCTGCTAGACATCTCCAAGAATGGTAGGTAGGTATGAATTATTGTAGGTAAAAGGAGTTTAAATTTTATGAAGATTAATATTAAGTATTTCAATCGTTTCAGATTCAAGAAACCAACATACTTACCAGCCAAAACTAAAAAACTAAGTTGTATAGATAACTATGATATAATTATCATATCAATGAGAATGAAGAAATTATCGACGGAGACATTGAAACATTGATGGCAATTTGTCAAGAAATCATATTACCTATAATAACAAAATAGTCTTGTTTGAAAATAAATAGTTTCAGTATTAACTTTGTTATCTATTTTCTTTTGACCCTCTGCTTAGTAAGTATTTATATTATGCACCAGTTAATTTGATTATCACTAATTTGCAGAAACGTTCATTTATGTTAATTTCTCCAATAAATCTCTTGCTAGCTTTTCTACATCAACAAGACAAAAAGTGTCAGCAGAGATTAAATGAAGGATTAACTTTCATGAGCGTTTCTGAAACTGAGTGTATATTATTGAAGAACCTTTCATTAGGTGTGGTATACTTAAACACATAGCATCGGTTCAGGATAAATCATATAGGAAATAGTGAACTCTTAGATATTTGCAAAAACAAATAATTTAGCTCCCTCCGGGTGGAAAGCGTCAACTTTCGTCCCGCTGTGCTAAACGAAGTTGCTGCTTTCCGCCTCTGTTGAGGGGAAAAATAGTAGACACACCTTGGGCAGTAAATAAGAATGTATAAGGCTTCCGAACCTTGCAGCGATATTATCGAGCGATTTTATCGAGCGATATTATCGACAGCGATATCGCGACACCTTACACACTGCAGCGATTCCGCGATTCGCGTCACGCATGCGCCTTTCACTGAATGTAGTAGAAAGAGATTGCGTCAGGTTGCGATAATATCGCGGCAGTGTGTGGGATCGAGCGCGTCCCCATACAAAATGTACTGAGAACAATTATCGCAAAATCGCAGCGATATTATCGCTCGATAATATCGCGGCAGTGTGTAGGATCGCGCGCGTCCCCATACAAAATGTACTGAGAACAATTATCGCAAAATCGCAGCGATAATATCGCTGCAATGAGCGGAGGCCTATAGACGAGTATGTTGGCAGCGATTTATTATTCTTAATTTGAGGGAGTCGTGTCGGTGCAATGCAAATCTATCATTTCCAAAACTATAACAATGTTCTGGAATAGTATATAAAATGTTTCCCTCGAGCTGAGTGTTTTTAAAACTGCATTACATAAATTTTGTCACTATTTCAATATGTAGGTACCTACCTACCTAAAGTTGGAAAATTTCGAATGCTTTGACTTGATACAACCCTGTATTTTTTAATGTGTGCATGAAATATGAATGTGTGCAAACTTGCCACGCAGTTGTTGATCAAATGCTAAGTCTGTTATTTAAGTCTGTGTTAAACTACCTAAACATTTTTTGTTTTTATTCAATAACCGGAACTTACCAAAAAAAGTATGGAAAAAAAGAAACTACAAAGTCTATGCGCTTTTTTGTCTATTGTTTTGATTTGACGTCATGAACGGCGGACGTCATCTTGAATGAAAAATTCTTATTTTATTATTTATTTTGCTAAATTAAACACGTTACGCGAGCCAGTACAGTGTTTCTAATCGTTCGACGACTAAATTAAACAACCTTGATGTATGTTTGAATCAATAATCGAGTTTTACCGAGTGCGGTTGAGGTGACGCTGAACGCTTGTGTCGGTGATGTAATTGAGGAGATTGGATGGCTTCGTAGTCCCAGCTACAATGGAAGAATCCTCATTTACGATCCCCGCCGACGACAATGGTGATACTGAGCTCGATCCTAGAATACAGGTCAGTGAATGACAATATGTATTGAATTACTGTATAATCGTTTGCCTTTCCAACTGCAAAGATGAGTGTCAACTTTGTAGATTATTTCGCCAACGAGCACAATGGATACGACATTTTATATCAAAACATGAAATACGGACTTATAGCCAGTAAAGAACTTTCAGAGTACCTTAGAGAAAGATCAAATGTGGAAGAGTCGAATTCGAAGCTATTGGCTAAATTAGCAAAGCAAGCTAACAGTAATTGTGCTCAGGGCACTTTCGCGCCGTTCTGGGGCGTGCTCAAGTGCTCAGCTGAGAAATTGTCCAACTTACATCAACATATGTTCCAAAAAGTGAGCGAGTTGGTCAAAGATGTGGCTCGATACGCTGATGATCTGCACAAAAAACATAAAGCGGTCAAGGACTCCGAATCTAGTACTTTAGAAGTAGTTTTACTTATACAAAACACTAAACAGGCATTACAAAAAGCTAAAGATGTGTACACAGCGAAATCTGCGGAATTAGAAAAGCTGCGGAAAGACAATGCGTCCGCTAAAGACCTTGAAAAGGCTGATGTTAAGCTGAAAAAGTTACACGAAGACTACAGACAGTTGTCAGAAAAATACAATCTCGTTAAACAGGATTTTGAAAAGAAAATGACTCAAACGTGCAAACACTTCCAGGACGTCGAAGAAGCACATTTAAAACAGATGAAACAATTTGTGAATACTTACACCGACATCATCCAGAACAACCATGACCTCATGGGGCAAGTCCACAGAGACTTCAAACACCAGTGTCTCGAATTAACTGTTGAGAAGCTTCTAGAACAGTTTCTGATAGAAAAATACACTGCTATCGAGAAGGCAAGCTTAGTGGAGCTTCCTACTTCATTACCCAAGCCTGGGTCGGCTAACAACTCAATATCTGAAGCCGACCAAATATCTACTGTGTCAAATGGATCACACAAACCGACACCACCGACCAAACCTGCTAAGAAAGAGCAGTCCTTTGCCAGTAAAACGCTGAGGTCAACACGAACAACGTCTCTTTTGAATTTGTTTACTCCAAATTTCCAAAGCAAAGACGAGACCAGCATTAGTATTGAAGGTGCCGCACCTTGCTCAGCCCCTTCGAGTCCTAGCGGTACTCCAGCTACACCGGTAGCTCCTGATAAAGATGATAACATGGGAAGGACAACGCTCAGAGAATCCAAATGGTTCTTACGTAGCAGGCGAACAAAGTCTAAACCTAAGAAATCAAAGAAGAAGAAAGATGATATTTCAGAAAACTCCAATGCTGGAGACAAGTCTGATTTGGAAGAGAAAGAGGAAGAAGTCCTAACAAAAGAAGATCTGATGAACTCTCCTGAAGTTGACGAAGAAGGGTATTGTATCCGACCGAAGGATGAAAAAGGCAGTGCATACTCGTCAACAGATACGGACTCTGAAGAGGAAAGGGAACAGAAAATCCATGTTGAGATTAAACCCATAAGCAATGGAAGTGCCCCAATGTCGGCCAGTGTGGACGAATTACGAGCAACAGTTGAAAACATGTCTCTTCACAAAATTGGTACAAACAGGCGAGGTTCTAATGCTAATGCAAGTAAAGCAAGCAGTGACCTATTGGATTTCAATTTCTTCCAGAGCCCTTCGGCCAGTAACCCAACGTCGCCGCATGGTAATGTCTCCAACCCATACGCTCCATTACAGGCGAACCAATCACATCTACTTGAGAGTCCTACGCCAATTTCTACTGCCGACGTCGGCGACCTCTTTTCTGAAGTGGGCGATATGGGTCAAACAAACGTACGAACGTCAACGCCTACGATGAACACTATATCGCTGCCACGCCCGCCGTCGCGACGTTCTGAAGGAGATTTCCGTACAGCCGGCTCCTCAGGATCACGAGGCCCGTCTCCGCTCACAATCGGCATGGCAGACACCATACCCTTAGCTGTTGCTTTTCACGAGATAATACATTCGTATTTCAGAGGCACAGAAGAAACTAAATGCCAAGTAAAGATGTCTGGAGACATGATGCTTTCATTCCCCACCGGTATAGTAGGAGTACTAGCCAACAATCCTAATCCAGCGAAACTGTGCTTCAAACTGAAGAACATCCACAGGCTTGACAACGTACTGCCTAACAAACAACTCATCAGCATCAACACGTTGATGTCGACACGAGATACCACGGTTGTTGACTTCAACATGCCTGCACTGACTGCTCTTTTACGAAGACAATCAGAGAAGAACCCTACTGCTCAGTATTTCAACGTGGATATACTCAAGTATCAGGTGCGACCTAAAACCGGCGCCGCGTCATGTCCCTTCCAAATAGTTTCGTACTGGAAGTGTGAGACTGACCACACAGATTTGAAGGTTGATTACAAGTACAATTTGCATGCTATGAGTCCCCCATCGCCTCTGCTCAACGTATCTGTCTGCGTGCCTATGAATGGAGCTGTTAAGAACGTAATAGCTATGCCGAAGAGCACGTGGAATGCCGAAAATGAGCAGGCTCTTTGGAGATTCACCGAGCTATCTCAGCATTCGGAAGACAGAGGTGTAGGGTCGCTCCGTGCCCGCTTCGAACTCGAAGATGGCCCTTCGTCTAAAGGCACTATCTCCGCCCAGTTCAACTGCGAGGGCGCTACATTATCTGGCATAGAGTTCGAACTCATCGGGAGCGGATACCGCCTATCTCTCGTGAAACGTCGCTTCGTCTCAGGCAAATATATTTGTGATAGTGAAGTGCTCTGATCGGTCCAAACCCCTTATGAAATGCGTCTTGTAGATGTTAGCAGTATGTCTGCTTATACAACTGTATGATTGAGTATTTTTGGTACCTCATAGGAACGTTTCCTGTCCACAAAATTAAGTTACGTTCGTATCACATTATAAGTTTGTCAATTTAATGTTAATTATGTTAGTTACGATATTACAGCAATTTATTATTATTATTAATAATTATATTCACAGAATTACTAACTTATTCTCCAATATAGAGTTGTGCCATTTTATACAATATTTTACTAACGTTTTTCAAACAATTATGTCTTGGACAAGAATTAACTATTTGCTGTTGAAAACTCAAGAATTTCGCTAAGCCTGTTTAATACAAGTTCATCACAAAAATTTCATTCTTTTTAAATTTCACACCATTCTTTAATTAATTAATAAAATATATTCAAATAACTATTGTGAAAAAAAGTATTATCAATATCAAGTTTATAAATAAAATTGTAACCCCAAGAGAATGTAGGACTTTTACACAAAGTAAGAATTTAGTATCTATTTTATTGTTTGTTTTTTCACTTTTCAACCTTCTCTTTGTAATTGGGGTCAATATTAAATAACTGATAACCTCTAAACATTGCGTTCATTCACATTATTACATTGAATTGCTATTAAAAACATATAAACTTGTTTATGTTATTATAAACTATCTGTCCATTTAGTTGATCATGTATTGATTGGCCTAAGTAACCAGATGTGACATTGTTGTATCGGAAATTATTCGATTTAATGGAATTTATTCTTAATCTGAAATTACCTTTTTTTAACCTCTATGTTGCTGCTTAGTTGTGTTATATTATGTAGTTATGCTGTTTATAAATCGGCATTTATAGTGTTACTGCAGAAAATGTGTTTATAGAGTTATGTAAAAAAGTTTCATTTATTTTGCCAAACTCACTTTGATGAAATGTTATGTTTATAACTCTAAAAACATTTTTTTAGTATGTGCTTTAGTTTACAACCACCGGAAGAGCTTTTTTGTTAATTTTGTAATTTAGTTTCAAGTATGAAACAACGTAAAAATATTTTATTTAAAGGAGATTGAGCATTTTGGAACATAACCGACCTTAACTCACTTGCAATTCAATGAAAAGGTATTTTTGAGCAGAACAATAGTTACTGAGGGTTTTGGGGCAGCTGTCTGTTTGGAGTTTGACTAAACTAGATTGATTTCATAAGATTCAAACAATTATGATTAACATTTAATTTTGAGTTGTATACCTGCTTGATTAAAGATGTCGCTTTATAAATAGTAGATTGAATTTTGTTCTGCAAAATATTTGTCGTTTGAAGTATGCCCCACTTGGGTAGATCACATATTTGCTTCCACGGCATTACTGTAACAAAATGTCTACAGGTACAGATTTGATTTTGAAACGTCTATTGGAATTCGATTATAGATTCGATTTTTATTTATTACTAGTGTTTTCCCGCGACTTCGTCCGCACAAATTATATACCAGATTTTAAGTCAGATCATAAGCTATCAAACAAAAAAATTTTCATCTAAATCGGTTCAGTAGTTTTTGCGTGATGCGCGAACAAACAAACAAACACACTATTTTGTCAATAGATGGCGCTGCACGTTTTTAAATCGCGCTATCGAATGTTATTTGAATTTATATGAAGAGAACCGCAACTTTTTTATTCCTCATGATTTTACGGTTTTATAATAGTTAAGATAACAATCAAATCAGCCCACATCCACCACTGCTGGGCATATACATATATGCCTCATTTTTATTGCGCCATTTGCCACGGTCCTGTGCTAATTTCATCCTATGTAACCCCTCATGTCCTCAGTTAGCTAGTGGTAGTACAAGCTACAGTTCCCTATATTGGCGGTTTGCATGACAGTGTAACTCCGAATTTCGTCATAAGAATTATTGCTCCAATTAAAAAGGCTTTTCATGGATATTAAATGGTGATGCTATGTTCCATAAATATTTGCCCATTTTCCTTTTCTTTAACTCATGAATAATCTCATTTGTATATGTTTTTGTGTTGATAGCGTTAAATAATGTTTACTAAAACTCCTTATACTTAAGCTACGGCCTAAACTGATTAATATTGTATTATACTACTTTACCAAACGTGAAGTGTTCATAAAATAGATGATTATTATAATTTTAGATCAAATCATATTCTAGTACAAGTGAACCATTCCATTATGTTTTATATTCTCTTAACAGTAAGGTTTGTTTTGTTTAACAAATAAATTCGGACAGTCGCTTAAACATTTTTACTATTTTAATTTTGTAATCCTTTTCATAGAAATTCAAAAACAAATATTTAACATGAAAATTGAATGTGTAATACAAGTAATATTTTTGTATTGTAAAATTTATCGCATGTATAATTCTATATAAACTACATATTTACCTTACTATGATAATTTGAAATAAATTGTAATTTTAGCATTTTTTCTGCATATTTTTTCTTTTGTTCAACCATCACTAAAATAGAACTCAAGAGAATTAAGTAAGTAATTTTATTTAGTTATTAGTTTAGTCGCTTTTTAGGGACAGGAAACTATCCTCTCAGGTTCTCAAATTTTTTAAACGAAATTGTGTCTTATTTATCCAGGAATAAATGATGTTTTTCTGTAAATTGTATTTAATCTAGAATTATTTCTGTTGATTCAATTATACTTTGTTTCACAACACAACAAATATATTATCGAAAATTTTAATAATTATTTAGTTAATTTGTTACAAAATAAAATAGTTATAGTTGGGTTTCGGACTCAGAACACAAGTTGCTAACATACCTATAGGTCTTATATTAACCAAGGACAATCTAAAGCTAATACTGTACCGAAACATATACCTACACCAAATATTAGATGATAACAAAAAGTTCAAATAAAAATTACAAACACTGTTAATAATTTGTTTAGTAACACCTGTTAGAACATATTACCAATAATAAATAACATACAACTTAATTTGTCTTTAAAATACAAATGCTAAAACGACTAGTTTTGAATATCCTATCTATTTTCTAAATCTTTAACTCTAATAACCAATAACAGCTTAAAATATAGGAAAAAACGTTTACTCTTGGATAAAAAGATAATGTCATAACATGTGTCAGATAAATATGTATCTTATCTTTAAGTGTAGTGAGTCCGTTATTGTTAAAATGTTTCCCGTCCCTACGTGTTGCTTGTTACTGCCATATGTTTGGGAAATCCGCGTTAAAGTGCCGTGTGACTGTCTAAAGTTCTTCATTAATTTCCAGGTGGAATTGGAGAAGTTGAATGCTGCTACTGATGAGATTAATAAGCTGGAGCTGGAGTTGGATGTGAGTTGATTTTATTACTTACTAGAGTCATGGTGTCCCATCCCATACAAACGAAATTTTAGTTTAAAAATTGCAATATATTGCGTTATGGTATCGATTTGTAATTAATGTTTACGTAAACGTGTAAATTGTTACTAAAACTACATGATCTGACTACAAAAAAATCTCATGAGCCTCGGAAAATCAAGCAATTTACTTTGCCCGAAGACTGCCCGCGTTACGGCAGTCGCGTTTCATTGTTTGACGTTGGGCATCTGTACTGTATAGTATTATATAATCTGTGCTAGAATTGACCCGCGACTTTGTCTGCACGGGTGCGCACGGGCCGCATCGTAGCGAGATAAATGATATACCAGATTTTAAGTTTAAGCATAAGCTTTCAAACACACAAAGCTTCATCAAAATCGATCCAGTTGTTTTCGAGTGATGCGCGAACATAAAATTCAAAAATTGGTGGTTTGGAGTCAGGGACACCTAAAAACCATATATTATCGTTTTTTTTTGTAAATTTCTTCAAGGTACATACACTTCTGTTCCAGTTTTATAATAGTAGAAATAAATATTATTATGATCAATTGATAATGTCTATCTGAAGGAAATCACAGCCACCACGCCGGTTTGCAAAACTAGGGTCCTGGAGTGCAATAGAAAGATGCATAAATCTCCATAGTAATTTTGACATTTTCTACTGCTGCAAACTGCAAACATAACACTATTGATTCCACAGTAAATTGATAAAATTACATACATACATACATATTCTCACGCCTGTCTCCCACTGGGGTAGGCAGAAACAACGGAACGCCACTTGCTACGATTCTGACAAACCTCCCTAGCTGATAGCTCTATAGCTCCTTGATAAAATTGTTTCCATTTAATAGGAGTTATGGACACTGGCATTAGGATTATGTGACAAGACGTTCCTTAGGTTGATACAGGCTGGTAATGACTCTATATTTCGTAAATTAGTGTCATTTTTCTGACCACAGGCGGAACGGGAACTAAAAGGCAATTCGTCAATTATTTGTAGGATTAGAATCGTTCGAATAGTTGTTATTTGACGGATTATGTATTTAATCGGATAAATCCGAGTTAAGCCTCAAGTATTACGAAAGTGAGGAAATGTTTTACAATCCGACTTGTATGGGTTCGCACTTGAATCCAAGGTAGCTTTATCAATGTAAGGTCTACAAAATAAATGTGGCTTGGTCAAACAATTATAATACTCTGTGGTCAAACTATACAGGGTGTTACAAAATACCCTTAGTAATATTTAAGAGAGGTTTAGACCATCAAACTGAACACCTTTCACTATGGAGGCAACATGGAGAAAAATTAAAAAATCTGTCTTTTCATACAAAACCCGTACGAACGTACGTTCGTACCGAACTACCGACTCAATTGAAATCTATGGGACAGCAGATTTATTTTTATTTTTGGACCGTCTCTGTGGTGAAAGTTGTTTAGTTGGATGCTTTAAACAACCCCTTTAAATATTACTAGGGTGTTACGCCTTCTATAACTACCGATATCTCTGACTACCCCTCGGGGAATATAAAAGAAATACAAATAAAAGCCTAATAACCATCAGAAAGAACAAGCGCTTCCTACTCAAAACAGAAATATCCAAGAACAACAACATAAGAATAAGTTCCGTTGGTTCCCTTCCCACTTTAAGGGTTCTCAACTATGCAAAATATAAGCCGAAAATCCCGATCGAAAGGAAATTGCTTTCCTCATAGATACTTCATAAATGTTAACATTCTTAGGCTAATTTCCGGTTTCATATTTAATACCGGAAGTACGCCGCGCTCTTCGGTGGAAGTCTTTTACATTTTTTATTCTGGCCTTGAGATTTATAGAACATTAACTATGTAAGGCCACCCCGAAGCGAAGGAAAGTTAGAAATTAACAAGTAGGGCTAGTATGCCATGCGCGACAAAGCGACATGGCCCAATGATATTTTAAGCATAAACTTACAGAATGTAAACTTAAATGCGTTACATATTATGGTATGTTTCAGACCATCAAACTGAACAACTTTTACTACGGGACCAAGTTTGAAATCGCGAAAAAAAAACATATGTTCCCCAAAGCGTATACCAAAGCCACTTTTGACAACATTTCCATGGGCTATATGAATGCCCCTTATAATACCTACTAAGTTGTCAGTTAAACTGTAGTCTTTGGTTGTCAGCTTGTCGCATATACTACGAAACACTTGCCCATTCCGACGTAATTTACGACTTTTGTAGGACGATAAGCAGTTGTTCACTCGCAGATCAGCGTGGAAGTAGTTCTATTCCCAGTTGTGTCGACAATTTTGCCAATAACGAGATGAAATGAAGTTTGAACAGCACAATGTGCTTGACAGTTGTACAGTAATGTAGTATAAATTGTTCCTCCACTGTGTCACTGTGAGGAACACGTGGAGAAACTATCACCCCCATGTCAGGTTTTTGGCCGTAAGCCAGTGAGATCTCACTAAGAGAAATCACTGACAAACGCCCAGGGTAAAACGGCGCGTACCAACAACTGTTCCCTCCGGACTCATTCAAAGGGAGCAGAACCAAGCGGGCAACCTGTGGACGTAATCTGACCCGTGGAAGTAGTTACATAACATCGAACAATAATCGTACTGAAATGTTTTCTACTGCCTGGTAATAGGCTATCAATTCGTCGCACCTATAGCTTCAAGCTGTGATCACCGGAACTAACCAGTAAATGCTGTTTACACGATTACCAATATATTTCTCACAGCCAATTTAGAATACAACTAATGCTTAAAGCATTCAGTTATGCAGGATATTTTTAAGTATCTCATGGAACAGGAAACAGATACGATCAGTGGGCCTAGCATGCGACCCCCGAGAAAACGACAAAAATTGAAACGTGCCTCTGTCTTTCTTACTTTGCGTATGTAAAAGCGCGCTTGACGGTTTTCTTGTTTTGTCGCTTTGTCATGCATGGCATGCTAGCCCCATGATCAATATCTCAGATGCCCTCACCGTAAAGCTACCAGCTAGGCTCGCTGCATCCTACACCACCTTTGTGGGCTTAGCACGCCACGCACAACAAACGACAAAAAGAGAAAACTGTCATGCGCGGTCACTTTCGCGTACGCAAAGTAACAAAGACTGACACGTGTCGGTTATTATCGTTTTCCCGGGGGTGGCATGCTAGCACGCCTCATAAATCACCCGACTGGGTTGGGCCATTAGTAAATACCGCACAGAGGAAAGCTTCTAAGGAGCTCACAAAATGATCACGTCACGCTCTTGCCCATAGATTGTCTATCGGCCGAACCGGTTTTTCCATGAACTCGTCGATGAAAAGTCACGCACACAGCCGCGCCTTGTAGAAGTGTATCGTAGCGCGATGTATAAAGCTTTCTCTGGTGTATTTACTCGTGTTTTGATGCTATTCAAAGCCAGACACCATACAGCGAAAATACATAAAAACATTGTTATCGAAACAGAACCCTTAGGGTTGAGCTACACCACGTAGCACCGCATCGTATTTTTCCGTCGCCCCATCCTTTTCTGTCACTCAGGAACGTCATTTGCTAGAGCATATAAGACAGACGAAACGCGATCGCACGCGGCGTGCTGTTCCGTTCCGTCTATCTTATATGCTCTAGTAAATCACGTTCCTGAGTGACAGAAAAGGATGGAGCGACGGAAAAATGCGATGCCGTGCTTCCTGATGTAGTTCAACCCTTAACGAAACAATAATAACCCTCCTTCTGGCGCAGTCGGTTAAAAAGGTCAGATCACGCAAGAATACCAACTAAAAGCAATCTTGCTAATGTAGTTTTAGCATGAATTTATTATTCTAGTTCTCGTTATTTTACTTCCCTTGGGGAGATGTGGGAACACGAATTGCCGAGTCACGTGATTTTTATGCAAATGTAGTGTTTGTATTCGTGATTATTAATAATAATATACAGGGTGTAAATTTTTATGCGTTACATATCGAACAGGGTGCGTCAGACCATTAAACTTTCACTATGGACTTATGGAGCCAACATAGAAATCGCGAAAAAAATTTGCTGTTCCAGAGTAAACGACAATGGCTTCTCGAGCCAAAGGTAGGTATAGCGGTTTTTTTTTCGATCTCCATTTTGACTCGATAGTGAAAGTTATTCAGGATGGTCCGAAGCTGCAGCAATCCCTAAAATAAGTAAAGCATTTAAGTCAAATCCTGTACGTGAAGGCATTTTTTTTAACCCCCGACGCAAAAAGAGGGGTGTTATAATACTATTGTGAAAAGAACTTGGCATTTTGCCTCGTTTGGAAAGTCCATTCGACGAATATCCTATTCAAAATGCATTTTTTAGAATATGTTCTCTTATGACATTAATAAGAAGAAACAAGAGGCCTATTAAGATTAAAATGACAGCAAGTTGACCACTATAACCTGACCTTCATCTAGGCTCGCATAGTGAGGAATCAACGCCCACCCACCCCTCTCATCCTTATTCGTGAGAGGCCTTTGTTCTGTAGAATCCTATACGCTGTAACTTAACTTACTTCTTATTCTACAAAATCTCCATCTACCTACTAGATCACTCATCTTGTGTTATCATTTTATGCTTCTGATTATTTACTCAATGACGGGATATCTTGTCGATTTCGACTACCGCGACTGCTAATCTTGAGAGGTGGGGTCAGATGCAGTGGCTATAACTGACAGCCACACGGATTGGGCGTCAAAGATGTGAATGACGCGACGCCCAAAGGAATCAGTCGCCCCTTTCCACATCCTGAGTTGCTGCTATTCGAAGTCGGCCAGCACTAGGGATTGCAATCCGGTGCAATTTTCAATCCGGCCGGATCCGACCGGATTTTCACCGATCCGGCCGGATCCGCCGGATCCGACCGGATTGGTAATATCCATAAAAATTTGCGTTTTCATTTTAAAATCAACTGTTTTTGTAATAGAGTTGTCTAGCAACTGTGAAAAAAAAAATATTTTTACGAAATTATAGTTTCTATCGTATTAATAAAGCGAAAAAACATTTTCTTTTAATTATTTAGAGAATAATGTTTTGAATATATAAATTTAATTTTAATAGAGTAAAAGGCCTTCTATTCTTGGTTAATAAATTAATCTATGATCTCAAAGTAATGATCACAACAAGATATTTGAAGAATTTGGTGGTGAAAAATTATAATAAACATAGCACATTTATTTTGGTAAAGTTTACAATTTCCCAAAAATTTACAAATTTCTATTGTAATTATGCGTGTAGGTGCGGATTGTCGTAGCAGGTGACTAAGTAACGCCGTAAGCGACGACCACCGCGAGAATTTTCATTATAAAAGCAGTTTTATGCGATTTTTAAGACAATTGCCGGATCCGGACCGGATCCGGCTTGCTGGTGCCGGATCCGGTAGACAGTAAATGGTGCCGGATCCGCCGGATTACCGGATCCGGAAAACCGGATTGCAATCCCTAGCCAGCACACTTCAATTTACGCAATAAGCTTCTGTATGGTTAACTAGTAGGAAAAGTCGAAAGAAAATAAGCTATTCTTACGATGTAATAGCAAATTGGTTATATTAATGGCCTGGTAGCCTACTTTGAAAGCCCATAAATCATTTGTTGCGTCGGCAAGGTCTTGTGTGTGTGTTATTATTTATTACTTATTATTTACATTTCTGCTTCTATCATGCTAGTACGATGTATGTGTTTAATATTTATTTTTAGAATTTTCTACTTTTCTTTCGAATTATACATAATCTTAAATATGCTGACAGTTTTTAAGGGGATGATCAGACTTTCAAAATGGACAACTTTCTTTGCGGGATCAACATTGAAACCGCGAAAAAATCTGCTGTCCCATACATGTTGATCCATAGTTTTTATGTTTCTGTGGAACAGGAACATCAGAAGTTTTGTCCGCTATTTCGACATTGGTCCCATAGAGAAAATTGTTCAGTTTGATGGTCTCATCACCCTCATAAAAGACGTCGGCATTTATTGAGAAGGATAATTGAATACGATTAGCTCTGGACTGATTAGATGGAGGTTAGAGAGCATAATTGGAAGATTACCTTGCAGTCTACGAACTAATTTGCAATGGATAAAACAGATTATTATGGAGGGAAATCAAATTTTAAAGGCAAATTCTGTTAGTCTGTCTTATTAAATGAGATAGGCTGATCCAATTTCTATATTCACTGAACCCAGCCTGATTTTAGTATGCAATGATATGCCATATGCTCAGGACTATATTTCCCGAGACTCTTTGACTGCCCAAGATATTCTGAACCACATACTTACTTGAAAACGAAGCACTGTCAAGTTTGACGGTTAGTGAGCCCGTGTCGCTGTTTATAATGGACAGTGGGTACAATACATGCCTCGAAATTGAAGCATGCAGGTTTCCTCACGATGCACATGTTTTCCTTCACAGAAAACCCAGCTGTGTTACAAATCGGATTATATAAATTACGAAAAACTCATTGGTACGAGTCGGCTTCGACGGGGACCGAACCAAAACCACGGCACGGCAGGCATGGCTTCTCGCCACTAGACCACCACGGCTTTTTGCTTTTGCTAGGATTTCTCCAAAAAATACTACAAACCTTATATAAAAACCTTATCTCTAGAATGTCGCATTCCATCATAAAAATTAAACAGTATACCTGTATGTTTGGTTATTAAATGCGTTTGTACCTATAATGGGTAAACGCATAATACTGCACAATGCACCAAGTTGTTTTTGCGGGTATTATAGCATGACAGTAAAGTGTCAGTCAGAACCCACGGCCTGTTGCGTAACAAGATGAAAGAAATCCTGTTATAATGGGTGCCAGTTTACCGTCGGCTCGTTGCTACTGCTAGGGATGCGCATTGTTACCGGGATCCCGGGATTTATAGTTAGTTACAAATCTATTGGTGGTATTGGGTGTTTTTGTGAGCGAAAAGCTAGCCTGCTACTTAACACGCCATCTCATACGCATCATCACAGGCTATTATACGTGCCACTGCAGGGCACATGCCTACCCTCAGGGAATATCATCCCATTATTATTATTGTTGGTTGGGCTATTGCAAGCAAGGGTCGTTATGTAACACTGCGACCATCGCTGGTCTTTTGTGTTCGCCCCAAACTCACCCATATTTTACGCATACCTCCGAACTTATGGTATTTTCTTTTCATTCTCGGGTATACAGGTTTTCTCACGATGTTTTCCTTCACCGCCGAGCTAGTGATAATGATAAATACAACCGTACATAAATTCTGTAGAACTTAGTGGTACAGGCCAGGAATCGAACCGCCGCCTCATGATTGAGTCGCTAGCTCTCTTCCGTATGGACATCATCGCTCTTCAAATCATCATCCCATACTGAAATCTTCAGTAAACTAATGGTGATCCTTGTGATGACTGCACTTTAAAATATAATGTCCATAAACAAGTAGTGACATAAGATGATGATGATGACGATGATGCTTCATGACCGTGTTCGACCACAGCGACTTATTATGGCTGTTGACTTTGAGAGCTTCGTTGATGTGCTGTGTGATGTATCTTGGCTTGGCTTAGTGACATAAGGCAGATTCTTTAAAACTAGTTAAGACTCGAGCTGTTTTTTTTATTGGCATTTTTTTTTTCTGCAAAATCTCAAGAAAACATTACTTAGGTACTAAGGTTTGATATTTTCTGTTTTGATCATTCGAAAAGAAATCTGAAAACTTGATTCCAATGACTTGCAGTAGTATAATACAGAAGTCCCGGGAACCCCGGGAATTTTAAACACAACAGTTTCCCATCCCTAGTCCAAACCCGTTGGTTACAGGTTTAGGTATGGTTTACTTGTTTACTTGCTATAGTATGCAGCTCATGCACTCTACGATGAAGAAAAAACACAGGTTGTTATCATACGTCCTATTCTACGCAGTACGCACTATTCATAGATTTACTACGCATTTGTAAAGTTTAAGTATTTTTATGTAGGTACACAAATTCCGAAGTCGTGACTAACTTAGCGATTTTAATAAGACTAGAGATCATTGTGATGTTATCTAGGAAAAGATATCATGTGTGTACACAGAACACACACACATTAAACTCACTACCGCTCCTCGAGTTAGATCTCTATGATTGGACATACATATTTCTGAATAGGTACTGGGTGAATTTTAAACACTTTCCAAATTTTCTAGTCTGGTTTGCTGTTTCATACATTTTGAGGCTTGCAGTTTAAGATGGAAAAGCAGTTTTCTTTTTGCGATTTTATGTTTGCTCCCTCAGTCAAAGTTGCTCAGTTTGATGGTACCAATATCGATGGTACAAAATTTTCAGGGGTGGTTCAACCCCTGAAAATTTGGAAACTTGATGTCTGTCCATTTGGAAACCTCATAGTTTTACGTTACGTATATAAGGTCTAACAAAATTAGCTGAAACTATTTTAAGCTGATGATCTGGAGTGCGATTTTTGAATCTCATTCGGTGAGCTCAGCAGTTGAAAATGTCTAAATTACTATGGAGATACGCATCTTTCTAATGCTGATTTGACTTTCAAAAATCATACTCCAGGAGTGCGATTTTTGTAAGTCAAATCAGTTATAGAAAGATGCATGTCTCCATAGTTATTTTGACATTTTCAACTGCTGAGCTCAGCGAATGACTTTCAAAAATCGTACTTCAGACCATCAAACTGAACAACTTTCTCTATGGGACCAATATCGAAATCGCGAAAAAAAAATCAGCTATTCCCTTCTGTTATATAAGAGGTCAATGGCTATTCCATACAAACCTACTCAACCTAAATGTATGGGACAGCAGATTTTTTTTTCGATTGATTTCGATATTGGTCCCATAGAGAAAGATGTTCAGTTTGATGGTCTGATCATCCCCTTAAAATAGTTTCACCTAATTTTGTTAGACCTTATAGATCTCCCCCTGTGAAGGGGAGGGGTGGGTGTGGGTGGGACCTGAAAAAACGAATGTTTGCTGCATGAGTACCAATTTGGGTTTTAAAGGTCTAACAATAATTTTAAATCTAATCAGCATCTTATTTAAGAGCGACGCTCTTGTCGGTGGAGTTGAGACCTGTCGTTATGTATGGATCACAGTGTTCGGCCACGGATGAGAAACGACTGCATGCAGCTGAAATGCGAATGTTGAGTGATATGGATGTGTGATGTAACTTGAATAGACAGGATTCGGAATGAGTACCTATAAGTATTAGAGGAAGTTTGAAAGTAGCACCTATGACGGAAAATTGCAGGGTAATATATTACCGTCGTCGTACGGGCATGTGATGCGGAGAGACGAGTGTTAAGTATGAATGTGGATGGCTGTGGTAGGAGAGGAAGGCCGAAGAAAAGATGGATGGATTGTGTGAAGGATGATATGTGTAAGAAAGTGATGATATGTGAATGGAAGTGGACGACATATTGCGCCGGCCCCTGGGCTAGAGAATGATGCTCTTGTCGGTGGAGGACTCCAATCTAAACTCTTTTCCGCCAGTGCCTTGAGTTCTTGATAGGACATGACATCAACCTTCTCTGTAACCTGTGATATGTGTGCTAAATGTAAAGTTATAGTAGATTACACATCGAGGACAGGAAAGTAAGAAATGTCTCCGATCTCATGTAATTGTCGACCGAGGCCTTTCTTATTTACTGTCCGAGGTTAGTATACTATTTTTCTCCTCGACAGAGGTGGAAAGCAGCAACTTCGTTTAGCGCAGCGGGACGACATTGACGCTTTCCGTCCGGAGGGGAGAAAAATAAATTAAAAAGAAACTCTGGAATGCTTTATAACAATTTAACAAAACATAAAACATAACGTAGAGATAATGTAGGAATGAGTCAAGGTACGTCAGTCAATGAGAGATATTAACCCGAGGTCGGCGCAGGCGCATTCTACCGGTGTACAGTCGCCTTCCCAAGTGTATAAACATTTTATATAATTATGATATGTAATGCATTTTGGGTTATCGTATTAGTAAATACATTGACCGAGATATCAGTATACGGCCCCTGTACTGCGATAGCTAAGTGCAGTTTCATTTATTGCTAATTCACTGACATTTTGGAAGTAATATTTTAAAAATATGATGCACAGGGTGTAAAATTAAATGCGTTACATATTAAACGCAAAGCTGCAGACCATTTTGAACACTATTCACACGTTCATTCTATAACATAACATAACATAAATATTCTTTATTTGCACACCAAAAAAAATACAGCAAAAAAAACAGAATAAAGGTGAACGTAAGGGTACAAATGGCGGTCTTATCACTAAAAGCGATTTCTTCCAGACAACCATGGGATGGAAGAACTCTTAATTAAAAAACTTGCTATGGCGGTGTAATAAATAAGATATAAAATATGTAGCTTAATATTATTACCTATATAAATAAATATATAAATACCTATATATATACATATATATATATATATTATCTATACATATAGACAAATATAGTATAAATACATATTCTATTTCAATACATAACAAACATCGAGAAAAAAAAATTGTGTTCCATAGAAAACGTCAAATGTATGGAACAACTCTCTGTCAATGACCCACTTTGCCACGTCTCCCTGGCCTGACTACCCCAATCACCATTGGGTACGCGTGGTGGACTAACGCCTAGACTAACGCCCATACCTTCCTTGAGTGCCTCGAACTATGGATACGTTCCAGACGAAATATCACTTATTATAAGATAGTTTCTCTGTTGTTTGTGAGTTTTTACTATGGAAGATTGTTTAATAGTTTTTTTTTTCGGTAGCAAATTTGTTCTGAATATGCCACCTCTGAACTAGAATCTTCTGGTTGGAATTGCAGATGCAGATTTCTGATCAATTCGTTAGTGCCCTTCGAGCCCTTTCTTGTATCTTATAGGTACTTAAAGTATCTATTACAGTTATAAGTATAGGTACAACACTTTTTGACCTCCTTGATAGGTGGGAATGGGATTTACAGGTACCTATAGTTATTTCTCATAAAAACAGACATCCTGATAACATACGAGTATTTTAATAGTTACGACTCACGTAACTGACCGTTTGAGGTCAATTGTAGGGCTCCGCGTCGAATGCAATTTAGCTTTGTTTATTATGTAATAACAGAATAGAGCATCCTTGGCACGTTGCGGAGAGGTATCGACACTCAATCTTGAGAGCCCGGGTTCAAATCTGCATGGACAACATGCCATGTACAAATGAAATACTAACTTATGCACGTAATACCGACTGCTCTCAATCGGTGAAGGAAAACATTGTAAGGAAACCTGCATACGTTGAAGAAGAAATTCTGATGCGTGTGTGAAGTCTACCAATCCGCATTGGGCACGCGTGGTGGAATAAAGTTGATGTAGGTACCTACATTTTTATTTACACTTGACCGACGTTGATTCCATAGTGAAAGTTGTTCAGTTTGATGGCCTCCCAGGTAGCCAATTTAGTTGATATAAAAGCTATGAGAAGGTATTTATTACAACAGTGGTTGTCATATAAGGGTATATGTAAACGTCTATACAGCTTCTATACGGCCCGTTTGGGCGCACTTTATATAGCCTTCCTCTGCTTCATACAAGCTGTGAAGTAGCTATTTCAGATGCTTTTCGACTGTCAAATAATTGCTTGATAAGCAACTTTTAGTCGACTCACAATTATATAGATGTTAGTTTTTGCAGCTTGAAGTAATATAATGTGAAACAAAATGAATCAAAATTTTTAGTATAATAATTTAGAGAATAGTAATCATTGTCAACTATAATGGCGACTATTTAATAAAACTTTGATATTTTTAAGGTGATTACACGAATAAGAAGCGTTATTTCGTATGCAAATAGAATTTTACTGATAATTTATACTCATATTTTGTGTAAATTTTTAATGCGCCGTTAATATTCTGCTATTTTACGAAATAGATATAAAAAAATCAAAATTGCTAAAAGCAGTAATTGTATTATTTTTCATTAAAGGCGTAAACAAACGTTTTGTATCAGCTAAACAAAGCAATGGTTTAACAAAACATTACTTGTATAGTAGTATTTACCAAGGAAAATACATTTTAATATTGTTCAATGATTTATTCTGCAAATAGAAGAGTCAAAAAAATATGGCGTTGCTATTTATATGACAAAAAAGGGTATAATACTGTTTAATTGCAATGAAGAATGCTAAATGTATACTCTTAAATTGCTTTTAGCTGCGATAGTAGCATTTATGTTGCTGTTAGCAAGTAAAGTAGCTACTATAGTGACATAAGCTGTAAAATAAGCAAACAATCTACTCTTTGCTTTCATTTTGCTATCTATAGCAAAATTAAATTATTTAAAATACTGCCGAGTTCATTCTCCACCTTTCTCCGGTTCTGCACCTTTAAATCTTTTCCATCGATTGATGTCCATTTAAAAAAAACGCACCGCGCGGGTCTCACACAAACAGCACAAAACGAAGGTTTCCAAACGACTAAATGACTTGAAGCTTTAAAATATTATCTAGGTAAAGCATTTTAAGAGTGTTTTATGGCTCTAGAAGAATCAAATTTGTTACTTATATAGCGGCCAGCAAATTAGTGATAATAGTAACAACTTTTAATCAGCACTTTATCGATTCCAGTGGCGAAAAGCTATTTAAATGTAACTTACGTTACTTTTTTATGATAATTGTATGAAGCTGAGTATCCGTGATTATTAACACTGTTATATGTACTTAAAGCAGTATAAAAGTAAATTACTCTACGTCTATACAGAAAGTAACAACTTAATGCCTGCGTAAGAAGTTCTTTTACGATTGCTTTTCAACATTGACATAAGAACGTTTACATGGCTTATTTCAAACTCTGTTAAATGACAGCAATTTAAAAACGCTGTTTAAACGGTTACACCGCTTTTTTATTAAGCTTATGATGAAAGAAAGATATTAATCATATGTTATGCCTCTATCCGATTGCGTGTTTTATAAATTACGGCTACGCAGCCTTTTAATGATTCTATGCTTTATAAGACAAATCTTACACAGCGTTTGTGCCGCCTGGGCTGAATTCACCGTTTCTGTATTTGACCGGTTGTCCCTTACACCCTGAATAAAGTAACCTTACAGCCTCATCATCATCACAGCCTACATACGTTCCACCCTCAGGGAGGGTGGGTGTATGGGCGTTTGGCCACCACGCGTGCCCAATGCGGGTTGGTAGACTTCACTTGCGCATCGGAATTTCTTTTTCAGCGTATGCAGGTTTCCTCACGATGTTTTCCTTCACCATTCGAGAGCAGTCGGTATTATGTGCTTAAGTTAGAAAAACTCATTAGATGTCATCCGTGCGGATTCGAACCTGGACCTCAAGATTGAGTTTCCATAGCTCTCCGCAACGTGCCACCGATGCTTACCTGCCACTCACTTATTACCCTCTAATCTTGCAGGAATCCATGAAAACCTTCCACCTGCTGCTGAACGAGACATCCCGCCGGCTGCAGGCGTTGACCAAACGCCTAGGGACATGCGTGGACAAGTCCCGGCCTTACCACGAGGCAGTGGCGTCGGCCGTCACCGCCAGGACAGACTGCCAGAAGGCTGCCGTGCAGTTCCAGAGAGCTAGTGGTATGTAAATTAATTTATTAAATACATTTTTAGGGTTCCGTACCCAAAGGGTGAGGGTGGTTGTAGTAGTAGTTACATAAAAACCACATCAGAGGCAGTGAGGCGGTCTGAAAAAATTCTGACACCAGGGCTTGCCCACACAATAAGAAGAAGAAGGGTGAAAACGGGACCCTATTATTAAGCCTACGCTGTCCGTCCGTCAGCCCCTTCCGTCCGTCTCTCTGTCCTACCTATTTAGGGCTGTAACTTTTGAACATTAATAGCTAGACAGTTATAATTTTCACAGAATGTGCGTTATTACGGCGGATTTGCTAAAAACTACGAATAAGAATGACTATAGAAGAGTAACTCTAAACAAAATCTAAATAATTTTTGACACCCAACGAAAAATGACATGTTGTATGAGTTTTGGCGGCTAGGTACAGTTTTGGAAGAACAAATTTAGAACACGGTACACTTTTTTTGGTGCCACTTTTTGAGCTTCATTTACACTTCTATACATTTTTATTCGTAGGCTAAAAATAATAAATATATCAAAACTTAAAAATTAAGGGGGGTCCTCATACTAGAAACTAGTTTTCATCGACGTTTTTTCTTCTCGCTCTATCGTAAAAAAGGTAATACATACAAGCGTCTAACTGATTGTAGAGCAAACTCTATAGTATAACCATGCAAAGCTCCCTTGCAAAGAGAAACTGAGTGACAGGAGCTAAATATACATAGGTACATCCTTTCTAAGCTACATATTAAACACATCTAAGCTACATATTAAACTCATCTGTTTCATATATACGTTTGAGTCGAGTAGGTATTGCAGTTTATGAAACAGCCGTTTTTTTTTGTGCTGACAGGTTTGCTTGCTCCCATAGTAAAAGTTGTTCATTTTGATGGGTAGAGTTAGGGTTTAAAGGTTCATGATACTTTTCCTTTCACCGTCTATGACTGTCTAGTCATCACAGCTTCTAGCTTTTCTAGTTCCTAAAACAAAAGCACAGCGAATACAAAATGGGGACTAAACGATATATACGTATACTTCGCATACCATGTAGCATATCGACTTGTTAACAATTCCCAAGCTTCAATCAAAATTCCACCATAACGTGACATGCATAAAGCACTCTATCGGTATCGCGTCGCTAACGGTCTACTTCCTGTGGCTCCCCTGACCGAGAATCAGACGGCGGTCAAGGTAAAGGTTAGATAACCATATAATATTGACTATAATGTCAACGTAGATCGATAACATTCCATTACGGTATTGACAAAGGCCTACCATGAGTTTACATTGTAGTAAACTACAGTAAAACTAATGTAGTAAAGTACAGTTTTTGTATTGAATTTCGTACAGCGCTCCTAGTGGTTACGTTGAGAACTAATTCTGTCATTCAAAATTGGCGCCGCAACTACAGTAGTACCGTACAGATGTAACTCATGGTAGGCCTACAGACCAAAGACTTGGAAATTATCTAGTCACATTTTCAGTCACGTTCAGTCAAGACGACCCGGTTGGTGTAATGGTTACCACGCCGGACTGCCAAACCAGGGTCCTGGGTTCGAATCCCGGTTCGGTCATGGATGTTACATGTTCGTGCCGTTGTTGTATGGTTTCCATAATAAAAAACCTTTAGTGCTTGCTTGGGATCATTACAATGTATGTGCCTGTGAGCGTTATATATTTGAAGTATAAGAATCTGGTCTAGACTTTATATTATTTGACGGGCCGATAGCTGAGCCTGCAGTGAACATGCCTGCTGTGCCGAGGGTCGCGGATTGGAATCCCGTAAGGGGCTAATATTTTTATGATGAATATTAATATTTGCATCCGTGTCATGGATTTTTTATCTACAGGGTGTTAGGGTAGACAGTTGCATTACTTTATTAAAGGGTGATTGTACTCATGATACTGAACAACTTTCCCCAAGAAATAAAGAGAAACAAGCAACAAAAATATCATCTTTTCATACAAACGTTAGATCAGCTGATTGCATTTAGTATGGAAAGTAGAAAACATTTTTTACTATTTGTTTGTTTTTTAAGGGGATGATCATACCATCAAACTAAACAACTTTCTCTATGGGACCAATGTCAAATCGGAAAAAATAATCAGCTGTCCCATACATTTGGGTGGAGCTGTCCCATACGTTTTGTATGGATCAGATTTTGTTTTCGCTATTTCAATGTTGGTCCCATAGAGAAAGTTGTTCAGTTTGATGGTCGCAATGGTCTGATTATCCCCTGAAACAAACCGTCAGCATGTTAAGAAGGACCCTATACAGGGTGAAATTTCAACATCTTTTATTATGGGAGTAAACTGATCGTTGCAAAAAAAAATCTCCTGTTCCATACTAAACTTCAATACTTACTCGCCTCAAATGTATGCAACAGCAGATTTTTTCATCAACCAATAAGTACGAATCGTTACTAAACATTAAACTCCATCCCAAATGAGTCACAGATAGCAAATCAAATATGAACAGCATCGTACACACATGCGCCGGCTCGTCGACATAGATACGCAAATTAGAGCAAATTGACTCTCGTATAGGATTACAATCGCGTTTGTCTGTTAGTTTGTTGTGCGTATGAAGATTGTAGGTTGTATTCATTAGCGGAAGGTTAAAAGAGAATTAGCTGTTGTACAAATACAGATACACTCACGACTTTAATATTTCGGGATAGACATAAACTTTGCTACAAAAAACCACCTATCAAGGCAACGAACGTCTAGGGCGACCCCTTTCGACTTTTCCATTCACACTTGCTATATATATTTCATACGTCATTCTTCTATCACTCATGCTTTCCACATGAACAAACCATCTCAGCATTCCCTTTTCAATCCTTGTCACTATATCCTCTTTCAGTCCACATTTTTCTCTAATTACACTGTTTCGTATTCTATCATTCAAAGTCAAACCACACATACTGCGCAAAGAACGCATTTCGACAGCATTTATCCTTGATTCACTCCTCTTCTGCCATACCCAACATTCGCTGCCATACATCAAAGTTGGTGCCAGCACACCGTCGTGAACTGCCAAACGTGCCTTTTTGGACACATTATGACTTTTCATGAATGTGTGCATCGCTCCATTAATCCTATTTCCCGCTTTCACTCTCCTCTCTTTTATTATTATAATCGATTTTTTTTCACACAAACCGGTATCCCAGTCGCGTTTTTTACCCAAACTGTGTTATCACCAGTCTAATATTATTTTCCCAATTAATTTATTATCTAATAGTTTATAGTATTCCCATATTCATCGAAGACAATAATATGAAAGCAAAAACATTTTATTGGCTTTGCGGTCAGGCAAGGCAACAATTATTTGAATATGATTTGTAGTATTTTGCTTACATAACATACCTAAGCTTGTTATTTTTTCGTATTCGTTAAGACGCTGTTATTCGGTCGAGGCCGTTTTTTGAACACGAACGAAAGTGTTTTAAACTGTGTATTAAAGTCTGAAAACCAATTATGTCTTATTTAAGGATCTGGCTGATAGGCGACCGTGCTCATTTACACGATTAGATTAATTTTAATAGATAGAAACAAATCCCAAAGTTACCACTTTTTGTTATGTTTTTTCAATATCCCAGTGCAAGCATAAGTTTAATGATTAAACTGCTGATATTTAACTTTTTATTCTTGTACTTAACTAAATACATTAAATATTTCTAGTGAACTCCGTAGAATTTTGAGCTTAGAAACACCCATGAGCAAAGATATTGATGAAAAACACGTTTTTTTGCGATCCTGCTTTCAATTGGAGCGAGATGGCTAATTGCAAACTTATGCCTGCACTGGGATAACCTGGCCTTAAGGTGATAAATACACCGCTCAATGGGGAGTTTTATTTAGATTGCTTATCTATCAACGTCATCTATCGAGTCATTTGGAACTAAGTCTTTTTAGTAGCATATCATATACTCACGACTATATTCCCCGATGTCTCTGACCAGTCAGAGACATTCTGCAACCTCAGAACATCCCCGTCATCATTTCTTTTTAGTGGCTTTCGTAAAATCCCTCATTACTATATCAATCTACTATTGGAATAGTAAATGAATAGTACTACTATTGGAGTAGTATACATGCCTGTATCCTTAAAGTTGCGGCCGACCGTACTTGCGTTCACATAACATGTTAACAGATAAAATGCATTGATAAGCTTCTTCCTGTTGTCCCATTACCCGCCTGTGGAATGTTGTCACAACTGGCGAAACGATTAGGGGCTATTCGTTACAAGTTGTCATTTCTCAAGCTGATTTCAACTAGAGCGACTACTTATTCACCAAAGTAGTCAGGTGCGCAGGATAGTTTAAAGTGCATATGAGGGGCAACTGCAAGGAAAGAGCCTCGTAACCAAATCTGAGTTCGTCAGGCGCACCCTGGGCAGTCAGCCTCGATTAATAGCTAATCTTTCTACTACAGCATGAGTGATTTCCATACGATATGGCTCTTTCAGACACGAAAGAAGAAGAAAAAGTGCATAAGTGTGTGCGCTAAACACATTCACTCTATGGTCCTTACTAGACCCCGACCGAAGCGAAAGTTAGTTTCTGACCGAAACCGAAGCCGATTATTCGGCTTTTGCCATAACATCGTATAATATTATGTAGAAATACTAGAGTCTTGACTAATCGTAGATTATACACCGAGGACAGTAGGTAAAGTAAGAAAGGTCCCCAAACAAACATGTGATCTGAGGCTTTCTTATTTACTGTCCGAGGTTAGTATACTATTTTTCTCCTCGACGGAGGTGGAAAGCGACAGCTTCGTTTAGCGCAGCGGGACGACAATTGACGCTTTCCGTCGGAAGGGGAGAAAAAGTACTAAAACAATGCAAAATCTGTATTGTTACTTTGTCGCGAACCTGCAAGGTATGTAAGTATAAAAGAGTCTAGATTACCTTAATTTACGGCCAATTCTGCGCATCAACCACGCAAATTTTGCATGGGCAAGTCTTCTTGTCGTGTCAGCGTGAGTTACAAGGGCAAGGATTGTCTCATGGGCAAGTGACAAGTTAGTTAGTTATAAAAATGTCAGTAGGTACATATATTTAAAAATGTCCAGATAGCAAACACTAAATGTATGTTTGCATACTTATCGCGTACATTTAGTGCAAACCAAATAACCAGACACTCTGATAAGATACGACGTGTGGTTACAAACATTGTCTATATTACAACACGCTTATCAATGGCCTTGTCACTGAAATATTTTTTGTTGGTTTGCTCTATCAATAGAAATGTGCACGCTATCATGTGGCAAGGGGCACGACTGGTGATTAAAATTAATTGTCACAAAACATCATGTCTAAAAAAAGAGCTCACCGTATTGTATAAATTGAAAAAAAATCACGTTTGTTGTAGTTTTCAGTCACTGTTTTTAGTTTGTTGATAACAACAGCGGCGGCGGTTATAGCGGCAGCAGAAATACATCATCGGTGAAAATTTCAACTCTCTAACTATCACGGTTCATGAGATACAGCCTGGTGACAGACGGACAGACAGACAGACAGCGGAGTCTTAGTAATAGGGTCACGTTTTACCCTTTCGGTACGGAACCCTAAAAACACTGACAGACACATTATTATGGTTCCAAACGTAAACTTTTAAATGGATACTATACAGTAACAACATAGCATCCATGACCGAACCGGAATTCGAACGCAGGACCTCCGGTTTAGCTGTCCAGGGTGGTTATCACACCACATTTCTTTTTTGTGCACAATAACATAACACAAATTATCATGTCCTTCCAGTTTATCTCTACTTTGATTTAACAACACAAACAGTAAATCATAAAACATGGAAAGGTCCACTTCAGATAATTGACCTGTTCTGATTGGAATATAATGTAGTGTCACGTAGATTTAATATAAAATCTCATGTTTAATCTATAGAACTGCACGCGGCTGCGAAAGAGACCGTCACCCTGGCGGAGCAGCGGTTCGTAAGCAAGCAGGATGAGTGGCAGTTCGACAGCAACTGGCAGGAGGTGCTCAACCACGCCATTATGAAGGTAGGTACCTTATGACCTTATATCCTTATAAAATATCATAGTCAAACACATCTTCAGCCAGTATCCGGTCTCTGCAAGGTATTAATCAAGCATCTCCTTAATAATGCCTTCCTTTTCAATCCTGTGCTAAATGTACCCACTTCTTTACGCGTATTTGTTGATTGCATTTTTATTTACGTCAATATATCTGGTAGTTTCAAGCGCCCCGTTTGAAATGGATAAAAGTGGGATTTTTGTCTCTGCTACTCCTACTTCTTCTTTGATTAAATTCGTTGCAGGTACGGATAAGCGTCATCCCCGAGTCGCTGGACTTCATTGTCTAGCGTTGTGAGTGGTAAAGCCTGACCAGAAATATAAAAAACCTGGTTTGGGGGCGCTGCAATCGACTATCACCTTTAATGTTCCAAGTGCAAAAACTAGTTCCAACGATTTTCCGCAACATGGCGAGGTTTTTTATTTTTCTGGTCTAGCTTTACTGCTGTTGATCTTGGTTTACAGGATAGTAGAACCAGACCAATTAATCTGATTTTGAATTACGTAATTTCCAGGTTATGGATGCAGAGAAAAGGAAGGCGGAGAGTGGACGAGAACATCAAAAGAAGGCAGCAGCGTATATTGCAGCTGAACGAAAGGTATTCATAGTAACTACGGCCAAGTTCATAGTCAGGTGACATTTTACTAAAACATTCATCTATCTATAAAGATATGCACCGATCGTCTCCAACACTACTATGAAATACGAGTACACGCAGTGAAGATACTACTTTCATAAACACAACAGTTAACCGCATATCTATTATAAATTACAGGTTACACAATTAGAAGATAACCTCAAACGTAGCATCATCAAATCCCGCCTCTACTTCGAAGAGAAGAAACTTTGCGATGAACAACTACAGACGCAGAACGAGAAGATTGAGAAACTGCAGCGTCTCATTGCCGATGCCAAGTTCCGATACTCAAAGTCTCTCAAAGCTCTAGAAGAGATATCCGAAGAAATTCATAGAAGACGAGGTGATTACCCTCTAGGAAGGAACGCTATCCCTGTCGGACCCAGAGAACCAGGCGTTGGTGCTGAACGAGACCCAATACACGACGAAGTTGCCATAGAAAAGGAAGTAGATCACGATGACGACTCCAACCTCCTGGAACTAAGAATGCGCGTCAGGGAGTTAGCCTTGAAACCTATCGACAGAAAAGACGTGGAGACAGACGAAGCGTGGGCTTTAGAACTAAACGAAACTATAAACAAACTAGATCAACTGTTGATGATGAAAGAAAACAACCAACAGAAAATTCGCTCGAAATTCACAGCGTCCTCACCTAGAAACGCAAGCGCGCCGTCAACAAGCACCAACACCAGCAAATACAGTCAACCACCAAGCGACAGTTGGAAAAACGAAACAAACCTCGTCCGAACTAAATCTGTCAGTCGAGAAGTAGTTTATGAACACACTAACCCACCTATAAGCAAAACTGAGAAGTCTAAGTCAATGATGTCGCTAGATGTTTTAGCTTTAGCAAGAGATACGACTATAATGGACAGGGAATCTTATTTAAAAGCTGTCATAGAAGATAAGTCACCTACTGGGACGTATACGGAGAGTAATTCGGATAGAAACGAGAGTCCGGATGAGATATTGATGGTGGAATGTGATTCCAGTGATTCGACCCAGAATCCAGTTATAAGAATGACGAATTCCACTATTACTGATAGTGATAATAGTTAAATTTCTTGTTTTGTACCGTCACGTCAGTGTTGTACCGTCTCAGGGTATCCATTTTTTGTTTCGGCTTTTTTCACACAAGCGCTTTCAGCGCAGTATGGACGCATCGTTGATCATTGTTGGTGGAATTCGTCAATGAAATTGTTTGCGTAAAGGCCTTATGTTAAACGGGTGTTTCCTAGTTCGTGTAAAATATAAACTAGTCTCTGATTAAATTAAAAAAAGGGGGTTTCTTTTTGAGGACATTAAAAACGAATAGCTAATAGTAAAGAATCTGTCTACCCTGAAATTGGAAATATGGTCGTGATACTGTATGAAAATAATTTAAAAAATAGCATCGTAACGAACTTGGAAACAACTTGTATACTGAGTTGAAATGTTGTGTTGTGATTTTATTGAAGTTTTTTTATTTTAAGTGGAAACACTGTCTCTACAAAAAATTCTTATCAATTTATGAATGTTAGTTTGTTAGAAAAATGGAATAAAAACCATTAAAGCTCACTTCTAGATGTCTGATCACTTAATTAGTAGATAGTTTTAAGTAAAACAGTTGAATTCACGATTTAGAGTTATCTTGCACGAAAATGTGTCAGTGGATAGAATAGTTTAAAATGAAGTGTAAGTACTGCAAAAGAATAACGTATTACTTACGAAAATTACAAACGATAGTTTTGCGATAGTTGTGCGATTTTCATGTACGAATAAGTGCAGGGACACACCTGCGGAACGTTCCGCACCGAACGTTCGGTTGAATACGCGCGTAACCTTTTCCACACACCAGTACGCGCCATTTTTACTAGTAGACGCGTATTCAACCGAACGTTCGGCGCGGAACGTTCTGCAGGTGTGTCCCTACAATAAGGGCCGGCGCACACCCTGGCCAAGCGCAGCGCAGAAAATTTGTCTCTGCCAAACTATTATCAACTGTGCATGCGTTGAAATAACATCCAAAATCAATTATAACACCAATGTGCCACTAATGTCCACGAGAGCTTGGGAGCTACTTGACGAAAGTTGTGTTAATCGATTTTCGATGTTATTTTAATATTAGTAAAGTCGATAATGGTTTGTAGGTGTGCGCCGGGTCTAAGAATGTATGGAATTCAAGAATAGCCGTTCCAAGACGCAATATCTCAACGCTCCGGTTTAGGGGGCCTTAAGGACACAACCCACGTTATAATATGTTGATGTACTCTTCTAACGCACGCAAGTTGCTAATCGCTTCCTCTCACTCACACGCAGAAAAGAGACGTGATTATGTAATTTTGCGTGCGTAAGAAGAGCATATTATAGCGCGTGTCTGTGACGGGCCTTATACTTCGCATATAAATCCTCTAACGCGTTTTGAATAAAAAAAATTTGAATTATTTGAAGTGTTTTTAATAGCAAATTCTAAGAGAGTTTGACATTTGTTGCAGTATTTAGATATTATTTATAATATATTTTACTTAATTATTTAGTTGTAGTTAATTTTAGCAACCCATAATCTTTGTGTATTTCATTATTCAGAGCGCCATATAAGTCCACCGACACTTAGCTCGCAAATTATGTATTTTTAGTCGATTTCTTATTATTACTGACATAAATGATTTTTATTTTTTATGTTATTATTTATTTTATAAATAGAATAAAACAATACAATAAAGTTTCATACGTGGCCCGCATAGAGGAGTATTTCTCCCTCCATCATACCCTCTTTATGGCTTTTTCCCTAAGCGAAAATGCTTGGTGAATGTTTTGACTTGAAATGGGATTATACAGGGTGATTTTTAGAACACTCGAAATTTTCAGGGATGTTTCACACCATTAAACTGAACAACTTTTACTTTCGGGAGCAAACATGGAATTTTTTCTGTTTCAAACATTTGAGTCTAGCAGCATTATTGCAGTTTAGTATGGAACAGCCTATTTTCTTTTGCGATTTCAGGTTTGCTACCTTCATAAGTTGTTCAGTTTGATTAAAAAGTAAAGTGATTACTAAATCACCTATTTTATATGTAAAAGTAGTTAAATTAAGAAACAAATAAGATCCCAAAATCCCGGGTGGTTCTAATGTACACCGCATAAAGTTCAAAGTTGTTTGTTCTTCATTTACTGTTCCAATATCATTTGTCTATTTATGTCAGTAATTAAAAAGAGTCGTTGGTTTTGCACGTCAGCAATAATAATAGGATGATTCATTGATAAGATATTGAAAAGAAGATAATGTAACGTACGTTCGTAAGTACGTCTATCTCTACGAATATGTAGCAGTTACTAAGCAAGCATCATGAGAACAATATTATCATGAGAGTAATGCCCCTGGCTTTCTGTATTTTATCGTCATATTGTCAAAGGTCGCTGCTGTTCCCTCTATCAGCGTATTATATTTTCTGTGCTTAGTATATTAGATATTATTTTACAATGTTCTCGCTGCAATACGATGCGATGCAAACCGTGGATAAAGCTTATGAATTAATGGTCGTCAGTTATTATTTCTGACGTGTTTCCTTAGTATACTGTATTTGTTGTATTTATTATTTAAAAAACGGTTGTCAATGGATGTGAATTTTAAAAAGCAATAGTGGAGCGGTAGCGAAGTCTATACCTACTGTTGAATATTCAACAATGAAAGTGACCTTATGAATGCAAGACTAGGATGAAGCTTATAACGATAAGAATTAGATAGAAAATTGAATGCAGAAATATCGCTGAACTTCGCTGCCACTCTATTTGCATGGACCCTAATCAGAAGACTGTATGAAAAGGTTTGTACTTACCGTTGGTTGTTAAACTGATATTATCAGTGATATTACACGTTCAAATAAAGAATAAGATTAGCAGGAACCAATCAGAATAGCTGTCTCTTACTCAAATGAAGACTTTAGAAAGTTTGAGCGAGACAGCTAGTCCTATTTATTTCTGCTGATCTCATTTTTTACTTGGGCGGGCTACTGCTCTGTGGAGATTACATTTACTAAATGTAAGGCAGATAAATCACTAAAGAAAGTAGGAAAAGAATACTTTTAATGCCATACTACTGGTAAAGGGCTAGCATGCCACGAACACCAAAGCTACAAAACGACAACACTGTCATGCGAGCTCGCTTTCACATGCGCAAAGAAACAAAGACAGGCACGTCTTGATTTTTGTTGTTTTCTCGAGGGTCGCGTGCTAGGCCCACTGCACTATTTTTTTAATAATAAGTTGGCTAAACAAATGATAACTGTGGTAGAAGAATAAGGTACTTATCAGCATTTGCTATGGAGATAGGAAGTACTACATTTGCTGATGTGCACTGATTGACCAGGTACTGATGTAGAATCAGAGGAAGTACTATATTTGCTGCTGTGCACTGATTAACCAGGTACTGATGTACAATCAGAGGAAGTACTACATTTGCTGCTGTGCACTGATTGACCAGGTACTGATGTACAATCAGAGGAAGTACTATATTTGCTGCTGTGCACTGATTGGCCAGGTACTGATGTACAATCAGAGGAAGTACTATATTTGCTGCTGTGCACTGATTGGCCAGGTACTGATGTACAATCAGAGGAAGTACTATATTTGCTGCTGTGCACTGATTGACCAGGTACTGATGTACAATCAGCGCTAATTGTTCTAGACAGTGTAATCTCCATTTGAGTAAAACCTTGGTTGTAGTTTAGTTTGTAGATAGTTTATATAAATGTATTAGTTCTTATGACGACGTTCTCTAACATAGTTGTAGGATATAAAACTGGTTAGTAACAATGCATTTAAACACCGTGAGAATGAAAACTCCGCCATTTTGCGGAGAAAATGTGAACTAATCCTTTTCATGCTAGGTACCGATATTTTCTCTCCTGTTATAATACTGAGATACAGAGACGTTTTTCAAGGGTCAATTCAGATTCCGCCATTGACACTTAGCGCCAAACGACGCTGCTGTCCGCTGCATTATATTTTACTGTTGCCTGCTATATCCAGGTCTGTTTAAATGGAATAAGGTTGATATTTAATTACCACTTACAAAGTGCTCGAGCATTTTTCCGCCTAGTCTGAATTAACCCTAAGTTTACGTTCGAACTCCCGGACGTCAAAATCTTATATTTTCGACACTACTTAGACTCACTAAGTTGCTGGAAGTTAAATTTATGGATAATTAACACGCGAGTTCGAACTCAAATTTAAAAACGTGTGAATCTCAGCTTCAACTCATGCTCAAAGTCTGAATCTAGGCCTTAGAGCCCAGCCACACATTAAGAGTCCATTTACGGTTCAGTGGCGCCCTCATCAAAATATTAAAGATAATGAAAACCCAAAATACTAAGTGGTACTGTAACTTACTACAAAAGCCTAAAAGCTATTTTTATAAGCATACTTTTATAGGTTCTAAAAATTCAACTTTTAAGAATATAGAAATAAATGTAAAAGTGACCTTTTATTTTTTCATCTTCGATTTTTTAAAATTATGTTTAGATCTATAAAAACCCTATAAAAGTATTGTATGTATAAAATAGCTTTAAGGGTTTTTAGTAAGTAGGTATATTAGAGTAGCACTTTTTCATTTTGGGTTTTCATTATTCAGAAATCTTTAATATTTTTTAATTTAGGCTTTCTTGTCTGAGGTATCTTAAATATTGTGATGAGCGTGAAAGGAGCCTAAATAGGTCTTAAACTAGACTCGAAAACTAGGTTTTATAAAAGATTTATAGAAAAACTAAATAACACAAATCACTTTAAATAAAAAATGGACTAATTCGTTCAATTAAGTTGAACTTACTTGAATAAAAATCATATAATCCTTACCATTCGATGTTGATGTAATTTAAATGTGAAAAACGATTTTAAAATAAACACGTCACAAGTTGTATTTAGATAGGCTGGTAATGATCATTTTATCGAAATACATTTATAGTAAGAACCAGGGTTTATCACTTTAGGCACGTATTTTTAGAAATTGTATTCACTTAAATTCTAGAATCTACCACGTGTCCCTCACATACACTTTTCGTCCATTTAAAACACCAATAAATGAATAAATTTCACAAAACTATGTTTTATTTTCCCATCTTCAAGGAACTAAAAAAAAACATTTAACATTTTCTGGGGGTATATTGGTTTAATTAATATAATTTTTATTATTGTTTTGTTTTTTTAATATCATGTAAAAATAATGTTTTTTTGACATTTAGATTATTTTTGTCTAATATGAAATGTAGTAAAACTATTGAGATGTAATGTTCCCACTAGTTCCACTATTCGGTGGAGCATTTAAAAGTAGAACTAGTGGGAAATAAAAGTCCCATTAGTTCTACGGTAGAACTGTTCAGTAGAACTACTGGGAATGAACTTATAATGGTATAAAGAAAAAAAAATACAAATAAATATCTATTCCATTTATTTTTACAGAAGTCGTAACTTCGAATATAAACAATAGCTTAAATCTAAAAATAACAGCACAAAAAAGGTATATTTATATGTTATTTATTATTTATTTATACAATAATTAAAGGAAGGCACTTCTATGGAGTGATACATCTAAATATAGATAAAATAGATTCCCATTAATTTCACATTTAAAACGTTGAGATTTTATAAAAAAAATTATCAATTTGTTGATTTTTAAATTTTTTGTATACTTTTAGGCCGATAGCAGACAGTCCGCAGAGTCCGCGGCAGACTTTTTAAATACTTGACAATAAATTGCGCAGAACCACATGAGCAACTACCCCAGAGACAAAGCTACTAAGTCATCTTCGCGTTGGAGTATTTCTTTATTTATGGACCACTTTGATTTCGCCTATAGATTGTCGTTTAGCTGAACCGGTTTTGTCCTCGGGCGAATGGCGCCTTGCAGCAGTGTACTTACAGATCGGGCGGCCGTGAAGAAATCGTACACCAATCGAGCTCATGAATAATTCAGTTTTCATGCAATAGTTTACTATTAGGAGATGCGCTCGATGGGTGTACGATTTCTTCGTGGCCGCCCGATCTATTATTGCAGCAGCACCATTGTATGAAGCGTTATCTCTGTGTGGGGATTTACTCATGTGACAGAACTCTTTCAGGTAGCAGTGCCGAAAGATCGATAACACATGATTAATTAAGACGCTGTTATACCGTCGAGGCCGTTTTTTGAACAAGAACGAAAGTGTTTTAAACTGTGTTTTATAAAGTCTGAAATTAAATTATGTCTTATTTAAGGATCGGGCGGATGGGCGACTGTTCTCAATTACACGATTAGATTAAGTAACTAGATAGAAAAAAATCCCAAAGTTACCCCTTTTTGTTATGTTTTTTCAATACTATGATTAAACTGCTGATATTTAACTTTTTATTCTTGTACTTAACTAAATACATTAAATATTTCTAGTGAACTCAGAAGAATTTTTAGCTTAGAAACTCCCATGAGCAAAGATATTGACGAAAAACACGTTTTTTTTGCGATTCTGCTTTCAATTGGAGCGGGATGGCTAATTGTAAACTTATGCTTGCAAGAAAGAGACGCTTGCACTGGGATAACCTAGCCTTAATATCCGAACAGATCGGAAGCTTCATACAAGCGGGACGCCGCGCCGGAGACCGCCGCTAGACTCGTAAACACGCAATTTTGATCCATAAAACAATGGATTACAACTTTTTTCGCGAGTCTAGCGCCGTTGCGCGTTGTTTAAGAAGCTTGACTTCTATTCGTATTTATTCATGTCGATAGTCTTGCTCGTACTATCCGTTGCTATGGCAAACAGCAAAAGGAAACAATGCCTACAATTGGACTTCCTCGACCATTGATATAATATTGATAACTGCATATCAAAGAAGTTTCCTTCGTACAATTTCATCATCACGAAATAAAAGTATGATGCAGACTGAACTTCGTCTGCGCAGGCCTTTACTTTTATTGGCTTATCTGTATACCACGGGTATTGGTGTAATGAATGATTATGTCCCTTGTCAGCATTTTTTTTTATTTTGGTGATAATTCAGATAAGCCATTTCACTAACAGCTAATTAATATTTAAATCACGATAAAGTTTTACAGCTTTTGAGCCCTTGTAATTAATTAGGTGATAAACTTTTACCAAAACAAATAAATAACACTCCAAATACATCCGAATTTCATAAAAAATTGTATAAGCAGCAGAATAATTATAATTTTATCATTTCAAGTGTCATAGTGAGACAAGTTAGTGCGCGACCGTTCGGCGGGGCACAGACGTTGGGGGAGGCGAGGTAGAACAAGCGACTACCTTTGAGCGGCGCGCACTCCCGATTTTTTCCAGTTTGTCATATAATTTGGCGTTATTACCTTATAACTCATATAGGGGTGTTAGGAAAAATATATATATATACTAATAATGCTGACTGGCTAATCTTTCCGCTACAGCATGAGCTATTTTCATGCGATATATCAGCTAATGTTGACAAAAAAGTAAAAGAAATTCATAATAATATAGATACTTGTCGCGTAAGATACAAATTATATTTAAAGGAACTTTCCCCAGATAATATCACTCAGAAATGCACAAAAATTAATATACTATGTTGTCGAACAAAATACCAAAAGAATGTACTTATTTAATAATTACGAAAAATACTTCTATTATATTTAATTAAAAATAAATATACAAAAAAATATGGTTCCCTATAATACAATAAGAAAAATAAATTATTATCAAGTGTCTTGTGCAGAAAAAATTATGCATAGAAAAATAAATACAAATAATACTTGTTTTTTTATAGTTATTACTCCAGTTAATAAAAAATAAAAATCCTTAAGAAATAGTCCGGAATATTTAACAGAAACCTAAAGGTCTTTTTGAGGCGAAAAATATGTCAAACGATGTCGGATAAGCTATCAAGAACTTATCTAGAAGTGGTGAAACAGGACCTAAGTCAAGGAATTTTTTATCCAAAGTGATTTATGGATTTAAAGTCAAAAGTATACTTTTCGAAATACAAGATAAAAGGATAGATGTATTATGGCTTTTAAATTAATTATGGCATTACAAAACAGTTAATCTCGTCATAATCATGTCGAAATATATTTGTAAGTAGGTATGTGTGTTTATAAAATATATTTATTTATTCGGAATAGATGTTTACAAACGATGTGAATTAATCAAATCATTCTAGATTAATTCAAATTATTGTATAAAATAAATACAAAATAAAAACATAATATTGTATATTAAATCAATAATTTGAGTAATATTTTAAATGTATAATTTTCGAAGAAGACATGGTTTTCATAAAAAATCTATTGTAAAATTCATTTAAATGACAATTCAAAGGTTAATTGGAAATATTCATTAGAAATAAGTATCAAATTAAAGATTTGAAAAATTCTTATATCGGACGGGAGTCGGGACTTGAACCCGCGATCAGCCAATCCGGGGCTTTGCTTTCTTGCAATTAAGCTACCGACGGCCGACAACTTCCGAACTTTAATTCATTAATTCAACACAACATGGCTAATAACCAATAATATCTAGAAATTAGTATAACTAAATAAAAATTGCCATAAAACATTTCGCTTCAAAGTATTTTGAAGCCGTCCCGACAAACCTTGGTTTAGTCGGATAGTATTAAAATGTCATAAATATCTTATTTCATATAACAATGTAATTATTTGTGAATCAATAATAAATCACAAAGAAATACTATATAATACTTCATCGAGGTAACCTTGTAGTACAAAATGCAGTTTCTTTCAATAACTTTCGTTAAAAATGTAAATAAATGCATTGGTGTTATAAATGCCTCGTCTTTTTTTTTTCATCTAAGTTTTTACTGCAATATCAACTAGTCAATGGAAATGCAACTAACCATTTACATATCATAAATAATAGATTACATAACATAGTAGAACATAATGTTCGAAAAAAGGTCATGCAACCGCACCTAATTCCATTAGAACACGGTACGGTAAAATCAGAACTATCTAAACGAAATTCCGGATAATATTCGAAAAAAATATCAATAACTATTTGCAATCCGGTCACATTATCAATGCACCTGCACAAGGGTAGCATGCCACTGTGATACAGCGCTATCAGTATCACACCTTTGCTCTCTTTCTATTCGAGCGTGAACGAACGAGACATAAGACGTGATACATACAGCCGTATCACGTGTAGCATGCTACGGCTTCTGGCATCGATACGTCTTATCGGCGCTCTGCGGGGCTAGTACGCCAACCCGCGATAGCGTGATATAGCGCTATCACGCTTCCGCTCTCTTTCTATTTGCACGCGACAGAACGAGACAGAAGACTAAATTTGACAGATGGATGTGTTAAATGTGTTTGGCGTACTAGCCCCGCTGGTTTGGTGTGAATGTGAAACCTTGTCTACCAAATTATTGAGACGCGTATTGGCAACGATGATTACCGTTCTAGCGCGATTATTAAGTCCGTACTGACGCGTCGTTCCAGCCTGGTGCAGAGGTAATGACTGTGACCGGGTTTTAAGTTCATAATAATTATTCAACAACCAGTTTCAAAAGACTTTCTAATTTTATATTCCCTTCTAATAGATTATGTTTAAATTTAACACAAGTTAGTGCCACATTTAGAAAAGTCGACACATTATAATAGTGCCAGAATTATCAAAAGCTCATGTTTTATAATTACTTATCTATATTAATAGTCATCTTTGATTGGAGTGTCGGTGGCGTGGGAATAGTTTGACAGATTAACTAATTTAGCTTGGTAAAATGAACTTTATTGCTCTAAAAATAGGTATCATTCGATATCTAGCACACGTATCCATACTTATTTTTAAAGCCCAATATTTCTACCGACGTAGACCTCTAATTCCACCACATTGTTCATTTTAAATGTCATTTTTTATAGTATCCATAACTTTTTGTTGCAGTACGAATTGCAATAATCGAAAACGAAAAATTTACTCTTTTGCGACCTATTTTTATCGTAATAAAATTCATATTCAAACATCAACCGTCAAACCATCTTAGGTTGTCATTTGGCAGCTAAATGCGAAGTAAATATGTATAAAACTAATGATAAAACTAAACTAAGCTCACAGCTTCGACGTAGGTACGACATCTCGCCACCAGGGGGCGCGCTCGAACGCTCCCGGGTGACTGAAGAATGCTTTTTGTAGGTTTTGGTACAGCTGTAAAGAAAGGGAAACAACTTTTATTAACCAGGCACTACATTCTCGCCGAGAACGCGGTAAGTTGAAACAAACTACTGGTGCACTTGGTTGGGGGGGGGGGGGGGGGGTACCAAGTGCACTTAGATCAAATTAACATTAATGGATAGGCCTAAAGCGCGGTAAGTTGAAGCAAACTACTGGTGCACTTGGTTGGGGGGGGGGTACCAAGTGCACTTAATGTTAATTTGATCTAAGCATATTACTAGGGTATTTACATCTTGCAGAATGACAATTGGCCCAGAGCGGGTTACATTTAACACAAGAAATAAAACAAAAAGCAATACTCACTTTCCCATCACTCTTCCCCAGAACAGAGTTCAAGACGAAATCCGTCGGCGCGAGCGCATCCACCACACTAACCACCTCCCCCTTCACTTCCCCGCACATTTCCAAAACCCCTTCCCTCACCAATCTCGCCAGAGACTCCCCTTGCGCGAAACCACCCTGATACAATTCCACTAAATGTTGATCCAATGACCATAGACCATACAGAGTGAATAGTCTATATAAAATTGGTTGTAGCTCTTTGTCTTTTTTGTCTATGGATTGTAGAGAGAATATGATGGCTAGATATTCGGCGTAGACTTTGGTTAGGGTCTTCCATCTGTAGACTTGTGATTTTGTTTTCGCCTGGAACTTTGATAGGCCCTTAGATACTTCTGATTCGTATTTTTCGTGCGTTTGTTTTAGTAGCCAGCAGAGAAGCCATTTGTAAGTTGATGTTATGACTGTAATGAAGAAAGGTAAATATGTTTTAATGAATTTACTTATGTTATAAATAACATAGAGCTAAAGCTCTCAAACGATGAAGGAAAACATCGCGAGCAAATCTACATACTGAAGAAGAAATTCAGGCGCGTATGTGAAGTTTACTAGTCGGTATTGGGCACGTGTGGAATTTCGCCCATACAATCTCCTTGAGATTAGGCCTGTGCCCTGTAGTGGGAGGAATATTAGCTGATGATAGACGATGTTACTTTTCGAGCGTCGGTGACGCGTCGTGGAGTGTAGTGAATGTCAATCATGAGGATCTGGATTCGAATGTAACGCTCGGCATTCCATGAATTTTTCTAACTTATGTATTACAGACGATGAAACAATATCGTAAGGAAACCTGCATACGCTGAAGAGATTCCGCCATTCCGCATTGATCACGGTGGTCTAACGCCCATATACCAAACTGCAACAGTCTTGCAGGGAGCCGAGCAAGAAGCACACACGCCATTTTGTTTCTGTTGCAATACTATTGAAACAATCATGAGATTGCGGCAGAAGGTTATGAAATGAATTGTGCGACGCGTCCTAAGTGCGAACCTTCTCACACGCTTAAAATCAGTTTTAGTCAAGTTACTGACCACCCCAAAAAGCATATGAACATCAAACTTACACTGCGGCGTCTTCAGCTGCTTAGTCTCTGTACAGTCGAACTTTAAGCTCAATATTTTATTAAAGTCGTTGATAAAAGCAACGGTGCCTAGCGGAGAGTCCACCGCGTTGCCGGCGAGCGCAGACTCGTACTGCCTGAGGAGCCAGTTGCCCGCCTGCTGCTGCAGTACATTGTTGTCTCCTTCGTAAGTGACCGTTGGATCGTGGTTGTTTCTGATGTCGCCCAGACTTGAACACTGCCGATTGAGAAATATTTATATAAATATCTTGGTTATTTAATGCAAGCGTAAATCAATTGTATTTGCATATCTGCAGTGTTTGATAGTGTTTCGTTATTGATTTCCGGGAATTTGCGTGTTTGGTAATTTGCGCAATGGAGTTGTAGCAATTTGCGTCTCTGGTAATTTGCGCAATGGAGTTGAAGCAACTTGTGTGTCTGGTAATTTGCGCTACAGAGTTGTGATATTTTGCGTGTCTGGTAATTTCCGCAATGGAGTCCTGGCAATTGAATGTGTTTAATGAAATTAATTGCGCAAATTACCAGACACGCAATGGTGTCTGCCTGTTTCATTACTTCTGAATAAGTTATCGATCGCTTATTTAGCATGAAATATTATGTTAAACGATCTTTCAGATAAGTTATTAAGAACTTATTCAGTATTGGTGAAACAGGCCCCTAGTATTGTGTGTATAGACTCGGACTCACCTTCAGGTAGCCGTGTCCCCCGCAGGCCTCGCGGCACTCCTGGGCCGCGCGCAGCACGTCGCCGGTGATGGCAGGCTTGCTGCACGACACCATCGCGTGGATCTCTGAAACCGCCTCACTCTGTACAACCAACAGAATTCTACTATAAATCACACGGATACTACACTTTCTTCTTGTTTCTATATCAGTATTTCGATGATTCGTCAATCTTTATATATCTATCTTGACTATTATAAAGCCGTAAAATCATGAGGAATAAAAAAGTAGCGCTTCACTTCATGTAAAGTCAAATAACACTCGATAGCGCGATTTAAATTACGTGCAACGCCATCTATTGACAAAATTGTTAGTTTGTTTGTTTGTTCGCGCATCACGCAAAAACTACTGAACCGATTTTGATGAAACTTTTTTTGTTTGATAGCTCATGATCTGACTTAAAATCTGGTATATAATTTTTGAGGACGAAGTCGCGGGAAAACACTATATACACACACATATAAAACTGTTCCGTGGCAGACTGATAGACAACCCGAAGCCTAAATCTGAAACATGAAATTTGGAAGACATATTCTACAGACAATTTTCGAAAATCAACACCTTAGGGCACCTTACAACGTCAAACACTTTTGCAATTTAAACAAGATTTGGAAAAATAATCAACACTAATATGGAGCCACAATGGTATGTATTTCTCGGGTACTAACCAAGTTATCAACTTTGATTCCCGCGTTTGACTTCTCTACAATGTTGAGGTAGACTCTGGTGAAGCTCTCTATGTATATCCTGAAGACAACAGCCGCCGCCACGTGCCCGAATAGTCTCCATTGCTGGGAAACAAATAGTAAAACATTACAAACATTTAGTGGGGAAGCTCAGAAGTCGCGCCCTATGCCGACAGGACGTCGATAGAAGGACAATGACTTGGCACTGAATTGTGTACCTCATTGTTGTAAAGCATTGAGGTAAAATGAATGAAGTACCGGTTAGTCTCACCGCATAATCTGCCGCGATATAAATCTGCTTAAAATATTATTGCCCACCATGTTCCTGTACCATGTTCTCCTTTTGTCGGAAATGATTATGGTTTAAACGTACCCGTTGTGTCGCTAAACGAACTTTTAGAAGTATCGGGGTAAAATGATGAAAAAGACATTGAAAAGCGTTAAAATGTCTTCTGCCAGATTTAGGCCTATAATAAATTAATATTATACATTGCATGACATCTGTAGAGTAGCCGGCAAACAGTGCATATGACTTGAGTGTCTTCTAATTGTAGTGGAAATGAAGAAGCCTATCCAATAGGGTAAACTTGATGATGATGATAATAAAATCATAGGACCGGACTCAAACCCGCAACAAGTAAATCCGGTGCTCAACTTTCATCCAATTAAGCTAGCGACGCGTCTATCGATATCTCCCGAAATTTCGATCTCTTGCATCTTTTCAGTGAGTAAAAAAAAATTTATTTCTTAATTTGATTTAAACAGCACAACATGTCTACATGTTCATACATTTCGTTCAGAAAAAGGTCATTGCATAACTCAGAAAATTTTAACGAGTCTCAAAAGGGTTGAATTTAATTAGGTTTATTTTGGTCGAGCTAGTTCTCAAACTAAAAAAGTCTTCGTGCTATTTCTACTGGTTCTCTTTTCTGTGGTAATAATAGAGAGTGAATACTCACGTGTAACTGATAATCTAGTAGTGGTATCTCGTCATTTTTGTTGCCGAACTGCGTGCGCGTCGCCGCGTACCGTATCGCGATCGACACCGCGCTTGCTATCGAGTGGCAGCTCTCCTGCATTATACCGATCCGACCTGCAATCAGAACAAACAAACACATACACTACAGGCTTAGGTCAAAGTAAAATTAATGGATAGGCCTAAAGCGCGTTAAGACGCTGTTATCCCGTCGAGGCCGTTTTTTGAACACGAACGAAAGTGTTTTAAAGTCTGAAATTAAATTATGTCTTATTTAAGGATCGGGCGGATGGGCGACTGTTCTCAATTACACGATTAGATTAAGTTTACTAGATAGAAAAACATCCCAAAGTTACCCCTTTTTGTTATGTTTTTTCAATACTATGATTAAACTGCTGATATTTAACTTTTTATTCTTGTACTTAACTAAATACATTAAATATTTCTAGTGAACTCAGAAGAATTTTTAGCTTAGAAACTCCCATGAGCAAAGATATTGACGACAAACAATTTGAAGTTACAATTCATTTGTCATGCCTCATCTTTCTCGTTTGAAATGTTCGCGTAAGGCCTATCCATTAATTTGACTACAGGCACACCCCCGGCACCACATAGAATAGTCGCTCGATGCTTGACAGTGCTGCTACAGACAAAAGATGGTGTAGGCACATGCACCTTCTCGTTCGAACGCACGCGCAGTTAGTTACATAAAAAACCACGTCAGAGGCCGTTAGGCGGTTTAAATAAACTCTCACACGATAAGAAGAAGAAGATTATGGCAAGGTAAGCAAAATAGGTTGTCAAATGTACTCCTTTATAGTAACGCTGTGTTTTTTCACTCTGTCCCGCCTGCGTGAGTCCAAAGCTAGGTTAAGACCTAAACAGGACGAAAGGACCACCTTAACTTAATATAAATTAAAACACATTACCCGCTGACAAATTCTCGAGCGCAGCACCAAGTATTCTAGAAGGTTCTGAGAAGGAGCTCTCGTAGACGCCATCTTCTGTGACGTCAGCGGTTCTGTTCAGCAGGTTCTCCCGAGGTATCCGGTATTGGTTGAACATTATGAACCTGGAATATTATTAGTTCATTCATTAATGAATAGAAACAAAAAAACAGACATAGGAGGACGTACCAAGACCAAAATTGAGTTAGAAAATTTATGATTTTTTTTTATTTTTTTTTTGTGAATTGATGAACTAGAAGAAGCGAGACAAGCATGATTGGAGGTCGGCGCCGGGAGGCGTTCCACGCTACGCCAGCCAGTTCGTGGTCTCCTTTCTGGAATTCTGACTCCCCATTAGTTCTTAAGCAGATATGACCAGCCCATTGCGACTTCAGCTTGCTAATTCTCTGAGCTATGTATATCACTTTAGTTCTCTGATGTCTCCTTATTCCTGGTGTCCTCTCAGAGAAAAACCGAGCATAGCTCTCTCCATATTTCGCTGAGCGACTTTGCATTAATGAACTAATCCTATTGTTAACCACGAGGTCCAAAAGTCACTTTCCCGTGGTCCACCTGGGTGGACCAGGGTCGAAAGTTTCCTTTGTCCTTTGATCAGTTTTCGCGAATATCTCGGTAACTGTTAGAATTAACAATTATGACTGCATAAAATCTAACCAAACATGCGCTATAAAAAGAAATATATTTATTTAAAATAAACTTTTCCTGTGTTCCTCATACTTTTTCAGTTCTACCAAGAACCTGCATCTACCTACTATCTATAAACAATGAGGAAATATAATATTTTATGGGTCATCTGATAATATTATCACAATAATATAATTATGTAATATGATAAATGTTACAATGATATAATAATTCAATAGTCACGTTTTTTATCGCTTATCGATAAGAATTTACGACTATAACTAGTTTAACATCCTATATATGCAGTTTCATAAATGTTATCGATGAAGGAAAGCACCGTAAGGAAACCTACATAATTGAATATAAGCTTCAAATTAGAGGCTTGTATTCAATTCATAATCAGGTCACTGTTTTACTCTTTCGGCATGAAAACATATGCATCAAAGTAAAATTACAAAACGTGCTAGTATCAGCGCGATTCGGTATGTCACGATTTTAATTTTTTTACTGATTTATTTTGTATTTACTGCCGAGATTATTTATCTCGGTTCTTTAATGAACTTTTTCCTTCTTTATGTCGTCGTAAAGTAGGTATGCCGCATCGCATCTGTCTTCCTTCCTTGACATTTTATTAATCACCATTATTAAACTCTATGTTTGTAGACTATTGATCTAAAGTACAAGTTTTTGCAGAGACGTGCCGATTAACTATGCGTTATAAAATTAATGACGTCCGTTAAGACTGCCCTTGATCATTTGATAACATACAACACATAAAGTCACGACCGTAACCCTTTTCAGTAGATCACGCCCACTAAAACACTGCATACAAGACTTTATCCCTTAGTCATTAAGGCTTCATCATAATCATCATAGCTGATAGACGCCCAATGCTGAACATAGGCCTACCCCAAGTATCGCCACAGCGCACGATCCTACGCTGTCCTCATCTAACGAGTTCCCCCCACCTTCACCAGGTTGTGGGGGCTCACTGTCCACCCACGCCGCGTATTCAGGTTCAGGTACGCAGTCGCAACTCGAGAACACTTTGGCCCCATATCGGCCAAATTAAAATCATAGAAGTCGCCCAAAGGGCAATGGGGAGGGCTATGTTCGGACAAAGTAATTAGAACGTAGGAATTTATCATTTTCTAAGGGACTGGAGTATCTGTTAAGTAGCAGTGATTAATAATAAAAAAACAACAAACCCATTATCGATGCCATTAACGCCGATCTTCTCTCCCATGTCCCCAACGATCAGGCCCGGGAATGTCTCCAGTGTGTCAGGGTTTCTGATGGGCACCACGAAGCCGTGCAGGCCGTGGTTGGTCCCGTCCGGCATGATCAGCTGGGCGAAGAGTAGCGCGTGCGTGCATGTCCTTCCTGTAGGCAAAAGGGACTCATTAATATAAGAAACGTATCCAGGGTAATATCAGGTCAGACGCACCGCGGGATATCACCCCTTCTTGGTTGACGTTCCACATATCCGCACAAAACGCCTTTCAGAATCTTTTATAATGCGCATAGCCAAGGAGTGGAATGCCCTGCCTGCGTCAGTACTTCCGAGCGCTTACAACCCGAATTCCTTTAAAGTACGAGTGAATAGGCATCTTCTGGGTAAGCTCGCTACATCTTCGACCCCATCTTTGTCCTAAGGACTGGATTGAGGTCAAGAGCAAACCCAACTGTATTAAAAAAAGTTCATCAATTCAAAGTCTCTTAGCCAGCTCTCAGCGAACTATAGAGACAGCTATAATCGGTGTTTCTTTGAGAGATCGCATCAAGAATAAGGTGATACGAATATGTCAGAGAACTAAAGTAGTTGATATAGCTCAGAAAATTTTCAAGTTGAATGGACTGGTCATATCTGCCGAAGAACTGAGAACCGATAGGCAAGAGTTCTAGAGTGGGGACCACGAACTGTGAGGCGTAGTGTGGGACACCCTGCGGTCCGACGACCTAAAAAGGTAGCGGAGAGCAACTGGTTGAGGTAGGCCGAGGATAGAACTTTGTGGCGCGTCTTGGTGGAGGCCTATGTTCAGCAGTGGACCATGATAGGCTGATGATGGTTTAGGATACATTTTAATCAGTGTGGCATTGTACTCGTCAAACTGAATAACTTTCACTATAGACACAATTTCGAAATAAATCAGCTATTGCATATATTGAGTCAAGTGGGTAAATACTGCAGTTTAGTATGGGATTTTTTTTAGCAATCTGAAGTTAACGATTAGTCCCTATTTTATAATATTGTGTTAGTTCAGATAGCCTTAAAGTCTTTAGAAGTAGTAGCTGTAGTTATTTATTTTTAGCCTATTAGTACAATCCTCTGTGCTATTAGTCACTAATTCAAAAATTGTTATGCTCACGCTCAGATGCAGAAACACTCATTAGAGTTAATTCTCTATTAAATCTCTAGCTAGCTTTTACTACGCTTAAAAGACAAAAAGTGACAGCAAGACTAATGAGCGTTTCTGCAACTGAGCGTTAGTATCATAATAATTTGGTACCAAATATATGTCATGCATAGCAATTTAAATTAATAAAAATAGCATCCCGATTATTTCCAAAATTTTTGAGAAAGCATTGTACAAAAGACTAATAGACTTCTTCTCTAAATTTAAAATATTACATCCACAACAATTCGGTTTTCGCAAAGGGAGCTCTACAGTACTTGCATGCTTTGATCTGGTTAAGACGGTGACCGAGAGTATAAACAGTAAAAGTCCTATTTTATCAGTCTTTCTAGACATGTCGAAGGCTTTTGATTTTGTGGATCACCGTATCTTGTTAAATAAACTGGAAAAGTATGGAGTCAGAGGGATCGCGCATGATTGGATATACAACTATTTAAAAGACCGCAAACAATGCACTGAAATTTCAAAAATAACGAAGCATAAAAACAGTCAAGTCAAAAATCGATACCGATCACCCTTCATAGTAAATAACACAGGTGTTCCGCAGGGAAGCGTTCTTGCCCCCCTCTTATTCTTAATATATATAAATGATCTCCCTAACGCCTCATCTCAAAAATCAATATTATTCGCAGATGACACCACACTAGTAATTAAATGCACGGAAACTGACACATGTGAACGAACGGTAAATAAAGCTCTTGCTGATGTTATTGAATGGCTACAAATAAATAATTTACATATCAATATAGAAAAGACAAAGTTTATGGAATATAGATCCTATAATACGCAGGCCCTAAATTTACAAGTCAGTTACAATTGCTTGAAAATTGGCAGAGTTGACACATTCAAATTCTTAGGTATAATTATTGACCAGCATCTTAACTGGAAAGGACACATAGATCTCATTTGTGGTAAACTACAACGTTATGTTTATGCATTAAAGCGATTAAGACAAACTATTTCTAAAGAGGCAGCACTCACGGCCTACCATGGATACGTATCATCTGTACTTGGCTATGGTTTATTACTTTGGGGAAATTCTGTCGAAATAAATAGAGCGTTCAAACTCCAGAAGAAGTGCATCCGTGCCATCAGTAACGCATGGTTCCTGGAGAGTTGTAAACCTCTGTTCCAAAAGTTGAATGTTCTTTCTCTGCCCTGTATGTACATAAGAGATATTTGTTACTTTATTAAACAACATCCCGAATATTATAAAAAGCGTTCAGAAGTCTACACTAGGCAAGCTAGATCACAATACTTACACCAATTATATCAGCCTTCTTGTCATAAATATATATACAAACATAACGTGTATAATATGAGCATACTTATATACAATAAACTACCCAATTGTATAAAACTGTTACAGGGAAAGTTTTTCAAAACCAAATTAACGAAATGGCTGTGTGAATTGTGTTTTTATAGCGTAGAGGAATATTTGAATTATGACGAATAAGTAAAAGTAGAAGATAGGTAGTAAACTATATTAGATTTAGTAAGATTTTCATCGACAAACTAAATTTGCACGCCTGCAAGCAGGCTAAATACAGCTACTGAACAATTTTGTAACACCCTTTTAACAAAGTATTTTGGCAAATAAACTATTTCTATTCTTCTCTATTTCTAAACTATAAATCGAACGATTTAGATAAAGAAGGTATGCCAAAAATCATGCAAGCTCGCAGTTTACTATAGCGAAACTGATAAGAGCCACATAACGTCCAGTAACTGATTAAAATAGTTGCGATAAAAATATCAATTTACATTTTTTTTTATAGCGGTACTAAAAAGCTTATCATTGTGATGCAATATGACATGATATCATACGTCAGCTTCAGACCAAATATTTGGTCTGAGACGTCAGCATACATAATTTCATAACCTAAACTAAATCTATACCTACATCTAAACTATTATAAAACTGTAACTGAAGTGTGTCCGTACATATAAGATATTTACAAAAAAAGATTACGATATGGTTTTTAGGTATCCATAACTCGAAATCAACCTTTTTTAGAAATGTTGTCCGTTTGTTTGTCTGTTTGTTTGTGTGTTTGTTTGTTTGTTCGCGCATCACGCAAAAACTACTGAACCGATTTTGATCAAACTTTTTTTTGATTGATAGCTTATGATCTGACTTAAAATCTGGTATGGTCGAAATTGTCCTTGACATATGTGTAGGGTTGACTCATTTTTATTGTTCGTTCTGTTATTAAAAATAGTATTTGAGCTAAAGAATTACTGAAAATGTGAATTTAGCGTTATTTTGCAACGTTTTTTCTGCACTGAAAAAACTCAATTTTATGTAGTAAGATACTACGGGTGCGCGCGCCTGACTGTAATCCCTTGCTCGGCTTCCCTCAAGTTTCCCAGAAAGTGTGAGGTGAGGTGGGGTATCTGAAGTCAGAGGGGGGCGGGGAGTGGCCGTTCTGTATGTAGAACTATATACTATTACCTATACTGTGCCAATTCTGCTAGTTTGTATGGACTAGTTGTGTGCTTCAACTTAACGCGCTTTGGGCCTATGCATTAATATTTTTTTGCTGGCAATGGGCAGATTTCGAGAAAATAGCGAGAAAATAGCGAGAAATTATTATTTTAACTTATTGCACTGATACAGAATATGCTGTTGCTCTAAGAGAATAAACTATTTTAGGCAGGCGACTTTATTATTAACAAAAAATCGAAAACATTATAAAGGATGACATAGGTACAAAAATATTTTAACTACATGCGTAAGCAAGCATTCATACGAGTATTGTAATATTTTATGCGATATCGGCATTTTGAAGCTGTAAAGTGTAAACATTAACTGCAGCGCATGTCGAAATCAATACTTGGTTTAACAAAAACAAAGTAACTTTTTTATGCATCAGAATGATGATTAGATTTTAAAGCACCCAGAATTCGAAATCATAAATTATTTTCAAATTAAAGATAGAAAAATTAAGTCTCGGATTTGAACCCGTAACCTACCAGGGGCTTTTTCATTCATCCAATTAAACTACCGAGCCTATTACGTCAGAGAACGAAATTCTTCAACCTATTCCGTCTTAAGTGGGTTCAAGTCCCGTCCGAGATTTAATTTTTAAATCTTTAATTTCATTTTAAATAGCCTAACATGGTTCTAACTAATCAATAAATTGTTTAATAACATCGAGATTACTTAAACTTTTATTGCTTATGTATCGATTTGAAGTAATAAGGTCGTTTTGCCACTTGCCTCCCTCGTTTCACACGCAAATTCTTGCACGTAACTTACAAATTAAAGTAATTCTGGCTTCGATAACAGAGGCTCTGCTGCTGAAATGTGGATGTTCTGAATGTTTAGAATAACTATCCCCTCGGACTATATTAGTCGTGCATATACATATATACTTATTGGTAAAACGGCCGGTGATACTTTTGCCGAAAACTTATGCAATGGGATAAAAGCAGGAGGATCATCAACAGCTTATATACGTCCCACTGCAGGGCACAGACCTACGCTCAAGTACGTTAGTCCACCACGCGTGCCCAATACGGATTGGTAGACTTCACATACGCATAATAATTTCTTCTTAACTACAGGGTGAAATTGATATCATTAGCATCCTTTTAAACTAAGAGTCGCCATACTAAACCGCACCCGCCGCCGCTGCCTACACGACTCAAATGTATGGGACAGCAAATTTTTTTTTGCTCCGATTGGTTTGCTCCCATAGTAAAAGTTGTTCAGTTTGATGGGTAGACTCTTAGTCTAAAAGGATGCTAATGATATCAATTTCACCCTGTATATGCAGGTTTCCTCACGATGTTTTCCTTCACCGCATGAGAACAATTGGTATTACGTAGGTACATAAGTTTGAAAAACTCATTAGTACATGGCATGTCACGGACGCTCGTTTGCCATTAAAGCAAAGGGGGAAAGATGATTATGCGTGATCCTATCCTACTAATATTATCATACAAATCCGTAAATTTGTGACGATGTTTGGATGTTCGTGACTCAACGGCTGAACGAATTTGATTGAAATTTGGCACACAACACACATAAAATATGTTCTGGATTAACAAAGGACACTTTTAAAGTAAATACAGACGAAGTCGCAGGCAACAGAACAGCCAGTATATAATAAAATAGACACTCAATTTTACCTAGATTACCAACCCAGCATTTAGCGGCCTCGAAGTCCGGCGTGTGCACGACGAACTGCCTGCGCGCCGCGTCGTACGTCGCCGTCGTGCGCATGAGGCGGGCGTCCGACCCGTGCGCTACCTCCGTGAGCGCGAAGCTCGCTAGGATCTGTGGGGTTATAGTAGATTACACACCGAGGGCAGGAAAGTAACAAAGGTCTCAGATCTCATGAAATTGTAGACCGAGGAGAAGCCGAGGTCAACAAACATGTGATCTGAGGCTTTCATATTTACTGCCCTAGGTAAGTATCCTATTTTTCTCCTCGACGGAGGTGGAAAGTTACAACTTCGTTTAGCGCAGCGGGACGAAAATTGACGCTTTCCGTCCGGAGGGGAGAAAAAGGTTTGAAGCAATTTGTCGCAAATTGAAGGTCCTTCCTAACAGATGTTTATTAAGGAGATGATCGGACCGTTAAACTAAAAATTGCTGTTTCGTCATTTACATAGGGTCCAATTTAATATGCTGATGGTTTTTAAAGAGAATGACACCAGCAAACTGCACTGATTGGAACACCTGAGTAGGTTTGCAGTTTTGTAAGGAAAAGCAGATTTTTTTGCGACTTCCTTACAAAACTGCAAACTTACTCAACCCACTAGTATTTGGATCGAGTAGGTTTGCGTTCTGTTACAGTTATAACGTATTAAGGACTTACCTCTCGTTTAGAAATGGTAGCTTCGTAGAACTTTCTGTGTCGCTCCGTGCCCAGGGATAGTAAGGCGTTTGAGAACAGATATATTCCGATCGCCATCTTGACGGATACGCTCGGATTCAACGACTGGACCGCCTCGTTTATTGTCATCAGCGCTCGCGTCTGAAACCAAAAGACCATTTAACATGTTGGATGAGGGCGGCAGCACAGGACGGATGGTAGCAAGCCTACGTCCAGCAGAGGACGTCTATCGGCTGAGATGATCATCATCATCAGCTTACCATCGTTCACTGTTGAACACAAAACTGGAATCCTGGGCATTCCTCATCCATTCGCTCCCCGCTACCTTTCAAAATCAAATCAAATCAAATATACTTTATTTTGCTCCAAAATACGTGGTGAAATTGATATCATTGGCATCCTTTTCTACTCAGTCTACCCATCAAAACTGAACAATTTTTACTATGGGAGCAAATAAATCGGTGCAAAAAAAATTTGCTGTCCCATACATTTGAGTAGTGTAGGCAGCGGCGGCGAGTGCAGTTTAGTATGGGACAGCAGATTTTTTTATTTGCTCCCATAGTTAAAGTTGATTAGTTTGATGGGTAGACTCTTAGTTTAAAAGGATGCTAATGTTATCAATTTCACCCAGTAAAATACAGAGAAAAATAAAACAAGAGGCACAAACTTTATAGGCTTTTTAGATGCTTTTTTAGGTCGTCGGTTGGATTTAACACGCTTTTAATCAATCAATCAAAACAGCCCACATCAACCCACTGCTGGGCATAAGACTCACTTTTATTGCGCCATACCTCACGGTTACTGTGCTAATTTGATCCAATGCGAACCCGCATTCTATTCTAATAAGGAAAAAAATTATTGCAAAATACAAACCATGAAACAGAAAATATTATCAAAATTATTAGGTAAGTATTTGTTTTTGGCAAATATCTAGGGTGAAACATGATTCAAATGCTAACGTATAATTAATTGAAATTTTTTCCTGTATCTGTGATTTAATGCAAATTATCACGATGATTATAGGCATTAGGCGTCGTCCTAATTGGCAATCACTCGCGCGAGCGTACGACGATCGCACTGCGTCTCGATGGCACGAAATCGCTATTTAACATATCAATCTCCAAAGAGTGTCCTAATAGACCATAGCACGATCACATGAACTTAAATTTCTATGCCGGTTATTGCGGGTTCGTTTTATCGGTGCAAATCGCACGATATGCATGCGTCGATAGAATTTGCACCTTTTAAGTCATCGATGGCACGAAATCGTGATTTACCATATCAATCTCCATCGAGTGTCCTAATTGACCATAGCGCGTTCACGTGAACTTAGATTTGTATGCGGATTATTGTGGGTTCGTTCGATTGGTGCAATGCGATCGACACACGATCGCGCGACCGATGGCCAATAAGGACGACGCCTTAGAATGGCCCAGCCATAAAAATGTCATAAAGCGTTTTTGCTGACCACAGTCCGCACTACGTCATGTGGTTTTGAATATCAAATGCAATAGTTTCAAAACTTAGAAACGATCATTTTTGGTTTATTTGCGTCCATTATGAAAAGTCATTCTTTCCTAGGTTCTTATAGAATCGACTAACGAAATTTCAAGTTTATTAGACTGTTTTGGAGGTTTCGTTGGTTTGGTTTTTTTTGTGTTCGTGAGGAAACCTGCATGCTTCAATTTCGAGGCATGTATTGTACCCACTGTCCATTAAAAGTGGCGACGGGCTCACCCCCCGTCACACTGGACAGAGTCTCGGTACTACTGGTGAAACGTGGATGTTCTGAGGTTTCAGAAGATCTCTGACTACCCCCTCGGGGAATATAGTCGTGAGCATATGCTTATGCTTATGCTTATGCATTTGGAGATTTCATAGAGTGAATGATGCCCTAATATACAGGGTCCAACGTAATATGCTGACACTTTTTAAGGGATGATCAGACCATCAAAATGAACAACTTTCTCTATGGGACCAACGACGAAATCGTGAAAAAAAAATCAGCTGTCCCATACTCGAGTAGTTTGAAGTTTTGTATGGAAAAGCAGATTTTTTTTGTGATTTCGATGTTGGTGCCATAGAGAAAGTTGTTCAGTTCGGCGGTTTGATTAAAAAAGTACTTATCAGCATATTAAGAAGGACCATATAGAAGAGACATCATACCTACATAGATAAACATACAACCATAATCCCTTTCGCGGTGAACTACTAGCTGCAACAAGGCCCACTTTTATCATATTGACGGTTTCAAGATGAAGTGACATATGAGAGATAGATAGCTTGCTTGCCCACAAGTATACTCCAGAAGAAACCATTATCCTTTAGTCGCCTCATACGACAACGGGAAGAAATGGGGTGGTCCATTCTAAGCCGCAACAACACGGCGGCTATACTGAGTGAAATTGATATCATTAGCATCCGTTTAAACAAGAGTCTACCCATCAAAATGAACAACTTTTACTATGGGAGTAAACCAATCGGAGCAACAAAATAACTGCTGTCCCATACTAAACTGCACCCGCCGCCGCTGCCTTATCGACTCAAATGAATGGGACAGCAGATTTTTTTTTTGCTCCGATTGGTTTGCTCGCATAGTAAATGTTGTTCAGTTTGATGGGTAGACTCTTAGTTTAAAAGGATGCTAATGATATCAATTTCAACCTGTATAGAAAATAGATAACTTTAAACAGCTTCGCTCTTGTTAAATTTCACATTGCTATTATCTTGCCCTAGCACCATATAGTGATATATGACGACCCGGTTTGTGTAATGGTTACCACGTCGGACTGCCAAACCAGGGTCCTGGGTTCGAATCCCGGTTCGGTCATGGATGTTATATGTTCGTGCCGTTGTTGTATGGTTTCCATAATATAAAGCCTTTAGTGCTTGCTTGGGATCATTACAATGTATGTGCCTGTGAGCGTTATTTAAATATAAATAAAGTTCATAATAACTCACCCTTTTACTGTAACTGGACTTGAACATCTCTTCGGTCAGGAACTTGTATTCGTTTATCCTCTTGAGCTGTAGTTGTGTGATTCTCTTCTGCTCCTCCACGGGCGGCGTGACGGGGTTGTGGGCGAACAACGGATCTTTCTCTAACGTTTTCCATATTTTGTACTGCAACAAAACAATTGGGACATTAAGAATGTTCTTTAGCAGATTCAGCTCATAGTCACTTTACTTTTTACTGGTGTACAGGTAAGAATGCGTTCCTTGCGAAGCATGTGTGGAGTTACGCTGAGAGATAGAGTGAGAAATTGTGTGATTAGAGATCGATGTAAATTGAAAGAAGATGTTGTGACAAGAATAGAGAAGGGTATGCTTCGTTGGTTTGGTCATGTGGAGAGGATGAGTGATAGCAGATGTACGAAAGAGATATATGGAGCTAAAATGAGTGGATGTGTCGGCAGAGGGCACCCTCGTAGGACGTATTCTGATCAAATCAGTTGCGTCCTACAAAAAGGGGAGGTGCGGAGTACTCGAAACCGACGGGCATGTATGAAGAGATGTATGTATGTGAATGAGGCAAAAGATGTATGTAAGGATCGTAGTAGATGGCGCGCTCTGGTCTCTGCCTACCCCATTGAGAAAGAGGCGTGACGTTATAGATATATAGATAGACAGGTAAGACTCGTATCAGAAGGTGCCAAGTATCATCAGAGGTGAAAATCCTTCGCCAACCTATGCGATCCATTGCATAGCACAAAATTCCTCTCACTTATTATGGCCGAGACACTAGTCACTAGTTCATAAGTTTAAAGAACTAAATATAGGATAAAAGCTAAGGGAAAACCAAGACGTGTTTTCCATCTAGTACAAAGAACATGACTGTAAATTAGGATAAAAACTAAGGAAGATATCATTCATCTTTAAACCAAATGTGAGACTGTGTTCTTATTTATTGCCAATATTTTAAATTAATGTGCAGTAGTTCTGCACTGTCATCATCATCATCAGCCTATACGTCCCACTGCAGGGCACAGGTCGCAACGCATGCCCAATGCGTGTTAGTAGACTTCACATACGCATCATACTTCAGCGTATGCAAGACTGACTGATATGGATGGGTATGGATAAGGAGTTTTTCTAATTCGTACATAAATTAGAAAAACTCCTTGACACATGTCGTCCGTGCAGATTTGAACCCGGACCTATGATTTAGTTGAGTGTCCATACCTTCCCCCCAACTATGCACCGACACGCTCTTCTGTAATATAATGAATGAGCTTAATGAATTAGTTTCTTTCTACACACTTCGACCCTCTAAGTCCAGTATTAGTAAACGAAACCACAGAATAGGTGATAGTACATAGTTCTACACGAACCTCCGACGCTGGCTTTAGTATGCGTTTGACGTTACTTAAGACCCTATCAGAGTCGAATATCGTTTATTAATATCTACGAGCATATACCCCTATAGAGACGTAATACATGCGAATTTAAAAGAAAACAATTCTGTCAACTAGCTGCGGTGCGGGGGGGGGACGGAAATGCTCCGAAGTACTACGAAGTCTATTCGAAACAATGGCGGAAAACAAAGGCGTTGCGAAATATATAAGTGACAAGTCACTGATGAGTTGACAGAGTTGGGTCGCCTTATATTACGTCTCTATAGGGGTATGTACTCGTAGATTAATATGGACCGAAGTATAACAACTGGAAACCGCTGTTAACCTTGCCTACATTAATGAATCTTTGGAATGTATACTAATTACTTCAATACTGTTACCTACACAATTTCCTCATTTATAATATTATTGTACAATATTTAAAACTACATAAAAGCTTGGAGTTCTAAAAGGTACACGTCATTGAATAGCTATTATTAGCTAATCTACCTGCTGAATGATACATGTGGCTTTTCTCACGAATCACTAGGAACGGGTAGGTTTATATTAGCATATTAACACTTCTAGAACAGTTGAGCGAACCACACTATTCGGCCGAGTGTACTAATTATTTATGCGATCTATATTACTATAAATAGAAGGTCAGGTAACACTTTAGCACTACAGCGTGAAAAAAAATAATTGTAGATTATATGACTCCATTAATTGAAGAAGCATGGATCTAGAATAAATGCTGCTGAAATGCGTCACCTGCCCCTTCGCATTACCTATGTATTGTGTGACTTTGGATACCGGTTACTAAATAGTGTAATTAATTAGAGAAAGATGTGGTCTTAAAGAAGATGTACTGACAAGGATTGACAAGGCATGTTGATGTGGTTTGGCGATATGGAAAGAATGAGCGAAAGTAGGTTGAAGCCATAGACATATTACTGTAGCGATAGACAAGCTCGTTCAAACAAACAACATGTCACACAAAACAACACAAAATGACACATTGCGGTCTGTCATTGCCATAGTTGACGAAGTGAACTCGGGAACATCAATCAGGTGCGTACACCTCATTCAAGTGGAACATGTTGCTTCTATGAAAGGGCAAGTCTATCGCTAGAGTTTAAGTCTATGGTTGAAGCATGAAACTTTCTAAGGCTTTTTGGAATAGTTGAACGGGGTCGCCCGCCCTGGATGCACGTACGCTGATCAAATCGGGCGCGTACTGAAGAAGGGCCAAGTAAAATTTACCCGGAACCGACGAGCATTTATGAAGATGCTAATTGATGTTAAAGAGGTCAGAGATGTGGGTAAGAAGCTTAGCATAGTGTAGCATAGCATATGCTCACGACTATATTCCCCTTGAACATCCACGTTTCACTAGTAGAACCGAATCTCTGTTGTTGAAAAACTCATTGGTACGAGTCGGACTGGACGGGGATCGAACCATCGCCTCAGGCACGGCAAGCAAAGTTAATCGACACTGGACCACCACGTCTTTTTTATTTAGCATGCGGCTTTCCAATCTAAGCATGTGGCGATCTATTGTCTCTACCTACACCAGTGGGACATAGGCGTGCGTATAATGTATGGATGTATATGACCCCAATTAGCCTAGTATGCCGTCCCCGAGAAAGATCAGGATGTGCTTATATCTGTATTACTTTATACATGCCAAAATAAGGGGGCGTGATAGTTTTGTCGCTTTGCCCCTTTTTCGTGCGTGGCGTGCTAGCCGTACAGGACCCGTTTATGTATACGGATCTGGGGGCGGGCCTAGCATACCGTCTCTTAAAAAACGAGAAAAATTGAAATTGACTGTGTCTTTGTTACATTGCACATGGCAAAATGGACGTACCTAGTTTTGCAAACCATATCCAACCCACAACCCATTTCATAGTGGGTTGGATCTTTTTTGCAAAACTGCGTCCAAATGACGGTTTTATCGTTTTATCGCTGTCATGCTTGGCATGCTAGACACCTATAAATAAATAATTGAGCTATTGTGTGTAGTTTCATGTCAATGGTAACGGCAAATTCTCAAGCAGAATCTTCCGTAGGCAGGTAGGTATTCAATGTAAATAATAGTTTAGGAATATTTTGTTCAAACAGGTTAGATATTTTTAGTACCTAATTAAAACAACATTATATTATTTTAAGGCTAAAAACCATTTGTATAAATAATTAGATAACAAGAATATGTAAATGACTTGCGGAGGAATCTTAGGTAATGTTACGTGCTAGCAAGCAATGTGGTAAAATAAGAGATTATTAAACAAGTTGTTCTGGCTTACAAAAGGATATGTGCGAAGTGGGTGAAGGGAACTGTCAAGTCGATTTCAGCACACGCTGCCTGTGGCAGAAATTTGCGCTTTCTCCACTAAAATCCACCACAGAGGAGCATGTAATTTCTCTATGAAATCCACATACTTACTCAGCTGTTTACCATACCCAAAGGGTGAAAACATGACCCTATTCATAAGCCTACGCTGTCCGTCCGTCCGTTTGTCTGTCCTACCTATTTCGGGCTGTAACTTTTGAACCGTAATGGCTAGACTATTGACATTTTCACAGAATGTGCGTTATTATGGCGGATTTGCTAACAAATAATAAAAATGACAAAAAGTTATAAATGAAGGGGACATATTCATACAAGAAACTAGTTTTTATTAACGTTTTGTCTTATCACTCTATCGTAAAAATGGTTATACAGTAAGTATACAAGCTTCAAACTTGGTGTGTTATGGAGCAAACTCTTCTTGCGCTGAAGGTACTGGAGAACAAAACTTTTTTGTGAGTTAATATGTTGTGTGGTGGTGTGGTATACAACCCTCGATGCGCTACTGGCCCAACTCGCACTTGACCGGTTTTTAACAATCAATAAAATTACATTGTTGAGATTGTTTAATCGAAGTATTGTTTTGGTATCTGAACAATACTGTTGATATCGAGAGATATGCATTCACACATACATGTTAGAATTATTCAATAGAAATCATAGACTAAATGGGAGGATCATATACTTATCACTGTTTGTTATAGATAGATATTCCTTTCTTGTTATCTTTTAATCCTAATAAATAAACAATAACAATTCAAGATTATCGTAGGCTTAATCACAGATTAATCAAAAGTTTACATCTCGATAACTAAGACACTTTTACTAAAGTCAAATTTTGATATTCTGCTTAGCCATGACCTAACCTACCAGCATCCGACGGGTTGACGTCGGTTTACGGGACACCCTGTATATGGTCTAAGTATATATACTAAGCCTAACACTGTGGTACTATGAAGTGTGACTAAGTATTCTGTGATTGTACTGAAACTGTATCTTATCTTTCTCAATCACTTCAATATTGTTTGAACTGTTATCTCAATTACTAATTGACATAAATACAAGAGAATGGTGAATCCTTCTTTATGTCAAAGGTACAAGGATGATAATTTAGTGACAACTGAGGGAATGTCCCGAATGACACTTACATTCACAGAGAATACACGTAGTTAGAGCAGTTTCAACTCCAGTCCAAGTGTACTATTTCTTACATTATTTTAAGAATTCAATGTAACAATTTTTTAACTTTTATTGAATTATTTTAATTTTCACTAGAGATGTCAGATTTCATAGCCATATTGTAGAACATTTAGCCCCACTTGCGCCAACCACGGGTTAGCAATTAACTCCGGATAAAATAGCTCTTTCAGTTGTTTTTCTATACAAAAAAACATGGGTTACCAACATAACCTAGAGTTTATTGCTAACCCAGGTTGGCTCAAGTGGGGCTTAGACATTTTAGTTGAAGAGCCTAAGTTTCGCTTCTATAGTGTATACTATTATTATTTTATATCTATTCATATGGTGTAGGCACAGTCTAAGAAAGAGTATCTTTTTCTGCATACAGTATGGACACTCCCTGCCCCATAGACTTAAACGCTAGCGATAGACTTGCCCTTGCATAGAAGCAAAATGGTCCACTTGAATGAGGTGTCCGCACCTGATTGATGTTCCCGAGTTCACTTCGTCACTATGGCAATGACAGACCGCAATGTGTCATTTTGTGTGACATGTTGTTTGTTTGAACGAGCTTGTCTATCGCTAGAGTAATATGTCTATGCCCTGCCCCCACCAATTTTTTACCTCTGGTTTATTCATGGTTAGCTGTAGCCAAGAAGTTTGGAATGCTCTATAGTGGAGCACAGACTGCCTAACAAGCGGTGAAATATGATAATACTCCTTGGTGGTCGGTAATGATCGTTCTTCTCCGTAGTGGTTTTTAGTGACGTTAACTTTGTCCCTTTCTAATTTATTTCTTCGCATGACGTCACTTAATTTTCGTTGTGACGTCATTGGAATAGAAAGGGACACAAGGCACACACAGGGAAAATTGGAAATATCGACAACGGAGACGAACATCAATTTTCTTGTATCAATGCTTGTAAGGAGGAGCGCAATCCTTTATGATTTAGAATCATTGCTGTAGCCTACCTTGACACCATAATGGACAAGCTAGAATTTATAAACACAGAGATTATAATCCCAGGACGAAGGTAAGGATAAAAACTCTTTTTGAATAGACGGGTGTCAGTCAATGCTTTTTATTCACAAAAAAGTGACGTACCACACGCTGCTAAAGTTGTTGCAGCCCTTGACACCGTTTCATGTGGTGACATCATCATGTCAATTTCTGTTTTTGTAGGCTGTGTCTGGGCGTGTGGCGTGGGGCTAGCATGCTAGGCACGACATAGCGTCAAAATGAGAAAACCGTCATGCGTGGTCACTTTCACATAATATGTAAAGCAACAAATACAGAGAAACGTCAAAATTTTTCTTTTTCTCAGGGGTACCAGACATATCTTATACTGTGATAATAATAGTATACACTATAGAAGCGAAACTTAGGCTCTTTAAAACGTCAAAACGGTTCTACTATATGGCTATGAAACTTGGTTTGTCCGAAAAGCGGTCACAGATATACTCCAAGTCTTTATCAACAAATGCCTCAGGCAAATATTAAATATCTTCTGGCCTCCATCTCAAACTGAGATATGGAGACGGACGGGCCAGCAGCGTTTAGAGAAGTGATCCTTACTCGTAAATGGCAGTGGTGGAAGCCCGACGATCACCCATCCAAGACATCCTTAGAATGGCACCCACCAGGCAAAAGAAAAAGGGAACGCCCTAAAAGGTAGGCGCCAGGTTGGCGCCGCTCTGTGGAAGTAGAGGCTAAAAGCCTCAACATGACCTGGGAGGATATCTACAGTGCTGACCAAGATCGGTGAAGAGCTATTATCCGAGCTCTATACTCCACGTAGGGGTTGAGGAAGAGAAGAAGATAAAAGCGAGACAATGCTTAACCCATTCGCCGCCCAAAGCCGCACGCCCGAACAATGCCCAAGGCACCATACTACTTTATGTTTTTTGATTTTCACTTGACAACACCTATGCGTTCTGTGTCGCATATAGTCGTCATGGGCGCCTCAGGTGCGTTTTCCGATGACGACAATGTGTCGTTATGGGCGGTGAATGGGTTAAACCAACACAAGATTGGTAGGCGTTTCTTGACATTTGTATGCGTATTTTGACATTTAACGCGGGAATTTCGCTTCTATAGTTTACTATCTATATAGATGCCTACGCCCTACAGGAAGCCATCAATTAAAACAAACCTTAGACCAAAGAGCATACCTTAAGCTTCAGCAAGTCAATGTCTCCCTCCAGAGTCAACTTCAACCTCTTCCAATCGAACGAGGCGTTATTCCTGTATACATCCAGGGGCCCACTCGGGAGCTCCGGTATAAACCCCAATTCTTCCATCCCTAAAAACATCGGAACATTTTATAACCTAAACTACAATTATCACACTACCGGCAGTTTAAATACAGCCGATGACTAATCCAATACTCAAAAAGATATTAAAACATTCAAATTCACTTCACGACAACATCAATAATCATAAATTATTGGGCCATTGGCAAACTGTAACTAACCGAATATCACGTGAATTCTCACCTTGTAACTGAATGGTGGTGCAACGTAAACTGTAAAAGAAATTAACGTTGATTTTTTGTCGTTTCAGCCCACACTGATTATTTCCAAGGTGATTTGTAATAGGGAAATCGAATGATATAAAAGTGAATTAGCAATTACTACGACCGCCGCCGAACAGCCGCTGTCAAAGAATGTGGATTTTGACAACTTGACAGTGTTGCCAGATGATAATCTGGCATTCTCCCCAAATCTCCCTGAAATCCCCCCAAAATGGTGGTGCTTTGAGAAAAAAACCCCCACTAATTGGAAAAACATTTATTTAATCAAATAAAATCAAATAAAATTTGCTGCCATCACTGGATCAGCATCTCCACATACGTCGTCAGCAGTTCCATACATTTTCTCTGAGTAAAATTTTTTTTTACCGTGCCATTCATTATCTTCACCACGGCATCTGTGCCTTGATAGACCTCATTGGATTTAATCACTGTGTTTTATCAACGTTTTACAATTTGGCAAAGACGGTATTGGCGGGCGGTTGGCGTTAAAAACCGGTTTCACGGTTTTTCAAAAAATCCTCCAATTCCCTCCAAGCCAATTTTTTTCCCCCCTCAGAACCCTCCAAAGGATTTGTCCCCCCAAAAATCCCCCCTTGGTCTGAAAATATCCCCAAATTTGGGGGAATCCCCCCCATCTGGCAACACTGCAACTTGAACTTGACAAGATTTTTTTTTTTTTTTTTTTTTCAATTTATTTACTAGCCTGGTTACTAGACCTTTTGGCTAAATCTTATTTTATTTTTATATTTCTTCTGTTTTCACATTAAAACGTTGGTATTTGACGTTTTGATGGTTCTTTGGAGTTTTCGGAGACGATCGAAAGACGCAGGAAAAGCAGAGAAGTCCACAGGAAAGAGGTGAACCGACCGCTTTGCCGCGCTAAAATCACGGAACACTTTTCCTGTTTACGACCCACACACCATCATATTTCACTGAACTGTATATTGTTCACTTGCACGACACTTTACACAAAATAACACCAATTTTACGAACCAAAACTCGCTAACAATAAAAATTCGATGAAATATGAGGACTCCAAACGTCAGCTACCAAATTCCGCCAAAAACTCAGATTTTTTTTTTTTTTTTTTTTTCAATTTATTTACTAGCCTGGTTACTAGACCTTTTGGCTAAATCTTATTTTATTTTAATTTTCTTCTGTTTTCACATTAAAACGTTGGTATTCGACGTTTTGATGGTTCTTTGGAGTTTTTGGAGACAATCGAAAGGCGCAGGAAAAGCAGAGAAGTCTACAGGAAAGAGGTGAACCGACCGCTTTGCCGCGCTAAAATCACGGAACACTTTTCCTGTTTACGACCCATGCACCATCATATTTCACTGAACTATATATTGTTCACTTGCACGACACTTTGTTACGCAAAACAACACCAATTTTACGAACCAAAACTCACTATAAACAATAAAAATTCGATGAAATATGAGGACTCCTAACGTCAGCTACCAAAGCCCGCCAAAAACTCCCAGATTTTGATTTGACAGACAGACAGGGTTGCCAGCAGTGATATTGGTAATTCCCCCAGAGACGTACCATTTTGCACGTGATACAACTATCTCATTCATTCGCGCGCAAATAGAAAGAGCGCGAAGGTGTGATAGCGCTATATCACGCTGCCATGCTAGCCATGCATTATTTCCCCATGTGGCGAGTAACCGCGCCACGATTTTGTCTGTGCATTAAAACGTTTAGAGAGTTTGTCTTTGGTCATTGACGATTATAACAGACTAGTTGCTAGGCTGGAGTTTCTCGTACGATCCTATTGTAATCGTAGTTTACCCAAATAAAGTTGTTTAAGGAAGCACATCAATCCTATCATTCATCGTCACTCCTGCTCCGGGAGATTCTACGTGTCCTCCTTAATGGTGACCCAAGATACGACGCGCAGCCCTGTCTCCTATCGGCACTAACGCACCCACCGGCCGCTGCGTCTGATCTCATCAAGTCTACGAAAGACGGACATAACAGCGAATCGGTGATACACCTTCCGTCGCCGCCATATCACGAGTAAAAGGAAACGGAGTTCCCATTCCATCAAGTTTATCAAGTGCATCACATATGATAGTTTGGCGAAGTGCATTGACGGTAGCGCCAGCGCCATTGTAGCGGATATACCACGATAACTTCAATAAAGTCCTCTTTTGACAACTTCGAATAAGCCAAGCAAGGAGCAGGAAGCGGAAATAGGTATTGGCAAGGAGGAACCAAACATCCTTTCAACTTTTCAACCAAAGAGTACCTACCTACCAACTTCAACCATAAACGTTTCAACTTACGTTTCAACTTTCATCGTGACAGCTCATTCTTGACAGCAACTTTCATCGGCCCGTGTTTACTTTTTTGTGTTATATGACTCATTACGTTTTTTTTTTTAACGAATAGTTTGTTAAATTTCTTTTAATTTCTATTTTGTACAATAGGATAGAACATTTTCAACTAATTAGTTAGGGGTGCCTGTAGCCACATTAACCCCATACGAGGAAAGCTTTGTGTTCAAGATTTGTGTTTAGTAGCTTAACGTTATGGCTCAAAGTAACCCCGATAGGACGGATTCCCCAGCCCTACCTTCTTCAGGGAACGATGTTGATGCTGAGGCTGAACAGTTTCACACGGCTTCAGAGGTATATGTAAATAAAATTTCTATTCGCACGCCACCTTTCTGCAAAGATAGGCCCGCCTTGTGGTTTGCTAGTTTAGAGGCGCAATTTTTCATCAACAAGATTACTTCTCAAACGACAAAATTTAATTATGCCGTCTCCCTACTAGACACAAATTGTACCAGGGAGGTGGAAGATATCATCATTAGTCCACCTGTGCACACACCTTATCAGATACTCAAGGATGCAATTATTTCCCGTTTCTCGGAATCCTACGAGGAAAAGATCCGCAGATTACTGGAAAAGGAGCACATGGGAGACAGGAAACCGTCATCTTTCCTGCGGCATCTAAAGTCGCTCGCTGGTCCTAATTTTCCGGACGACCTGTTGAAATCCATATGGTCTAGTCGACTGCCCCGACACCTTCAGATTGTGTTGGCTGCGCAGCGCCTGCAGAAACTGGGTGAGCTTGCAGAGCTTGCCGATACGCTAATGGAGATTCAATCGCAACCACCGGAGGTATGTGCTGCTGGTTCATCACAAGCACCCTCTTCCGAACAGAACAGCCTTCTCGCTCTTCAGAAGCAGGTCGCTGAGCTCACACTTACTGTCGCCTCCCTCACAGCTCCTGAGACCCAGTTCCGGGGTCGATTTCGTGACCGTAGTCCAAGCCGCAATCGCAATCGTAGTTACTCGCGTCCACGTAATGACCAGTTATGCTGGTATCATGACCGATTTGGTGCGAAAGCAAAGAGGTGTATTAAACCATGCACTTTCACCGAATCGGGAAACCCGATGAGCGGCCGGTAGTGGCGAATACCGGCTGCTCTACCGCCAGTCGCCGCCTATTCATCACGGACCAGTGCTCTAATCAGAAGTATTTGATTGACACGGGTTCTGACATTTGTTGTTTTCCCCGGCGACTAACCAAAGGCCGTTTCACCAGCAGTGGCTATGACCTTAGCGCTGCAAATGGCACATCCATCAAGACCTATGGCAGCATATCCCTTCACCTTGACCTTGGGTTACGCCGGGACTTTCAATGGAACTTTGTTTTGGCTGATGTTAGCACTCCAATCATCGGCTCGGATTTTTTAAGTTATTATAATCTTTTACCGGATTGCAGACACAACCGGATCATCGATGGCACCACTAAACTGTCAGTATCAGCATCTGCGGCCCGAACTTCCCAGGATAGCATTAAGTCCGTGGCCTGTGGCAACTCACCATTCGAAAAACTGCTCGCTGAGTTCCCGGACATCACGCGCCCTCCTGGAATAGACAGAGAAATCAAACACCTTACGGTCCATTACATTAAAACCACTGACGGTCCACCGGTCACCTGCCAACCTCGTCGTCTAGCACCCGACAAACTCCGCATTGCACAGAAAGAGTTTGACGCGATGGTCCGCTCCGGCACTGCAAGGCCATCCAGCAGCTCGTGGTCGTCGCCCCTGCATCTCGTTCCGAAGAAGGACACGACATGGCGACCATGCGGCGACTACAGAGCTCTCAACGCTCGCACTATTCCAGACAATTATCCAGTTCGTCATATAGGGGACTTCTCACATAACCTGGCAGGATCTACTATTTTTAGCACAATAGACCTGGTGAAAGCTTACCAGCAGATTCCAGTCAGCAGCAGTGACATTTGCAAAACAGCCATTATTACACCTTTTGGGCTCTTTGAGTTCCCCTATATGGCATTCGGACTCCGTAACGCAGGCCAAACCTTCCAAAGGTTTATAGACGAGGTGGTGCGAGGTCTCGAGTTTTGTTTCGCATACGTGGACGATATTCTTGTCCACTCTGTGGACAGCACTCAACATGCTGAGCACCTGAGAATCTTATTCGAGCGTTTGCATCAGTATGGGGTTGTGGTAAATCCAGCTAAATGTGTTTTTGGGGCGGCTGAGGTGTCCTTTCTCGGATATCGCATCAATGCACGTGGCACACGCCCACCCGAAGACCGCATCCAAGCGCTGCGAGATTTCCCCCCACCCAAAACTGTGCAAGGCATGCGCCGATTCCTAGGAATGATAAATTTCTACCGCAGCTACATTCCCAATGCGGCCAAGTTCCAGGCACCGCTTGTAGACGCCGTAACTGCTACGCACAGTAAAGGTGCAAAACCTTTTCCGTGGACGCCGGAATTGGAGAAGGACTTTGAGGCTTGTAAGACGAGTCTAACGACTGCCACTATGGTGTCTCATCCGGACAGCCACGCTAAGCTTGGCCTCTTTACCGACGCGTCAGGCACTCACATCGGCTCTTGTCTACAGCAACGGCGCAATGATACAGACAGCTGGCAACCTTTGGCTTATTTCAGCAGGAAGTTGAATCCAAAACAGATAGAGTGGCCAACTTATTATCGGGAGCTACTCGCCGTTTATGAGAGCGTTCAACACTTTAGACATATTTTAGAAGTTCAACACGTGACGATCTACACAGATCACAAACCCCTCATGTATGCTTTTCAGCAGCGGCGGGACAAGCTCCCACCTGCGCAGTTAAATCAGCTCAGTTTTATCAGCCAGTTTACCACAGACGTAGTGCATATAAAAGGAACTGACAATGTAGTGGCAGACGCCATGTCACGCGTGGAGGCAATGTCTTTTACAGACGATTACGATGCTCTCGCGAAAGCACAGGCTGCGGACGAAGAACTTCAGCAGTTACGCACGCATTCCTCTCTGAAATTAGCATCGTTTCCTGTACCAGGAACAAATATTAATATAACATGTGATACGTCTACGGGGAGGCCCAGACCTTATCTTCCAGTATCTTTTCGTCGAGCGGCGTTTCAAAGGTTTCATAATCTTAGTCACCCTAGCGCGCGTGCAAGCGCTCGCCTGGTGGCTGACCGTTACGTTTGGCCTTTCCTCCGCAAAGACTGCAGCAACTGGGCGCGCACATGCACCTCATGCCAACGCAGCAAGGTATCGCGACACATTTCCTCACCACTGGGCAGTTTCGGTAGTACAGCGGCACGATTCCAGCATGTTCACTTGGATATAATCGGCGCACTGCCCTCCTCCAACAATTTCACATACTGTCTTACAGCTGTCGACAGGTTTTCTCGGTGGGCGGAAGTATGGCCGATGTCAAGCATTACTGCAGAGGAGGTGGCTGATACCTTTGTCAACGGCTGGATCTCACGTTTCGGGGTCCCGCTTGTTGTTACAACTGACCAGGGACGACAGTTTGAATCGGTCCTGTTCTCCCGCTTAATGCAGGTTTGCGCGACCAAGAAGATCCGGACGACGAGCTATCACCCTCAAGCCAATGGCATGGTAGAGCGCCTTCATCGGCAGCTAAAGGCAGCCCTCATGTGCCACGCCACCAAGTGGAGCCAAGCCTTGCCGCTCGTCTTGCTCGGCATCCGCACAGCATTGAAGGAGGACTTGCAATGCTCTTCCGCAGAAATCTTGTACGGCGAACCCCTCCGGCTCCCCGGAGAGCTCGTCGTACCTGCATCGGAGACCTATGATAGAAGTCCACAGGACTTTGTGACTCAGTTACGCATCACAATGGCCAGTCTTCGCCCCATTCCAGCGTCCCGTCATGCACAGCCTTCGGCATTCATCCACAAGGACCTGCCGACCGCTACTCATGTTTTCCTGCGGGATGATACTGTGAGAAGACCCCTTCAACCGCCGTACACCGGCCCCTATAAGATCTTGGCCAGAAGCCCTAAGACACTCACTTTGGATGTCAGAGGCAAGAAGCACGAGGTTAGCATCGACCGTGTCAAACCAGCACACCTAGAGTTCGAGCCTGATTCAGCCGCTCCTGCATCAGCGCCCCCTGTAACACCTCCTGTCTCGCCGGTGTTACCAGAACCAGTAGCAACCACGTCCCCTCCAGTCGTTACACGAGCCGGTCGTCGTGTCCGGTTTCGTGATGTTTTAAATTTATAAATGTATCCACGTGTATGTTTTATTTTATGGGTACCCTTTTTTTCTCCGTAGGGGGGTGATGTGGCGAGTAACCGCGCCACGATTTTGTCTGTGCATTAAAACGTTTAGAGAGTTTGTCTTTGGTCATTGACGATTATAACAGACTAGTTGCTAGGCTGGAGTTTCTCGTACGATCCTATTGTAATCGTAGTTTACCCAAATAAAGTTGTTTAAGGAAGCACATCAATCCTATCATTCATCGTCACTCCTGCTCCGGGAGATTCTACGTGTCCTCCTTACCCAAAACGTTACGATACGGTCTTTCGCAAGAAAATAGAGTCCTGCATAGCTAGCATGCTGCAGTGATACAGCGCTATCACACCTTCGCTCTCTTTCTATTTGCGTGCAAACGAACGAGATAAAAGACGTGATACAGGCGTATCACGTGTTGCATGCTATCAGTGAACAACGAATGCTGTCATGCATAGGTAGCATGAAGCAGTGATACAGCGCTATCACACCTTCGCTCTCGTTCTATTTGCGTGCGAACGAACGAGATAAAAGACGTGATACAGCCGTATCACGTGTTGCATGCTACCAGCACAGGACCTATGTATGATACATAGGCTGTTAAACACATTACCCTTCCTTTGCATCGCGCAGTCGGGTAAAAATCGAACAACATAAATGGTATTGGTATGTCTAAATCAAATATTTTTGCGCGGGAAAAATGACGGAACGGACGGGCTTTGTTTCTTAATTTTCTAAATTAGTTTTTCGTGGCTATTATTGTGTTAATGTGGTGGAATTGTGTAATAATGTGCTATTAATGGATAACAATATAGTAAAAGTGAGAAATAAAGAAAAGCGCTCCCGTTTGATTCAGATTGTATCCCCGTGTAAAACTCTATTGAACATTGGAATGCGTCCATCCTCGCATTTCAATGTGTTAGGGTTAAGGAGCCCATTCACAGTAGTCCGTCTTGCAGTCCTACAGCAATATTGGACAGTGAATGGTGTTGTAGTCCTACATGGCGTCCGACGACCTTGAGCAAAATGTATGAGTAGTCCTACTTGCAGGATAGTGAATGGTGTTGTAGTCCTACATGTAGGACTACTGTGAATGGGCTACTTAAGGTTAAGTTAGGGGAGTTTTGCATGGGAACCGTCAAAGAGTATAGTAATTAGGAACCGTGAAGAAAAGAACGGGCTTTGTTTCTTAATTTTCTAAATTACTTTTTCGTGGCTATTATTGTGTTAATGTGGTGGAATTAGTTTAATAATGTGTAATTAATGGAGAACGATATAGTAAAAGTGAGAAATAAAGAAGGCGCTCCCGTTTGATTCGGATTGATCCTCGCGTAAAACCAAAGAGTATAGTAATTATACCAAAAGGAAAAGAGAACCTACTCGCGCTGTTTCTAGTGACCCAAATTGAAATCATCTATCCTTATCACAAATTACCCCTTCAGTTGATTGGTTGGTAGATAACCAATGGACGGTTGACTGATTACTATACAGATACGTAGGTATAGGTAGGTATATATGCCTAATATTACTTTATTTCAATGGATATAGGTACTGCCTCGGTTTTGAAATGTCTCTTTAAAGTACAACAGGTATCCTTTAAAGTCACATTTCGAAACGAGAAGCAGACGCAGACGCAGAACTCATTCTTTAAAGAATCACAAATAACAAAACACAATCATTCCACACGCAACACGCAGCTCCACCATCTTTTTTTTTTTTCAATGTATTTACTAGCCTGGTTACTAGACCTTTTGGCTAAATCTTATTTTATTTTTATATTTCTTCTGTTTTCACATTAAAACGTTGGTATTCGACGTTTTGATGGTTCTTTGGAGTTTTTGGAGACAATCGAAAGACGCAGGAAAAGCAGAGAAGTCCACAGGAAGGAGGTGAACCGACCGCTTTGCCGCGCTAAAATCACGGAACACTTTTCCTGTTTACGACCCATGCACCATCATATTTCACTGAACTATATATTGTTCACTTGCACGACACTTTGTTACGCAAAACAACACCAATTTTACGAACCAAAACTCACTATAAACAATAAAAATTCGATGAAATATGAGGACTCCAAACGTCAGCTACCAAAGCCCGCCAAAAACTCGCTCCACCATCTTGATACAATGAGAGTTGCCAGTAGCTAGGACCAAATTTACTATGCTGTTGTATAAATTACCCTTAGATGCTTTATAAAAAATATTTAAAAGTGTGTAAATACTTTTATTTCAATAACAACAGTTGCGCTGAATATTTTATTGTGTAATTTCATAAATATACTGTCATAGCGTTTAAGGGACGGTCCTTTTTAATTTCAAATACTGTGTGTTTTTGTTTATTTTAATATTAATCTGTCTACTCATGTTTATTACTATAACAACTGAACATTGGAATGCGTGTTCCACCCGCGCATTTCAAGAGTTAGGTATTAAGGTTAGGTTAAGTACAAAGAAAAAAGACACTAATGACCAGGCAGTAAGGGCTAGTTCCCATAGCCTATCCGAAAGGATAAACTTAAAGAAATCAGCGTTGCCAATCTGTGGGGAATTCCCCAAACTGCGGGGATTTTCAGTCCGATTGGGTAATTTGTAGGGAGAGCGTTTATGTGGGGAAAATGCGGGGAATTGAGACATTTACACTAGAACTGATCTTAGAAGTCATAAAAGTAGTATAAGAAGTAAGTATAATTTATAAATTATGTACAACTCAACTTATCCGGCAGGAAAGTTTTAGAGTTTATTTTATGGCAGCATCTATGTCCATCAAATCAAAGTACCTACAATAAAAATTTGAAATACCTAGGAAATAAGCCTATTGCTCTTTCTGCCTTTCTCAAACGCATCTGTCGAACGAAAATTTAGCGTTCAGAAGAATTTAAAAACAGAGAATCGTAATCGCCTGCACAATAACAGTAGTAAGTAGCGCTTGTGGCCACTAGAGAAGGTATTAAGAAGAATGGAGGGAGCCTGGGGATGGGGAACCTAAAATTGGATCCGTCAAAATATGATGTTAACTATGGCGCAAAGAAGAGCTGCAATACGTTGATTGAAATGATTAAATACTGAATTTTAAGTAATAAACATATTAGATTTCAATGAAAAGTATTTATTTCTTTGCTAAAAACATGTGGGGAATATCGATTTGACTTTCCCCAAAATTGGGGATTTTCAGTTAGGTTTTTGGGTAATCCAGATAGTGGACGTTGGCAACACTGACTGGAAATACGGTCGGGTAGTACCGGTAGTATATATTCCTTGGTCGGGTCCAAACACTATGTACTTGACATGGCTGTCTGAACGGTAGTTCTCTTATTAATTTGTGGCAAGCGACATGCCCCCTAAGAAGAAGAAAGTCAAACGGACCGAATCAGAAATCCAATTGAAACGTGCAAACGAAACTGAATCTTCATCTAAACGTGTAAAATGTGAAGAAGTCAAGTTGCAGGACAGCATATCTAAACAGAAAAGAAAAAACTTTGTGACGGCATGCGAACAAGTGTCTTGCAAAGCGTATTTCGATCTGGCATCCCGTTTGCAGCATGTCTATTTGCCTACTTGTTTGAATCTAAATGTTTGTAAGCTGAAAAACAATAGCGGCGTAAGTAATTTTTGTTTCCTTTCTTACACAGAATGATAGCTAGACGTATTTTGAGAGTTCGAATTTAAAAAAGGGGCGGTTCCGCACTTTTTCCTTCTAAGGGGGGCATGTGGGGACCCCCTCACCCATCCCCACCCCCAAATTCGACGGTACTCATTGTACAGTCCTTCCGTGTTCTTTTCTAAAAAAAACCCTTGAAGTTACAAAATGCATTTATAATGGCACTTTTGCTAACTAAACTAGACATAATGGCTAAATCATCTAAAACCAAGATGGACTCCATAATAATTTTAAAATTAGATTTATATTAGACCCTACCAACTTGTAAAGTGTAACGTATTGGTAATTTCATTATCTGTAAAATATTTTGATGTTTCGAAAGTCACCCGAGTGAGAACTGAGTTTGACTGCCAACAAACTGCGCTGTAGTTTGGCAGATAAATACCTATGCTATAAAACTGTATTGTGTAAAGTTATGAAATAAATATATAAAAAAAAAAATAAGACTCCATTACGCTAATAAGATGTCTCAGAATCTCTGCCTCACAGCAAGTTTTCCGGTAACTAACCTCCATACTGGAATACGCTATCAAGGCGGAAGGCCCGCTGGAAGCAGGTGTGCAAGGCGTGCACAACACATGAGTGGCACTTTCAAGGCTTATCTTTCAAGGCTTCATCGTGCTTATTCATATCATTTGTACCTACGTTTTTGATTATTTCATAACAATATTAAATAGGATTGGTACTTCTTAATATGCTGATGGTATTTTATAGAAATGTTCAGACTATCAAACTGAACAACTTTTTCTAAGGGACCAACATCATCTCAATTTACTTACACTTAAAATATTATCTCCTATTTATTATATCCCTTTTAAAATATTCCAGAACAATGCGAAAGAGATGGCATCATTTGCTGAAGAAGCAGTCAAGATAGAGATAAAGACAAACATGTGGTGTGAAGCATTGGAAGTTTGTGTTGCATGCATCAGGCCGAACCAGTACCTGTCCGCTAATGTACTTAAGGAAATCGTTGAAATCATGCTGGTAAACTCGGTTCTAAATCTTAATCCATAGCACACGTGTACCTAGGTATCTACTCTCCTCTCCAAGAGATCTGCATCAGGTTGAAGTAGGGTTGAAGTGATATAATACTAGTTTTCATTTTCTATAAAGTCTATAGGCTGGGTCAATATTTAGTCGGGTGGCTGAAGAAAAATTGGTTTTCATGTAATTAAAGTCTGCAAATTTTTAATATATTATTAGGTATAAGATGTAGAGTTATGCTCCAAAATAATTATAAAACAATAGAACTTGTTTTAGATTATTTATAACAACTGTATAATATGAAGCTAAAATCACATAATGACAGTTGAAACAAGAATATTCAATTTTAGATCAATATTATAACATTTTATAAATATCTATTAACCCGATATATATTTTTCACATATCATCAACTCTAATATAATTATAACTAAGTGGTTATTTTTCGGCTTCTACGCCCGGACTAATTAAAATCCTAACAATAGGAAAATCTTAAAAAAAAAATTTATTTATCTGCCGGCCCAGAACTGGGTTATCTGTCCCTTCCTCTTCTTGTCTCCGCCGAGCTCAAAGTGCTTGCATCTCTTCAGGGTGACCTGTGACCGTACCTTGCAGTCGGTATATTCAAGACGCAGTTCAATTATCTTTGTGGTTTTACACCTTTTTCTTGAAGATGGGCTTGGACTGACCACCGTAACCCTGTTGTTTGCGATCGTAACGTCTCCTACCCTGGGCGGCGTGCCTTTCCTTAGACTTTTTGTACTGAGACACCCTGTGGGTCTTGTGGCATTTACATTTTTTGCAGTAGGTCCTGCGCTGTTTGGGTACGTCACAGATTACATAATACTATACAGTACAGATGCCCAACGTCAAACAATGAAACGCGACTGCCGTAACTCGGGCAGTCTTCGGGCAAAGTAAATTGCTTGATTTTCTGAGGCTCATGAGATTTTTTTGCAGTCAGATCATGTACTTTTAGTAACAATTTACACGTTTACGTAAACATTAATTACAAATCGATACCATAACGCCATATATTGCAATTTTTAAACTAAAATTTAATTTGTATGGGATGGGACACCATGGGTACGTTCACCATTTTGACGACCAAATCGCACGATATCAAAGGAGAAGTTTTTCAGTTAACTTGGAATATATCTGATGGCATTTTTAAGAGATGTTTGTGTACTTTAAACTACGAGCATATACCCCTATAGAGACGTAATACATGCGAATTTAAAAGAAAACAATTCTGTCAACTAGCTGCGGTGCGGGGGGGGACGGAAATGCTCCGAAGTACTATGAAGTCTATTCGAAACAATGGCGGAAAACAAAGGCGTTGCGAAATATATAAGTGACAAGTCACTGATGAGTTGACAGAGTTGGGTCGCCTTATATTACGTCTCTATAGGGGTATGTACTCGTAGACTTTAAAGCTTCACACTACTGAAAACTGATCCAATAATGTTATCCTATTTCAGAATGCACATGACGACATCCACGCCGACTACACAATACATAATCTTCTAGAAAAATGTCAACAAATACTATCACAAAACTTCAGCACCCACCCACCATGCATCACAAAAACAATAACCATATGCTACAATAATTTTTTAACATCACCACTAGATTTAAAAGAAAAGACTTTCACAAATAGAAGTGAATTTGGCTGTGATAAAGGAATTGTTAAGTATTGCATGAATAGACTAGAACATGAGATAAGTTTAGATACTAAAGATGAAGCCATAGTTGACAAGTATGAACACATCCCGGAGGATATGAAGCAAAGTGTAAAAGGATTGCATTGGCAGAAGGAAAAGTTTGAAATCTATGAACTCTTGGAGAGACCAGAAAGAATTGAGAGGCTGATTGCAGTCTTAGAAAGCATTATTGAATTACTGCAATTTGATCTAGCTATTTGGCTCACCAGGTATGATGCTTCTTAATATAAGTCTTGCTCGTCTCATGTCCAGTGTTTTGTTAATGGTATGGCAATGGCATGCCACATCACCTCAATAAATTATGTGCAAGATAGTACTATAACAAAACTAGAGACAGTAATAGTAGGTTGGTTGGGGTGGAAATCGGCACAGTTATTATAAATTGCAATAGATGAATTATCTACAGCTGGAACCTTGTATCCTTATATTTCCTTGGGCTCCTGCGCCCGCGGCATGGTGCCTCGATAAACGTTTTATCGCGCCTGCTAACTCGTTCGTTCGCGCGCAAAAAGAAAGGGAGCTAGGGCGCGATAGCGCTTTATCGCGCGATCATGCCGCGTGCGCTGATCTACCTTAATAAAAAATGTAATACCATATATAATTTCAGATACACTCATGACTTAGAGGAACACATCATGGAGACCCACAAGCCCCTAATGGCCTTCATTCTATGGTCGAACAATATAATTTACACTGGAGTGGTGACCAATAACTGCCGGCAAATATTAAGACTGTTTGTGTATATGATACACTTGCAGTATCCAGAAAACCACATCAGAATAATGACTGTAAGTTCATGGCTTTACGGGTATGTCTTAGCACGCGCGGTGCGCGGCGATTGTTTGGAATGCATGCCCCATTCCATATTTTGTTTCTGTAATCATTATATCCTAAGAAAATTAAGAAATAGAATAAGAACTGCAAAAAAAATTTTGATTTGATACCGATTGAATCTGTTTAACATTAAATCTAGTTTGGTAGTTTAGTTGTACAACAGACATACAGACATACTGTGGGATATATTTTATACTAGCGACCTTCGCACGGGTGCAATGCACATAATATGTTTATATTATAAACCTTCCTCTTGAATCACTCTATCTATTTAAAAAAAAAACGCATCAAAATCCGTTGCATAGTTTTAAAGATCTAAGCATACATAGGGACAGACAGACAGCGGGAAGCAACTTCTTTTTATACTATGTAGTGATTAGCAGGTCTTTGCCCAGCATTGGATTGTATAATAGTAGCTTATCTATGATTGGATTGCTGTGGGGTGATGAATGTGATCCTGAATGTTTCATTACCAACTAAACGACATTGAAGTTTTTTGCCTGTCTTTCGAATTGGTCATAGGCGAAGTATTTTTCGCTTACGCTGATAGACGTAACATCAGTGTAACCGCGTATAAGACAGCGATAGTCATAAAATCCTATACAATTTGTATGAAAATAGATGTCTGACTCCGGAGTCAGACAGCCGTCGTAGAACAAAAATGTGGCTATCGATAAGGCCAGCCATAAGTTGCGGTCTCCTTTTTTAACTAGAGCGAATTTGCTATGTGCATCTCTTACCGAGTGATATGACTAGACACGTGCTTTCTTCTAGTTCCTTCTCTTTCTACGGAATTGGTTCAGTGTTGCAGTTGCAGCTGTCAAAACATTATAGGCTGACAGAGACACTTTCTTGTCAGTGTTCTTTCATGCTTTATTAGTTATTACTTTCAAATAATAAGATAACATCTTACTTTACAGACTTGGCTGAATGTAATAATCCAAACATTTTACATCTGTGAAACAAATTCTCACAGGGACTACCCAAATACTGGAAAATACTGTGCAACTTTTGCAACGGAATTCTACAAAATCATGTCAGGTAAGAGATAATTTATTTATTTATTTCAAAACAAATATTCCTTATTTTAAAGCTTATTATTTTGCTTTTGAAAATTGGGTTTGCTCCATTTTAGCCTTGGCCAAAGCACTATACAATATACGATCATAGGAATGTCCACATCCTTTGTCTCCTTTACAACATCCTACACAACCCTTCATATCCTAATTATCTCCGTCTCCTTCTCCTGCCCTCTTGACAAACCTTGCCGATCCCACATCCTTCGATCAAAATAAAATGAATGGATAGGCCTAAAGCGCGGTAAGTTGAAGCAAACTACTGGTGCACTTGGTACATACAAACTAGCGCCATTATCTGTCAAATCTAGGGCACTTTCATACAAGTGACAAGTAAAAATTTCATTTGTTTTGCCTCATTTTTCTGGTTTGAAATGTTCGCTTAAGGCCTATCCATTCATTTTATTTTGATCGAAGCCCACATCCGTACCCAACTTAGTATCCCAGCCCACACCACCGACTTTTACTCTTACTCCTTCACCATCCATGCTGCTTGGTTGTGGAACTCACTGCCCGTAACGAAACTTTAATGGTGAATTCAGACAGTGAATCTGAACGACTTTCTCTAATTTAAAAAAAAAAATCTCAAATTTTTCTCGTTTTTCGACACATGTTCATTGGGGAAAGTTGTTCATTTCTCTGTCTGAATAAACCCTTTAAAGTTTCGTTACTAATTAAAAATTAGTGGTGTATAAGGTCTAACAAAATTAGCTGAAACTATTTTAAGGGGATGATCAGACCATCAAACTGAACAACTTTCTCTATGGGACCAATACGATCGCAAAAAAAAATCTGCTGTTCCATCCATACAAACCTACTCGACGTAAATGTATGGGACCGCAGATTTTTTATTCGCGATTTCGACATTGGTCCCATAGAGAAAGTTGTTCAGTTTGATGGTCTGATTATCCCCTTAAAATAGTTTCACCTAATTTTGTTAGACCTTATATATTGTACAATATATTTATTTTACTGTTTGTTTGTACACATTAAGTTTGCCTTGTATCTATTAACTGTCTCTTTTGCGGGTCTGCTGGAAGAAATCTCTTCAGAGATAAGCTCACCCTTTGTATTTGTTTTCTCAACTATGTGAATTATTTTATCTGTGTGTGCAATGAAGTGTTATAATAATAACAATGCGGCAATGTTGACCTATGCCATGGACCATGGTACTACATGGTTAAAAATGTTGTTAATTGTATAGGGTTTCTGATCACCCCCGGAAGAGTTAAGACCGTGCGTTTTTGTAGGCATGTTTTGATATTTTTAACTGAACCTATATTTATTTCTTCTTTTCAGAAATGCCACACGAAACAATAATCAAAATATTGGAAAGGATTCAGCCAACATTTATGCAACATCTTGTTGGAGTTTTACATATAAAAAGGTTGCTTTCCGTCCAAGAAGATGATGCCATCAAGATATTCATCAATTTCCTGAAAAAGTCACAATGGAAAAACTTTCCTGAAAGCAATTTAAAGATTCAATTAACAAAATTATCTGTGATAAAACCAAAAAAAGTTAAGAATATTATAGAGAACTTGCTAGGGAAGTGCAAAATTCAAGAAAACAATTCAACTGAACACAACAGCGACTGCTTATATCCAAAATTTGATCCGCATTCATTCTCACTTGACTCTGAAGTTGACCAAAATTATTTGGTCCATGTACTTTACATCACAATAGAAGCATATTTAGATGCCTTTAGCATACAATATCTTCAAGATACTTTGGACAATTTGAATGAGAGGCTACAAGAAAGTATGGAAATAGACCTAAATGATTGTGAAACAAAATCTAATTCATACTTGGTTTCAGAAGATTTTATTAAAAAGTGCAGATCTATATACCAAGTTCTAAAAGAACTTATATTGACATTGCATGAAATTAAAAGTAAAGGGGAGTTTCCCAGTATTTTGAATGTTTTTAATAATATAGGCTTGTTAGACATTTAAGTTGTTTTGCATTAATTTGTTATATATACATACATATATATGCATACTTTCATAGTAGGCTGATGGATTTTCAAGGGGATGATCAAAACATCAAACTGCCTCCGTGGTCTAATGGTTAAGAGCATTGGGCTCTTGATACGGAGGTCGTGGGTTCGATTCCCACGGGGGGCACCTAGTGAAATGTCACTTTGTGCGTTTTTCCCCAGTTGGTTAGGACATTGCAGGCTGAGTCACCTGATTGTCTGAAAAGAAAGATGATTCCGTGCTTCGGATGGCACGTTAAACTGTTAGTCCCGGCTACTATCTCTGGTGGTAGTAGTCGTTACATAAAAACCACGTCAGAGGCCGTAAGGCGGTTTGAATAAACTCTGACACCAGGGCTTGCAGCCCACTCGATAATAAGAGTGGCCTCTGGTTCCATAGAGTTATTTGTTCAGTTTGGTGGTCTGATCATTCTTATAAAAACTATCAGCAAATTGAGAAAGACCTTTACACAATAATTATGACTTCAGGACTTGATATGGAAAGCGGACAGAGCACTGCCATACAAAATTGTCTGAAGAGTGGCAGGACTTGATGTAAATTGTTGAATAAATTAATATAAATTAGAAAGAGCGCCTAGGTTGTTTCTATAACAAGTCCCTAACTAAAGGTAGCATTCTTATCCTAGCGAGCGACCGCGACCCGCTGCTCTTTATGAATTTATATGAACCACATACGGTATGTTCCGATTCATAAAAACAGTGGTGTGAGCGATTACAGCGCTAACACCCGTTCCATTTGCGTTAGCGCTCCGACAGCGCTGATACCGTTCTATCAATTCGGAACGTTAAATATCGCGCTCACACCGTTCACATCACAACATTCAAACATTCCTATTATTTTCTTCATCACTAATCGTTATTAAACTTTTATTCGTCTTTTTTAGAACATAATCAAACCCAATACTACTAAAGAAACCTAAATCGAGACCTAAACAAACCAAAAATGTACGACAGCAAAACTGTTAAACGCCACTTTTGAAAACAAACAAACAAACAAACAACCTCTCTCCCTAAACGCATACACGTTCTCCGTTCCGTCGCGGGTAAAAATTCGCCCTAAAATTTACTACAACAACACTGTCAAACGATGGTCAAACGTTCGTTTGTCAAACAACTCGCTCACATTCGCTGCGTTCCGAATTACGCCGATATCGATGTGAGCGCGATAAATGTCGTTCCGATTTGACGTGAGCGCGTCCACAATCGAAAACGTGACGTCATTCATGACGTCACTACCGACGCCATCTTGCAATAACAGTGCTCACGGCTCGGGGCGTTATCACTGTGAGCGAGTTGTCAAAAGTGACGTTTGTTATAGTAAATTTTTGAGGGAATTTTCAAAAGTGGCATTTGACAGTTTTGCCGACGTACATTTTTGGTTTGTTTAGGTCTCGAATTAGGTTTCTTTAATAGTATTGGGTTTGATTGTTCTAAAAAAGACGAATAAAAGTTTAATAACGATTAGTGATGAAGAAAATAATAGGAATATTTGAATGTTGTGATGTGAACGGTGTGAGCGCGATATTTAGCGTTCCGAATTGATAGAACGCTATCAGTGCTGTCGGCACGCTAACGCAAATGGAACGGGTGTTAGCGCTGTAATCGCTCACAGCACTGTTTTTATGAATCGGAACATACCGATTGATAACGCCCCGAGCCGTGAGCGTGACCACTGATATTGCAAGATGGCGTCGGTAGTGACGTCATGAATGACATCACGTTTTCGATTGTGGACGCGCTAACGTCAAATCGGGACGACATTTATCGCGCTCACAGCGATATCGGCGTAATTCGGAACGCACCGATAGATGAACCACTCACAAACACGACGATCACGATCCTAGCGACCGACAGTGCGATTTTTGAAAATCATACGAGCGGTTCGGCAGTATAGAAAGATGCATAATCTCCATAGTAATTCTGACATTTTCTACTGCCGAACCGCTCGTATGATTTTCAAAAATCGCACTGCGAGTCGCCGCGCGATCAAGGAATATACTACTGACCATATATACTGGCGGCCAGCTTATCTTGGTTTTGTTTAGCTTGATGTGTCGCCGTGTGTACGACACACCATGTAAAATTTCACAATAAGTTTGGTACCTCTAGTTACGCCTACCCTACAAATACTTGACAAGCCAAGTAGGCCAGTCATTTTAGCGTGTTCAGTTTGGAGGAGGTCGAAGTAATCTTTATGTTTACTTTTAAACCGTAATTTGCATCATTTAGTGATGAAAGTAAAGCCTGAAAAAAAATTAGACAAAATATTTGTATGGAACATAGAAAAAAAAATTAAAACTCCGGGAAGGCTTGTAACTCATTCAATAATAAACCTATAACGCTTATTTTAATTAGACTTAATAGTGATTTTTGAACATTAAAATTTACATCAAAATTAGAAATGTGTTGTAAGTGGGTTATTCGTTAAAAAATAATTTGTCATTTTAATTTTTTTCTAAGTAAATACAAATATAAATTCCAAGTGTAAAGCGTGTATAGCCTTATAAATAATAGTTTTATTCTATTTTATCATTATTAAAACGATATAACGATATATTCAGCCGTGATTAAAATAACCGAAATCATTATGTAGATACGAATTTAAATGTATATTTTTCTTTTTAATAACACGTAGTATATTTATACGAATTATTTTGCATACATATTAAAAACATAAAGTGTGTGTATGTAGTGTTAAAAGGATCGAATATCGACGATGGCTCGCAAGGTGCTCTCGGGGGTGCAGGCGGGGTGAGACGGGCGACGACGAGACCTTAGCATTATCACTCCGCGGCCCGCGCGGCCGGCGGTGCCCCTGTGCGCTCGCGTCGGCATTACAAAGGCACTGCAACCCAATGCAATCATGCTGTGTTTCTAGCGGCGTTTTGCGGTTAAAGGACCTATTGATAAAAAGATTGGCTGAGGGCCTGTTTCGCCACTTTTTGATATGTTCATGTTAGTTTATCAGAAATCTCATTTGACACATTTTGTATGAAGAATATGTCAAATGAGCTGTCAGATAAGCTAACAAGAACTTATTCCGAAGTAGTGAAACAGGCCCTAAATCTTGTTCGAATACTATCACTATTATGAGATTTATAATAATATCAATGAAGGTTACCACGCCTCGGTTGGCCCAATGATTACCACGCAAGACTGCCAATCCAGACTTAGGTGACATCTCGCCAGTAAAAAATTGGCGAGTTGCCACTCTTTCGAGTCGGTAGGGGTCATGTCGCATACAACACAGGGCGAGTTGGGTGTTCAGAAAAATGGGAGTGGTCGACCCGCCCGGATTGGTGAATAGGGCAAATTATGAAGGGGGGTACGTAGGTTTGTAAGTATGTATGTAGTTCACTCAATCAGTCAATCAAATATACATTATAGGTAAGTGTTTTTTTAGTTATGTATTCAGTTGTGGGTATGTTATGTATGCAGTAACATGAACAACTTGGCAAACTCGAACAACATTAACAACTTGGTCAACTCAGTCAATATAAACAACTAGAACAACTTGGTTAACTCGAACAACTCAGGCAACTTGGTCAACTCGGACAACATAAACAACTTGGTCAACTCGGACAACATGAACAACTTGGTTAACTCAAACAACTTGGACAACTCAGACAACATGAACAACCTGGTCAACCCGGACAACACGAACAACTTGGTCAACTTAACCAACGCAAACAACACGAACAACTTGGTCAACTCGAACATCTTATCAACAGTAAGTTGCTGACATACCTAGAAGATAATGATCTACTCAGTGATCGTCAATATGGCTTTCGCCGGGGACGATCGACTGGGGATCTTCTTGTGTATGTCACGCACTGCTGGGGCGAGGCCATCGAGAAACATGGAGAAGCACTAGCTGTCTCACTTGACATCTCGAAGGCCTTTGACAGGGTATGGCACGCTAGTTTGCTGAGCAAGCTTCCTGCTTATGGCATCCCCGCTGATCTCTGCAGCTGGATATCAGATTTCTTGAGTGAACGGTCGATTAAAGTTGTCATTGACAGCTGCTCTTCTGACCTCATGGCAATTGATGCTGGGGTTCCTCAGGGGTCTGTTCTCTCTGCGACACTCTTCCTGCTACACATCAATGACCTCCTTGTGTCAGGTATTGTTGGGTATGCAGATGACAGTACTGTCACAGAGAGATATCTGTCCGGTGTTGGGACCAGTGGGGATGAAATACGTTCACAGAGGGAGGCCATGGTGGAGCGGACAAACTTGACTTTAAGTCTTGTCTCCCAGTGGGGTGACAATAATCTAGTCAACTTCAACGCCACCAAAACACAGGCTTGTTTGTTCACCGCCAAAAGGAGTTCGTTTAATCTGACTCCTACTTTCCGGGGTACATCTGTCCCTGTTTCCGACAGTCTTGAGCTTCTGGGCATGAGGTTGACTACGAAACTCAACTTCGGCGCTGACATCGAGTCTAAGGCTCAATCTGCAGCCAAAAAGCTGGGCATCTTAAACAAGGTGAAGCGATACTTCACTCCTGAACAGCTCTTAATGTTGTATAAAGCTCAGGTCCGATCGTGTATGGAGTATTGCTGCCACATGTGGGATGGCTCAGCTAAGTATCAACTAGATGCTCTCGACTCAGTTGAACGTAGAGCCAGGAGGCTCATTGGCGACAGTAAGCTGGTAGAAACCAAGCTTCATAGCCTAGCCCACCGCCGCAGAGTAGCCTGCTTGTCGGTCTTCTACAGATTGTACTTCGGTGAGTGTGCACAAGAGCTGCATGAGCTCATCCCACCTTCCCCTTTCTACTTTCGGACTTCCAGACGCACCGCGGGATACCACCCCTTCTTGGTTGATATCCCACGTATCCGCACTAAGCGCCTTTCTGATTCTTTTATAATGCGCACAGCCAAGGAGTGGAATGCCCTGCCTGCGTCAGTATTTCCGAGCACTTACAACCCGAATTACTTCAAAGTAAGAGCGAATAGGCTTCTTCTGGGTAAGCTCGCTACATCTTCGACCCCATCTTTGTCCTCAGGACAGGATTGAGGTCAAGAGCAAACCCATTTTTAAATAAAAAAAAAAAAAAAAAATCTTTGTCAACTCAAACAACTTGGTCAAATCAAAAAACTTGGTCAACCCGGACAACATAAACAACTTTAACTTGGTCAACTTGACCAACTCGAACAACATGGACAACTTTCTTGACTCAAACAACTCAGACAACTCAGAAAACATGAACAATTTGGTCAACCCGGACAACACGAACAACTTGGTCAACTCAGTCAATATAAATAACTAGAACAACTTGGTTAACTCGAACAACTCAGGCAACTTGGTCAACTCGGACAACATAAACAACTTGGTCAACTCGGACAACATGAACAACTTGGTTAACTCAAACAACTTGGACAACTCTCCTCTCCTCTCCTCTCCTCTCCTCTCCTCTCCTCTCCTCTCCTCTCCTCTCCTCTCCTCTCCTCTCCTCTCCTCTCCTCTCCTCTCCTCTCCTCTCCTCTCCTCTCCTCTCCCCTCCCCTCCCCTCCCCTCCCCTCCCCTCCCCTCCCCTCCCCTCCCCTCCCCTCCTCTTATGTTATTCGAGTTTTCAGAGTTGAACAAGTTGTACGAGTTGGCCAAGTTAGAGTTGCCCAATTTGTTTGAGTTGTTCCGGGTTGTTCGAGTTGTTTATGTTAGCCGGGTTGACCAAGTTGTTCGAGTTGACCAAGTTGTTCATGTTGTTCGAGTTGGCCAAGTTGACCAAGTAAGAGTTGTTTATCTTGTCCGGGTTGACCAAGTTGTTTGAGTTGACCAAGTTATTCATGTTGTCCGAGTTGACCAAGTTGTTTATGTTGTCCGAGTCAACCAAGTTGTTCATGTTGCCCGAGTTGACCAAGTTGTTCATGTTGTCTGAGTTGTCCAAGTTGACCAAGTTAAGAGTTTTTTATGTTGTCCGGGTTGACCAAGTTGTTCATGTTGTCTGAGTTGTCCAAGTTGAACAAGTTAAGAGTTGTTTATGTTGTCCGGGTTGACCAAGTTATTACCTATGGGGAGCCTATTAAGACGCTCCTCATAGGTAAACGCAGGGCTGGGCCATATTTTGCTGGTTTTGAGAAGCTATCTTCTCGTTATTTGAAAGACATACAAATTATTGAAAAGTGTAGCAATGATGTTCAACATCTCGGTTTTATTCGCTATAGATCATATTTCTTATTTTTCTATAAAATACGTATAAAACCTGTGTTCAAAGGAAAGTCTAAATATTGTAAAAAAATATGTTTCATGTGCATCTACTTTTTAAGTTGAAGTCACTTTTACTTGAAACACACATCTCTGTGTAGACAATATTAAGATCTAAAATTGCGATTTAAAGAAAAAAAAATTACCAATATTTAATGAGTTAATTAGATAATTGTTAAATTAGGTGCGAATTCTTATTATTTTAGAATATGATTTCCTTGGATTAGAAGGCACCACAGTGACATAATGAAGTACACACGGCGACACATCATTTTACGCACCCTAATACCCATAACTACACTACGTACAAAACACAAAATAGTGCGGTAGAGAGCCTGCATAGACGCGGATGCCGGCGCGGGCGCAGCCTGCCGTGAGACGAAACAACAACAACATACCGCACCCTCTCGCACGATTCGCAGCGTTCAACTTCTAATAGTTCAAAGACTAAACAGGGTAGCCTGAGCTGACGCCGTGTGCACAAGCCAGTCAAAAATAGGTATACCGGTCGGGGTGTCGCAAAGAGGGTCCCATACAAAAATAGGACTTAGAAAACAAAAATGACCTTTAAGGTAATTGACCTTGACCTTGAACATGAAATGGTTGCTTTGTTTACCGGTTTCAATTGTCACGACGCGTGACCTCTGCGAACCCTCAAGGTCAATGACCTTGACCTTGAACATGAAATGAAGGGTCTAATTAAAGGGAATGTTTTTGGGTAGACTGGTTAAACAGTAGCAATTCGGTTCTGGCACTCGCCGGCCGCTGCCGCGGCACCGCTCGCTCCGCTCGCTCGGTTCGTGCGCTGTGGTTGCAAGAAACCTAACATGCTCGTCGCTTCGCTCCTCGCTAACCTAACCGACTGAGTTCGCGAAATTTGCGAAATGGCCAATTCGTGAAATGGCCAATTGAATTAGGCATTTCAAGAATTGGGCCTTTCACGACTCTAGCCATTTCACGAATCCATAGAAAAAAAAATAAAAAAAAATCCTAAAATTATTAAAAAACATAATTTATTAAATATCTCGCTAACGGTGCATCCTAGCGAAAAAATTGAGAATTTTTCGAACCCTTGGGATACCCCTAAACCGCATGCGAAAATAAAAAAAAAATCATTTTGAAAAATTTTACAAGTCCAATTTTACAAGCCCCCCATACAAATTTCACCCGAAAATTCGTCTAAGTCGATGGCTCATACAAAATCGTATAAAATTTTTCCTAAGTCTCGGACCCTTCTTCCGACTATGACTAATCACCAATGATCGGAATGTCGGGGCATTTTTTGAGCATACAAGTATGGATACGCCTTGAATTTCCCGGAAATATCCGGATTTAATAAATATGGATAAAAATTTCACGGGATTTTATGGGATTACCTATTTAGATGTCAAGAGACGTTTTTTTAAATCACCCTTTGAAACACGCCGCCTGGTACTTTTGACATGTACCGCGCTTAGGTAAATATGTTGACCGTTATTAAACAATGATATTAATTAACTAGATTAGGTAGTTAGGGCACCAAAGCGTTGCCACTTCGAAGATGTCTGCAGGCTTCTTTGACTTCAGTTCAGTCGTTTATCTATAGTGAGTGGACATATCCGTGACGTTTAAATTAAGCTACCAAAATGGGGAAATGCGCCGTAAAAATTTGTAAATCACTGTTGGAAAATAATAATAAAGGAAGTGGTGTTACTTTTCACAAGTAAGTTTACTATAATATTTTTACTATAATATTTAACCGACTGATTTTATTGAGATTTTGTCCTGGGTGATTTAATAACAGTGAGCTTATACGATACTAGAGGGATAGCTTCTTACAAACAATACTCAAAAATGCGTAACCACTTCAGAGTTTCAAAGACGTAGCTTGGAAATCGATACATACGCCAAAGTAAACTATGTTTGTCTCGTTTCTTCTGCCGTCTAAAAATTACGACGAAATGAGAAAGACGTTATTATTTTAAAAACGTTAATACGGCCACAGTTGCCAGTGGTTAGAAATAATTTCCCCAGAATTAATTACTGAATTTAATGAATTAATTACCTGAATTCTAAACTTGAATATATAGGCTCTGTGTGCTTTGAACAGATTTAAGTATAATTAAACTTTAAGTAATATTATCATATTATACAGGGTTGATGTTTAATTAACCCAGATCGGATAACGTCACCATATTGTATTCTCTTCACTTTCACTATGCAAATAAAGATGTTTATTATTTAGGTATTTATTTATTTTATTTATGGTGTCAACTTCGAAATCACGAAAAAAGAAATCAGCTGTCCCATACATATGAGTCGAGTCGGTCGGTACTGCAGTTTTGTATGAAACAGCTGATTTTGTTTTCACGATTTCGATGTTGGCTCCATAGTGAAAGTTGTTCAGTTTGATTAGGGGAATGAATGGTGAAGTTATTCCGACTGATTAAAACATAACCCTGTATGAAATAACGAAGAGGGTACCGAAACTCCCAACAGTGTGGGAAAATCAAAATCGTATTTACTTGAAACACTGATGGGAAAAACAATGCGTGAAATATTTATTTAGTTTTTTAATGTTATTTTGAATAATCTTAACAAAATATTATAGTAAACTTACTTGTGAAAAGTAACACCACTTCCTTTATTATTATTTTCCGACTGTGATTTACAAATTTTTACGGCGCATTTCCCCATTTTGGTAGCTTAATTTAAACGTCACGGATATGTCCGCTCACCATAGATAAACGACTGAACTGAAGTCAAAGAAGCCTGCAGACATCTTCGAAGTGGCAACGCTTTGGTGCCCTAACTACTAATCTAGTTACTTAATATCATTGTTAAATAACGGTCAACATATTTACCTAAGCGCGGTACATGTCAAAAGTACCAGGCGGCGGCGTGTTTCAAAGGCGCGGCCTCTAGTATGCGCTGCTAATACTCTTGATTTAAAAAAAACTTCTCTTGACATCTAAATAGGTAATCCCAGTAAATCCCGTGAAATTTTTATCATTATTTATTAAATCCGGATATTTCCGGGAAATTCAAGGCGTATCCATACTTGTATGCTCAAAAAATGCCCCGACATTCCGATCACTGCTAATCACTACATAGAACAAGTTTTAAAAATTTTACAAGTCCAGCCCCCATATTAATTTCACTCGAAAATTAGACTAAGTCGATGGCTCATCATACAAAATCGTTCAAAATTTTTCTAAGTCCCAGGTCCATATAAAATTGACGTAAAATTGTGGGACCCTCTTTGCGACACCCTAACCAAACCTCTTAACCAACGTGTACTAAAAGGGCCCTATTACCCTACGACGCGTACAATTTACCTATATCAGACTCTATCATATTCATTAGTCATTAAGGTCCGCAACATACTCGTACATACGTAAGTACATATGGAATTTAAAATCAGACTTGTTATTTTCTATAGGATTTGATGCCTCCGTAATTCCGAACAGAATTCTGTAGGGGGAAATCCATACGAAATCGTAACCTGATTCGGGATTTCGTATGTGTGTGACAGGCGTAACAGTAAGAACTAGCCACGTGAAATCAAGTTTCAGTATAGGTACCTATACTTAATAAAAGGAACATATTCGGGCTATCTACCTCCTTTTCCAAACGGATTGGCACGGGTCAAGTGACGGTTCACGTCTTCGCTCGACACCGCTCCGCCCGCTTCTTTTGAAACTGTACTCTAATGCTACCCGCGTAAAGATGATATTGCGCTGCGTACTTTTATTATATTCTTTTAAAATTATTATCTCTGAGAATTTATTTCTAATATTAATATTTACTATTGTGTATTATACTAAATGCAATTATTAAAATAAAATTTTCCGCTTAATAATCCATCTCGAACCATAAATCATGTAAATTACAGATTGAGGTACTGCCTTGGGACATTCATTCTAATATTTAATATATTTTGTTTATAACGTAATATATTAAGTAAATCTCGAGAAACATTTCTCTTAAATATAGAGGTTTAAGCACCATACAACATTTACTAGTTTTGACGCTGCAGTTGTGACTTTAAGCATATGCAATTGATCTAGGCTTTTAATATTTAGATACATAATTAATACCAATTAGTTTAATGAACTGTGCAAAACAACAGTGCCATAAATATTATGCATCGGGATTGCTGCAATTAAACGCAAAATTTCAAATTTAGGGCTGTTGCCGAAGTAATTTTTTTTTAATTTTGTTCCATTTCTTGGAGAGGTTTGTTCTAAGGTAAGATACAGAAAAAAAAATTCAATTCTTAATTACTCCCGGGTCCAACCCTAAAATGACTGGCCTAAAGGAATAAGTAATCGTTCTAAACAAACAGTAAAATAATAACTCAAAGAATTTAACTCTGATTATTAAATAGCGCCATCTTTATTATAAGACGTGAACGACTTAAACCGTTCATATGAATGCTCAGGCGACGAAGTTTGTGACCACTTTGCTTTCACTTGTTTGGTAATAACGTAAAGCTACCTGCCCAATAGATGGCAGCACCTGCTGTAAATGTAATTAATGAATCGTCCGAAAAGGACGGGTAGATATAAGTAGCACGCGCTAGAAAGAGAAGTAGAGATCACTACTACGAACGTAGGTACACAACTACATTGACACGTTAAGTTACAGACACATAAACAAGAAAAGAGAAGTTGTAAAACAACAACTCTGTTCGCTGCTTTTCTATCAGATGTAAAATGGACGGGCGGTCGTGTCGTTGCGCGCTCGCGAGCTCCGCGTGTTCGTTGTAAACTCGATGTTTATTGTTTAAAAATTTGACGTGACTACGAATATTGTTTACGCGATTGTTCGACTGCTCCGGTGTTCGGTTGCCGGAGGAGATTGTGTTTGTGCATGTGTTTTTGTATGACGTTAGCGCTCAGTTCACTTGCAGTGATTTTGCTGATAGCTCACTCACCGGTGGGTGCGCGCGTGATAAACTACGTGTTCGTTTAAAAAAAAGTAGGCGAATAATCGTCTAGTGTGAGTGTTTTACAGTACCATCATGCTGTGCACGGTGACATAGTGAACGTTGTACTGACCCTGACCTCTGACAACCATGTCTGGGCGATCGGATTGCAGGAAATTTGCTCCAAACATCTTTAATAAGAGCAAGTGCACTAATTGCTTCAGGCAGAAGGAGGAGCACAGTGCCGAAGCGTTGGAATCTAATCGGGTAAGTTTTCGAACAGTGCCCAAAAAAGTATCCCAATTCAAATTCCGAACACGTTTTTTTTTTCTAATCAACAACACCAACGAAATATTCGCGTGTAGGTGTGCTCGAGAAGGCATGTGCATGTGTGCGTGGGATGACCACTCTTTAGGTGTTGATCTAACGGATTTCTTGAGCGTTATAAAAATACAGCACAAGTGATAGTTAAGCTGTGTGGAAGTTAAATAAAACACGTGGATATAGAGTGGTGAACCTTCTGAACCTTCAGATTTTATCAAAAGTAGTTCTTTTTTAAAACTACCTACCTACCTACCCTACCCTTTGTTTTCATTTCCAAACCATTTTGCATGTTTCGTAAAATTTCACCATAGCTTATTTCCTGCTTATCTAGTTAAATTATTACACAAAATTGATTTATTACCTTCCTATCATTTCACTTCATTACAATGATAAAGTATTGGATAAAATAATAAATCACGATAAGTAGGTATGTACGAAACATTTTGAATTTAATAAAAATACCTACCTAAGTACTTATATGTATTGTCCTATGGGTACTTCAAAGACTTTCCTAAAAACAAAACAACCTTACAGTACCTACCTATACCTGCCTACTTGCTTTCTTCATTTTAGTACCTACCTATATTCAAAAAGAAAAGTCTTGATCGGAGTAGGTACGTACCTAGGTAGAGTAGGTAGGCTTACCTCAAATCACACAATAATAATGCAAATAGTAGACAATACCTACCTTTGTCACCTTCCTGTGCAAATAGGTAGGTATTTCAATAGGTAAGTATTTTTCTTAATTGTTTTCAATACCTACTTATGATATTGTGGTAGGTAGGACATTTCATATTATATATTTATGAACTTAAAAGATTATTTTCTCACAAAAATAAGTAGGTAGGTATACAAACCTTTTCATATCCATATCATTTTGAGAGGTACTCGTAGGTAACAGATTTTCCAACTAAGATGACCCTTATGTAACTCTTTATGGCAATGCCATAAGCAAGAAAATTGCTCTATTCGCGATTCCTTGTATACCCAACTATAGTATTCCTTAACGTTCCATTGCGCAGACGCACCGAAGCAGGATACGCTTGACTTATCCAACGTTTCTAATATGGCGTTATTATGTCTTTTTGGCCAAATGTAGAATGTTGATGGTCTTTTCTAAGTACCTATGCATCGTTTAGTACGCTCCTTTCGAAGAAATGTTTTTAGAAACAAATTGTTAGCTAGTTCTGTTGGCTATAATATTCTGAGATGTCTTTTGAACTTGAATTTAGTCTGAGACTCTGAATAACTCTAAAATGTGTGGATTTTGAAATACTGAGTTCGAAGTATAGAAGTATCAAGAACTCAAGACACCAGCAGAAAAGAGATAGGATTGGCGAATGCTCATCCGACAAGAGCGTACGTAGCTCTTAAATAAGATGATGGTATATCGACGACCCGGTTGGTGTAATGGTTACCACGCCGGACTGCCAAACCTGCACTCGTAGTATGCTACACGTGATACGGCTGTATCACGTCTTTTATCTCGTTCGTTCGCACGCAAATAGAAAGAGAGCTAAGATGTGATAGCGCTGTATCACTGCGGCATGCTAGCTATGCAGGGTCCTGGGTTCGAATCCCGGTTCGGTCATGGATGTTATTTGTTCGTGCCGTTGTTGTATGGTTTCCATAATAAAAAGCCTTTAGTGCTAGTTTGGGATCATTACAATGTATGTGCCTGTGAGCGTTATTTATTTATTTATTATAAAACAATAAAAACATAGGTACCACGAGAATCTTCGTCCCAAAACTACATGGCCAGAATAATCAAACTTACGAATAAGCTTGAATTCTTCCTAATATTATATGTTAAGTAATAATGATGAGAGTAAACGATGTCGATAGGAATTGCAATTATCTTTCCTAACGAATGATTATTACTTATCTTATTATATCATAAAAATTCTTACCGTTATATGTATGTCATGATTAACTAATTTACCGCTTTCTATAGCAAGTTATTAACATAGATGTAACTTTCTTTCTAAGTACTATTACACTACGCTTGGTAATTAAGCACTTAAGTTACTATTAAGTGTAATGCAAATTAATGTTGAAGCAAATTAAGAATGCATTAATATCGCATCGTTCTTTTCGTATTTTTACATCTACAATAATAAATAAAAGCAAAAATTCTCATGTTTTATTTTTCATTTCACCTTTTTGTAATAGGTACTTATTCTATTCGGAGAAATAACTCATGCGTTGAAAGTTTTATCCCACGTTTATAATTCAATAGCTTTTTCTGTTTCTTTTCATTTTACATCGATTATTCTATCACGGTTTGCTATTTTAATTATTACTTATGTTATGGACTTTGAATAAGAAAATGTTGTGGTCAGGTTTATGTTAGGTTATTTTCTGTAAACCTTCTATTCTTCGGGAAACATTTTTTGTACCTGTAATAGCATTCCCTTGCTTTCTTTATTGACTAGGTAATTTCTACTCCTTACACCACAAATAGTTGATTTTTCAAAATTTTCAAGTTATGCAACGTAGGTACCTTCTCTTGGTTAACTTGGTTTTTTTGCATGAGTTTAATAAGGTTTTCATCTTATTTGTCTACCTCTGATGAATCGTATTGAAGTCAACTCATCCAAAATTCAATTCATCCACATTTTCAATCATTGATCTTGTCTATACATTGCTGAAATTAACCTACCTTTGCCTCTTGCTTTTACCGCTTACTTGTCTCTTTACATGTCGCCAGTGAAGTCTCTATAAAAATATTCACCATACCTGAACACTTAACACATCGTCCAACGACACTGGCCTCATGTAAATCAGAGACGGCTTCTTGCTTGAATTCCTACATATTAACATGCTAATTTCTGCTTATTAATTCCCTTTGCTGGCTGCATGCTGTTTTTCTGCACGCTATTTTAAGAAACTTACAGGTTCATGAAGCTGAATTCGTCTTCCGCCTGGCTTTTGTAGATGATCTGCAATGCTGCCCAGGAGGGATCTTCTGTTTGATGGACCCGTCAAAACCAGTGAAAAACTGTTAACTTCCTATTGACTGAAGGAGTCGCTGGTGTGACTTGAACTCTGTGACACAGTGACATATCTTCGATCTTGGTACCACGTTCACGAAACTCGAGAAAGTCTCTATTCTTTTAAGTACCGTGAAACAAAATAAACAGCGGAAACGGGGTCATTTTTACGCATCGTCGTGCATGATTCATTTTGTTTGACAATTCTTTAAAATGATCATAAGTAAAGTAGCTCTTTTAAAGAAATTTGTGTCGGTAACCGTTAACGATGAACGCCGAAAGAGGTTTGCTTCATTGAGTCCGATGTAGTGCTGATAAATATCGGATATAACATTCAAGTCGGCTTTGTAACGCTCATGTATTCGACTGACAGAAACTGGAAAATAATCTTAAAATTTATAAGCTGTAAAGTATGATTGCTTTCTTTGCTCGGAAGTTGCAGCTTTGTGTTCAAGTCTGACAACACGCAATCTGTGAAAAAGTTGTTTCCTTAATCTCGGGAAACAGATTTAGGGATATTTTAAAAAACTAGGCATTATGTAGAGTAGTGCCTATTTTAGAAGTATCAACATATCGTTCTAATAAATAGTGAGACCGTGCTATTAGAGCTCATGTAAATTAAAAGGAGACAGCACCACCTGTCGCCTTCAACCAGGTTTATAATCAGATAATAAGTCTGCCATACACATGCTGATAATTTTGGTCTAAACAAATATAACTCACTTACGCAGGTGTACACCTGTTATAACAACTATAGGTAACCCTGTGGAGGCCCACACTTATTCTTTTATTTTTATTATTATTTAGTAAACAATGCTAAAACAAGAGATTAAGAGCCTGTTTCTGAAAGGAGGTAAATACACTGGCTTGTAAAATGATTTAGATAATCGACGTCTCTTCGGACAACACCAGTCTTCCGAAAAAGGCAATAACGCTTCCTTAGTCGGTACATAATCGTTAACAAAACAACCCATTTTTGGCAACACGTCACATGATGTCAAAGCCAAGGCTAATGGTACAAACAATTTTAAAAATTACAGTCCTCAAACATAAAATTATCGAAATCTGAACCTTATTTCCTCTCATCGAAAACAAGCTAATTTTAAAATGAAAGACGTACTTGTAAAGACTAAACGACTATTCATAATAATACGGAAACGTCAAAGCCTCAAATGGCTTGGTTCGGACAATTATCTTGACAAATGCTCCACTAACGAAGCAAACTGACGGACGCCATGTTAGATGCGCGCGCGCAAGGTGACGCGCGACGAATAGGAAGTTAACGATCGATACAATGAACGCTGAATTTACATGCTTTTGCTAAATAGATGCTAATTTTTTATAGTTATGCTAGTTGTCGGTGAAAGTTTTTGCTTATTAAGCAAATTTCTTCCTTGTATTACGACTGTTTGTGTAGGTACTGCGAAAAGTAAAACGTGCCACGCGATTGTTATTATAATTTAGAAATAACATTTTTTTAATGCTCTTACCAAATGCTCTTACCAAATGCTCTTATACTATTGCTATTTGCTATTGAGCTGTTTCTTTTAGTTGGAGACATAAATATAAACTCACAATCTTATCTGTCGGGGTGTTCAGACACTAAGTTGCAAAACACATTTAGTTTAAGTACCTACTTAGTTATGTTACTTTTTAGGGTTTCGTTCGAAATATAATAACTTATATCAAAGTTGTTATAGATGGCCAGGCTTTTTTAGTTAGTAATTAGTATGATAAGATAAGATAACAAACTAAACTCATTAAATCACTTTACAAATTATAAATATACCTCTACAATCTAAAACCATAATAAAGATAAGCGTCCATTGAACAACTCATGAATAATAATGTAAATAAACTCAATGAAACAATAAAATGTTTATTTTAAATACTGTGAATCTAGCATTTACATGAATCGGAGTTACACCTGTGCAGTAAAGTAGGAATTAATGAAAATTTAATGCTGTTTTTATTAAATTATTATCAAGTTTAATTAAAAATTATGACTGTAATAAACGCGTAATGAGATGATAATAAGACGTGGTGTATGGCATGGCATACTCCACAAATGAAGACCACGTCTTGTACTTAATTAGTATGCAAAAGTCGAGTGTCCATTAACAGATATTCATTTATTTAGATTATCTGCGAATATGGAGAAAATTATAAATAGAAACTTCTATAAGATAAAGTGCCCATGAGCAGCTGAAAATTGACGTAACGAGTTTAAAAAAAGGCATATTGACTGGTTCTTGAAATTGAAGTCTTGTAAAATAAACGACAACGCTATTTTACATATTATTGTCATTAATTTTAACTTGACACTATAAGTTGTACAGGTGTAAATTTTATGACGATGTAACAATATGACTGACGACAAAATTGTATTTGCTACACAATTTATTAAATATCTGGAGATATTTCTTTTAACGGGCATTGGCCTAGCGTTCATTCAAGTTAATTTTAGAGCCGAGAAGCTAGATCAACAGCTTGAGTACGTCTTTTCTTCCGTATTGAACACGACAAAAGCATTGACTTTTAATGCACATTTTTCGAACGTGGATCTGCACCTTCCGACACTTTTTTTTCTGTACCATTAGAATCAATAGCGGCGACCGCTTTAAATGACAACGAAGAGGATTATTCTAAATATTCATGGTACCCGCAACGAATTTCTGTAAAAAAGATGGAGGACCTAAAGATATGGTGTTTCGAAACCAGAGTGCTCATTTAACCTCGCATACTAGTTCCTTATTACTGAGTCGATTCTCATGACCATTATAAACCTTTGCACTGCGGTTAACCTGTATCATTTAACTTTACTTAATAACTAGTTGAAATGGAAATCAATAGCTTTTCCCGCTTTCTCGATCCGGTGGGTTAGCTTAGCACACCTTTCTGGGTCGCACACATATGTATTTGTTTAACAAAATTAACGTTTTGTACCAACAGGTTTATAATGTTTTCGTTGTCGACCGGTGGCGCCAGCGCAACCACACTTTTGCGGTTAATGCGTAAGCGCAGAACGCGCAAACATTCATTTAGTAGTACTTTGACATACTTTTTAGTGTCCGGATGTTAAAAACTCAATTTTAACTGGATATGAACTTAAACGGCCCAGTTGACCTAAAGCGTTAACGTTTGCGAGTAATTAAAATGGAATTAAAATAGTGATGCCAGTCAATCTGTGCCACTCACCAATTTAAAAAGTAAAACGCTTCTTGAGCCAATTAAAGTTAGACCAATTGGAGCGTACCTGCTAATTCTTTCAACAAAACTTGAGCTACAAAAAGGCGCAATAAATCAATCGTATTCACCTTCACACTCTATGTAAATATTTACCTCTATCCTTTAAACCACATTAACGCGTTATAAAGGCTGAGTGTTAGAAGCAAAGCAACCAATTTTTTTTTGACCCAAGCTGCCGAGTAACAAAGACACGGAGATGGAATAGTTAAATTAAAAAAGAAAATAGGCGATGTTGCGTTCCGTTCCTACAAAGGTGACCGGTTTAAATAGAGACCTGATGTTAAGTTTTCTAGTCAAAGTTTGTGAAATGGTAGGGAAAGAGAGGTTCAGTTTAGAATGGTTGGGCTAAACTTGTAGTGTAGCATAAAAAGGAGTGCGTGAGGAATGCGCCGGCGCGATCGCCAGGTGCAACGGCCGCGCGCCCCGCCCCCGACTCGCATTTTTGTGTACGTGCACGCCTAATGTATGAGACTAAACCGTTTGAGAAACTATCGTGGCGCCCATTAACACTAAATTAAAAATTCCTTCCCATCCGATCCAATCAAGCTTAAATTGAAATCATAAAAGGCGTATTCAAAGATTAACCCATAAATTGAGTCCACATTAGTCTCAGATTGTCCGAGCCTCGTCGTCAATAGCCGGCGGAATTATTTACACCACGCTATCTGACTCCGAATGCTATCTATGAACCGTTAACAATACAATGGTCTGGCAGCACTAAACAACAATATTATGTGGGTCGCGGAACCGAATGCGACACCGGATAATGCCGACAATTAAAGTCAACATTAACACCTACTTGCGATCATGAAACGAGTGCACATCGTAACTTGATAGTGTAATCGTGTTTATGTCTTCATTGTAACATAGCTAATTATAAAATTCACGCGTAACGTCCATCCGGTGGGAGCGGAACGGTACTCCGTAACTTGATAGGTTTGATATGTCTTGGTCTTGCCACAACATATTGACGGGTTTTATCTAAGTAGGTTGCAAGCGGATACCTACGTTATTGAAAATCTGTTAGTCGATGTCTTAGAATTTGGATTGAAGAAAGAAATGCTAAAGAACCAGTTTTGGGAACCGCAATGACTAATAATGTTGCCCGTGAATGCTATGAGGCTAAAAGCCACATCAAGGTCACAACTCACAACACGAGCAAATAATTAACCTTGTACCAAGATGTCCTCTAGATAACAATAATCCGTACCCATATTATCACTTGACAACATAGTAGGTAGGTAGGTACTTATAGTACCTACGTAGTGCATTAGCTTACGTTGGACAAAATAAACCAGTGTTTGCCCAAAATTAACGTCACCTATTAAACTAAACAAACATTTGTTTCTTTTATCTTTTGTTTGATAACGTGGATAAGGTTAACTTTTCTTAGAGGCGGTTTATTTAGAACCGTTTTTAAAAGACACGGGGGATACGTATTTTTAAATTCACTATTAAAAAGTTACTTAGATAATAACTAATATAATAAGTCAACAGAGGGCGTCGTTCATGCACCTGTCAATGACAAAATAATTATAATCTGTGCCAAAACAATGGGTCAAAGGCTCAAGGGAGGGGAGACTGATTTAAATGCAAATGATTCGTAAATAATTAAATATAAATAAAGTATAAGTATGTTTGCATCTTTTTGATCAATTGTTCCCTTTATAAAATAACATTTTGAAAGTTCGATATTGACTGGTACAGCTCTGTGGCACCATCTAGCCTTCCCCAGGAAAAATGTTGGAAAAATGCTCATTGTTATTACAAATTATAACCTCTATAAGATCTCTATAGGTTACACGTATGAACAACGACAGTGCACGAACACAAAAAAAGAGGGTCATTTACAAACTACACCACTTATTCACAGCTCAACGACTCGATGCGTTCCGTTTCATTGTAGTCTCGATGCGTACGCGCATCAAACGGCCCACAGCCTCATACTGCCTAATGACTGTCCTTTATTCACGGTCTAACCCCCATTCTTTAAACCATGTATTGCGTTACTTGATAGTAAATCTCTGACTATAATTTATGCTTCGAATTAAAGTTTACGAGCCACTCTGTCTGCGATCCGAGCGTCACATATCAAATTCATATAGAAAGAAAACCAGTTCTCACGAATGCACCTGTCAGATTAATTCTGGATAGTTGCATGTGGACAAGGTTTTATAAACATCTTTTATGGGACGAAAATGAAATATGAAGGAGATAAGATATTAAAAGCATCTTTTAGAGCTCGTTTTGTAAGTGAACGACTGTCGGGTTCCGTCCAGTGTCTCTTTAACTCAGAAAGCAGTCTACAGTGGGCTAAAAAGTACAGCTGCACAATACAGCTTACAACTCTTTTGAGTTGCAACTTAGCAGGAGTGTTTAAAGTTTTGGTTTGAAAGTAGCTGAAAGTTCGTGAATCAATTTTTTCTTCTTTCGTGTGAGCTGTAGTGGCAAGATCAGCCAGTCAGCAATGATTGTGTCGAGGCTGACTGCCCAGGGTGCGCCAGACGAACTAAAGTCTTGTCACAAGTGGAGGCTCTCCTTGCACCCCATATGTATCAAATGTAGTTAGTAGTTATAAGTAAAGTTTTTGACCACTCGAGATAGGAATGTGGCCTTGAATTTATAATCGTATATGTATTCTAAAACGTGACCTATCTAGACTTAAGTCTAACAGTAAAGTCGGTAATCTCATAATCGTCCTTCCAAAGTCATCTGACCTAGAAAAACAAGTTGTATAAGTAACTTTACATTGTAACAACAGACGTTACTTAACATTTATTTATTTACTTGCATTATCAGGTAAATGCACCATGAGTCACGATGTCTATACATATTCATAATCTAGACGGTAGCTCCAGAGATAGCGGCTAAGTCTTGAAAGCGAATCTCTAATTAAAACATTTAAAAATATGTATATCTTGTCTTACCGAATGCATATACAGACCGCATTTGCATTCACAAATGAGTGCATCATGCTGTGTGCTTTTAATTGCTGATGGTCTGTTTTTTCTCATCAACTCTGAGTTTATGTGCCGATAATGTCAACATTTTCACTCATGGGCTAAATAGAGTTGGCGTGCACGCAGATGAAAAGATCTTTCCTATTAGTGGATGATAATGTTAATGCTAATGGCTTTAAGAAACTGTCGTGTAATGGAATTGCTTCTAGCACCTTTCGGTTTTAATTCATGACATCCTAATGAGGGTTGGGATTTTATGATATTGCTCCAATCTACAAAGTTGCATAAACCTGCAGAATGCAACCTTTTTACTCTTTCTGTTATCGTTAATTCTACAGTAATATCGAATTTCATTTATTTCGAATGTTATTTCTGGACATCATCACGTTTATTCCTATATCAAAACATCCGGTCTCCGACCTCGGTCGCATCAAATGCATACCGTTAAAATATGCGACCAATAAAATTCTAGTCGACCGCGTATGGTAATTCCGTAATTGCCTGTTTATCCGTGACCACAGGTACTTTTATACCACAAAATGTTCACCTGCAAAACGGAATCGTTTAACCAAATAATTATATATCGATTACACAGCTCTTTTCGCTGACAAAATAAGCAGGTGGGGCACTGATGCAACGAAAATTACTCACGCTGTAACATCTCGAGTAATTCAATTATGCTCCATAATTAGACACTTGTTGCATTCAACGGTTTGAGCAATTAGGGGAAGAATAAAGAACGTTTAACATTATTCATGATTCGACAAGTCAATGCCGTCGAAAAAATAAAGGTCTGCGATTAAAAGCAGTTGAGCAACGTCTGATGCAAAAGATACCTAGGGCAAGTAACCGATAATCGAGCAAGTCGGCATCATGGTGCCGATGATCGGGCACACTCGTTTTGAAATTGAATTAACCGGGTGTAAAGCGTGGTTTCGCAATAAAATAGATGAAAATTATATACAATTAAGAACGTACGAGCGGAGCCAGAGAAGCGTCTCGGCGCCGTCCTAGCACCGCCTTAGACGACTGAGCCCACGAGAATGTTTAATTAAGCAGTAATTTACTGTTAACTGGAATATTGAATGGAGTTAGTTTAGCTTTATTCCCGTACGCGCCCGGGGCGCCTCGTTGGCAGCCGTTTGGCTGGTCCGTAATATTAGACTTCGAATGATGGATGCTAGCTGGTCTTGAATAGACGCTTCTTTGTTCGATTACAATGTTTAAATTTGTTCTTCATTATCTTTTACATCTTTCCGATCGCAATTCAAGTGTGAAATGGTCAGACATTACTTTCTGACAATGCTAAATTGATCGGAATCTATTAATTTTATTTTCGCTTGACACATTTAATCTGTTATGATGAGTTAGGTATTTCGTAAGTATATCTTCAACAATGTACAAACTTTGTCTGTCAACGTGCCTATTGCCAACATCGAAAGTATCATTCGAGTAATTAACGATGTCGTGTAAACTAAAGCAGTGGGCTGCTGTAACAACATTGTTTGGAGATCCCAATTCTCGTTACATATTTCCGCTAAGTGTTTCAAATTGCATTATTATCCAGCAACTTTTGAATGTTCGTATTGTGAAATCCTTCGCTTATTTTGTTGATTGTTCGTTGCAACTTCGCGGGAACGTTAGCCGGCATTGTTTCGCGAAATGTTTTGGATGCGCCCGCGCACCGATCGCGTTTCATCACACCGACCGTCTGTCACCACCATTGTTTTGTCGATTCGAGACGAGTATCAACAATTTTGTTTTACATTGTACAGAATGTTTCGTTTGTTTGCTTGAGCTCCTGGTGTCGGTTTGCTCGCGTTGATATCGATGTTGGCATAACAATAATGTTAAACATCGATTGTCTCTGCGATAACTAATTGTATCGTTTTACTCTTTGACATGAATATTTCGTGTCTCATAACAAGCTGCGAATTAAAGACAATGTACACTTCTCGGCTTCTCGTTATACAAAGATTCTCTCTCGCTTTGAATAAAACCGAATTTAATTGAATATGCGACGTCAATAGCCAAGTACTTGCCACAAGTTACCACATTTTATAGATCTCTAAGCTAAAAAGTCCTATTAGGTCGTATACAATACAATGTGCTTTTGTTTCTTTCTGGGTTCATGATTGGTATGGCATTTCGTTCTTCATAGTTGGTAAAGTTATATTTCGATTCAAAGCATAAGGTGCATTGAGCATAATGAAGCTCGTAATATTTAGCTTCTTTACCATAGCTACTACATAAGAAGGTTATAACCAATCAATACCATCTAAGCTTCTTGCTACTACCCGACTACACCACTATCCCGTCAACAGAACTCGTCAAAAGATGGCGCAATCCCGTGTCCCACGGCTCGAAGGCTCAAACAATCGTCTGTAAGCAATGTAACCTCAGTCATGTTGCATGGAAGGAATTAGCATACTCGCAGGACGCCTTGCCCACGCGCAGTACAGCCAATCCATCATATTTGCTGCTGTGTGCGTAAACTGTGTATAACTATAGTTTTAAAATTCAACCATTAGTATTTGATGTTTTAGTCGTAGCTTTGGCAGCGATACAGGAAACTAAACTATATGACCAGATAGGAACCTACTGGGTGTACCAGATAGGAACTACTAAAACTTGAAGAAAAACAAATATGCTATCTGAATTGATACAATGGAGTGTCAGAGAGACACTTGTGCTGATGAGGTTGATGAACGTCTCCGAAAAGGACAAGTAGCGCATATCGATGGAAGTGCATGAAAAGATGTACGAATGTGGGCGAAGTCTGTCAGAAATTTCTGACTCGGAATAGTAACGTCTGCGTGCATAAATCCCGTGATAATAGTAGCTTCAGAATTGGTATGGAAACTTAAACCATACTTTAACGGCAATTCGAACTAGAGAAACGAGAATTAAGAAATACCTAGTTGCGATTGCCCCGGGTGACCTGCCATCTTTTAAGATTCATTAGTTTGTTGACAGCCTGGTGTTATTTCCGACCAGGATAACTTAGAGGATAATGGAGGAGGATTGATCGTAGAAAATGATAAAGACGGAAATGGTAGGTTATTGCAAAATAGTGATAGCAAGACAAATGTTGTATAATACCGCCGCTTGGAGCTTATTAAAGATACCGGGCAATACCGGCCTTTGTACGCTGTGATAAAAGCCGGTATAGTAGGTGTTAAAACGAAATGATGCTTAAATCCTTAACATTATTTTAAATGTTATGTTATGTCCAAAAAGTTCATGTCTATTCATTTGTCTCGTCTAGGACAATAGGCAATCCTGGAAACGAATTGGCTGATTTGTGACAGATTTGCTTGAATTTTCGCAAATTCTTTGTTAAATAATTGTGTGAATATAAAGTGTTTTCCAGAAGATTTTCTGTGCCTTTTGCGTGCGTGCATATACAAATTAAAATGGGCCGAAGAAAGATGTGAGGTGTATTTGGAAAAAATTTAAATTTTTCTGTGTCTGGAGTACTCGGGAGTTTGTCTTTATTGGGATGATGACTATATTCAATATTCAGTGTCACTGCATCCGATCCCCCTCAGACCATGGTAATTTTCTGTTTCATCAGATTGAGTAGAGTAGAGTGTGCATCTGTGTTTAGTACAAACTCATCCACTTTAAAATATCCTGCGCACTTGTCTGCTATGAGAAATAACTCAAAGTGAACCCAATTATATGTGAACGATGAGCAAAGTTAAATAAATATAATATGTGGTAATTCAGCATATTATCTACGTTCAATTCACGTTCCAATGTCATATGCAAATTTTGCAGGTAGTAGCTTAAAGAAGCGAACGAATTCGCATTGAAAGTAGATTCGTGCAAGTAGATTTCATAAACTACTTCTTTTTAATTTTATGTTTCCCTTTTTTAGGGTTCTGTAGTCAAACATGCTTATAGTTTTGTCCATTCTCTCTGTATGCCTCAATATAAATCACTCATTTTTGCACCATTACTACTATTTTCTTATTCTACTAATATAATGGCTATGGAACCCTATCAGGGGCGAGTCCGACACGCTCTTGGCTGGCTTTCGTTAATATTGGGATTCTTTAACAGGATTGCGTTCAACAGAATCGATATAAAAACATCAACAAAATTATGTTTCTGTAATGAATCAGACAGTTTTTTATGTATCGTCTGTCCCTAAGGTCTGTACGTTACCTCGTCACACCTTAACTAGTGTTATAACTTATTATTAATTATATTACAGGGTTTTTCCCCAGGTATCATCCATCCATGGCGTTAAATTATCTTGATTAAATCAGACATTTAATCGGACATGCTTTTATAATTAGTTTAATGGTGTAATAAAATGTTAAACACAACCAGGTGCAAATGAAGATCCACGGAAACTATGCCATACTCCATAGTGATTTAATCGTTTCCTACTGGAGATCTAGGCTATTGATAGTGTTTTTTTTAAATTAATTATTACACTTTTGTGGAAATGTTACATTATTCATTAGGATAATATTAAAAAGAAATTTGTCCCCAAGTCGTTATGTTTACTTCTATTTATGTAAGTATTATGTATAATTATCTTGTCATCATTATAAAGTTCTGGACTAGATTTTTAATTGCGACTAGAAAATCTGTGTGATGTCCGATAATAAATATTTATTTTGATTAAAATGTGACTTAATACCGGATATATTGTGTGCTATTATGTAATGTAATGTATTGTAAATATTATAATTTCTAAAAATATTAACTAAACAGTCGATGACGATGACGAATGACGCGCGATTTAGGTATAATAAGCTTACAAAGCATTCCAGTCATATTATTAGAGGTGCAATGGTGGAAATTGTTATCTACATTCCTTAAACTAACGTAACTGAATAATCTAATCAACAAAAAATTACAAAAAATGTTCTTGTAATCTATCCCAGATTATTTTACGAACTATCCGAGATAAACATTTACACTGATTACAATGCAGTAGCATAAAGCACCGTCTGATAAAAATGTCGTCCAAAAAAACAATAATTTATACCTAATATAAGTAAGATAAGTTTCTTTATAAAAAAAATTGCATCCACTTAATTTTTATCTTTCGACTAATTGCTAAGGAGCCTAAGGAATTCAATGTTATGAGTTTAGGTGCAGAAGTTTTTAATAAGTTTTGTGGCGGGTTAAAATTAGAGCAGGGGCATTTTTATTAACTAATAAAATCACAAACCTTGTGGCATTCTCATCATTTTCAGATAAAGTTCCTATTATTACATAAGTAGCATCAAACAAATCGGTATGGAATGAAACTATCCCTAAAATCTCTTGTTCAATTCAGTCTACTTCATCGTACACTTTGCTATCCGATCTGAGAAAAGGTAAGTTCGACCACAAAAATTAGCCAAATACTCTTCTACCTTATCTTCATGACTGAATCTCCATAAAATTGCTGGTGCCTTTTTTCTAAACGAAATGAAGAGCGCAGCTACGCATATTAGGGCAATACCAAAAAATTCTATAAAATGGTATCTTTTGATTGCTTTTACTTAGAAGCTTGCATTTTTTACACATCCATGGCACTGTAGACATTAGTATTCGTTCCTGAGAAAAGGGGTCATGAAATGACAGATGGACAACAGAGTGAACCTACTAGGGTGGAGCTTTTTCCTTCTGTGCCCATTCCTTCCTTCCACCGGCGTCGCGCCGTTCCAAATCTTATTCCATTCATTAATATTCCAAATCATTAGGGTACCTAATTATCCAATTAAACTTTACTCATTGCACACTGCTGTATTTAAATAATATGTGTACTAATTAGCGGCGCAGAGTGAGCGAATATTACGTCATCGATATTATTTAATTTGTCATTCATTGATTGTTTGTTGAGAGCTGCGCAAAGCGACCTCGCCGCCTACGCGCAATCTATTGCAACGGAATAGTTAGCTAGGGATGCGAGTTGTTGCGACGCGGCACCGCATGAGTTACTGATGTTATGGTAGGTACCGATTTTTGGGGTAGGTATTAAAATAGGGTACTATGTTAAGGTACCCGTTACAAGGTGCAAGGAAAAGTATCATAACCTTTAAACCACATACACTACCCGTCAAACGGAATAACTTTTACTATGGGAGCAAACCTGTCAGAGCAAAAAAAACAGCTGTCTGATACATAAGGAAAATATATGTCGCAATAAAAACCTGAAATAATTTAGTTCAAATACGTAACCTAAAGGAATGTGGATACAGATAGGTACCTAACTTGAAAAATGGACTCTAATATAATTGTCTTGGCATTTAATTAAGTTTATGTAGGTAATAGGTATTATTAAAGTCTTAGAGATTAGGTAAAAGAGAAGTGGGTCGTCCGGAAGCCAGGTGGGTTGACGACATCTGGAAAAGTACGGGCAAGACCTGGATGCGACTGGCACAGGACCGAGAAGAATGGCAAAATATGGAGGAGGCTTATGCCCTGCAGTGGGTAGATACAGGCTAAAAATGATGATGAAAGTCTTAACTGTACGAAATAATTAGAATATTTAAAAATTATTGTTTCATATAATTGGACTGGTAATCATAACAGTCATAATGTTATGTTTGAATGGACTTTCAGTGGAAAACTATTCCAAATAATCAAATAACTAACAAATTAACGGATTAATCAGTCCATGAATTATGGATGGTACTCTAAAAACACACGATTACTGATCTACAAAGTGCCGCTGATCCTGAGAGACCAGTGCAAGGCTGCCTAGGCTTATACTATATCTGTATCAGCATAGGTACTCATTTCTTGGTATCGGTATCGATTACGTAGGCACATCCCTATTTACCGCCAACTGCGCTAACAAATGACAACGTGTAGAATATAGGTTTCGCTAAACAAAAAGGTTTTGTAACAAATTGTGATTAATAATTCATTGTTAGGCGACAATGCTTGAAAATAGAGACTTCAATGGTACCTATGTTTTGTAACAAGCTTGGGGTCATAGTGATTCATTCTGTAGATGTAATATGAATTACTGAAATGTTTTACATTACGTTCTGACAAAAGGGAATAAGATTAATGTGATGTTTGTACCTAATACCTATGTCTTCATCATCATCTTCCCAGATACTGTCCCGCTAGGCAGCAGGGTCCTGCTTTCCTCGTCTCTTTTCTCCACTTCGCTCGCTCTGAAGTGCTATTGAATCATGACTCCACAAAGTAAATGCTGTTTAATTTTCATTTTCTACTGCTGATTTCACCGTGTAAGTCTAAAAAATCGCACGAATGTTCTGATCTAAACATCGTCGATGGAATGCTTGAATTATCTATGTGTACCTATACTCCATTCCAAATAGCAACGAAAATATAAGGCTATTTTTTCATTACAGAAACAGGGATTTGAAATACTTGCTCTCACGTATTCTTAGAACAGCTTTAGTAACGTCCAAGATATGTCGGATAGTACATTTTTCTATCTATCTATCTATAACGTCACGCCTCTTTCCCAACGGGGTAGGCAGAGACCAGAGCGCGCCATCTACTACGATCCTTACAAATCTCTTTTGCTTCATTCACATCCATACATCTCTTCATACATGCCCGTCGATTTCGAGTGCTCCGCACCTCCCCTTTTTGTAGGACGCAACTGATTTGATCAGAATACGTCCTACGAGGGCGCCCTCTGCCGACACTTCCACTCACTTTAGCTCCATACACCCGAAGTATCTGTACGATAAGCTCCAGTGGTCCACTTTTCATAAAACCTACAATTCCAGACGATATGACTGCTACCTGCTGGCAACGCCGTTTCACAAAACTAGAGCATTTGAGGGAAGCTTCCGGTACCAAGCGACAAAGTGCTGGAACAATCTTCCACCACCACTTAGGCGACCTCTTTCTAAGCCAACGGTTAAAACACATTTCAAGAAGTGGTTGCTCGAAAAACAAGCACAGCCAGGTGCCTGATGCGGAGGCTAGGGTTTGGCGTGTGTCAGTAGGTATAAATTAACGGCTATATTGTACGCGTTTAGAGGTGGGTCTTATTATTGGGTAGGTATAATATCATACACACACTATATACTATGTACACACACTATATACTATTTACATACATTATATTTATTGTAAATTATTTATTACACTACATATTTATAATATTCTTAGCACACAATTGGTTTTCGGAGAGCAACACAGCACAGGAGTGGTATTTTTGAGTCACACGTTTATTAGTAGTGTGAAAGTGTCATATACTACTATGGAAATTATGCATCATTCGACTATGATTTTGAAAGTGTGAGATTCGAAAATTGCACTCCTGCTCTGTCAGGCACGGCAGAAAATCAACGCCTTGCTTACCAAGTAAGGCACTATGTTGAGTCGTGTCCTTTTTACCATCGCGGCACACACCTCTACCACCTACTATTTCTTTTACTGTACTGTGTTTGTTTCGTGTGTGCCTTTAATGGTGAATAAAGTTTTTTTCTTTCTTTCTTTCTTTCTTTCTTTCTATATATCTCTTTCGTACATCTGCTATCACTCATCCTCTCCACATGACCAAACCAACGAAGCATACCCTTCTCTATTCTTGTCACAACATCTTCTTTCAATTTACATCGATCTCTAATCACACAATTTCTCACTCTATCTCTCAGCGTAACTCCACACATACTTCGCAAGGAACGCATTTCAACAGCATTAATTTTACTTTCATGCTTTTTCTGCCACACCCAACACTCACTGCCATACATAAGTGTAGGCACCAACACACCACTGTGTATAGCAAGTCGCGCCTTTTTGGACACCAATTGGCTAGCCACAATGGTATGCAAAGCACCGTTCACTTTATTTCCCGCCGTTACTCGTCTATGCACATCACCCTCACATTTCCCGTCTCTAGTAAACATACATCCTAAATACACAAACTCATTCACTTGTTGCACTTTTTCATTCTCAATCGTTATACAACAATCAGTCACACATTCATCCCTCTCCATTACCATTACCTTAGTTTTATTCACATTCACTAACATTAATCACTCTTTCAATCAATACCTTAGCATACAATTGGCCTACAACACTCAAAAGACTAATGCCGCGGTGGTTTTTGCACTCTTGCTTTGATCCCTTTCCCTTATAAAGTGGAACGATAACGGCCTTGCACCAATCTCCAGGAACGTGACCGCTTCGCCAGCATTTATTAAAGATTTGGCAAAGCAAGCTTGCCACCACCATGCCACCGCTCTTCAGCATTTCGACGGACACTCCATCATACCCCGCACTCTTTCCTAATTTCATTCTTTTCATCGCTTTCGTAATCTCATCCAAAGTTATCTCGCTGTTATTATTCTCATCCATCATCGAATTCTCTATCTCCATCCCTCTATTAGACGCCTGGGGCGAGTTCTCATCACTACAAGCATAAACACTTTCAAAATAGTCCTTCCAACGTTCCAGCACCTCATTTTCCTTACTTAACAAATTTCCTTCCTCTGATTTAACAACAGTCGCTTTAGAATTATCTAACACTCCACGAGCCAGCCGAACCTCCTTCCAAAACAACTTTTGGTTGGCTCTGAAGTTTTTAGAAAATTTTCTGTCATACTTATCTTTCATTTCGTTTTTCTTCCTTTCTACAATTTCTTTCACTCTTCTTTTTGCATCAGTGTATATTCGTTTCTTATTTTCAATTGTTCCATTCACACTCATTGTTCCAGTCGTCCTCCTATTGGCTTTTAGCGCCAATAAATCCAACCATGCCTTCTTCTTTTCATGCACAGCCTTTCTTACTTCATCATCCCACCAACCTTTATCCATCGACCTCTTAAGTACATTTTTATGATAAATAAATTACTTACATTTGCTAATCAGAATTGGCCAGAAAGCTAAATAGGAATTGGAAAAACTCGTCGTCCTTATTTGGAATGAAGTATAAGTGTGTATTGGAATCAGGAAATCAAGCTTGACACCTGTGACAGCAGGATGGAACGATGTGTAAGAAATAAGAGCGACAGAGACTTACTTACCTTAAAATGTACGTATACAGTGATAGATATTATGTCACAGGCAGGTATCAAGCTTACAGACTATAATTTTCTTTATTACTTATGTAATAAAACAATTATTTTGCAATCAATTATTATAAAATTTTATATAAAAATGGTCCAGTATTGAAAATATTACACTTGGGTAATGTGTTCACATAAAAGTGCACCAATAAACATTTTTGCTTGATCGAGTAACTGTAAAGGGACTTGTTAACACATAAAAATTTACGAGTACCAAATAAATTTTAGAACGTTTACAGCCAGCTTTAAATAAAAACGATTTTAAGTACACATTACTTTTTAATTAATAGACTTTTTTCTTTTTTTCAGGTAAGGATTTTTTTATCTGTTGCTCGGATTTGGCGGTTAAAAAGATGTTTGTGCTCATAAACTTAAGGTGGGTATAAAATATTATTTTATAGCTACTTTGAGGTTAAATTGTTTTGTTTTAACATAAAACTTTGTCATGTTGCTTTTTCGTGCAAAAGTTGTTAATGTTCTGATAAAATTATGTAAGATAGATGGTAATCTCTATGGTATGGTAATAAAATTATGTTCAAGTGCAAGCTTGAAAGGTTTCGAAGACTGATTTCGTTTTGATAGGTTCAAGGCCCCGTGAACCGACGAGCATGTATGGAGTGGAGAGGCTCTTATGGATGTTGAAAAGGCAAGAGATGTTTCAGAATTGTAGAGGGAGAAGTAATGGAGGTCGGAACGTGTTTTGTCCTATTCACTCAATAAGAGATGCATGACCTATACCAAATTCGCTCTAGTTAAAAAAGGAGACCGCTACCTTATTGCTGTCTTTATCGACGTAACAACTTTTTTGTGCTACGGCCTGAGCCTACGGGCTTGAGAAATGTCACTTCATATATATTGTATAGGATTTTATGGCTATCGTGAGGAAACCTGCATGCTTCAATTTCGAGGCATGTATTGTACTGTACCCACTGTCCATTATAAGTGGCGACGGGCTCACCTCCTGTCACACTAGACAGAGTTTTGGTACTACTGGTGAAACGTGGATGTTCTGAGGTTTCAGAATATCTCTGACTATCCCCTCGGGGAATATAGTCGTGAGCATATGCTTATGCTTTTATGACTATCGCTATCTCATACGCGGTTACACTGACATTCTATCTAACACTAAGGCCGAGATTCAGAGACGATTTTTTTAGTCTTAGTTCGAGCTAAGAGGGTCGAAATGTATGGATACGGGAGTTCGAACTAAGACTTAAAAAATGTCTGTGAATCTCAGTCTTAGTTCATTAGTCTAGTAAGGTAAAAATTATACATTTCTTAGTCTATGGTCAGAATTGTAGCTTGTGGCGATCGCGATCTGTTGTCTCTGCCTAGTGCCACAAAATACCTACCTATAGAGTACTAGTGCCTACCTCAGTGGGACATAGGCGTTGTATTTTATACATACTATGAGACAAAATTGGTTACAAAACCTTCGAATGTATATTTGGACATCATTAATTAAATAAGCAAAATATTTCATAACAACCAAGTGCAAGACCTAGATAAGTATAATTATAATTAGTACAGTGACATTGAGACTGACCGGCGTATGCGCACGTCAGTGACAAGTGAAGCGAAGGCGGCTTATGTCATTTGAACTGTTTTACTGAGAACATAGCTAGCAGTAGAATATCTTTAATGGTGTTTTGCGCTCGCAAGTACAGTCTAAAAATGCTTGAGGTAATTACAATGTTAACTTTGTTTAAAATTATCTACGTTTATGTATAAGATTCGGAGGCGAACCCTCCGAAATATAGGTAGGTAACTAGATATAGGGTGTAAACTTAAAGCTTTTTCGCGATTTCCATGTTAGTACCATTATAAACATTTTCCAGTTTCCATCAGTCTGAAGTACCCCCTAAAATGTAACGCGAGAGGATAATGATGATTTAAATTATTGAAATATTTATAAAGCATTTAAAAAAATTCATGCGCAGTTGGTATTTAAGTAGGTACTTATGTACTTCAGAACCTACTGTGCCTGTGGTTGTTACAAAATACAAAACGTTGATGTACCGTACTTCAACAATATTGCATAAACAAAAATTTCAATTTTTTAAATATGACTGATAGATTTAATGCGTTACTTATTATTTTTAAAACTTCGATTTTAGTTAGACTTTGCGACATTCTACGTCTTGATAATGTTGTACTGTTTTACGTTACGAGTTCGATCAATAAACCTAAATAACGGTTTTACACATGATTTGGTTAAGTGTTTTATTTAAAACTACTGTTAGATTTTACGACTTGTAGAACTACCAACCTATAAAAATGAGGCCCTAGAAATGTTGTGAATTACGATTTGAAGCCATTTTTGAAGTTATTTTGAATTTTTGAATAGGTAAGTGCCGGAATTGATAACAGTAGCACATTATGATTAAATATTCCTTCATTACTCATGTGACAGTAGGTACCTATGGCAGGTATTTATTATTCGTTATTCGTAGAACAGTCAACATTTAATTTGGTACTTGAAAATGTTAAATAATTTAAACAAAAAATAGGTGTGTACGTAATCTTTTTGCTACTTACCTACCGTACCCAAAATCCCGGACAAAAACTGACAAAAAAAATCGGAAAATCGCTATTAGCTGTTAAAAAAATAAAATGGTATTTTCTTTTAATTTTCGTTACCTAGTGGCTGCTTTGACGTCGCGTGCGTCGTAGAAATGCAACATGCCAGGACAATACGATTTTGAATAAAATCTTTTTAGAGCCAAAAAATATGCAACTAACTAATAAGGGTTAAACAAAAAGGCATTTTATTGATTGTAGTTAGTACTAAAAATGTCAAATTAGTTACCTATTATTTTTGGTTTAAAAATAAACGTTTTCGTTATTTTTGTGTGACTAAAATCCGAACACAATCAAAAGGTACATAAACATGCAACGAAACTTAAAAAACAATAAATATTCAAATTGACCGATTAATAAAGGCATTAACCATTCAGTTATTGTGTAAACTAGTTATATATCATGATAGTGGTCAATTAAACAGTTAAACAAGAGGTAAGTAACTAAAGCTAAGTCGTGGACAATAACAATTAAAAGAAATCACGTTTTCTGAAGTTTCTTAAACGGTTGGTAAATGTTGGTTGCACTGAGATTTTCCATAAAAAAAAAGAATAAACTATTTTTTAGATACCTACGTTCCTTGTTATTATTACGGGCAGTAATTTTAAACATTGTTTAACAGTTTGAAGATATACACAAACACTTAACACTTCCATTAAAGGCGTCAAACTCAAACGGGCCGGGAGCAAACAAAGGGATATTTAAAAAAAAATGACTTGTTACGCTAGCTGTCAACGTGACGTTTAATTTCCCGCCAACGCGTCACCCACGCGCGCTGCGTTCTTGATAAACAGTTTTTAAGATGGCGACATAGTAAACTTAATGGAAACTTTTTTCATTTTTAATTTTGACTTTAACAGGGTTGTATCTAGGCTGAATCTTTAAGCATTTTAAGGAAATAAGGAAACTAGGCCATTTTTAAATACTTACCTAGGAAAATGTTTGAGGATTCTCAATTTTACCTCTGATTTTACCTTCAATTCGAAAACTCGTATTTATTAAATATTGAATGTAGGTTATGTAGGTACATAACCTATCTTTACATGAATTAATAGGTTACGAAATTTCGTTAATTTACTTATTCATTTTCCTTATTTAATAGGTACATTTTAACATTTATATGCATTAATAGCGTACTTTAATATTAAAAGAATGGATCAGATCAATTTTCGCTTCTAAAATTTTCAGTTCTTTTAATTTTAATTATGCAGGTAATTAGACATATTTGGTAGTGGCTGTTAAAATCGTGTTGGAATTGTAAATGTATTAACCACATTGGGAAGGTTGCTTAAAAAATACAGCCCAAGAAAAACCAGGAAGTTCCATTGAAAACGATCTTGACATCCCTACTCCGAATATGACTTAAGAATACCAACCTGCATTGAAATGCCTAAAAAGGGCCGTCGGAAATTACCACATCGTAAATAATTCATGTATTATTACTCAATCATGTCTGCAACGAACGGTGAACAGTGCAGTTTTCAGTGGGATGGTTTTTAGGGTTCAGTACCCAAAGGGTGAAAACGAGACCTATTCATAAGCCTACGCTGTCCGTCCGTCCGTCTGTCCGTCCTAGCTTCAGAGGGCTGTATCTTCTGAACCGTAATAAGTATTCCAAAACTCTGGGTATAACAGTATTTTTAAAATACATATACTTTATCTTGGGGTTCAGGGCTTCATATCACTTTCTGTAGTTTTTTTCTGCTCAATAAACATTTTTTATTTTTTATTAATTATTTATTCTGTTGAAATTTTCACAAAAATTGTATCATTGTATTGGATTTGATGACAAATAATAAAAAAAAACAAAATGTAAGGGGTATCTCCATACAAGAAACTAGTTTTTATCAATTTTTTTTTTCTCGCTCTATCCTAAAAACATACAAACATCAAATTATGATTATGGTATGATTGTAGTGCAAGTTCTACAATATAACAACAGATAATAAAAACTGGCCAAGTGTGAGTCGATCTCGCGCTATGAGTCCCGGAAAAAACTCTTTTTTTTTTTAAGTTCATTATACAGTGTGGTGGTAAGGAACCCTCAGTACGCGAGTAGCCCGACTCGCACTTGGCCGGTTTTTTTGCTATGTCCCGTTTTGCGGACGTTTTTCTGTTCACATTGTCCTGTCCATCGTGCAAGGAGAACACACTTGAGATGAGGCATGCGCTTGCGGGATTTCAGGAAGACTACCTTTGCGAAAAATTATTTTTTCTGGAGTAAGTTAAAAAAAAATCGTAGATGACGCAGTATTGTCTTAAGATCTTACTATATCCTTAGCAGACTAGAAACTGCGTTGATCCCAATGGGATGGGGGGACAACTAGATGTAATGGTGTTTCGTTCTAAATATCGGTGGTTTATATTGCAGACTATAGCTATCTCGGTAACTCTCCCAAGGTTAGGTACCTGAAAGACCTGACATACAATTTTAAAATGCATTGATTCCTCATATTATGGTAGTATATACTAATCTGTGCTCATATAGACACCTTACGTAGACGGTACGATAGAAAACTTCCTCAGGATCCTTATTGCTGTTATGTGGGTTTTTATAATGCTTACATGCATATGCTCACGACTACCCCGAAGGGGTGTCAGAGATATTCTGAAACCTCAGAACATCCACGTTTCACTAGTACCGAAACTCTGTCCAGTGTGACGGAGAGTGACCTTGTTGCCACTTGTAATGGACAGTGGGTACAATACGATCCTCAAATTTGAAACATGCAGGTGTCCTCACGATGTTTTCCTTCACCGAAAAGCCAGTGGTGTTAAACATAGTAGGTACATAAAATCCGAAAAAGTAATTGGTACGAGTTGGCCTGGGCAGAGATCGAACCATCGCCTGCTGCACGGCAGGCAAGGCCACTGGACCACCTCGGATTTTTATAATATAGGGTGTTAGGGTAAACAGTTGCACTACTTTAAGGGGTGATTGTACCCATGATACTGAACAACTTTCCCTAAGAAACCTATAGGAAATTAGTACCAAAAATTTCGGACTTACTAAATGAAAATACTAAATGCAATCAGCCGATCGTACTTTTCCATGAAAAGTCGATAATAAATTTGCGAATTTACTATAGGTTTCTTTGGCAATGTTGTTCAGTATCATGGGAACAATCACCCCTTATAGTAATGCAACAGTTTACCCTAACAAATCCTTCATCCGGGTTAGGGGTTCAGGCAAAGATTGTGAACGATACAAAGACTAAAAAAGAAAATGTAAACCACAGCGTGCAGTTGGCAACGAATGGTGAAAAGCGTTTGCGCGAGTCGTTAACTTGTGTATTTTGTTATACGCCATATTGAATGCGTGCGCATGGCCACACGCGGGCTCCATACTGAAAGTGGATAGGGCTACCAGACATAAAAACAACGTTTTTTTTTTATTTCTACAGGTTGTTAGGGTAAACCTTGAAGGGGTGATTTGTACCTATGACACTGAACAACTTTCCCAAAGAAACCTTATAGAAATTATTAAAAAAAAAATGAACGCTCCATATTAAATGCAATCAACAGATGGAACGTTTGTATGACGAGCAAAAAACCTTTGCTCCAGTGCCTCCCGCTCCCGGCAAAGTATCATGAGAACAATTACCCATTAAAGTACCTAATGCAACATGTCTACCCTAAAACCTAATTCCACTGTTCTATAGGTTCTATAGAAAACTTTATGGGTATACTCCTAATATGAACAAAAACATTTATTTCCAAAAACAAATGCATTTACAGTGTGAGTAGATTAGCAGCCGGAACTTGAGTGTTCTGCTTCACAGACTCTGCCCAAATGATTGGTTTTTCCCCCCCTAGATTTAGATGTTGGTTGACTTGGTTCTAAAGTTGTTCAGTTTGATGGTCTTACTAATCCACGCTAGAAACTTTGATCGCGATTCAATTCAACATCTTGTGTATTCCAGATGGAATTTCCACCTTATTATAAGTATTAAGGGCAGAAAGCACCTATTTCTAATAACTAGCAACATTGAAAAAAAAAATGTTATATCCCACCTCTGATGCAGGGAAACCCTGTTGGATGGTAACCCTGAACGCGGAAGAAATAAAGTAAATTTTATTGTAAATCGGCCGTAGCGTTTCGTATGGCAAGCGAGGGCAAAACTATTTGTTGTCCTATGAGGTTTCACGTTGGAAACAAGTTGCTATGTCTTATTGTACTTATGCGCATATTGATAGGCAAGCTTGCCGCAAGATCGTAAAATAGGAAAGTCTAGAAACTATAATAATGTTCAGAAATCAATTTTCTAATTCAATAAGTGAGAGTTAAGCATGTAAAGTCGGGAAAGGTTTAAAAAAAACATTGTCAGTCTGAAAACTTTTTTTGCGAATATCACTTCAGAATGACATAAGTAAAACATTTTTCTTTTTTCTTAACCCATTTCATCCCAGTGCTGGGCAAAGGCCTCCCCCTATATTCCCTGTCTTGAACCAGCTCTCCATCCACCCGTCGTCGTCGAAGATATCCAGCTCGTCTCTTCATCTCTTACGGGGTCGACCCTGGCGGCGACGTCCATTCGCCTTTGAAATATTGAAGAGTGATAAAAAATTTGGTTGGTACGTCCACAAGGATCGTTTCAAGAATTACCACTCTGCTTTTAATAATATTAAACTTATGGTAAACCTTTCTGAGAAGAGAATGAGTATAAAAATACGGATTAATTAAGAAACGAACCACTTTCTTTCGATTATTATGTCCGTTGTAGTGGTTGTAGTACTTTATTCAGTTTTAAAAGTAATTTACTTAAAAGAAAGCTGAGTTCTTGTTTGCATCTTTCCCTGTTTAAATTAGTAAGTATTTATACCTACAACTTTAAAAAAAACTACCTTAACTTCATCTGTTATTTATTATTTACAAACACTTTACAATAAACGTTGATGCGTGTTTACTGTTTACTCAAATTGTAGGTTTTAAAGCAACGCTAAATGTTTTTTTAAATAATGTCTTGTTTCAACAATTCCAAGAAACTACTTATGTGATAAAAGTTACGGAACGTAGGTAACAGCACAAAATTTCTTTAATTTTCGCGCTAATTTCTTTGCCGCCATTTTGTCTCGGATTCTCGTCGCACGAACTCCAACAGATTGCTTATTTTTAATTTTAAAATTAAAACTGGGTCTAGCGGTCTATGGTAATGACGGTAAACATGTTAAATTAATTAAAATTAATTTATAAAAACATTTTAATAGACTATGCACTGGCTGAAACATGATAATTAAGCGATTTGAACTTTTTATCGGGGTCGATAAGATAAAATGTCGGTCGCAATCAGTGTTAATCTAGAAAACAAGATTATTTCTTGTTTGGCAATATTTATGCGCAAAAAAATAGGTTGTTTATCGAATCCTGTAGGCCAAGCACATCAGTGTGACGACATTGAATAATACGAGTAGGTATCTTCCACCTAGTTGTTTTCCCTAATAGGTTAACAACCAAATTAAGAGAAGTTTATTCCGAGAGCGCATGGCATGGCGTTTAAAGTTTAAGGGTATATTACCATTGGCGCGCTGCATACAAACGTAGGTACTCTGGTGATATTTTCAATATTAACTAATTAAAGTCATAGAAAGTTTTCAGAAACAATCAAGAAACGAATCTCTATGCTTGTATGAAGTCAGATTTTCGTTTAAATATACAGTTTTAATTCTAGGATTAATTTAAGATTTGTATGGAAATCTTTGAGGCATAGAGATTTGTTTCTAGATTATTTCTGCAAAATTTCATTGACTTTAATTAGTTAGTATTGAAAATACTAGTATAATACATAGTACCTACGTTTGTATGGAGCGCGCCAACGGTAATATACCCTTAAACTTTAAACGCCAATAGATTTGAAGACCTAGTGAAGGGAATACGGTGTTTCTGTTAAAAATGAAAACGATCGAAAGTGAAGGTAAAGCGCACCTGTGACCGATTGCGATCGTGCCTCTCGTTCCGTCAGGTCACTATAGCCGATGTGGTTCTATAAAATACCGTTAAACTATCTTTAAACTTGGAACGAAGTTGTTTTTATTCTAAACATATTTAAAAGATCGTTTGTCGTTTATAGAGTTAGCTGTGTAGCGAAGCGCAGATAGGTAGGTATTTTAAAAACGGTTACAAAGCTAAAAATAATTATCTACTCATGTTTCCTACATTCAAGGACTGTAGTAGTTCTGAAACGTAATAAGACTTCAATTTATGAAATCGTTAATATAGTATGTAGTACCTACCTAACCAGATTGGATTTATGAACTGGAAAAATGAGCACGATAAAATTTTTTCGTTAAAAAAATGAGCATTGAGCTTAATCATATAAAAATGAGCAAGATACAAATCTTTTTACTTTGAGCTTATTTTACAATTATAAACCAGAAAAATTAGCAAACAATTAATGTTTTCGTATTAAAATGAGCATGGTTTAATAATCGGATTGGAATCTATACACGAAAGAATATTCTCGCATAATATAAGCACAGAAAAAATTTGCGCTTGAGCTTATTTTGCAGTGCTCATAAATAGATACATACAATAGATACAAACCTACGCACTACTATATTTCCACCTAGGTATAATTCTGTAATTAGTCCACTAGATCCAGCAACTAGTCTCCACACAAGCAGCAAATTTAATTCTACTTTTATGGACTTTGAGCAATAAAAATTTAACTATCTGACGAAATTGGCACGTCCTTGTTTAGATCCTGTACAATTAGAACGTATAAAAGTCGGACATATTGAATGTTTATTACTTTATGCGCCAGCGCAGAAGTGCTTGCTTCGAGATTAGTTTAAATGTTAATCATCTTTGATTGGTTATGGTTAGGGAAAATTTATTAATTACGGATGCAGAAATTATACTATTCATATTTCTGGTATTCCATCTATTGGCTGTAACAAAATAGTAAAATTTGAAGTGGTGGTGGCGACCATCAAACTGAACAACTTTCACTATTTCGCTATTTTACAACATCGAAAATAAAAACGCTGTTCCATACATTATTTTGAGTCGAGTAGGTAGGTACATACTAGGTAAGGTAGGAACTGTAGTTTAATATGAAACCGCAGATTTTTTATTTTTCTTGATGTTGTCTCCGTATTGAAAATTGTTGTTTGATGGTAATGTGAGAACATTGCTTTATCTATTAATTGTTGTAGTTAATATAAACCATACTTAACATTTTCTTTAAGTATAATCATTGTTTTGTGTAATTGAATTTACACACATTTTATGTTATGCCATCTGTACTCTTAATATCCTTGCCCTTATTATGAGTCTCCTGATACAAACAATTTTCATCTTTCCTGTCTTCGACTTACGCGTCTTGACAGAGGTCTTCTAAATCGAATAACAAAGCATCAAAATAATAACACACCGGTTTACAATCATGTAGGATCGAATACGCCAGTTTTAATTATCCGGTTTATATGTTCACAAGCCGTTTAAATACGAAATTAGCAGATTTCCTCTGTATTATTGCTTCTTTTTTTAGAGAATCATGTCCAGTAAATGCTTTGCTAGTGTTCTGTCGTATCGCTATAATCTTGATATGAATACTATATTAAAAGCCAAGTGATAATGGTAGGTAAAGATAAGAAGCCTTAAAAATGTGCAAAAAAACAATTACCTTCAGGTTTTTTAGAACGAGAAAAATTCAAACTTTTTAATTTAGGGCTGTTGCAATCGAGATTTTTTTTTAATTATGATATATTTCTAGACTCAAATTGCCTCTTACAAAATACCGAAACAAAAAATCAATTCTTAATTAGTCCCGGGTCAAACCGCAAAATGACTGGGCTCATCATCATCATCATCATCGCTGTGGCCAAGTGAATACGATTTTGGTCAATTGGTCGTTTTTGTAAAGTTCTCGTTGTTTTTTTCATTCCCTAAAAGTGTCGAAGACATTGATCCAAAATCGATCGATGACTGTCAAGTTTCATAATAACACAATCGATCGATCTTGCTATTATTTAATTCTATACTTCTATAGGTATACTAATATTATAAAGAAGCAAGATTTGATTTTTTGTTTGTTTGTATTGAATAGTCTCCGAAACTACTAGACCGATCTTAATAATTCTTTCACCACTAGAATGCTACATTATCCGTGATAATCATAGCCTAAAAAAACGGCCAAGTGTGTGTCGGGAAGATTCTAAAGCGGTATGAAGTTCGCCGCGGTCCTCTAGTAATAAAATAAAGGGGAAGAGATTTACAGAGTTCATAAAACTATAACCGTTGTGTTGATGTCTTTCGTTATTGTATTTCATTCAAGTAAAAGACTTCAACGATTCATAATTTTCTTACAATCTATCGCTTCGCTGTCATACTTCCACAAGCCTATCATCTCATCCCCTTTATTTCTGCTTTATATTTAAGGATATTTTTACGGTTTTAATCCACAGTTTACGCATTTCATTTATATTTTATTCGATTATTTAATAGTCAGTTATAAATAGGCGCTTAGGTTTTACGTGGCGTTTGCTAGATGCTTCTTCGCATTAGTCTTATGTTAATGTGCATAGAGTTCGTAATCGTTTAGCTATTTTGATTAGTTTACGTAGTTTTACCATCCTTTGGTCTTTTTAGGATCTGTTAATTTTATGGCTTAGCAGCCTGTGGGTTGTCATGTTTGTCCCTTTAATGTTTTTCTAATTGTGGGAGTCGGATACCCTTTTAACGGACACGACTAATAAGCCTAGTAAGGCTAGCATGCCACGTACGACAAAGCGACAAAATGAAAAAAATCTTCATGCCCGCCGGTGCGGACGAAGTCGCAGGCAAAAGCTAGTTTCTTATAATAAAAAAGTACAACGTGTTAATGCATTAACGCAAAACTACAAAGTAGTTTGTTTAGAATTGAGAGCAGGATCGAATTATCATGGTTTGGAAATAGGTAATTTTTTTCAAAATATTAAATAAGTAAGCTAAAGTTAATCATTATAACGGGTTCTTACCACGTTTAGCCTTTCGCGCGCCTTTAGCTTAATTAATAACCGCGTAACTCTCAAAAATTGTATTAAATAAGTAATTTGTTTGTAAAATTTAAAATTTACTGAACTCGATCTCAACCCACCGCACGGGCACACTCAACCTACTTAGGTACTACCAAAACAAGATTCTTAAAATGTATCGATGAGCACGTAAGAGCTTTCATTCATTGCTGAAATAAATAAATAAATAAAATAGAAATAAAAATAAAAATAAAATAAAAATGATAACAAATCATAATTTTCTCAAAAATTATCCCTCAAAACTTAAAATGCGAATAACTTTAAATTTTAACTATCAAAATAATTAAATTATTGTTTCAATCGAATTATTTTGTTATAAATTAGTTGGGGTGCATGAGGTTTTGCACTTATTCATGCAGGAAGACAAAACAAAAGCCATACGATATGATGATGATGATGCACTTATTCATTTACACGTTGTACCTACAAGCCGCTGAACAAACTCCTCGACTCGAAACCTCCTCGAAACCTACTCGACTCAAATGTATGCAACAGCATTTTTTTTTGCTCCGATTGGTGTGCTCCCATAGTAAAAGTTGTTCAGTTTGATGTGTAGTCTCTTAGTTTAAAATGATGCATCAATCACCCTTGATCAATTTCACCCTGTATTTAACTTGTGATGATTTATACAGTGAAAAGGAAATCCATCAAAATTACCAAATCAAAATCGATTATCACAAGACTCGATATCAAAGCTCGTTGATTGCTTGAAGTTAAATTTGGTTTTCTTAAACGTTGTCTGTTCCCATGCAAGCCATCAATCTACCCGTCTTCACTCCTCAACCTCACCCAGATCTCTCCACGGGTTATTCTTATCTGTACCTTTTTAAGTTTCGAATTATAAACAAGCTCTTTGTATGTCATTTTTGAGTGTCCAACATCTTTGAAAAGGCATGCATCTCTTTCTCTTTCATCACTGTTAAAACCCCGACGCAAAAGGGGGTGTTATTTTGTGTGAAAATGATGACCAAATTCTTCAGAATATTTCTTCTTGTTGATTGATTGATTGGTATCTATCTTTCGTTTTTATACCGATGTCTGTCTTTGGGAACCTGTGTCTGTCTTTGGGAAACTGTGTCTGTCTTTGGGAACCTTTGTCTGTCTTCGGGAACCTGTTCTGTAAAAAATAGAGTAAAACAAGCACACAATTAGGGTTTATTCGCTATGGCCAACAAAATTTGGCGAGCAATCTCAGAAAGCTACTTTTATGGGTCCGGCAATTGGTGGGTTTGCCTTTTTACGTTTTCTTAGGTATAGTTTCAAACTTTTATTATGTTCTTCCGAAAACCAAAATCCAAAAACCGGTTACAAATGTAATTCGATCCAAACGCAATATACCAGGAAATCTATAAATGCTTTGATTTCGAGGAGTGTTCATTGTTTTTTTTTTAAAAAGTCAAAATAATCGCTTTCACACACGATAACGCATTGACGGAGTGTAGACGTCAGTCCGTCATTTGTGAAGCAAGGAGTAGTACGAAACCGCACGTAGAAGCACACATGGTGACGGATTGACGCACCGTGTGTGCCTCTACGTGCGGTTTCTTACAACTCATTGCTTCACAAATGACGGACTGACGTCAGTCGCTCCGTCAGTGCGTCATCGTGTGTGATCCCACTTATACATAAGGTCACGACTGTCGGTATAAAAACAGAAGATGCCAATCATCAGGAAGAAGAAATATTCTGAAGAATTGGTCGTAATTTTCACACAAGCCGCTGACAGTGTTGTCGCTACAGAGAAGATGCGGCCAGAAACTGAGGATATTATTAATGTGATTTAATATAACTATAACTATGGAGATATGCATTTTTCTACTGCTGAGTTGACTTTCAAAAATCATACTACAGGAGAGCGATTTTTGAAAGTCAAATCAGCAGTAGAAAGATGCGTATCTCCAGAGTAATTTTGACATTTTCAACTGCTGAGCTCACCGAATGAGATTCAAAAATCGCACTCCAGGACACAAAAAAAAACAAAAAATTCAAATAGTAGATTACACACAGAGGGCAGGAAAGTAAGAAAGGTCTCAGCCGAGGTCAACAAACATGTGATCTGAGACTTTCTTATTTACTGCCCGAGGTTAGTATACTATTTTTTTCCTCGATGGAGGTGGAAAGCGGCAACTTCGTTTAGCGCAGCGGGAAGACAATTGACGCTTTCCGTCCGGAGAGGAGAAAAATAATATTTTAAACAAAATTTGAACTTTAGCCTAACGCGGAGTGACCTGCCCTGCACCTGCGGGCTGCGCGTGCGCATCTTATAATTAGACGTCGCGACGCCGGTCATCGACCCCGGCGACCTGGATCCGAAATAAATCGTGCACACGAGCCAACTTCAGCTTTGTCAAAGTAAATTAAGGCGCTAAATTGTAAATTTTGATTATTTCTGATTTTGTAGATGGATGATCGATGATTGGGCCAAGGGGTGATCTAAAAACCATTGTTTACGTGGTGTTAGCATACTGGGTGTCAGGGCTTATGATCCTGAACGACTTTCACAATGAAATCCTTCTATGGCATGCCTATTAACGCAAAACCTGAAAACCATTAATTGTTCAAAATGTAGAAATTCGAAAAAAAAATATCTACTATAATCTACTAGGACAAAAATCTATGTTTGACACGAATTTCTTATGAAATCGTAAATAAAGTTAATTATATTACTTACACAATCATCATCATATCGTATGGCACACAATATTACTCTTTATTCGTAATAGCATTACGTCAGCCTTATTCAGCTGAAAATAAGGTCGAATAAACTACTTTTCTCAGATGTTCGTTGACTTGATCCAAATCTGTCAAGATGTTCCAATTTCACGGAAAAGGTGTTGAGTAAACAAATATAGCACGAACTACTAATTGATGATGCTATGATATAGGTATAAACTTTATTTTCTTGCCAACAACGCAGTATTACTATAATAACTTTGTTTTTATTCTAGTTACTAAGTGGATTATACCGAGGGTTCCTTACCACACCTCCACACAAAAATTAACTTAGAAAAAGCCACACGATAGAAGTGAAACTTCTGCAGCTGTCAAATTTAAGAGAATATTATTCCGAGAGCGAAATGCGCGCTGCATACAAACGTACTATGGTGATATTTTCAAAACTAACCAATTAAATTCAATGAAATTTTGCAGAAACAATCAAGAAACAAATCTCTATGCTTCTATAGAGTCAGATTTTCGTTAAAATATACAGTTTCAATGCTAGGATTAATTTAAGATTTGTATGGAAATCTTTGAGGCAATGTAACTTGAAAACTATACATTTTAACGAAAATCTGACTCCATACGAGCATAGAAATTTGTTTCTAGATTGTTTCTGCAAAATTTCATTGACTTTAATTGGTTAGTACCTATTGAAAATATCACCATAGTACGTTTGTATGGAGCGCGCTCCGAATAATATACCCTTAAATTTCGAAGTTCCGCCACACGAAAAAGTTGCGAATTCGAATTTCAAGGCCCTCTTATTAAAAGTTTCACTTCAAAAGTAGTTCTTTGTACGGATTTTACAAAAGTATTATCACGTGTTAAAGGGCAGTTTTCAAAATATCATTTTATAGATATACATATAGGAAGTACTGTTAATTTGAGAATCTTTTCAGGTGGAATGGAAGGTTAAAAGTAGTGTTTGCTGCGTATAATACCGATTGATACACCAGTAAAGTGAATTGCCTGTAGTCCCACTGATAGAACCGTGGACAAAAAACATTGGTACTACTACTAGTACCTAGAACTATGCTGTAGGACCACGGGCGACAAACAATGAACGGAATATGGTCAATATTTTTTGTCATTTCATTGTTCCTCCCACACTAGGGTTGCCAGGTGATTTTTTTCGCAAGACCGGATATAACCAATAAAATGCCGGACATTTGGGTTAAAAGGTCGGACAGATGGATAACCGCAGTCGGACATTACTGCTGTTTTTAGCGTAAAACCCATTGGTACCCCATATTTTTCAAAATAAGCGTTTTGCTTTTCTTTTTTAAATTTAGTGCCTACAAAACTCGACAGATGGCATGTTTATCGCTCCATAGAGCCGTTCGCGACATCCTGTCAAAATCTTGGCAAGACTGTGCCTACCTTTTTTTTGGAAAGCCAAGGGATCGAGCCCATACAACCATGTCAGGCGTAAAAGTTTCGAATTATCGATTAAAATTATTAGTAAATAATGAAATATGCCATCAAAAGATGCGTTGGCATCTTCTTGATCATCTTTTCCCTCTTTACTATTTAAAAGAAACACTTTTTGACATTTTGACGTTTATTCGCACAGACCGTAGCGCCATCTATCGATCCCCTAGAAAACAAAAAAAAAACGCTCATTGATGGAGCCTCGCGATTTGCTACACTCGACCTCGGCTCTCGCTCTCACTGCATGATTGCGTTCGCATCTAGATAGGTATAGTTCCCGCAATTTCAATGACATAAAGCCGTACTTTGAAAAATCCAAACACTAAAGCCGGACGCCTAGCAACCCTATCCCATCAGCGAGTCACGATCATAATTAAAAATTCCTTTTTCGGATCTGAAACTTTTCTACAACTAACAACTAGTTATTCAAGCAGTAATTGGAGCAAGGTTTACTTGTGACCAGGTTTTAGGGTGGCACGGACGACATGCCAGGTGCCAGTGAGTTTTTCTTATGCACGTAATAAAACAGTTAAGGAAAACGTTGTGATGAAACCTGCATACGCTGAAGAAGAAATTCTGATGCGTATGTGAAGTCTACCAACCCGCATTGGGCACGCGTGGGGGACAAAGCCCGTACAATATTCAGATGTACCAGGAGAGCAGGCGTGTACAAGAGGTCGAACTTCCATAAGGTCGGCACCTAATGACCTCTTGTACACTTTTGCGCTCCCGGTACATCTCAATGCTCAAACACACTACACATGATTGTCACATCACTACTATAGGGGTATGGTTGAGTCCCACCCTACCCCCAGGGGTATGGCAAAGGGGTATGGTGGGTCCGTCACGCCACGCTGAGGGTAGGCCTGTGCCCTGCAGTGGGACGTACATGCTGATAATGAAGATAGTCAAGAGGTATTAAATGGCTGGAATTTCGCCCATAAAACACTCAAACTTAGTCGCCTCGATGGAGAGATAATGTGGTTCATCTTGGAAACCACATACCGAGTGTACTAATAAACAAAATGTTCCTGCTAGCCCTGAAAAGAGAAAAGAAGCAACGCCCCCGGCTGATTCACTGGAGATATAAAAGTAAATAATGCAATGTAATTCTAACTATAGCGCTGTCTGGGTGCGCTATGCGCTCGTATGTTTATACAAAATCAATACCAGACTGGATCGCAGACAGACTGCTTCATTTTATCTCTTTGTGTCTGTCCACTTTAAAATAGGATCTGTTTGCACAAGTTTGTATAGACGTCGGATTCTTGTACTTAAGAACTATCGAGCCTCCAGTAATGCCATCAGTCGGTCAAAAAAAGTCAGTCGTTGCTTTTTATATTTTTTTGGCTCTATATACCTACCATTTCCAAATAACAAGAATATCACATTTTAGTTATGGAAATTGTTAAGAATTCTAAAACAGTCGTTTCAGTAGGCCTCACGTGCCACCCCTGAGAAAAGGATAAAAATCGAGATTTGGCTCCTTCTTTGTTATTTTACGTGTGCCAAAAAAAGAGCACGCATCTCTTTTTGTCGTTTTTTCTTCATTGTTTTCTCGTTTTGTCGCTTTGTCGTGGGTGACATGCTAGCCTTGCTGGGCAGCACTGGATTGACGCTCGATACCCTCTTAATCACGTAGGCAGGCTCAGGACAGAGGAGGGTGGCATAAACAAATGGAGGCCTTTACCCAACAGTGACATGTGGATGATCATGATGATCCTCTTAATTGAAAAGAGTACAGCGTCACTGAATGTAACCTTCGAAAACGTTCGGTTTTTGTAACATTTTTTGCAATTTCCGTGAAATTCGATACATTGTCGTAAGTAGGTACTTTGGTCAAATAGCTCTGCAGAATTAAGTGAAAATTTAATCCAAAATCGAATCCGAACAAGGAGGAGGAGCCCTATGTACGTTAGATCTTCGAAGGCATAGGGTAATGTATTGCCGTCCGTTCGCTACTGCATGTTTGGTTTGGTGCTGCCTATAGGTAAGTCATTCGCAGAATAGCTGTGCAGCGATGCAACCATATGGCACGCAGGCGCACCGTTACTTTACTGGAGCCGCGCCAATCTAGTCCTAGTTGACATATCTGACGGTTTAATAGTATGTTATATTAACTAGATCTTATCTGCCAATTTGTCCGGCGTAGAATCATTTCCGTTTAAGTAACACTTTTCCGTGTGGTGCCGGCTAAGTATAGCATCATCCCATTTCCTCCTGTGGGTGTCGTAAAAGGCGACTAAGGGATCTACCAGAGGATGGGCAGCAGCATCCTCTCAGTATACATATCCAACCAACTGCGATCGCCAACCCGCCTGCCAAGCGTGGCGATTATGGCAAAACCCCCCAATATGGACCGGCCGTTAGCGGTCCTTGGGGTAGGCCGTTGTCCAGCAGTGGACGGCTATCGGCTGAGATGATGATGATGAACACTTTTGAAGCGCAAGTCCTCTAAGTCCGATTATTTGAAAATGCTACCTACTTGTCGCAACTGACTGGATAGTGTGGTTCTCGACGAATTTACAATCGACCACCCTTGTTTTCACATCTACAGGGTGTTACAAAACGCCCTAGTAATATTTGAAGGGTTTGTTTAGACTTTTGACCATCAGGAGAACTAAACAACAGCCAAGATGGAGAAAAATAAAAAATCTGCTGTTTCATGCAAAACTGCAGTAGATACCTTATTTACCTAATAGCAATAATAGACTCAAATGTATGGATCAGCAGATTTTTTTTCGACGTCTTCTTTCTGAAAGTTGTTCAATTTCGTCGCCTAACTCTAAATCATCCCTGTAAAATATTGCTACGATTGTTTTATTACACCCTGTATAGGGCATGAATTTTAAGCCTTTACGGTAGAAAACTAATAAGTGTTCTCAAATAACTTGGATATCTCTAAAACAATAGTTATTGCGCCTCCTGCCGTCAATTACTTAAGTAATTAGAGAGACCAGTGTAAATTCAAATAACAGTAAGAGAGGAGACTGTTACAATGAAACCTTTACGAGCGGTGAAGAATTCTATCAAGATTTCTAATAGTGAAACTAAACATTAAAGGCTATTATCGTCCAATACAATGCTTCAAGACAGCGGTGCTCAAACTTACACCAACGGAGATCTAGCTAGCACTTAGCTTTACCATTAGTCACTTATTATCACACCCGTCCTACCCCTACCTTTGATCGTATCGTAGATAAGTGTACGCGCTAACAGATCAGCTCTCTCGTCCTTCCTTACCCTCCTTTGTCTGATGGAACGGGAGACCGGTCGCGAATCACGATGACACATTATTCCAAATGTCTCTTCTTGATTCAAATACTTCGTTCGAGTTCTTAGAACTCTCATTCCAAATGTTTGAGAACCGCTGTTCCACAATTAATTCAGACCGTACACTACCGTTCCAACTTCTAACAGAACCTAATTGGTGACTACGGCTATTGTTTGTATGGCGACGTAAACAGCGGTTACGATCCAAATTAACCGACAGGAATGTTGGTTGTAAAGGTTTAAGGTAAGGAAGACAGCGGGAGAATCTAGGCGACGACTTGCATAAGAGATAATGTTTATTGTGACGTTTATAGCTGAAGCCACACGAGGCAATGGAACTGGGAAAGCGATAACTTTTCACATGAAACGTCGCTTAAACTGCTTAAATGTGCTAATCAAGAACACTGTTGATTGCTTTTAGACGTCAGTAGGTATACACCGTTTAGCAGACCTTGTAACTTAGATTTTGCCTGGTGATAGTGACGGGTTCGTGATGCCGTTTTTGAGTGATTCTTCGTCAGCCTGTGATGTCTTGTGCTCGAACGAGGTTTTGCGGTGTCGTGAGTTTTACCCCTCTAGAGGGTAGGTACATCTGAATGACTGTCAATGTAAAATTAAACCAGTTTGGCAGCTACTGGTTTTCTCTGAGGCGACTTTGGACCCCCCTAGCTCACAGAAGACTTTGCCCGAGGAGAAATCCTAAACCTTTTGCTGGATGGTTCCGTAGGCAAGGATTTTGCTCGGTTGCTAGTGGTATCGAAGCCAGAAGCAGGGGCATTTAGTAACCTAGCTTGATGACTATGCTGTCTCAGGATTGCAGCAGCATTGAGACTGGAATGCGCAATCAGCAAACGGCACCGTTGTGTTTGTGGCTCCTACTTTCCATTTGTGTTTTAATATAAATACTGTTTAATCAATCAATCATTTACTTATACCTTTTTCTGCACAAAAACATAAAGCAAAATAGACACAACTTTCCCACATTTTCTTTCTTTTTTTGGACTCGACAGTATCATGCCGTACTTTGCACCGGTCCGTGCCAGCTATTAACTAACGCAGTTAACAACGTGTTAAATTATCAATAAGGCTAATTCGCGAACGGTTAAACGATGCAGTAATTGCACATGGTTCTTATGACCAGTTGATAAGCTCTATTTGACAGTAACGGTTTGTTAACATGTGATTTAAGACCCGTTCTGTTTCGGACTGATGGATGCGTGGTATTAAGTGTTTGTTCATGTTTATTGAGTTGGAATTTTTCTGTTCAATATTAATATTTGTTTTTATTCTTCTATTATTATCGTGTTGTAACTTCTTTTGTCGAGCAGATGGCAATGGCATGTCCTTGAGTTTTGGTTTGCTGATTTGGAGACCACTTCCATCCCTCTTATTTTCTTTTATAAATCTTTTTGGAGAAAGAAAATAAAGTAATAGCTTGTAAAGTAGGATCCTACGGGGCAAATGCCTCTCACGTATAAGTGCGTTCACACACGATTACGCACTGACGGAGCGGCAGATGTCAATCCATAGAACCACACCCGGTGCGTCAAGGCGTCACCGTGAATGCTTCTACGTGCGGTTTCAGACAACTCCTTGCTTCACAAATGACGGACTGAGGTCTGCAGCTCCGTCAATGCGTCATCATGTGTGTGACTAACGTCGGAAGTTTTCTTCTTCTTTGAGAACTTAGGTAACTATAACCCGGTAACATTAACTCTGCACCTCGCTGGAATGTGGTGCCCCTCTTGCTTCCTTCACGCCAGTACGGAGTTACGGACTTAATAATCACTTGAGTACGGGTAGCATCTTCGTTGCCTTACGCGTTTACAGAACATTTTAGTTGCTGCGTTGGTGATGCTGGTTCAGACACTCAATCATTCGATTATCTTCGTGTTTTGTTTCATGTTCATTCCCTTATTCCTTGAGAACGATGGAATGCCTTTAGGACTGAGTATGCTGAGTATAAGCCAGTCAGCAAGTAGTACTGAGGCTGACTGCCCGGGGAGCGCAGCCAGACAAACTTGGTTTGCATCGTCAAATATCATCATCATCACCTGAAATTCGACCACTGCTGGCCAAATCAGGACAATCCACCTGACCCAACCACATATCGTGTGCCTACTAGAAAACTTAACAAAATTCTTCAAAGATTTACTACCAACTATAGGAAGTATACCTCTCAGTCGCATCCAGGAGTAAACGGTAATTAATAGAAGGTCACGTAGCACCCGTTATATGCGCCGGAGCATCTCGACTTATATAGCAAGTGGTCGGCGTCCGGCCGGGCTTTATATAGCAAACGCCCTTTTTAGATGCGCGTGCGACGAGCGACGTTCGAGTAATTCGAGTTAGATATAAATTGTTTTTTCGACGTAAAAATGAACGAGTAACGAGTAGAGTTGCGATTGTATTCTCGGAAGGAGTAGGTAGAGAAGTTCTGAAAATTATACAGGGTGTAAACTTCTGTGCCTTGCATACTTTGGGGATGCTTCAGTCCATCAAACTGAACAACTTTCTGTACGGGACCAAAGTCGAAAACGTGAAAAAAAATCGACTGTCACACTTGGGTCGAGTAGGATAGGAGTTTTGTATGGAACAGCTGATTTATTTTTACCCGACTGCGCCACGCAAAGGAAGGTAATCTGTTTTTTGGCGATTTCGACGTTGGTCCTTTCAAAAAAGTTCTTCAGTTTGATGGTCTGATGGACATGGATGGATGGATGGATGGACTGTCAGCACATTGTGAAGGACCCCATATACTGTCTGTTTGCCAATTTCATCCAAATCTGTTCAGCCGTTTATCAATTCTGATTAGCAAATATAATTTATTTATCAGAAAGATATACTATCCGACATGTCTTTGACGTTACTAAAGCTGTTCTAAGAATAAGTGAGAGCAAGTGTTTCAAATCTCTATTTCCGTGATTTAAAAAAATATCCTTAAATTTTCGTTGCTATTTGGAATGGAGTATAGCAGGATAATTAAAGGCCAGGCCACACAGAGGCGGGCTTGCGGGAAAGCGGTCCGGGGGCGGACCTGCGGAAAGCGAATATCTCCGGACCAGCGCTTATTTCTCTGTTACAGGGGACATACAAACTCGGACATGACCTTTCCACCACACCATACACTACAAAACATACAAAAATCTTCGCTGGTCCGCAGATATTCGCTTCCCGCAGAGCCGCCACCGGCCCGCTTTCCCGCAGGACCGCCTCTGTGTGGCCTGAGCTTAATAGTTCAGGATGCAATTACGTGCTATGTCAAGTGGTGATAAAGTAGAAGACATTATCGTCTACAAAAAAATTGCAGAATCCACCATATTCCTTTCTCTATGATATGACGATACTTACGTACAAATATGCCGATTTAAATGCAAGTTTATAAATAAAATTGAAATTAAGTATGCAGAAAGCGACAAGTCGATAACTTATATAGTGCTGTTCTATCGATAGTTAAGTATCAAGGTCGAGATGGGCACACCGATATCCTATCAAACAAGTTAGGTGTCGATAATGTCGATAAAGTCGATATTCTAGACATTGACAGCCCCGTTATATTGTTAATTAGTGATGCTATTACGTGTTTTGATTGTCGATAAAATTGAATGGAAATTTTACTACTGGTCATTAGAAAGAAAGTGCTGAATTTATGTTTAAGTAGTATTTGTGGGTGCTGTTAAATAGTTTTATTTTGTTTTAATACTGTAGTTTAAGATTATCGTGAAGTTTCTCTATAATTTTAGCGTCGTAAACGATGAATTTATGAGATAAGCATTTGATTTTGCAAAACAGGTACCGTTTGTTTATTAACCATAGCTTTTTGTGTTTAGTTTAGTGTTTTTAGTTCCTAAAAAAATAAGCCTTTGCCAGTAGTCTAGATTTTAGAAGCATAAATGTGTTAACTTTAATGCAATGTAATTTATTGTAGGTTACAAAGAAAAGTTAGAATTTTACAAACAGGCAACCAAACACTTTTATACAATAATAATGTTCTGGCGAATGCGAAATTAGTAATTTTTATAGCGAAAATAAATGATTTTTAGGGCCTGTTTCACCACTTGTAGGTAAGTTATTGTTAGGTTATCCGAGTTAGTTTGACATATTTTGTATGAAATTATGTCAAAATATCTGTCGGATAAGCTGACAAGAACTTATTCAGAAGTGGTGAAACAGGTCCTTAATGTTTTATTTATATACCTTTTAGATATTATTTACCCATGCTACAACTTTCTACTAGTTGTAGCAGTCTACCCCTGTTGTTAACGGTCGTGAGTTTATGTATGTATGCAATGTCTTATTAGTTCCGTTATTATCCACTAAAACACCCAACTAAAACTCTAAAGACATAAAATAAATCAATTTCTATCGACAAATCTTGATAGCAAGTTTTATCGCGACCACTAATCGGGGACGAGGGTTCCTTACACGCGATGGGTGCTAGCTGACACCGCACCGGTAACTTGCGGAATCCTAATAATCAGTAGATTATCTTGACATGTTGTCTGTTGGTGGAAAAAGAGATTTATTGCCTCGTTTTATAGTGTTAGAATAAGTGACCTAGAATTTGAAAAGGGTGTGAGGAGGTATTTTGAAGAAGCGCAAATGAAGTAGTATACAGGTCGCTTTTTAATATGTTGTCGGTTCTTTAGCGGGATGATCAGATCATCAAACTAAACAACTCTCTTTAAGAAATCAATATCGAAAACAAGAAAAAAACAACAACAACATCGGCTGTTCTTGTTCCATTGAAAAATGCAAATTTTACTCAGTCGAGGTATTTTTTTTGCCATTTCGTTGTTGGTCCTTTAGAGAAAGTTGTTCAGTTTGATGGTCTGATCATGCCCCTCTTATATTGAAATACTAGTAGGAAATGTCCCTGGCTTGACAGCCAGGTAGTCTCAATTCTCAAACCTATCTAGATTAACTTGGAAGACGCAGAACAAATCTCGATTCACCTAGGGATTAGACTAGAAAAAGTCTCTTATTCATGCTCCGGCAGAAGAGTAATAGGAAAAATGAGAGAATCCATGACAATAAATACCAATTGTATATCATCACTAGTGTTTACCCGCGACTTCGTCCGCACAAATTATGTACCAGATTTAGGGCTATCAAACAAAAAAAGTTTCATCAAAATCGGTTCAGTAGTTTTTGCGTGATGCGCGAACAAACAAACATACAAACAAACAGACAGACAAAATTTCTAAAAAAGGTTGATTTCGAGTCAGGGATACCTAAAAACCATATTGTAATATTTTTTTTTGTATACAGGGTGTTTCAAAAGTAACAATAAATTTTTAAAACTCTTAATGGGGGTTGTTTAGACCGTCAAACTGAACAACTTTCTCTATGGGACCAACATCGAAATATCAAAAAAAAAAATTTTGAAATCCCATACATATTTTAGCTCTAGTCGATTTGTAGAGTATGGAACATCATTTTTTTTTTCGCGTTTTCGATATTGGTCCCATAGTGAAAGTTGTTCAGTTTGATGGTCTACACCACCCCCTTAAAGGTTTATTTGTATTTTTGTAACACCTTGTATATCTTCAATGTACAGACACACTTCAGTTACAGTTTTATAATAGTTAGATATCATCATATAAACATTTCTATTCAAACGAAGATTCAAACAAAGCCAGGACAACGAAAGCGTAATTTTCACCCACCTGCGCGCGCCGGCACCGCGGTCAAAGTGCAGGTGCAATGGAAAGCGCATTTCACCGCGCAGCGCAGCGCCGGCGCAGGTTCGTGACCAAAACAATCGAGCAAGGTTACTGCTCGTTTGTTTACGTTGTTGACTTCTTTTTTTGTTTGTATTTTTTTCTTGTGGACTAGTAAATTCTGTCTGGAGTGTATTACGTTACGCACTTAATTTTATACCCTGTGTAACTACTTACAGGGCCTAAAATTAAATGAAGAAAACTAGAAAGTGGTTTGTTTAGAATATGAGCAGAATCAAATTAAGTATCATGGTTTCATTCAACATCAGTATATTTTTCCTTTGTACATTGAAATAACTTTTGAATTTGACGCTCCACCAAGCATACATTACGACCCATCACAATGTTTACACTCAAGATACATTTAGCACGTCCTTACAATGTTATCGCGTCGTTATGGGTTCCTTAACATAAACAAGCTTATTTTATTTGCACAAAATAAATTTTATTTCCTTGAGTAAATGTTTGGATTATGTTTAATGTTGAATTTAGTGAGTGGTGGGTTTTATTGTGATGAAAATACTGCAGTTCAGAGAGATACTTGGCCGTAATTTATGTTGGCTTTTATATATATTTTATTACGATTGAATAAACATACAGGGTCCAACTTAATACCTATGCTGACATCTTTTTAAGGGGATGATTAAACTATCAAACTGAAAAATTTTCTTTATGGGACCAAAGACAAAAACACGAAAAAAAATCTGCTGTTTCATACTAAAATGCAATCCTATACTCGACCTAAATGTATGAGACGACGTTTCTCGGGATTTTATCGGACCCCATACAGAAAAATGGTGCTAGAACTAGTCGGCTTTTTGAGTTTACATCAAAATTAGTTGCTCGGTTCATATTGACCATTTATTTATTTAACACTTTATTGTAAATTGTAACATTACGGAAAAAACAATAAAAGTAGACATGTACAAAGGGCGAGCTTATCTTATTATAAAAACTAGATACTTAGACCCCCCCCCCCCCCCCCCCCCCTCGGGGAATATAGTCGTGAGCATATGCTATGCTATGCTAGTACTTAGACGGACGTCCCATTGATGGATGGTCCCATTTCTCGTCGTACATGGAGGCGACTAAAGGATATTGTATTCCCTGTACACGGGCAAATTAATTTTCTGTTCTCTATGTCGTTGCGCGGTGGTAAGTAAATATAACAATACAAGGGTCAACACGACACAGTAAAAACTATTTACCAAACTAAAACCTTCGCGAAAACCATATGTAAATCAACATTAGCTTTACCTACTCAACAATGTACGTACTAACCACAAAACCCAATACATTTCTAAATAAACACCAGTCTTTCAGCGGTTTCAAGTGAGGGTCACTGGATTCGCAGTAGAGTAAACAAGAGTCGAGAATAACCAGTGGTTCAAGTTAGATGCTTACTGCGAATTTTCGAAAAAATCTTTTCTTAGCTGTATGTGTGGTACCTACGAATTTTAAAGTGTGCAGGGCGCAACCACCGTCAGTATGAAGAATTTAAAGAGCGATGATAGCCCATAAGGAAGAGAGCCTCAATCATGAGGCGGCGGTTCGATCCCTGGCCTGTACCACATAATATAAAAGAATCCTGTACCACTAAGTGCTACGTAATTTCTGTACGGTTGTATTTCTCATTAACTAGCTCGGTGGTGAAGGAAACCATCGTAAGAAAACCTGCATTCCCGCGAATTTAAAGAAAATACCATACGTTCGGAGGTATGCGTAAATATGGGTGAGCTTGGGGCGAACACAAAGGAGTTCAAAGGACCAGCGATTGTCGCAGTGTTACATAACGACCCTTGCTTACAAATCCACTCTCCACTCCACTCTCTGTGATGCGGGAAGTTGATGGAAGACTGCAGCAGTGCAAGTCCTCTCACTAGCATACGGTATGACGTGTGCTCATCATAAAATTATTGTGGAATCCAATCTGTAAGGCTAATGTAACCAATTTCTGTATGCGTCGATATTTATATTTTAAGGGGATGATCAGACCGTCAAACTAAACAACTTTCTCTGTGGCACCAACATCGAAATCGCGAAAAAAACAGCTGTTCCATACAAAACTGCAAACCTACTTGAGCCAAATCTATGGGACAGCTGATTATTTTTTCGCGAATTTGATGTTGGTATTTTATTAAGAAGGACCCTGTATTTGCAATGTCTTCTTACCATTTGCTTGAGATGCGTACAAATATTGTTGCAGTCACATTTGTTTTTCTACTTGAAGCACGCCTGTCTTTTGTACCAAAAGAGAGAAACAAAGAGACAAACAAACACACGCAAACTTGAAACAGGAGTGCAAGAGTGAAAGCAAATGGAAATAAATCATGATTTTGACATTCTGTAACTACCTAGCTATACATAATAATTTATGCATTACATACTTTAGAGCAGTGAGCTTATACCTTTAGAGGGTTCTATCAGACCATCAAACAGAACAACTGAAATTTTTTTACGCGACGTTACTCTGCCTACGCGCGGCCAGCTTATTTTGGTTTAGCGTAGCTTGATGTGTCGCCGTGTGTACCTCGCCGTATTACGCCATTGAGGTAGGCAAATAATCTATTGACTTTTGAAGGTACCTAGGGTATACACTTTACAAAAAACATAATTTTGTGCTTTTAGTTTTCAAGCGTATTAAATCAACGTATACAACAGGAAAGAAAAATACTGCAACCATGCATTTGCAAAAGCAAATATCAGAAAATAATATTTACACATTGCGTTGCAAGGCATGTTTTCTTAACTTTAATATTTTCCACAGAATGACTTTTTATTAATGATTAATTATTCTTTTCAGGTACGTTGTTTGTTGACATTGGCATTGACGAGGTTTCGAAACAATTCAGTAAGTCACCATATGGAATTAGCTATAATAGACATCGTCTTCAAACCCTAAAATAAGCTATGAGAGAAATTTTACAAATACCTAAGTCCCACTGGGGTAGGCAGAGGTTATAGATCACCGCATGACTTACATCTCTCGCCTCTTCAACATCCATAATATACCTAAGTGTAATACATGATCTTCATTTTAATTGGCCCTTTTTCAGTATGTTTGTTGCAATTACTTTTTCTAGAAAACTGTTTTAACTTATGTTCTCGTTACTCCATTTTTAAAAATTTCACAGATTTTTCATCTACATTCGAAATCGACAACCAAATAGGCATGATTTCCAGCCATGACCCACAACTATAAACTAAGTAATTACCTACGAAAAAGGGACACAATACAAATGGTGGTCTGTCAGTCTGTCCGTATATGGTGAATAATAACAGCATAACTCTTAGTTCGATGGATGTTGGACATCTAGAAATGTTGAACATGTTTTTAGGGTTTAGTAAACGGTTGCCTTTGGATCATCGGTTGTGGTTCTGTACGCTGTTAAATAAAATAGCGTCAATGAGGCGGTTTCTTTGAAGATAGATATTCGAATTTTACCTATTCTCAATGCTATTCTCAAAAAACAAAATCGAAAGAAGACAACTTTAGATAAAGGAAAATCTTCAGCCACCTAACTACACAGTCATTTTCTAAAAAGGGCATTTTTTTTAAAGCTTGAATTTTGGCTTTGGATTTGGATAACCGGCATGAAATATTAAAGCTTGAATTTTGGCTTTGGATAACCGGTTGTGGTTCTGTACGCTGTTAAATAAAATAGAGACAATGAGGCGGTTTCTTTGAAGAAAGATATTAGAATTTTACCTATTCTCAATGATATTCTCAAAAAACAAAATCGAAAGAAGACAACTTTAGATAAAGAACAATCTTCAAGCCACCTAACTACACACACAGTCATTTTCTAAAAAGGGTTTTTTTTTATGTTTAGGCCAATGAAATATTAAAGCTTAAATTTATTATTTTGACACATCATGTCAGTAGTTGATCGGATTATATTTATTCCTCATTATTGGTCATTTAAATATAAATGATTTATTCATTTCCGTAAGGGAAACATAATGAAACATTAATTAATTATTGGACTCTAAGGTCAAAGCGATGGCCAATGTTAGTACATATTTACATTTCTTATCTCTGTATAGGTAGGTATAGTATAAATAAAAATTAAATGACATTCGTTGATAAGCGCATCTCTTGAGAACGGCTGTAATCGATAGGAATTTTTATTAAACATCCATTTAACAGGAGGAACAACGTCTATCGGGTCAGCTAGTAACTTAATAAAAGAAATACTAGCACCTTAGAAAAAGTATATGTCTAGAATGAGCCTCACGAAGTAAAGAATATCCCGTATAAAACAAAAGGGGCCAAGTTTCATAGGCTGGTGTGCGTGAGGCGCCATACAAATTATGTATGTGTGCGTGTATATGTATAGGGTTTAGGAACCAGTACTGGTTCCAATTTTTTTCGACGCTTTCGTATCTTCGACTGTCAATCTTGACATATAACTTTATCAAAGACTAGCACACTGATAATTTAATTAGGTACATTGTACAATCATTTATCTATATTATACCTAAGCATTGAGTGTAAAATAAATAATAAACACATTTAACTTCGAACTAAAGACAAGGCAGTATGGTCTATGATCAGCCTGTCCCCAGTAAACTAATACAATATTTACCTTCAATATTTCCGTTATTTCCACAACTCAGCACTTGTCTCTCCCATTCAAAATCGCAGGTCAACTGACAGATAGATTATCAAAGACCTTGAAGGCCTATCAAGTAGATCCCAAACTAACCCAACAGCATTACAATCGATTACGAAATCGAATACCGATTGCCAAATCGATTTTAATGTTAACCCACGATAAAGTTTATCGATGTAACGACCTTTATTGTTTCTCTTGTAAGGCATAAAATGCGTTGCAAATCGATTTTCGAGATAAGTAAATGTTACGTTGGATCTGAATTGTCTTTCAAAGATAATGGTTTTGCTATTTGCTAGTTCTTGATTTATGTCAAGTGATTATTGACAGCTGTGAAAAAAGCAGTGAGAAAATTCAAAGGTATAAAATGCTAAAGTTAGCACACAGCTACAGGCTAGGCTACAGGTCACAGATTAACTGGTACTTTATGCTTAGGTTACGTTTCTTCGTACTAAAAATAAACACAGCTCTTATGTACTTACTTTTTATAGGTAGGTTTTTATAGGAAGTAAAAGTTATTGCGCGACAATTGCGATCGGTTTAGGGGCTTATTTATTTATTTATTTTATTTATTTATATCCTTTTTGGAGAACTTACAGCTAAACAACAACAGTCGGATTTCAAAAGACAAATTTATTCAGACACACTTCAGTTACAGTTTTATAGTAGTTTAGATATCATTATATAAACATTTCTATTCAAACGAAGATTCAAACAAATTCAGCAGATAGCAACCCCGTCTGATACGGCGTACCTCAACTACCCAGGATACTCGTTGGAACATAAGTTCAAGAAGCGAGCTGGGGTCTGTGTGTACGTCCGCGATGACATCTGCTGTCGGCGTCTCCGTTGCTTTGAAGATTCCGGGTTCTCCGTATTGTGGCTTTTGGTGGACACCGGAGTTGAGAAATCTCTGTACGTCGGTGTCTATCGATCACACAGCGGTGACCAGGAGACAACCAGGCTCATAGAGTATCTCACTGAGACGGCAGATACAGCCCAACGAAGGTATCCAACGGCAGAGCTTGTTTTTCTGGGGGACTTCAATGCCCACCACAGCGAGTGGCTGTTCCCGTTCCAGAAAACTGACCATGCCGGCAGAGAGGCGCGCAAGTTTGCGTTATCGCTAAATCTCACCCAGCTGGTGAAGCAAGCAACGCGGGTACCGGATGTTGATGGCCATACGCCCAATTGTTTGGACCTTCTGCTGACATCAGATCCGGACAAGCACTCGGTATCGGTCTCTGCCCCGCTGGGAACGTCCGATCACTGTCTGGTGAAATCCGTGTCGCTCAGCTCTCCTCCCGATGACAGCCCTAGGGGCACGAGGCGAGTCTGGCGATACGGGTCGGCAGATTGGGATGAGATGCGACACTTCTTTGCGTCTTACCCGTGGCGGCAAGTGTGTTTTTCTTCAAGTGACCCTACCTGTTCTGCTGATGCGGTTGCGGCTGTGATTCGGCAGGGAATGGAATATTATATTCCATTCTCCGACATCGCACTCGGTCACAAAGCCCAACCTTGGTATAATGCGGATTGTGCTCGCGCTGAGGCTCGAAAGGAATCCGCCTACCAAGCATGGGTCCAAGCTCGCGACCGAAAAGTTAGGGCACGAAGGGTTCGCGCGAAGAAGAGGGCCTTTAATTCTGCCGCCAAGTTCTGCAAACGGGTGATCCGGAAGGCTCGATTCGATCATGTCGGCCGCATTGGAGCCAGACTGGCATCCTACCCTTCTGGTAGTAAACAGTTCTGGTCCCTTTCAAAATCGGTCGAATCCAATTTCTGCCGTCCCACTTTGCCTCCCATGCAGAAACCTGATGGGTCGCTGGCTCACTCCGCAATTGAGAAAGCGAATTTATTTGCTTCTCTGTTTGCGAGCAATTCACTTCTGGACGCTGGTGCCAAACAGCCACCAACCATCCCTCGTTGTGATTCTTCGATGCCGGAGATCACAATACACACGAAAGAGGTCCGCAGAGCATTGCGTGGTCTGGATGTGAATAAGGCCAGTGGTCCTGATGGCATACCTGCAAGAGTGCTGAGATATTGTGCGCCTGAGTTGTCTCCTGTCCTAACACGCCTGTATCGCCTCTCTCTCAAAACAAGAACGGTGCCAAAATCCTGGAAGCTTGCAAATGTGCAACCGGTTCCCAAGAAGGGCAGTCGTGCCGACCCCTGCAACTACCGACCTATAGCCATCACTTCCATTCTCTGTAAAGTCATGGAAAGAGTACTAAACAGTAAGTTGCTGACATACCTAGAAGATAATGATCTACTCAGTGATCGTCAATATGGCTTTCGCCGGGGACGATCGACTGGGGATCTTCTTGTGTATGTCACGCACTGCTGGGGCGAGGCCATCGAGAAACATGGTGAAGCACTAGCTGTCTCACTTGACATCTCGAAGGCCTTTGACAGGGTATGGCACGCTAGTTTGCTGAGCAAGCTTCCTGCTTATGGCATCCCCGCTGATCTCTGCAGCTGGATATCAGATTTCTTGAGTGAACGGTCGATTAAAGTTGTCATTGACAGCTGCTCTTCTGACCTCATGGCAATTGATGCTGGGGTTCCTCAGGGGTCTGTTCTCTCTGCGACACTCTTCCTGCTACACATCAATGACCTCCTTGTGTCAGGTATTGTTGGGTATGCAGATGACAGTACTGTCACAGAGAGATATCTGTCCGGTGTTAGGACCAGTGGGGATGAAATACGTTCACAGAGGGAGGCCATGGTGGAGCGGACAAACTTGACTTTAAGTCTTGTCTCCCAGTGGGGTGACAATAATCTAGTCAACTTCAACGCCACCAAAACACAGGCTTGTTTGTTCACCGCCAAAAGGAGTTCGTTTAATCTGACTCCTACTTTCCGGGGTACATCTGTCCCTGTTTCCGACAGTCTTGAGCTTCTTGGCATGAGGTTGACTACGAAACTCAACTTCGGCGCTGACATCGAGTCTAAGGCTCAATCTGCATCCAAAAAGCTGGGCATCTTAAACAAGGTGGAGCGATACTTCACTCCTGAACAGCTCTTAATGTTGTATAAAGCTCAGGTCCGATCGTGTATGGAGTATTGCTGCCACATGTGGGATGGCTCAGCTAAGTATCAACTAGACGCTCTCGACTCAGTTGAACGTAGAGCCAGGAGGCTCATTGGCGACAGTAAGCTGGTAGAAACCAAGCTTCATAGCCTAGCCCACCGCCGCAGAGTAGCCTGCTTGTCGGTCTTCTACAGATTGTACTTCGGTGAGTGTGCACAAGAGCTGCATGAGCTCATCCCACCTTCCCCTTTCTACTTTCGGACTTCCAGACGCACCGCGGGATACCACCCCTTCTTGGTTGATATCCCACGTATCCGCACTAAGCGCCTTTCTGATTCTTTTATAATGCGCATAGCCAAGGAGTGGAATGCCCTGCCTGCGTCAGTATTTCCGAGCACTTACAACCCGAATTACTTCAAAGTAAGAGTGAATAGGCTTCTTCTGGGTAAGCTCGCTACATCTTCGACCCCATCTTTGTCCTCAGGACAGGATTGAGGTCAAGAGCAAACCCATTTTTAAATAAAAAAAATAAAAAAAAAATAAAAAAAAAAAGACATACCTAATTATAATAAGCAATGTTAAAACATCTCTAGGGTATAACAACATTATTATGGGCCATCAAAAAAGTTACATGCTAGAATATTTTTAACTCTATTGGTGCTTGTACAAAACAAATCGATATCGAAGTCCATGCAAATGTCGTTGAAGCCGCTGCTGGCGCGCTGCAGGAACGCGTTCTGCTTATACTTACTCGTAGTTGGTTCTCGCGAACTGAACGTGTAGGGGCGGCCGCTGCCGCAGACCCCTTTGGTTATTGCGAAGGTTAACCTTGGCCAATAAATCAGGGCAGTCTATTATTTAGGCTTAAGTGCAGTTTTTAAACTACGAAAGATTGCATTGATGAATGTCAGGCGGGAGATACCTTGACGAATGCCTTTATCATTCTGAACGTGTTTGGTTTTATTTGAAATTCGTGAATTTGTTTTAGTGATATTTGTGATGTTACATAAATTGACAAACATAACACGTATCTCAAAAAACAGAACATAAGTTTTGGTTCAAGTTAACTCGTATACATGGTCATTTTGGCGGCAACGCGCAAGTTTCCAAGATCGACCACAGATAAATTCGATTGAAAAGAAAAATTAGGGTAGACCCGGATTGATAGTAACAGTTTTTACTTCTACCTCGATTACGGATAAACTATTCATATCTAAGAAACGGTACATACACATTAAGAAAGGCAGTTTCTTAACGTACAAGATTTTATATTCAAAGTGTTCTTAAGTCTTATAGAACCTTTCGTAATTTGCTCTTGATGTGAGCAGTGACCAATGTTACAATTAACCCTTACCCCGGGTCATTTGTAACAGATTTTTAAATCTAAATAAAACCCAAAATAATCAATAAATCGGTCTTATTTATTTACCATTAAGTAACTTACCTCTTCTTTATTAGTAATCTTTTTATCGCATTAGAATATTATGAACAGTTTTTATAAAATTTAACGGAAAAACATCTTAGCGTTTTATTGCTTTAAACTAAAAATGTGAAACAATTCCTACAGATTTTTCATCACTTTAGGTAACTATATATAATAGCATTTAAATAAACTAAAAACCTTAACTCTCGTATATCTTAATCAACCATAAATGTTTTCATACAAACGAAGCTGTTACAATTAACCAAGTGTTACTATTATACCTGGTCACGTGGATTTATTTACGTTTAAAGTGTAATCAAACGACATATAATTCTGTCAAAATCACGACTGCAATTTCATTGTGTACTCTTTTAAATTGAAGTTAAATTAGGAAGCAAGCTTACCAAATAATATTCCACATCGCATACTAAAAAATCAATCTAAATTAAGGAGTAAATTGGCAGCCGACCGCATGCAGCAGCAGCATACGACGTGTCGGATCCGACACGTCGGAGCGACGCGTCGCTCCGACACGTCGGAGGGGTATGAATTCGAACCCGACCGCACGCAGCAGCAGCATACAGCAGCTGCAAACAGTGTTGCCGACTTAGGGTATTTTTTGGGGTAAAGTGACACATTAAATTACGACCGTGCTCCCCTTTGGGATACTCAGAATCCTTGTTACAAACATCAGTGATTTTAGTAGCCTGGTTCCTTTTCACCTTTTTAGGGTTCCGTGCCCAAAGAGTGAAAGCGGAATCTTTGTCCGTTCGTCCTACCTATTTAGGACTGTAACTTTTGAACCGTAATAGCTAGAAATAATAAAAACGACAACATGTATCAAATTAAGGGGGATCCTCATACAAAAAACAATTTTTTTTTAAAGTTTTTAGGGTTCCGTAGTCTTAGTTACTTTACTTCTAAAGTGCTGGAGTACAAAAATCTTAAAATGTTATAAGTACTAGATTACATACCGAAGGCAGAAAAGATATTTATTTAGAAAATAGCGGTTTATAAGATCTTCGATCAATTTAATTAATTGAAAATAGGATAAACTTTATTTGTATGCAGCGCGCTCGGGCGCGCTGGCACTAAAAAATACCTGTTTATAAGATCTTCGATCAATTTAATGCGAAACTATCGTGTTTATACAGGGTCAAACTTAATATGCTGAAACTTTTTTAAGGGGATGATCAGACCATCAAACTGAACAACTTTCTCTATGAGCCCAACATAAAAAAACCGCGAAAAAATAACAGCTGTCCCATACATTTGGCTCGAGTAGGTTTGCACTTTTGTATGGGACAGCAGTTTTTTTTTCTCGCGATTTCGATGTTAGTGCCATAGAGAAAGTTGTTCAGTTTGATGGTCTGATCATACCCTTAAAAAAGTGTTACCATATTAAGAAGGATCCTATATAATATTTGAACACTGTTTTACCCAATACCGAACGCCCGTATGATGTACCTAGGTATCGTTGGAATTTAACGGAAAATGTGGTTGAAAATAGTGATTTCATTAAATTAAATATTATAGTGGAATTTGTATGGATTATCGTGCTTTACCCGACTTTTAATTTCTATCGCATGCCACAAAATAAATTCGTGAATTTAGGATAATTATCGCATGCCTGGCAGCACTCGACGACACTACTGGTGTGCGGTCGAGGCTCGACCGCATACAGCATGTCGCATGCTTCGTGTCGGATGCTTCGAAGGGTATTTCATAGAACTACATACAAACCAGTAGTGTCGGCGCGACACGTCGTATGCTGCTGCTGTATGCGGTCGGCTGTTAACCGGCACCTTTAGAGTTAGAGGGAGCGGCCGTTCTCCATCCAACGCTGCGGTTGGTGCGGGTTGGTGGAGGCCAGTTAGTGGTCAACATTGCTGTCAGAGTATTTTCAAACCATCTTAATTATAAAAATTGATCATTGGTCAATTGTAACACAGTGTTAATTGTAACGTTACAATCAACCCCATCAAAAGTGTTACAATTATCCCTTGGTGTCAATTTATAGAAAAAATCATAAAAAAGCTATGATACAAACGAAAATAATGAACTTCTCGTCATCTGTAGCATTCTCTAGTTCTTATTTCAACCTGTGATAGTAATATCTGTTTAAAACATGGATTATTTCCGAAGTTACAACGTAATGAATTGATCGAAAATATTTACAACGACCGCACATAAAATTCATTCCTCTGTAACACAAGACACCTTCACGTTGCACACACGGCAATTGGAGAGTAGGTCCGGACATGCAAGAGCCATCACCTCTTTGCACACACACATCCTTGCATTGTTTAGTTACCGAAATATCGCCAATGTTACTATTAACCCGTGTTACAATTAACCCGGGTCTACCCTACTGAAGACAACGCAACGTCTGCAAGGGCTAGATCCCAATGGCCTTACCGAAACGAATATTTAAAAAAAAACGCAACACACTGAAACGGTTCTTAAAAGAAAAGTTCTCTGAATCATCTAGCACATTATGAAATATGTTGAAAGATTGAATTCTTATTTCTTTTTAATTCTTTTGGCATATTAGATGATTTCTAAGTGATCAAATTCCTTAATAAATCTTATCTTTTGGCTATAACTTGTCAATCATTCTTATCTCAACTGCCTTTCTATTTTTAATTAGCTTTTAAACCCATAATATTAATATAATTAGCCGTAGAAATTAGTTTTATGCATAAGAATGCGCAATAATGATAGACTTTCTATCGTAAAGGCATACATTAAAAATGTTGTAAAACTATTTTAAAACTTTTTGAGTAGCGAAATAACGCTATTAATTTTGAATTAACAACGTACTAAGTTCTCTTTTTATAGCATCATGAAAAGTCCTCCCGAGCGCTTTGAGATTTGTATGGAAAACTTTGAGCCACGATAACTTTGCAAAATTAGAATTTTTTTTCAAACAAAATATGTCAACGAGCTGTCAGATTAGCTAACAAGAACTTATCCAAAAGTGGTGAAACATGCCTTAAATCTTTAAACTAGTACTGAACTTCGTTTTGAGCGCCGCGTACGAATTATGAACGTCACAGAAAACTCGAATGGCTAAATCGAACGGTTCTCGGGCACGTAGTAGAGAAGTCGATTACTATCGGTCGATGTCGAAATATTTGTAAACGGTATCGATAGCTGAATCGATAAGAGTGGTAACTTGTAAACTATTGTGATAAACTGGGACACGATGAGCTCCATAGATCAGATAATGCGATCGTTTAATTGTGTGGCTGGAATCGGAATAGAATCGAGTTTTGTTTTGTTTTTGTTTTTTAATAGAATCGAGTTTGTTTTGTTTTTGTTTTTTGAAAAGAAACGAATACTGTGTGATTATCTCTTTTAGTACCATAGGCGAAGTATTTTTCGCTTACGCCGATAGACGAAACATCAGTGTAACCGCGTATGAGACAGCGATAGTCATAAAATCCTATACAATTTGTATGAAAATAGATTTCTGATTCCGGAGTCAGACAGCCGTCGTAGAACAAAAAAGTGGCTACGTCGATAAGGACAGCAATAAGTAGCGATCTCCTTTTTTAACTAGAGCGAATTTGCTATGTGCATCTCTTACTGAGTGAATTGACAAGACACGTGCTTCCTTCTAGTTCCCTCTCTTTCTACGTTTAGTACTGTTTGTATTGATACAGTAACAATTTTTGTTTTAATTTTGGTCGTATAACGGCGTAACTTATCGAATTTTTATTGTATGTTTGTCATATTTGTCTATCAGATCTTTAATGTCTGATTAGTATAGGTTCATCATTGTTCTATCCGGTCTTCTGAATATACACGGTGTAAACTTAAATGCTTTACATAATTCAGGAAGCGCTTCAGACCTTGAAACTAAACAACATTCACAACGTGGAACGTAGAGTAAAAAAATAACGTCAGAAAGATATTATTTTGAATAAAAAAAAATTGTTAATGTTGAGTTTTTAGAAGCCAACATCGAAATCGCAAAATTTAAAAACTGCTTTTCCATAGAAAACGTCAACGGCTACTACCCAAATGAATGGAAAAGCAGATTTTTTTGTTCACGATTTCTAAGTGAAAGTTATTCAGTCTGATTGTCTGTAGCACTCCTTATGTTATGAAAGGTAGTTAATTTTACACCCTGTATTCTGAGAAACGAATAGTCCCTTCAAAAATCCAAACTCTTCATACCTTGTCAAGTCAGAGAACTAAAAATAAATCATTATCTACAACGTAGGTTCTGACCTCAACCTGTCACGGGTACTGATAATAATAAACATTTTAAAAGTAATTAATTAAACTGTAAGCTCCCCGATTTTAATCTGACGTGCAAGGTTTAGCCAAAAAGGACAGAATATTTTGCCGGGCTCTTTCATCTGCAGTTGTCCATTAACCAACTTTTTTTTTGGCAGCGATTAAAGATCTATATTTAAATTGAGGACGAATGTTGCAAGAAATTAAAGCTACTGGTAGATGGCGCCACTTAAATAAGAAAAACAGAGTTTTTTATTTTATTTTACAGAACAGTAGGTACGTTTTTTTACTAGAATTTTGTAATCTTTAATTTGAAAAAAAATAAAAAATTAGAAAGAAATGAAAAAAGAATCTAAAATTGTTTTTAATCGAATTCTTGTAGATTTAACTATTTGCTTTCTTAAACTATGTGTTACTTGGTAACCAAGCTAATATGATTACCCAATTTATTTTTCTTGCTTTTTACTCTGTCGCCATACCAAATAGGTAGGTACCTGACCTATCAGTCGACACAGGTGGCCCTACGTGACTAGTGTTGTGATAACTTATCGATATTCCTACTACACGCCACGCACTATCGGTAATTCAAAGTTCCTAGAATTTATGCGATGTAGCGGTATAATTTTTATTACTCGCAATAAAATCTTTCGCGTCTCCTGACATGTGAATTGTGTTAGGAATTAATTATTATGTTTAAAATAAGATAATTCTATGTCACACATAGGTGTTGAAATGTCCTTTCAAGGTATTTATTTCTAAACCATTTGAGCTTAAACTGTCTTTTATGTACATAGTGTGTACATAATACAGCCTGCTCTCAAACTGTGACGGAAAACATAGTGAGGAAACCTGAATACTATGAAGAAGAAATTCTGATGCATATGTGAAGTCTACCAATCCGCATTGGGCACGCGGTCTACCGCCCATACACCCTCCTGTGCCCTACAGTGGAACGTATATAGGCTGCGGCTGATGCTGCACTTAAAATGAAGGGGTGGGTAAAGGAATATGGTATTTTTTCGTGTTTCTATTGGTAAATGTATATTAAAGGTGACCAATATAGAACAAGTAGTTGTAGAAGAGTTCAAGACAATCCTGAAGGGATGCGTATGCAAAAGCAAGCGCGCATTACAGTTTTTTCGTTTTGTCGCTTTGTCGTGCGTGACACGCGACTGGTCCAACGACGGTCCTCAAGGCGTCTAGCATTCGGCATTATTATTTCAATTGTTATGCTAATGTCACAGAAAGGAGCCAAAAACCTCATGCCACATGGTACCTTCATGCATTGACACATTTTATAATAACGTGTATAACATTAGCTTCTAGATAGCCTCGGAAATATCTCTTTAAAAACCTATAAATTTATACAATAAACTATCCATTACCTGCCACCAATTTTACGACTATCGATTAAAAAAGACATTGAGGAGACAACCCGCTGCCCTACCGTTCGAAAATGATCACAATAGAATTTTAACGGTATGACCAGTTTATGCCAAACTGTTTAAATTTCCTCTTATTTGTGTCCTCAAAATGTAGGCCAATCCGTTTTTTTTTACGTCGACGACAGGTTTTTAGATAAAAAACCCGACACCGTTGAGTGAATCTAAAATTTGTAATGCGTTGTTTGCGATATTATCGATGTTTTTACTTTTTTTATGGCTCACGCCTACGATGAGCACGATTTTTCCGCTTAAACGTATCGGATTTGCTTTAATATGTTTTTTTCTAGATAATAGATTATTCTTATGGGAAACAATGGTTGTAGGTTAATTCGATTAGCGAGAAAATAACAGTATAATAAAACAGATAAAAGGAACAACAGAAAAAAATCTTTTTACAATTTGATGCAAGAAAATAAGTATTTTGTTATTTACCCGCGGCTTCGTCCGCACAAATTATAAACCAGATTTTTAAGTCAAATCATAAAATAGCAAACAAAAAAAGTTTCATCAAAATCGGTACAGTAGCTTTTGCGTGATGCTGGAAAAAACAAATAAACAGACACAACATTCTAAAAAAAAATTATTTGGATTAAAAACCACATTGTAATCTTTTTATTGTAAATATCTTCAATGTACAGACACACTTCTGTTACAGTTTGATAGTTTAGTTAGACTAGTGTTAAAAAAAAGTCTGGTTTCATTTTAAAATAATATTTAATACGGATTTCGTTGATCAGCCTGACAAAGCACTTTTACCCATTTACGGAGCACCCAATAATGGTCACCGTAAAGTTCAAGATTACAAATTAATAAAACTACATTTCTTAGCTTGTCTCTCATCAAAAACAAATTTCTTACGACATAACTGCTGCCTGTAATTAAACCGTGACTCACAAGACGACAGACACGGTATCCTTGTTGAAAAAGAAAAAAAAATGTAATTTCCGCTCGTATCGAGTACAAGAATCGAGTTACCCTTGCGATATCGATACTTACAGGGAGGCGGGTGTCCTCACTCGATTCCATAAATATCGAAATCTGGTGTTAACTTATGAAAAAAATTGAAGGTCATGGCTTTACATTGAGTGATAAAGACGGATGGATGCAATTATAAAACGTCACACGCCTTACTCCTTATGTTTACGAGTATAAATATGGAAGTTATTCAACCGAATGTGCCGAATAGGGTATTTTCAAGATATTTTTTGTTAACTAAGTACCTTTCCCAGCGTCCGCGGCATGGTGCCTCGATAAACTTTTTATCGAGCCAGCTAACTCGTTCGTTCGCACGCAAAACGAAAGGGAGCTAGGGCGCGACAGTGCTTTATCGCGGGATCATGCCGCGGGCGCAGCTTCCTGTTTGTATCGCACGCGTTTTGACATTTGACAAAGAGTTGCTGTTTTGACTAGGTTCGCAAATAGAAAAATTAAAAAACCTTCGGTGATTTTTAAACATTCTTCGTTCCAGACCACCAAACTGATCAACTTTTACTATGGGAGAAAACCTAGAATCTCAAAAAAACTGCTGTTTCACAAATTTGAGTTGAGCTAGTTTTTTTGAGATATCTAAAGTTACTTACGGGCTTTACTCAGTTACATTATTATAAATATTCTCTTTATTTATATATTTCCGAATATCTCTCGTAAGCATTATGTAAAGAAGATAAGGCTCTTATCCAACTTTAGCACAATTGCATTCGCAACGGAAGCTCAACATCAACACGTGCGCATGCGCAGGTGGGCGGGAAATCTCACGTGACGAGCGGAATCAGTTGAATGAAGAATGTTGGCCTTGTAGAAAATTATAGACTAGTTAGATGTACATACATGGCTAATGCAGGGCAACATATGCATTAAGTTTTATAACACTTAAAATGGTTTTGGATAAATAATCCTAAACATCAGAAGAAATAATCTTCTCTTTCTTACTCTACGCTGACAGAAACGACAAACATCAAATGTCAAATTCTGACATTGTAATGTAATAAATGAAATAAGTGGCCAGTTATTTTAAGTTTACCGCAGAGTTTACAGGTCGACGAGTGACGTAATTTTAATCTGTAATTTAGAAATCTTTAACATAGAACACGTTATTATTGAGACGATTATGTCGAAATGGTATACGATTCACCCCTAAAAAAATGGATATACCTACTACCTACCGAATCCCTTAAAAAAAATCATTTATCGAAGAATTAAGAAACAAAGTCCGTCCTTTTCTTCTCGCTTCCCACGCGAAACTCTCCAACAGAAAGGAGTATTTTTTCTTAACCTCTGATTCGTCATAGTTTGACATTTGACTGACACCTACATGACATTTCAATCATCGGTTTCCGGAAAGGAAAAGTCAACATTACATACTCGACTAAAGTCACATAATTATATTTAAAGTCTTAGTAATCTTGTCCTTATTGACCTTATTTAACGGTTTCTCTTTTCAAGTTGAACTTTTAATAAATTATCGAGAGTAAAAACTGACCGGTGTGACAATAATAACAAGATACGAAATTAAACCCAGTATTTTGTGGGAAAAAGTCTTAAACGGTTTGTAGGTTGCCAGCAGCTGGTTGATTGGTTCGACTTATTCGGTCAGTGATTTAAAAATGGAATATGGGCCAAGTGATTATTCGGTATCGCTTTCAATATTTGATTGAAAACACGTTCTTGCGTTCAATATTTCAATACGATGAGTTAATAATAATGGTGTATAAGGTAGGTAGTTTAAATTTTAAAATGTGTTGTATCTACTTAAAGAAAATAGGTTAGGTCACGGACCTGAAAAAAAACCGGACGTAATCTCGTCTAATCACGTGCGAAGCACCCATTTTTTTTACAAAATGGTGGCGGGTTGTAGGACCTGAGCCTAGAACTGGTGCGTCTGTGTGAGTGTAGGTCCCTTGTAGAACAAACGAATATGTAGGACCTTGCATGCTTCACATCTTTTTAGTGTATCATTATGTCCGCCTTTTTTTCAAGTCCGTGGGTTAGGTACCTAATAAAGTGAGAAATTTTTAAGATTTTCTGTTGATTAATATAAAATAAACTAATTCTACCAGCAGTGGAGACCTAAAATTGGCTTTCTGTTAGCTATCTAAACCACATCTAAATATGTGATTTTGTCAACAGACCTTCCAAATAAAATATAATAGGTATTAATTAAGTAAATAATGAAAAACTAAACAAATATTATTAATGACACGTTTAATGATGGTGATGATATTATAAAAAATAAACTAACACTTGTTAATCTTTAAAATTTCTACCTATTCTTCTTTTCTACTACCTATTGTGTTTCTATACAGGGTCCTTCTTAATATGCTGACACTTTTTTAAGGGGATGTTCAGACCATCAAACTGAACAACTTTCTCTATGGGACCAACATCGAAATCGCGAAAAAAAAATCTGCTGTCCCATACATTTGGCTCGAGTAGGTTTGCAGTTTTGTATGGAAGAGGTGATTTTTTTTTCGTGATTTCGATGTTGGTCCCATAGAGAAAGTTGTTCAGTTTGACGGTCTGATCATCCTCTTAAAAAAGTGTCAGCATATTAAGTTGGACCCTATATTTTATTGGCCGGATATTCGGCGAACATCTCCACCTTACGAGCCTTCTACACTAATACAACATTACCTATAAAACCATTATTTATTTGTGCAATAACATAAAAATAAAAAAAACTATTTTAATACCAAAATGAACCCACCCATCTAGGGTACACAAAGTGGCCGTATAGCTAAAAGTGATGGTAACCTAAAAATTAGTTAGCTCTTATTTTAAACATTTAAAAAAGGATTAACAAAAAGCAGTTTCAAATAAATCAGACAGACCTCTGACTCAGAATAACATTTATTCCGATCCATCAAAAGAAACATGACCGTTTGTTCAATGATAAAAAATGACGGACTAGTTAGCAATCTAATCTTTAATAACTTAACTGAACTTCTGAATTGCTTATTAGTCTTATAGATACCAGGAGATTATCTGCTAACAGTGGTGTTGTATCTACCTAGTTACCATAATTGTACACATCTCAAAATCAGGGTCATTCGATCCACAATAGTTTCCTGATCGGAATTTTAAGATCTTGAAATTCTTTGGAGGCATGAATAGGGCAAAAACACACCTTGGACCTACGAATAAGAATCCTTGGACAGTTTGCTCTCACTTCATACAAATGGGAAAAACTGACAAGAAGAGGTAAGGGTTGACATGGCCGCACGCGGTCCATCCTTTTCTGTCACTCACGAACGTCCTTTGCTAGAGCATATAAGATAGACGCGATCGCACACGGCGTGCTGTTCCGTTCCGTCTATCTTATATGCTCTAGCAAATGACGTTCCTGAGTGACAGAATAGGATGGAGCGACGGAAAAATACGATCGCTGTCGGCCATGTGTAGTTCAACCCTAAATCAGCAGTAGTACTGCATACTCTTTCTTATGTTGTGGTAAATATGAAGAAAACGTAGATTAAGTCTTCGGCGATGATTGTACATCAAAAAACTGTACTAGTCCAATCATTTTAGGGTATGACCCTAAAAATAATAAAATTCATCTATCACTGAAACTTTAGTCCATACAAGGAAAGTCTAAAATGACTGGACTGTAATGTTGTTAAAACAAATATTTTTCTTTTATTTAGCTAATCCTATGATTAGCCAAAAGTTTCATAGTGACAGCCCTAAGCAACCATTTCTAGTTTGGTATTTAACTACACCTGTATGTAAAAGAAATAGACCGTACTTAGTAGTTTTTTCTGGCATTTGCTTCGCTCGATTTGATAACTCAACTAGATCTAAGCCTGAAAGTTTTTTGCGAATTTAATTTCGAGATTTATACCTAATACGGTAATTAGATAGTGTGACAATTCTAAAAGTGACAGTTGGGACAAACTTTCGACAATTCGTGCACATTCTGTTTAACCTACCTAGTAATTCTATGACCTTCTCATGTTATATTGTGTCAGTTAAGAAATTATTGACGTTTTGGTGCACTAGTCGATGCCGTCCTAAGCTTAGTAAACACCTACCTAAAACCGCAATGTTTTTTCTTGTATTCTAAGAAGATCTGAATCATTTTAGAGTCGAAGGAAACTTTTGTGATAATTAAAATAGTTTCAACAACTAACTAAAATAGAAAAAATAATTACAAACCTAAAAACCTAACCTACTTGTTTACCGACTATAAATTCCATTAAATCTAATTCAAAAAACAAACCAAAACCCAACGGGGACAGAAAAACGGGATCATTCATAACACGTTTGAGAAAAAAATTCAAAAAGTTATTGTACGTGACAATAGCGAAACTGCATGGTCACCGTAGTTGCGCGTGCGTCGAAATTTAGCCGGCTTTTTGTGAATGAGCCGGCGGACAGGTTCTGTTAGATGTTAGAACAAATTTAACGGGACTCACCTTCTCTTGCGCAGGTTTTTTTAAACTGTGCCACAAGTTGTTGACTGCTGTCATTTTTGGGAACAGAAGTGAATTTCTTGTTTTTTCAAAACTTATAGGTATTTCTAGTATCACATTTACAGTGTCCTGCTGCGTTCACATGCACGCCGTGCAGCCCGGCAAGCTTAGGCAATTCGCTGTACATTCACTCCTCTGTAAAGTGATTGTTACTTTTTAACTTTTTAGAAGCCTCGATGTACAGCGAATTACCTAAGCTCGCCGGGCTGCAAGGCGTGCGTGTGAACGCAGTATCACGATTGAAGTGATGCTGTTCTTGCATCTACCAGACCCTTCACTGTCACTTCATACAAATAGCTCGCACTGACAATAATAGATAAGCACGTGCGATACTAAGTGCGTGGTGTAAAATTTACACCAAAGACTTCTATTATTAATATGCTTGACATTTACATTGCCGTGTATCGAGTCCATTATGTCGTAACTGCTAGGTTTTTCGTGACTCTATCGTGTATCCTCTACACATAACACATTTTCTCGATGCGTGCTTTTGTGCAGTTTCAATCTTTTTAATTTTATCAGTTTATAACTTGGACCGAAGGTTTACCATCCCATTTCTAGAGGCAACTAAATACGACACAGTTTTGACTGTTTAAACTCTAGGTGTGTCTATTTAACATAACTAATTTCATCTGGAACATTCTTATGAATTTGAAGGAAGAATGGACTCCGTTAGTTTGGTCAAATACTTATTTTCATATTGTTTTAACGTAATGGTATTTTCTCGGCCTTTATAACAGCGCTCTAATATTTTATATCTTTTCGTATCCGAATATTTACCTACTTCGTTCCTCACCGTTCTGTAGGATCAGAGTACGTACTAGCTACGACTGCCCTTCCTTCACTAACACTTCCATTCAGATTTGTAACGAAAAGGTGTACGATTTTATAGTGATCTTATGAAGATCCTGGACCTTTATAAAAGTGCTATAAAATTTTATACCTTTTCGTTAAACAAGATGAAAATATTTGTGAGGGTAATGAACGCCGCGAATATTTACCAAGACATATATATGAGTTGTATGGATGTGAATGAGGTGAAAGAAGTATAAAATATTATTTGTTAGGTCACCGTTTAAATTCTCTTCCCTAGTATACAGGGTCCTTTTTAAAATGCTGACACTTTTTTAAGGGGATGATCAGATCAGAACATTAAATTGAACAACTTTCTCTATAGAACCAACATCGAAATCGCGAAAAAAAATCTGCTGTCCCATTCATTTAGTCTTACTCAGACTTGCAGTTTTGTATGGAACAGCTGATTTTTTATCGCGATTTTGATGTAGGCGCCGCGCCATAGGAAAAGTTGTTCAGTTTGATGGTATGATCATCCCCTTAAAATAGTTTCAGCTAATTTTGTTAGACCTTTTATGTGCCTAATGTCGGTACAATAAAGACAATGTTAATATAAAATAAAGAAGAAACAAACAAACACGAAAGTTAGTCAAAAAAAATCGAAAAGAAAATTTATCCAAAACTTTATTTTACGACTAAGCAGTTAGTGGTCACAGTTTAAATGACGCAATCATTATAGTTTTATGTTGGTAACAGTTCTTGTGGTCAACTCGACCTAGTTACAGTACGTAAACAATATTATACATAAACTAACGACTTTATTCCAATTCGGGGTGGTCAAAATATAAAAAAAAATTAGTTAACTTTTAGCTTACAGGGTTTGTTTAGCCACTTCTGGATAAGTTCTTGGTTCAGTAGTACCAGCACTCGTAGTATGCTACACGTGATACGGCTGTATCACGTCTTTTATCTCGTTCGTTCGCACGCAAATATAAAGAGAGCTAAGATGTGATAGCGCTGTATCACTGCGGCATGCTAGCTATGCTGGTTTATAAGTCTTACCGATGTACCTGCGCAGTTGACATATTTTAATAGCGCACGAAATTATATTGGCCAATCACGATGTGATGTGCCACCTTAAATACCTTGCCGCTATTGGCTAATTGTTTTCGCGCCCTTTTCGCTGCTATCCGACTTTGATTACTAAATGACTTCGGGTTTTGTCGGGGACTCGGTCCTGCTCTGCGCAAACGAAGATGGACGAGCAGAATTGTACTGGCTTGTCTGTCAGATCGTTTGACACATTGTGTATGAAAGATATTTCCAACGATTTTATTTTATTTTTATTGAAAAACCAACAGCAGCAACAGTAGTTACGGATTTGTCAGATAAAAGCTGGGAGCATACTCAGAGGTGTTGAAACAGGCCCTAACGCCGGTCTAACTCAAGGCCTTAATGGTGGTGAGTGGTGACTAAACCCACTTAATACAATTAGTTAACCCTTCGTTGCCTTGTACGCCCACCACGACCACGGGAAGAACCTATCTGGTCAGGCCCAGCCACAGACCACTAAGGTCTGTGGGCCCAGCGGAACGTCTGTGCCCGATAACAATTGTTAATGTTTTGTGTTAGGTTAATATACTTAAGACCTCGAGAAGAATATAACATGTATTTACTTACTTATTAAATAATACTTATTTGTTTACAGGTACGTTTTTTTGCGAAGGCGAAGTCCACACAGAACCTGAGTAAAAGTAAGATTTAGCCTGCGTAGGATAATACTGCAGGAGGAAGTGATCAGAGGGAAGACAAGTAGGACGTAATGCAGTGACTCGAAAAAAATGTATTCAAAATAAATTATTATTAATAACAGATTTCTTTAAAAAAAAATATTATCAGATACATTTTTTGACACTACTGTGGTAGATTCGGATGGTGTTCCGTTGTAGTGAAGATGCGGCCAGAATCTAGAGGACTCTTTAGCACATGCGATTTTTGAGCATAGGCGATATCGCAATACAGATTAGAGTCATTCTCCGAGCTTGCTGGACTTGTCTAGTGTTGTGAATGGTCGCCGTTGATCCTGGTTCACAGGAATTACAGCGGTGGGAATGTGTGGTGGGCCTATGCCCGATATAAAGGCGATATCGCACCTGCACCGCGACCACACCGCCGTGACATTGCCGCGATCCCGCAACGACGACGCCGCGACAATGATTGATCACAGAAATATCGCTGTGGTATCGCAACGACATGGTTACGTCTATCGCCTGATAGACGTTGACGGAATAGGTAGGCACCTACAAGAAAAAATCGTGTATTATAGCCTAACCGGTAGCCACACTGTGTGAGCATGTACATATCTATTGGTTAATGGTTATAAACCGCAATAGACCATTTATTTAACGCTTTATTGTACACACGGAAATATACATAAAAAAACAGCATAATAGACAGTTACAAAGGGCGAGCTTATCTCTAAAGAGATTTCTTCCAGCAAACCCGTGACAGAGAGAGAGCATACAAAGTGAGGCAGGCATAGTGTGCACATTCAACTAATAAAACAGATTATGAAATACATAATATTATATAAAGATACAGGTATATATACTTACATACATACATAACTACTAATATATACAGTATGATAAATAAATAAATATACTAGTTTATTGAAGAGAGAGATAGTGATCTTTGACTTGTTTTTTAAATGAAGCAATTGTTTGACAGTCTCTTATTTTAAATGGGAGAGAGTTCCACAGCCGGACTGCATGGACAGTGAAGGAATAGGAATAGAAGTCAGTAGAGTGGGATGGGATATTAAGGAGGGTACGGATGTGGGATCTACAGGGTTTGTCAGGAGGACGGGAGAAGGAGAAGCGTTCGCGGAGGTAAGTAGGAGCAGAAGGATTGTGGAGGATGTTGTACAGGAGGGAGACGATATGGGAGTTCTTGCGATCACGAATCGGAAGCCATTTTAACTGCTTCCTATATTCGGACCATGGTCGGGAATCGGACCTGCAACATTTCTGTTCGACTTGACTATAGAGTCTGTTTACATCCGAAGATTATAGTATTACCATTATATTATTATTACGTAAGAAGTAATTAACTGAACTCTAACATAAGAATTAAGGCCTCCGCTCATTGCAGCGATATTATCGAGCGAATATCGCTGCGATTTTGCGATAATTGTTCTCAGTACATTTTGTATGGGGACGCGCTCGATCCTACACACTGCTGCGATATTATCGAGCGATATTATCGCTGCGATTTTGCGATAATTGTTCTCAGTACCATTTTGTATGGGGACGCGCTCGATCCCACACAGTGCCGCGATATTATCGCAACCTGACGCAATCTCTTTCTACTACATTCAGTGAAGGGCGCATGCGTGACGCGAATCGCGGAATCGCTGCAGTGTGTAAGGTGTCGCGATATCGCTGTCGATAATATCGCTGCAATGTGCGGAAGTCTTCACTATATTATAAGGTCTAACAAAATTAGGTTAAATAATTTCAAGGGGATGATCAGAACATCAAACTGAACAACTTTCTCTATGGGAGCAAACCTGTCAGAACAAAAAAAATATCAGCTGTCACATACTTTTGAATTGCAGTTTAGTATGGGACCTAATCATCTTTTCCAAAGGAACATGATGGATCGAAAACAGAGAAATATTTCGGGACATTCCATTAGAAATCGATCGGCAGATCGGCATTTTATTAGTACCTATAGGAACACAGAATTTCGTTCCATGTTCCTTAGGGAACAATTTTAAGTTCTATTAAATTTACTGCTATAGGATAATTTTTTTGGTTTAAACAATGATTATATTAAAAAGATAAAGTCTTATAGATTATAAAATATCCGTTAACTCCAACGATTATTATGCCAATGCAGTAAAAATAAAGGCCCGTCCACAAAGCACCTGTCTCAACAATCTACAATAAAGCAAGGGACACACCGTTGCGGGTACCGCTAACAAATTTCAGGCTGCAACAAAACAGTAATAAAGTCGAACGGTCGCTGCGGTGGGCGCTTCTATTATGTCCTGCCATAGACAATGCTAGTCTAGAAGCGACACGGAAGTCGGATGGATATTGAATTTTGTGGTTTACTGTTTGTAGGAGAACAAATAGGTGTTTGTGAGAAAACGTAAATGTTGTAAAGAGATGAAAAATGTAAAATTTCAAAGTTTTCTGGGATCGAATTAAAATGGTTAGGTACTTACTTGGTTTTAGTTTTAAAAGCTTAATAACTAACTGGTGGGTTAAATCATAATCTAATCAACTACGATCAAAATACTATTTTATTTAACCCGCGATTCGAAGTTGGCTCCATAGTGAAAGTTGTTCAGTTTGATGGTCTGAAGCACCCCCTTAAGTATTACTAGGGTGTTTACTACCCTGTGTACAGGGTCATGATATCGTATGTTTTTTTTTGTATTTCTGTTTGGATCCAAGGAGGTTTAAACCGGGTATACAGGGTCCGTATACAGGGTGTAAGGAATAGAATCATTAACCTTTAAACCACATACTCTTCCCACCAAACTGAACAACTTTTACTATGGGAGCAAACCTGTCAGAGCAAAAAAAATATCAGTTATCTCATACATTTTAGTCGAGTAGGTATAGCACTTTGGAACATCTGATTTGTTTTTTTCTCACAAGTTTGCACCCATAGGTAAAGATCTCGAATGATTTAAAGATGTTCCGTTTAATGGGTAGAGTATGTGGTTAAAACGTTAATGATACTTTTCCTTACAGTATGTAATTACTGATATATTATGACGTCGATCCCAACTGCGACTCTCAAATACCCACCCAACTACACTATCGTTGGAATTACACGTTAACAATTTAACAAAGTATTTCCTATTTAATCCCGTCCAATGTCTCGAACATCTATGTTATTAACAAAGATATGTCCGTCTCAATATCGGCAAATCGTTGTCTGTTAGCGGATAATACCCGTGATCGTTGATGCGGTAATAAATTTGAAGACGTTTAATTCGGTTACATTTTATCCGGACCGGACCGGACCGGACCGCTACGCGAGTATGCTCCAGGCTTTAGAGAGCTTATTACGTTCACCGTTTTAGTCATTTTAGTATTTTCCATAGGTATTCTATATTTATTGGTTAACGTTGACAAGTTGTAAATTATTATACTATTTCGTTATCTTAGAATAAGAAAAAAAATGTGTATTTTAATTTTAAGATTGTTATCATCATCATCATCATCTCATTATCGTGTACTGTAGGTACCTACGTTCCACGGACCTGAAAAAAAGACAGACGTAATGTGATACTAAAAAGATGTGAAGCATGCAAGGTCCTACATTTTAGTTTGTTCTACAAGGGACCTACACTTACACAGATGCACTAGCTCTAGGCGCAGGTCCGACACCCGTCATCATTATGTACCGCGTGACAGCACGCACACAAAAGAAATGGGTGCTTCACTCGTGATTAGACGAGATTACGTCCGTCTTTTTTTTAGGTCCGTGCTACGTTCATCCAAATTGGAAATCAGTTTTTATAAGAACGACAAACCAGCAAAGCATTTTGTCAATTTGTATGAAAAAATATAGGTGTACAATTCGATTGATTACCTACAGGTTTTAGACTCATTTTACAGGCTGATGATGATGAGTTCAGATGGACTGTTTACAACAATACCAATCAGTAGTACTTTCGAGTACTACTAAGTAACAAAGTCAGAGGAACGGCTGGTATTTGCATACCACTGCCCTTTAAAAACGAATAAGATCAAAATAATTATTCTAGTTATTACTTTATGTATGCCAATTTTCTCGTTTTGTCGCTGTGCCGTACCTGGCATGGTAGCTCTATTTAAGTCACAAACTCTCTTCAATATTATAACACCATGGAATACATAAGAAGTAATTGTTTTCGCACTACAGCGAATCGATGGGGAGTGTGAATCGAATAAATCATTCGTCGATTGACGGCTAGAAAATCGATTCGCTCGTGATCGAATGCCGGCATTCCGATGTATTGATTTCTATGCAAGTATTATACATACCTACAAATATTATACGTGTTATAAGTGTTGCCGGTGAAAGACATCGTGGTTTGATTTTTAATACTTAGATGATAAATTAGATGTGAACTTTTATTAAGTACCTACTTTGAAAACTATAACAAAATAAGTTCGTAATGTTCTCGGTGAAGAAAACCATCTTACTAGGAAAATATCCAAAAATACATATTAATAAGTAAATAGGTAATCGAAAATATCGATGGGATTTTGGCCTACATGCTATAAGGCAGGTGCAATAGTGCGTAACAAGCTTTTGCAAAAACGTAAGTGCCATAGGAAAAACTCTACAGGAAAGATAAAAATCTTGTGCTTATTCAGATACTTACAAGATTTTACACTGATAGGTTTAACCCTTTATCAGGCCTTGGCCACCATATTTAAATTCAATAATGAACCTTATTGTAAGTTTTTAGTAGGTACATTGTCAGTTACTTTTATGTGGTCGATAAATCGTACTATGCCTGATTAAGGGTTAATGTTAATGAAGTTTCAGTTTTATCTCCATCCTATATATAACACGCACTAAGTGCGTTCACACACGATGACGCATTGACGCAGCGGCAGACGTCAGTCCGTCATTTGTGAAGCAAGGAGTTGTATGAAACCGCACGTAGAAGCACACACGGTGACGCATTGACGCACCGGGTGTGGTTCTATGGACTGACATCTGCCGCTCCGTCAGTGCGTCATCGTGTGTGAACGCACCAAAAATACTGAGGTATGACTACAGTTTAGGTAAATTGTATAAATCTAGTCGTAAAATGAAAAATAAAAGACGCCTCCAAGGTATTTCGTCCTACCATTGGGCCTTAAGCGATAGACACTTTATTCAATCTACCTGTTGATGTCGTCGTCACATTTATGATTACTGATATTTCTCCCATGAGAGATAGAGAGTTAAAACAGAAAACCATGTGAAAATAGAAATAAGGAAATATTTATTTAAAGCGGAAATATGAGTAATACTTAATTTTAATCAGTAGGTAGTACTTTAGGCCAATTACCACCGGATGTAGAGTTTCGAAATTGAGAACAACTTGGTAAATTATTACAAAACTTACCGTAAAGTTTTAGAACGTATTTTAATAACTGACTAGCAGTTTTGAAGTCTATTTTACATATAAATTGTCAAGTGGGATAATGACTGGAATATTTAACGTCCTAATATTAAATGTCACATGGCCAATAGGCGACAGGCTAACAATTTGTCATATATTCACGACAACTTGTTAGCCCATAACTATCACGTAACTACATATAGTATGGACACTACCTGGCCCCCCAATGTTGCATTCGCCCAGATATAACGAAAAAGCAGGAGACAGAGACGGTAAGCGTGTTTTAGTAATCTCTCACTCGCACTCACTCAGCATACATGTGCTAGCCTCTTCTTGTCAGTGAGAGCCCGTTTATATGAAGTGTACTATTTTTTGGATCTCATTATTCTCATTAGATACTTTGATTCATGATCGTGACATACACTACCAATTTTTAATTAGTAACGAAACTTTAAGGGTGTCTTCAGACCGCGAATCTGAACAACTTTCCCTAAGGAACATGGGTCGAAAAACGAGAATTTAACAGTAGTTTTTGGACCTCCGTAGAAAATGGATCGTCCGATCCGCACTTTTGTCCAAAAAATGTTATCGTATTTCGTCCCATGTTCCTTAGGGAAAGTTGTTCAGATTCACGGTCTGAATACACCCTTAAAGTTTCGTTACTAATTAAAAATTAGTGGTGTAAATACGCAAAGGGAAAACTAGATTCACAATCAACGCTCCGAAAATGACAGAACCAAAAGTGCACTCAAAAAAAAGAAGAGTGCATTTTGGTATTAGTATTGTGCCACTCAAATAGGACACAAACGCTAAGAATTTACTTGAGCTTGTGCATTTAGGAAGTTCTTTTTTAATTTATTATCTATGTACTTTGCGTTGCAGGGTTTGCCTCGAACACTTGTCTCTCGCGTGGTGTTCGCGCGGTTCGCGTCTCAGCCTGCCACGAGGCTCCAAAATCCTTCTCAGTTGTTCTTGCTCAAAAACAATCCTCGAGATTGGATAGACACTCCCTCAAACTACTTGACACTGGCGAAATCTAACAAGGAAACGCCATTAAATAAAAATAGAATAGAATAGTTAAAATAACATGACAGTAGTTGGACGGGAGCAACTACCTACTTAATGTCTAATATTAACCATGTACACAGGAGCTAAAGTTTAAATTTAATCGCTAATTTACTGATCGCGGCGCCATTAGATTTTTCAAAGACCACAATTTTCCTTGTAATATTTTACAAATGAGAGATAAGTTATCGAAACATCACCTTTACGTGTAAGCTTTTAAGACTAAAAAGGAAATGATCAATCATTTAAAGTGACCATTTAACTCTCTAATCTATAACTTAATTACATTTTGGAGTCTGAATAAATCAATTAAAACCTTTTTTGGGAGATAATTTATGCAAATTGCCTTTTAGCTTTTAGGAAACCGTTTGTTTTCGATGAAATTGTGTTCCTAATTTAGTTTAGCGGGTATTTTAGTGGTTTACCAGCTGTTTCGCCCCAGTTACATTTGTAAACAAGATTCGATCGCTAGTATACTATTTATGCCTGCCCAAAGCAGGCACTACACTCCTGTGAAAACTTCACGGTGGCGAGAACTTCTCGGTAAGAACTTCTCGACGAGAACTTCCACTGAAACTTTAAGAGGAAAATTACTACGGTTCATGACTCCGCGAGAATGAAGGGCAACCATAGTCTCGTTCTCGGCCTTTCTCGCCTGTTCTCAGCGAGAATGTAGTGTTGTAGGCGTCACATGACACCCCGAGAAAAAGATAAAAATCGAGATGTGTCTCTTTCTTTGTTATTTTGTTTTTTTTCGTCAAGACGAGAAACCCGTTATGCGTGCTTGCTTTCGAATACGCAAAGTAACAAAGACAGAGACACGTCTCGATTTTTGTCGTTTTCTCAGGAGTGGCATGCTAGGCCCTCAGACTTTAGAAGGTTGAAATTGCTAAATTCAAATGCAGAATAACACAATTTATTTTTGGATTTGCATATTTCGAATTACCTCTACCCCTTTTAGGTGATTAGAATCCATTGCATTCGACAGTATTTTTTCCAATTCGGGAAAATCACTTCTAGATGGCGCCTAACAGAGTTCTGAGTCATACCACGAATAAGGACACCTATTTAAATGCATCTGTTTAAAATTCTAATAGTTAAGGACTGAGTAATCCAACCAACTCTTTACTTAATAAATCTGTGATTTGCTAATTAAATAGCGTTATGTTATTTATAGCATCTTCAACATAGTTTGATAAACACAACACAATTTACAAACAGGAACGACACAACCATGTTTATTATTCTATTTTTAATAACACATTACTGTCCATAATTCTTTTTTTTTTATGCACTTCGTTAGGTAGGTACAGATTATTTAAAAGTACCGTCTTATTACTAAATCTGTGGTACCGTATAATGAAATATACCGTATAATGATTTGAATTATGTTCGAATAAATAAAATGAAATATAATAAAATAAATTTTAATTGGTTCATATTTCTACTGTCTCGTGGTAGGTGATGAGAGTTTATGTGCGCTTCTTTTGTCTGAAGAGTATAGTAGCCAGGCTGTCCTCTCAATGCTCCCCCGTCCCCGTTCTCCGTGAAGACTCAAACTAAAGCGTCCTACCTACTTCACCAACTGCTTCTCGATGACAGCTATCACATGCACTGAAGACGACGGCGCATTGGAACAGAACAACACGGCCCTAGCTGCCGCACCGGAGCCGCTCTATACATCCAGAGTCTACACGCGTGTGACGATTCAAATGGATAGGCATGCGGTGTCGCTACAGCTTGATTAGTATACTGCAGCTTAAACTATGTCTAAATTTTGCCCAATTTCGCGTGGGTTGTCCATCAATAACGATCCAGTGGATCTATTGACAGCAACTTTATCGCTTTTTAACATGTGTAGGCTTAAATCGGTCGTTTGTTTTGTGAATTTATTGGATTCGAAAGTTATTTAATTTATTGTTGTCTCAAAATTATTAGGTTATGTCGTCAGTTCAATGAATTTTACTTTCGATTTGACCGAATTATGAATTGGTCACTAGAACGTCTGTTAGCCTGCGGCTTCAGGTCTAATTCTCTCTGAAAGGCAGTGTCTGTCTCTTTAAAATAGGGTTGCCAACCCTACTATACAGGGTGTAAGGAAAAGTTTCATTAAGCTTTAAGGGTTGAACGACACATGGCCGCACGCGATCGCATTTTTCCGTCGCTCCATCCTTTTCTTTCTTCGTCGATCGCGTTCCGTCTATCTTATATGCTCTAGCAAATGACGTTCCTGAGTGACAGAAAAGGATGGAGCGACGGAAAAATGCGATCGCGTGCGGCCATGTGTAGTTCAACCCTTAACCACCAGCCGTGGTGGTCCAGTGGCGAGTAACCTTTCCTGCCGTGCAGGAGGCGATGGTTCGATCCCCGTCCATGCCGACTCGTACCAATGAGTTTTTCGATTTGTAACACCACTGGCTTTTCGGTGAAGGAAAACATCGTGAGGAAACCTGCATGCTTCAATTTCGAGGCATGTATTGTGCCCACTGTCCATTACAAGTGGCGACGGGCTCACTCCCCGTCACACTGCACAGAGTTTCGGTACTACTAGTGAAATGTGGATGTTTCTGAGTTTTCAGAATATCTCTGAGTACCCCCTCGGGGAATGTAGTCGTGAGCATATGCATGTCAAACTTATTTCAACCCAATCAGTTTAAATGCAAATTTCTATCACCATTGAATCAAATCGCAACAGATTTACGTAGGTACCTAATTTGTATGTAAAATAATAATTTGTATGTAAGACAACCACTCACGCACAGTGTATTAGCTAGCGTGGGCTCAGATAAAGTGATTTGTCGTATTAAATTAGTTTCTGGTGAATTACTGTCGAATTAATGCAAGTTTTATTGAAATAACAGCTTCTGGATTGATTATTCGAATTATTTATTCACATAAAAACTAACTTGCTTTTGTAGGCGGCTTTGATTGTATCTTTTCGGTGTTCGGAATTATTATTACTTCTTTGTTTATCTCCAAGTATAGCTATCTTGCACACCTTTGAGTTACATAATTCATTTTTTACCTCTCTTTCTGTTGAACCTATGTCTATGTCTCTTAGCGGGTTCACACACGATGACGCACTGACGGAGCAGCAAATGTCAGTCCGTCATTTGCGAAGCAAGGAGTTGTATGAAACCGCACGTAGAAGCACACACTGTGACGCATTGACGCACCGGGTGTGGTTCTATGGACTGACATCTGCCGCTCCGTCAGTGCGTCATCGTGTGTGAACGCACTTACCCCTAAACTACCAATTCGTCATTGATATTATAAAAAACTGTTGTCTCAAGTGTTCAATTATTTTCCTCCCATTTTGTCTGTAGAGTGGTGTAATATGGCCCACTGAATTGGGATCCTACAAGCCCTTATTCGCCCTCATTTCCTCGACTTCCGCTTAAGACCCTAGGAAAATGGGAGTAACTAAATATCCGCATAAGCATATGCTCACGACTATATTCCCCGTGGGGGTAGTCAGAGATATTCTGAAACCTCAGAACATCCACGTTTCACCAGTAGTACCGAAACAGTCCAGTGTGACGGGGGGTGAGCCCGTCGCCACTTATAATGGACAGTGGGTACAAATACACGCCTCGAAATTGAAGCATGCAGGTTTCCTCACGATGTTTTCCTTCACCGAAAAGCCAAAAAAAAAAAAGCAAAAAAAGCGAAAAGCTAAAAATCCGCGCTTCGCAATTTCACCCCTATGTCAGCACAAACTGAGCGTCAACCTTTTGTCACAATAGGTTCTTCAGACACTGTATGAAAACTGAGAAAATAATTACAAACATTTATGTTTATAACTTACTTTTTGTCTGTAGTCTTCAAAATACCCTTAACCATTCTTAGTACACCGCACTAGCTAAACTTAGTAACGAAATAGATCATTGTGATAAAAACTCGCCTCTGATTGGCTGGTATCGCTCTCTTAATTGTACAGTGCGTGTGCACCAGCCCTATCTTGGGTTCGATAGTTCCGATAAGCTTATGAAATAATACTGGAAGGGCTTGGCTAGGAAATGTACGCGGTGGTACTTTTGGTTCACACTTGTTTCTCGCTTAATTGTTATTATTAAGGGTATATTACCTTTGGCGCGCTCCATACAAACGTACTATGGTGATATTTTCAAAACTAACCAATTAAATCAATGAAATTTTGAGGAAACAATCTAGAAACAAATCTCTATGCTTGTATGGAGTCAGATTTTCGTTGAAATGTTTAGTTTTAAAGTTACAGTGCCTCAAAGATTTCCATACAAATCTTAAATTAATCCTAGAATTAAAACGGTATATTTTAACGAAAATCTGACTTCATACAAGCATAGAGATTCGCTTTTAGATTGTTTCTGCAAAATTTCATTGACTTTAATTGGTTAATATTGAAAATATCACCATAGTACGTTTGTATGCAGCGCGCATTTGCGCTCTCGGAATAAAATTCTCTTAAGAACAGAAGATAAACCTAAAAAAATCATAGCAACGTTTTCTGTAAATAAAAGATTAATATTTTTACATCGATGAATAAATGCTTGGTCTATAAAACGGTTAGGAATGAAAAAAAAGTCGCACTAATTAGAAATTCATAATTTGACGACCAATTTTGACGTAACTTATGAATGGATGCCTTCCATAGTTGCGCCAAAGTATTTTATCGAAGTTAGTCGAATTCTGATTTCTAGTTTAGTTTCTCGCTAAAAAGCTAGGAATTAAAAAGTGAGTTTTTATAGTAACGCAACTCAGCATACATTGTATGGAAGAACTATCTTTACGAGGTTGTCCAGCAACGATCTATATTTAAATATAAGTACTAAAATATACTGACGATATCGAAAGAACGACCGTATCAAAAACAAGACTTGTTTTAGCAAAAAAAACTCAGAATAATAAGTTTAGTGTATTAGTTTGTTAACATCAGTTTGGAAGATAAACATAAGGAACAATTTAAATACAAGAACCAGTAGGATTAGCATGCAACGTACTACAATGCAACAAAACGAGAAAACCGACTTATGAACACATTTTGACCTGCAACAAAGACACATCTTGATTTTTCTCATTTTCTCGTAAGCGGAATGCTAGAGCCACAGAAGAATACAAAAGATGGCCTTATTATATCACAAAAAGTATTATACGGGGTCCAACTTAATATGCTGACACTTTTTTAAGGGGATGATCAGACCATCAAACTGAACAACTTTCTCTATGGGACCAACATTGAAATCGCGGAAAAAAATTCATCTGTCCTATACATTTGGCTCGAGCAGGTTTGCAGTTTTGTATGGAACAGAAAATTTTTTATTCGTGATTTCGATGTTGGTCCCATAGAGAAAATTGTTCAGTTTGACGGTCTGATCATCACCTTAAAAAAGTGTCAGCATATTAAGAAGGACCCTATATGATACGACTTATTTATTTTACTTCTTGAGCATGACAAGGTAAAAAAACAAATAGATACCTATACCTGCCTACTTACTCAGAAATAAAAACATTGAAATAGTGTTACGATCAATAAGATTTAATTTAACCCTTTTCGTCACATATACCTATAGTTTTCTAGTTTTCAACTTAGATCAAAGTAATTTGATCTAAGGTTTTAAACCTAAATAAGTAACATACCTAGTTAGTTATAGTTAACCACATAGGTAGTGTATCAAAAAATATGACCACCATAAATCTCAAAATAACTAATACAAAACACGGAAGCTAAACACCCTAAGAATAAATCCTACCGGTCCAAAATGGCCTCCAGCAATTAAAGTAGCCCTGCGCGCGCGCATATCGGCGCATAAATCAAAATCAGCGCCACCTGTGGGCGGCTGACGGCAACACATCGCGTAGATCCTTCAGCCAGATCCATGGCATGCGAATAATTTACTGCCCTATAGCTTCGACTAAGAAATTAATTATTGTTTATTAAAAGCTTGCCCATGAATACAATGCTACCAATCAGGCTGAAAGTTTCCGTCTTTGTAGCTGTGATTTGTAGTGTTTATATCTCTGCTTACCCCACAGGGACATAGCATTATGGTTCAGGATTTATGTCTCATTAAGTATCTCCTAATGTGGGGGTCCATGCCCGAAGGAAACCAAGCTTTGAGCTGGTAAAACTCGTATTGTATACTTATATTCTCAGGGCTTATTCTTAGGATGCCTTCCCTTCCTTGCATATGACAGAAAAATTTTGCATAGCATATGCTCACGACTGTATTCCCCGATTATTAGTCGAGTGGAGGTTTTTGGAAAAATGTAGGAGGAAACAAATGACCTTCAAACGAAATGTCGTCTGTCATTTTCGGGACCATTGGGTTTTCTAGCTTTCTTTCCAAAATGATTTCAGGTCATATCGAATTGTTTCCTTTAGATTTCTTTTACGTAATATAATAAATATATTATACTTAAAGCGTATCATTATAGATATTATCTGCTCTTACTTATGTTTATGTTCCAGGAGATTCTAGGCACAAACGACACTTAACAGTCTTTATCCCTCAGATTAAGTTATAACCAGTAATATAACTGTCATTTCATTTATCTTGTCCATTCTCGGTCTATATTACCTTAATCCTAGTTCAGATGCCTGGGAACGCGCTTTTGAACAAGTTCTCGATGCTAAAGTGTCTGCAATAAGTACTGAACGCTTATAAAGTCATTATTAGGTGGAGGGGCGTACTTGGATTGATTGAAGGGCCTGAGGCCATAAACTGAACGCATTTTAGGGCCCAGAATAAAAGGAAATGCCGTATTGATATGAGTTGCAATATCAAAGAATCGTGAATAATAAGGGCATATCTTCACGGAGGTCGAGGAAAAAGCTGCGCACGTATTACTGGAATGCAACGGGCTTGGAATCTCAATACTTTTGAACGCCTGTGTCGCTCCCGGGAGTCTTCGGTAACGCCAATTAGCTGGTGGTCTAGTGGAGTTAGGATGGCAGGAGTGACGTCATTCCCAATCTTATGGAAAATATGCGCCTGTGACGGTATGCAAACTTACTGTGTATTGCTGTAAATCCTGTGAAGAAGACTGTAAGAGTTAGTGTATATCATTATAATTTTGGGGTTTTATAGATCGAAAAGTGCAGAACAAGCGTCTTCTGATTCACATAACAAAGAGATTAAGCTTTTTCGAAAATTTCCTTTAATTCTCTTGAGAATTATCTGCCTTTACACCGTCGATCACCAAACAGCATCTCCCAAATTTTGGTCCTGTCCTCAATCCGTCCCTCATCGCCTGTCATCACAGTAGCAATAAAAATTAAAATAGTGCAAACGACGTACATAATCAGCTGCATTTATTCCATCAGAAAGTGTTTGCGTGAAGCACGAAGGTGGACACCGGGAGTATTAGAGCATGAAGCTATTACTACTTATAACTTATTGATGTGGTGTAAATCTGGAAATAATAGCGGATTTCATCTCATTGATTCACCATCTTCAAGGTCACTGCTGGATATTCGCACCAAGCGATGATAAACTGCGCTAAGTTCGCATCGCAAAAAAGTGGAACCCCTCCTAACACAGTGCCTGTGTCCCCAGATACCTACAACATCGATGTCCTTATGGCCGAAGTTGGCTTGGCACCTAGCCCGTAGCTATCAGTCCCTGGATCTTATCAGACTGAGGTCAATTTCAAGCCCATTTCACATTAAAAATCCGCTTAGCGAGGCAGATATTTCGTTGTAGTAAAATTGTATCCACATTATTCAGCCAGTGCTTCAGCGAATGCTAAATTAAGAGCAAATTTTCACCCAACCGAATCTTCTAATGATAATACATTCATACTAACCTGTAACAACACATAATTAACGACTATTGTACGCAAATGCTCTCATAATTTCTACTCCAAATATCTGCATACATTTCCTCATGACCCAAAAGCTGATGTTTACATTTCTCTCTACAAAATTCCTCTAACGGGGCTTCTATACCGATGGCTTAAGTAAGAAAATGGCTTGATTCTTCGGACTTAGCCATGTAGTGTAAAGGAAGCAGATCTTTATTGACTTGGACCTGAGCCCATAGGAGTCAGACTGTGAAGTTAAATGCTGTGGAAGCTAATTCTAGATTCTTTTGCGGAACGGTATACTTTCTTTTGATTGTGATTATTTGAGATGATTTGGTCAATGTCCTAATTTTGAAAAATTACATTGGTTTATTGGTCGATATAGCGTTTCAAAATAGATTTTGTAGTTTGATTTGCCTACCAACGTATCCATTGAAGTGCAGGTTTGCTTTGACCTATAAAACTACTTCGGGATAAAAAGCAACATTTTTGAATGTCTTTGAACTCGAAAACTAGTTTAGAGACATAAAAAGTGTTGCTTTGATCTTGATAGAATCAACAAAACCAAAATAACAAAGACCAAAACATAAAAACAAAACTGTACTAGAAAAACTATTTTCTACAGAAGATAATAAGATAACAATTCAGAAAATCTTTCAAAGAAAATATCCTAAAGCAATAACTACACATCAACTTAGAAAAGAGGATGTAACAAGAAGTCTGTAACATTTACACAACATTACTATCCTCACGGTATAAGAACCAGGAAACAGGTGTGCAAAATCGCGGGTACCCAGACTACCCAGCGGCTATGGGACGCCCGTAATGAGACGATGCATCGGATAATGGACTATTTGTTAACGTTCACACGTTGCTGTGTGACCAATTGTTATGGTTTATAGATGTGGGTACCTACTTTTATTCATATATGAGCAATACCTTTAAGGTTTTATGAAGTCAATAGGTATGTATAACAGATTTAGCTAGCGCATTCATCTGACCACTTCACTTTGGATGAATCACATTTTCCTTCTCAATGTCCTCCAACCTCTCTTACTCCAAGATTCCACTGCAAGTTTTTTACACCCTTTGTTTAGGCAATGATACATATTCCAGTGGAAAGGTCATAGTTTAAAAGTCCTAAAAATTGGGTGGCCACCTAAAGCCCGTCGCAACTTCCAAAATGCAAAAATGTTGTTGTCGATTTTCTATATAATTTATTCATTTGTTTAGGCATTCTACACATAATTGAAGGGTTATATTCTGGCTTCAGAGTGGTCGAGTGGTTTTTAGGATCCTAGTAGCTACGATATTTCCACGGGTATATATTTAATTTCCTAAACATGTGGGTGTGGAAAATATGCTGTCCAGTTGTATTGTCACAGAATAGGTAATGGTATATAGGTATTATAATTTCTTAAAGCTGATGTGGTGATGATTACAAAAGTTAATTTAAATCAGTTTTTTGTCGCAATCCCTGGCCTCCAGCGAACAACCCGCAAAAACCTGCCCTCTTCTTCCAAAGTCTGAATTCTTTTATTTTGTCATGGCCTATTATCTCATGTTTAGTTTGACAGACATGCAGACGATTTCAATTAATATCGTTTAAGGAGAACAATAAACTCCTGAACAAAACAAAGGATGTATTTACAGTGGTAGGTATGTACAGACTCTTCCCTGTAACAACTCAAATCTTTCATTACTAGAACAGTAGAACGGCAAGACACTAAGCGTGGAGTTTGTTTACAAGCTGCCGACCGAAGTTAGACTGAGACTTATAAATAAGTCTAGACTTAGTTAAGGCTAACTCATAACTTATTGTACTATTTGTTTTCCTGTTACTGTATTTATTGTTTGGATGATTTACTGATTTATGTTTTGCTTTAGTTGAAAGTGATATAATTTTACTAAATTCAAAGACTTAAAGGAATGTAATATAATAGATGAGTTAGAATCTTTATTTTGCTTATTAAATATTCTTGCTTAGGAATATTTGTAATTGGCCTGTATTTATCTTAGTTTAAAGAATAGTTATTTGTATTAGGCTGTTGATTTTCCCAATAAAGATAATTAAAAAAAAATGTATAATGTTTTGTTATGATTTCCTGGTAAAATATAGTTGTGTTCCAAATATGTACTCAAATGATATAAACCTTAAATATTTATTTACACAACATATAGGTATGACTATTAATCCTACTCATAATATATTTATAATACTAAATTTTACTTGTATTTATAAGTAATGGACCATCTCTAAATTATATTTTAGGGTATCTCTAATTTGAATACAAAACAAACGAAAAATAATATTGAATGTTGTAGGTAGGTACACATTAAAATGTTGCTTATTTATTATTATAGTTTTGTTGCCAATAAACCTACAGAAACATGTTTGGAATAATATAAAAATTTCATACAAAATTATTAAATAACTTTTGTCCGGAATGATTTTCTTTAATAAAACACGAGTGTAATTTATGTCAATTTAGATTATTATTTATCACCTATAATTATACCTAAAGATAGATACGTTGTTATCTATAATGACGTACTTCGGTTGACATTGTTTATTATAATAATATTCTAATATCACATTATTATTGCTATAATTGCATATGCATGTGTCATTTGTCAGCGATCTTAATTAATGGTGTTGCTGAGTAATTTAAATAATAAATAAAAATGACGCAAGTTTCTATTTTGTCTTCATTGAATATTTAATGTTTTTCATCCAGGGGTGCGATTTTTGAATGTCACCGGTGAGCTTGAACGGTTTTTAAATCTCATACAAAAGCGTTTTCATGCATATGTCTAGAATAATCAGATACCATGATGATAATTGAACATTTCCAAGTTAATGTTCTCTAAAAATGCTGCTCGTCCTGTTAATTGATATGAAAATTAGGTAACAGTTTCGCCGTAATAAGAGCGAGCTTACAATCTCACATCTTGCTTTAAGAAAACATTAAAAAGAAATAAATCATAAACATTAAAAAACCTCTTTCACGCACCAAATCCAACAAACTCACAAATTATATAACATCACAACTTCACAAGCATCGCTTATCTCACCATCTTTCCATTTCTCTTAACACTAACCATTAGAAATGTTAATGTTACCATTTCTAGACCACACCTGCCTTCAGGGTAATTAATAGACATTATTTAAACATCTTCATCGTGTACCTGCTAAGTGTGATCATTTATAATCAGTGCCTTTATAGTTATTTTTCTTAAAAGAGATTTTTAGTTCTTTATCAGAGAAATGTAATGAAGAAAGTGTGTTAGTGTTGTAATTTGTATATTTCATGTTATCTTTTAGATCTAATTACGAATATTATGTCTAAAATGGTGTGAAAGATGTTACAGAAATCTTTTTATTTAGGTTGTCTGTTATCAAGATTGTCAAGAACAGTTCATGGATTTTCATCCGGTTTTTACTTTTTACTTACTTTAATTTAGTAAAAAAAGGAATCAAAATTACACACCTATTTGGAATCAATTAGGACATCGCTATAGTTACAAGCCGATGAAATTTGTCGTTTCTAGATTAAATCATTAGCAATTCCTCTTCTGATAAGAGATATCATAATCATCAGCTTATATAGGTCCAACAGGTGTATTGTCGTTAGTACACATGGCACATGGTACATTTGGTAGACTTAACAAACGCATGAGACTTTCTTCTTCATCGTATCCAGGTTTCATCACGACGTTTTCCTTCAACGTTTGAAAGCAGTCCGGTATTACGTAAATATGTTACAAAAACAATGATGAGATTGACATAAAAATAGCAATTCATGTTAACATTGCAGATATCATACTTCTTTGCCATTCAAGGTCAAAATTATTAATATTCCGTCAGACCACAGAAGACAAAACAAACGTCTCATCTCAGCTAACTCAACAAACCCAAAGTTGTTACTCTCCACACTTCCCACATTCCCACCATTGTATCGTATCACATAACCCTTTGCTATCTAAGTATAGTTATTACAGCAGAAGAGCATCCCGTCGGCCATGCCATCATTAGACCGCATCCATCTCTGTCGCGCCAATAATTACTGCGCAGCACACGCGCATAGACAAACCACACCGGTTTTTGGTGCAAGCCTTGAGCGGGAGATCTGATTCATACGTGGATGAATTGTTTACTTGCCTTTACTTCTTAGTTGGAGACGGTGATGGCTTTGAAACATTAATTCTTTTAAGTCCACCACTGTAACTTCTGTAAACCAGGATCAACAGCGGCGTCCATTCAACGAGACAAGAATTGTCTTGTCTCATGAATGGACTCCGCTGGACTTCATTGGAAGTCCAGCGAACTGGGGGGATGACTGCAATTATGGAACCCGCGCTAACTTTAATCATAGAAGATCTTGGAGAAGTAGGAAATCTTGGTAGAAAATTGCAACAGGGTCTATCTATGTGTATAAGGCAGTCTAGGCCGACTAAGACATGTCATAGGTACCTGCTTAATATTCGTTTTCTCCCATTGTCTCTTCTTTTATTTTTGATCCCTGTCCTTTTCTTCATCAATTTCCATTGAGTAGTATTAATTATTAGTATCAGTTCGTTTAAGAAACACTTTGTTAACTGATTTTCATGTTCGTTTAATAAATAAAAGCTATGTTCTACATAATGATCATAAAAGCGAGGCGTGTATTGTACCCACTGTCCATTATAAGTGGCGACGGGCTCACCCCCCGTCACACTGGACAGAGTTTCGGTACTACTGGTGAAACGTGGATATTCTGAGGTTTCAGAATATCTCTGACTACCCGCTCGGGGAATATAGTCGTGAGCATATGCCTATGCCTATGATCATAAAGAAATCACATCGACTGCTTTCCAATTTGCACTTATAAGCTGTTGTCGGTTGTGCTAACCATATCTCCAACAATATGATTACATCACGTTCATTAAAACATCTAGCCAATTTTCTTCAAGCAGCAGATTTCTTGAGATAATAGAGTAATTACGTAGTTCTTCCTCGAGTAAACCCACGATTACCGCCTCGCTTCCTATCTTTACACTATACACCAATTTTTTACTTTGCACACCCAAGAACTGGGAAATCCGGTGTCGGTGTCATATAGACTTCCCTATTACATATTCTATGACGCAATATCGGTGTGAGTGAGGAAAAAATGATACGTTTTTGTGGTTAAAATGTATCATGTCATTCTTGCGTTGATGATCTTTGGTATAGTGGTGTAACGTGATATTTGATTTGATTTAACTTCATAATGACACATAGCCATAATCGGATATTTTCGTATTATTATTTACATCTTGTTCTTGTTTTTCCTGTTTATGTAGCACATGGTATATGCTGATGAACAATGATTTGCAGCTGACCAATTTCAGGCACTGTTTTTCCATTGATTTGTAATCGTTGAATACCTAAGTCACTCCATGTGACTTATTTATTATTATTATAGCAGCTGTTGCTGTCCCACTGTTGGGCAAATGCCTCCTTCTGTTCTTCCATGTGTCCCGGTTTTTCGCTTCGATATGGCCAATTCTTGGAGAAGCCATCGATTTCGTCCCGCGATCTTCATTTACATAACAAATAATCTTTGTGAAATTCTGCGGCATAATCAAAAGATTGAAAGATAGGTTATACTGACACCTTCAACAATTGATGCTCTAAGTATAGAAATCAATTAAGGACAATTGTTGAACATGTGAAATACAGTAGTGAGTACAGGAGAGGGAATACCTACAGTTTATCAAATCTAAAAGTTTCTCCAAAGATCGTTAACCGCTGTGCAATTTTTCATTAAGTTTCCTAACCCCTGCTGTAATATTAGCACAATATTCTATTAGCATACCCGTCTATCAGATGTTGTGGTTGAACGCAATGTCTTCCGCTCTGTTCAGTTGGCAACAGGGTCTGATGACAAAGAACACGATTTGTCATATATATTTTGTTATTGTGGTTTTTCTTAATGTTTTTTTAAGAGCTGTATTTTTTGTAGATCCAAGACCACGATTGTCATGTGGTGTTGAAGTCTTGTTACAAGTGATAATGGATTTATTTCGTTTGAGTCGTCGATAACTGATTGAAATCTTCTTGTTTGAAGTATGAGCAAGAAAACAGCAGTTTTCTTGATTTCAGTCAATGCAATTTTTCGTCTGCCCTGGTTTTAACTACTGGGTGACATATTTGTCGAATGCAACGCCATTTCTTTGTGTAGTGCGGGCATCGGCCCACCAAACTACCATCGCGGGCCCAGTGCGAATTCGTAGAAGCAAGTTAGTGGTTAACTTGCTGACAGAGAATTTTCTCTATATAGCCTATGATGCGTTAGCGTATATTTTCTTTGCCTCTGACCTGGCTTAACAAATAGTTACAATGCCATCTGACGGAACTAACCATGACCAACTGCTTACACTGTCACCCATCCAAAGACTGACCGGTCGGTCCTGATCGTTTCCAGTACCGAATATATCCACTACACCAACGTCTTAGGTTCCAAAAAATGCTAACAATTACCTTGGGAGTCTTCTCACTGTACAACATGGAATTCAATCTCACACTTGCTAAAACAAAAACCATAAATGAAACAAGAATATACCCCTGATTGTAATAAGCCGCGTATTGGTGCAAATTGCTCAGTCATCGGCTCACCACATGCGCAGGAGTGCCCTCGAGTCGAGTGCGCGTGGGCAAGCGTCGCGGTGGGCCTTCTATACAATTACTGTCCCTTACAGAAGTCCCTAGCTTAACTCTTATCTTAACGACATAAGCATGATCGTTGGGTATTCTGCTGGACTTTATTTGCCGGACGAGATTTGAAGGGAAACTCTGGGTGTGCCAAAACATTTATTTTTATGAGCTGTAATTGATGGAAACAGCAAATTTCAGGCAAAACGCCTTATGATCAGTTTACATTTGGTCATCTGACCTTTAGAAGCTTACGGTTTAACTTTCGAGTTGGATGTGAAAATTGATTCAATTAACTTCGAGATTTTGATGGTACTTATACACAATCATGGCATGAGGTTAAAATAGCACTCTTCTTTTGGCCGCAATGGTAAAACGGACTATAGAATTTCCCGCACCGACGTCTGCGCTGACTTTAAAAAATTAGTTAATCCAGAGCATATTCTATCTGTGTGCCATATTTCATCCAAATCCGTCCAGCCTTTGATGTGTGACTGAGACACACACACAGTGTGTGATTTCTCGTGCTTCTAGGAAACACTAAGTCTTAAAAACATCTTAAGCGTTGTTGTTTTAACAACGAATATCTAGGATTTCTTGACATACTACAGATAGACTAAACCCAAATTCCTTAGTCGTATCGCAAACTAACGAAAAGGAATTTCATGGGCAATGGTTCTGAGTTAGAAACGTGTTTAAAGACGGACAAAATGTCGCACTAACCTACGAATGTCATCAACATTACGAACTAGTGAATATGACCCGTCACGTACTTATCGCAGGGCTGTCGCAGGTTGCTTCGGCGAGGCTATCGCGGCATGTCTGCGCGTGCGCACCAATTGCGATCTCGTTGACAACCCTGGCTAGGGTTGGTGCTAGGAGTTGGAATTTTGATTGGGATATTTCGCGGTAATCTTTACGAATTTTTTTTTTACATCTGTACTTCCGCTTCTTCGCTTTCCCCAAAGTAACGCATGATTCAATTAGTTATTTTAGTTTGTTTATTTCTTTTTTCGTATAATTTTTTTGTCAAGTTAAAGAAGGTAAATGTTAGAATTTCAGCAATTTTAGCAAATCTAATCATGATTCTGCTGTACCTACTTTCCAATAGCTATAGGTAGAAAATCGCAAAAAAAAATAGACGTCCAGTGCTGGACATAAGCCTTTCAAGGATCGCCACAACGACCATTACTGCGCTACCCTCATACAACTTGTGCCCATCGCCTTCACCTAACTACTTAATTGATTTATTGTTGTCAGTAAAATTCTTGCAAGATGACAACCCTGACTCAGGTCAGGATAACGGTGGCATTTGTTTGGGTTAGGAATGATAGAGGCAAAACGTGCTTTGTTAGTATTTTATGTTTAGGCTATCAAGTTGCGAGGACCTAGCCTGTAATGCTATGCGTCTCACATACGACGAGAACATAATATGTATGTTATTATTGACTATTAAATTAGAATCGGTTGTGTTTCTGAAACTTAACTTGAACATTAAATTTGGGGAAAAATATCTGCCATTTCATACATTCTGTTCGGGTACCCATTGCAATTTTTTATGGAACAACCGACACTATTACTATTGATTCACTATTGATTCCATGTAAAAGTTGTTCAGTTTGATGGTCGCAGAGCACCCCCTTAATTATGTGACGCATTCTGTAGTTGTAAAGTAATTGCCGCTGTAATAATTGTAAACTAAGAAATATCGGAAAGTACAACGCTGCTGTAAGAACCCGTTACAATGTTATTCATTTCTACAGACTCCAGACGAAACTCAAGATAGATGATAAGCCCAGAATGCAATGAATCACATAACTTATTTGTCGTTTCTTTTTTGCAGGTAAGTTCAGAAGCTCCCTGTCTTAGTCATAGGAAGATAAGCATTCGAGTTTGTTGTAAGTATTGATGAGGTCTTTTTGTTTATGAAATATGATAGTACTGATAATATGAGGCTATTCAGTCATAAGAACTTGTTTCTTTATCGCAAATGTTAGGACAGACATCGGCAGTGTTGAAGAGCAGTTTCGTTTGGCAAGAGATAGGCAGGGATATGCAGGGCAGACTGCCAACCACCAGCAATGGAGAGGAACCTAAGTCGTTCTCCTATCGTCTGTCAGAATGAGTTGGAGGTCAGAGGGATTGGAGATTGAAAAGACAGCAACTTGGCTCACCTGCAAAACCTACTAAGCCAACACAGCAGAGCACGTCCAAGATTTTTGATCAATGATTGAATACTCATCAATAGGTATCTGTTATTATTTTGTTTTGGGGGCTTGGACAGACTTGCGCCTATGCCATGCATAGTTTTGTCATAAATACACTATTTTAGCTTCTATATAGGTGATTCCCAAGAGACCGCTGCTGGTCTTTCATGTCAGAAACTAAAAATAGTGACAAAACTATGCAACAATTTATTTCAAATTAAATACGGTTTCAAAGCAAAACAATAGAAAATCCAATGTAAGCCTAACACCAAGAGGCTTGTTCGTTCAGTCCACAATTACCACTACAACGCTAACACGGTTAGCAATGCGCGCGCGCACGTTGCGTCAGCGCAGTTCTGCGGTTTTAAGTTTAGAACTCTATTTGTGTTGGTTGAAAGCTAATGTCAATATTTTTGATTAGTTGACTTCCGGATTTTAGTTTGGAGTACGTTTGCTATTTATTTGCTGATCACCACTTTACAACCTAACTGAATGACCAGGCAGTTAGTTATTTCTCTCCCCTCCGGACGGAAAGCGTCAATTTTCGTCCCGCTGCGCTAAACGAAGTTGCCGCTTTCCACCTCCGTCGATGAAAAAAATAGTACCTATACTATTACTAACCTCGGGTGTAATCTACTATCTCATCTTCTATACTTATAAAACAGTTCCGTGTCCTGACTAACTGACTGATATAAATCGCAAAGCATGAACAGCTGAAGATAAGAAACATGACATTTAATACCGTCGATTTTGATTTACTCTTAGGGATTCTGTGTTCTCTTAACATATCTCCAACGGTGATTGACTGGTTCAGTAGTTATCTTCACGGACGCCGGCAACGCATACGTATCGACGATACACTGTCCGACTGGTCTGACACTACTGCCGGCGTTCCTCAAGGTGGCGTTTTATCTCCTCTCCTCTTTTAAATTTTTATTAATAGTATTTCAAGTAACATTTCATCTTCCTACCACCTTTATGCAGATGATCTCCAAATTTACACACAGTCATCCCTAGACAACCTTTCACAGGCAATTGCTACGACGAATAGTGAGTTGGAACGCATCTCTGAGTGGAGTCGCAACTACGGATTAGGAGTTAACCCTAAAAAGACTCAAGTAATTGTAATCGGTAGTCCATGGTATATATCTCGGGTGGATTGGGTATCGCTGCCACTAGTCCTCTTTGACGGAACCCATGTTCCTTTCAGCAACATTGTAAAGAACCTTGGTTTGTACATGGATTCAACATTATCCTGGGTTCCACAACTAGAAAATGTTAAACGCAAAATGTTTGCGTCTGGTGGAGCGTTACGAAGGCTCCGTAATTTCCTTCCAACAGCCACCAAAACTGCGCTTGCGCAATCTCTTTTACTACCTGTCCTAGACTATGCTGATGTGGCCTATCTTGATCTCAACGAGGACCAATTAAATAAACTTGAACGTCTCCAAAATTTCTCCATACGGTTCATATTTGGTCTTCGCAAATATGACCACGTTTCCGAATTTCGTGCAAAGCTCAAGTGGTTGCCCATCCGTCTTCGTCGAAACTTTCACATACTTTCTCTTCTTTACTCTTTTCTGTTTCTTCCCCTTACTCCCTCCTATCTCAAGGACCGCTTCACTTTTCTTCACGCCACCCATGACCGAGTACTACGATCGGCTAATAATCTTCTACTTGCTATGCCTTCCCACACCTCTTCCTTCTACGATAAATCCTTTTCTATTCAGTCCGTCCGTCTATGGAATGAACTGCCACTTTCTGTTAGACAAGCGCCCTCACTATCTATCTTTAAAAAACTGCTGAAAGACTACTATCTTTCGCTTTGACAATCTTCGCTTAGTTTGGTACCAACATTTTGAATAGTTTTACATACTTCTTATTACTTTTATAAGGTACCTATTTCTACAATTATTTTGTTATATTGAGTATGTATGTATTTATGTATATATTTATACTTTATGTAAATTATAATATTATGTATCAACTAGTAGGTACACCGCCGTAGCATTTATCTCATGTAAGACTTCTTCCATCCACTGGTTGTCTGGAAGAAATCACTTTTAGTGATAAGGCCGCCTTTTGTACCCTTCTTGTTCGTGTATATTGTTGTTGTTGTTTTTTTTTTTTTTTTGTATTTTTGGTGTGCAAATAAAGAATATTTATCTTATCTTATCTTATGACATTTTGAATAAATCGGATGATGGAGGGGTGCTCTATGGAAGGACTTTGCGAAAATCAGACTCTGACGGGGTGCAACGGGGTTATAAAGTTTTTCACAAAGTAAACAATGCTACAGCTACAAACTAAGCTAAGTAGTTGTAGCAAAGTTCCTGAACGACTGGATGTAGGAATATGGTCGATGCAGGTTATAAAAAAAAAAGATCTGGACGAATCATTTAAGTCTTGTAGCTTTTCGTGGAGGCTTGAAAATACTTTGATAACTAGTTGACCACCACCACCAAATAAAAGGGGCCAGTGTAGTGACTGGGCCAGCCTAGTAACTGCGATATTGTGGAGAGGAATGGCTTACAGTCAAGTTCACTACAGTATACTAGATCCTAGTTCCCCAAACACCCAAAAGTAACTTTTTTTGACGGCCCGATGTGCCTGCTGATCCGAGGGTCGCAGGTTCGAATCCTGCAAGGGGCAAATATTTGTACCTATGAGGAATATTTGTACCCGAGTCACCGATAATTGTATTCTATATCGCTGTCTAGTCATCATAATACAAGTCCGGGGTTTTCTGTTTCTTTAAATGAGACTAGATAATCTATATGTGACGATGTCCAAGTTATATTTACTTATATTTCATCAACACAATCACCCTAGCAGTATTTCCTAACAGGATACATAAGCTGACAATATTTCAGAACCAGCTAACGACGTGCTAAGTCCAGAACGCCATTAAACAAGAACAAGTTGTTGATGTTACGACAAATATGACTTAGAACCTCCTGCTTGAGTGTCCAGGAAATGATAGTATTATGAAAAACGTGGACTTGCTAGTGGTGGGATTATGATAGCAACAGAAAAGGCACGAGTGGATATATGTTTTCAAACGTTTTATCATTATATCGATATTTGTTTTCACTATGGCTGTCGAGAAGTGCTATGTTTTCCTGATCAATGAATCTATCTCCAAATGGGTCTAGAATTTTAGAACTTATCATAAAATGATGTGTTCCATTGACGATGAAAACTTTTAAGGGAGGGATAATTTTGCAACCCTCGTGTCGGTGGAAGACGGAGCGTTACAAAACAAGCAATGGAACGCTGTTACTGAATTCGTCATTTGCCTTCCTCGTTTCATACTACGGCGGACGTGCTGGTTTCCTTACGATGTTTTTCTTCACTGTTTAAGAATATCCGAAATCATAATTATACCATAATTTGCCCAATGAATATTGAAGATACAAGGAAAATCAAGATTTTTGTATAGGTATATTATCAGGAAGGTGGCATAGTTATTGTCTGTAAATTACCTTCATGTGATGTCTACTTCTTTGGAAAGAGTATCTATGCAGTTTGTGAAGATTATGTTTAGAAAACTCCGGTACAAATTGCTGAATCTATTAATGTTCATAAATAACCTACTTTGATGATGATCCTTGAATTGAAGAGCTTCTTAAGTAGATACACGTAAAGAATTAACTTATTTTTAGGCGCGGACGGTGTCGGACGCTCGGCGGAGTAACAACTCTGTTTCGAACGTTCGTCGGTCTAACTCCTGAGGATGCTCCTTGGATGAGAGAAACACGTGTAGAGTAGAAATTATTTGGTAGGCAGGTTGTATTGCATAACGTAATACAACTTTGTCTACTAGGTATTTAGAAGCGGAGGTCTCGATTCAATCGTTACATCTATCTGTTAGTCATGGATTTCCGCAAAGTAACTCCTGATTCAATTAATAACTTATTGTATTTTCAACAAAGTATCCGCTTCCGCGTGACCTGTTTCTTGATTTATAATCTATTCTGCCACAGGTATGCCAGAGGTTAGTCCACAATAACCAACACCTACGCCCACTACGTGTCGTCTGTCGTTTCTCTCGGCAACGCGCACGCGCGAGCTTTATGATTTTCGCGCGTCCATATTTCGTGCGCGCGCGCCGCCTAACGGTCCGGCTAGGGTTGCCAGCCCATTCCGCTACAATTTATGTGACAGATTAATTTATGTCCTCGTTGCGGTTTGTTGTTTGGAAGGGTTATTAAATTTTTGTTGCTTGCAACATTCCCACGGAATGAAACGTTGGTAATCATGGTGTTATCATGAGCTATAGGAGGTTGTGGATGGATGAATTAATAAATCGGTCAAAGGAAAGGTATATTTATGCGATGAGAATTTCATACTTACTGCTAGGTACCTACAAAGGTATTAAGGCATTAACTTATTGCTATAGATATGTATACTAATACATATAATGTTGGTTTAGGTAAACTCAAGCAAACTAATAAAGTAGGTACTGGGAAAATTTTGCTTTTTGTAGTTCATCGTTATCTAGTTTATAAAAAAAATCGAGTAACAATCCTTAACTGAGCCTAAAAAATTTGTATTCTCTAAAACGTCTAATTATTATGCAGTATAGGTAGTTGATCCGCGTCTTTTTTTGTGAAAATTGCTCACATAAAGTATTGGATTCGTTTTCAGATGTTAGGACATGTTAAAAGAAGTCCAAATATTGCAATGATTCGGAAACCTCTTTCGTTTGTTGGACAACGTCATTAATGAAGGACATATTTCAAGTTACAACAGTGTCCTACTAGAAGTGTTAGAAAACCCTTGAATAACGGCCACTAAAATAAACCGACTTAAAAGCATAACCTTTAACGTGTCTCTGACCCTACAGCCTAGATTGCATCTGTCATCCCACGCAAGTCATATGATCACCTGCCAGTGATATGACACCAGGACTGTCATGGTCCAGGGCCACGGAAATGAGACCGCCTGAGTGCCACGGTGATTGCACCTTGTACCTTTATATTAGATTTATGTTTGTACTATACAGATTATTCAATAGTTACGAGTGTTACTACTTTAAACTTTGACTACTTATATGAGGACTGGTAACGCGTGTAATTCTACTAACAAACATTTCTTCCACTTTTTGCGGGGGGCGAGGTAACATGCAATCCGCAACTTTGGATTTTATTCCCCATAACTTTAGATTCTAATTTTGAATGTTAAAAATCATGAAAAGTAGTCTCGTGTGAAACCCAAACGTTGTAAGTTCTAAATTATTGTTTCACAATTATAGGCTGTTTCGTTTAGTGATAAGGTATCAATTTGATCTTATATCGTGGCAGAGGGGAGATGCTACCGCAAGGCGAGTCGTTATAATAAATAATCAAAGACTGTAAAAGATACAGCGCACTCTCCCGATTTCGCACTTTATTACAATTTCGAACTTTGTGCTTCAGAAACGACGAACTAAAGTGCATCTAATGTCAATACGCGATGTATCTCATGATATGAAGTACCTATATGTGGTGTGTGAGTGACTGACCAAATCCAGAATAATGTGATAAGCTGATAAGTGATCGGTGTAAGTTGAAGGATGTGTGGTAACCAGGATTGACAGAGGTAGCTTACCAAACCATGGTCACGTACCGCCGAGCATGCATGAGAGTAGACTTACTAGGGAGATTTATAGATCCAATGTGAGTGGAACAGTCGAGAGAGCGTCCGAGGAGAACTTACCACGTCCAAATGTCCAAAACCGATGTCATGACGGGATGTATGAATTGGATAAGGCGAGAGAAGTATGTCATACATAATCATAGTGATAAAAAATCAATCTAACTATAATTTCATCTTCGCGAAACTGGTATAGGCCCAGCCGAATCGAGGTGCATTCAATGAAATGATTTTTTTTTTCAAGTAGGTTCTTAAATTATTTTATTGCGTGTACGAACGAAGTCGCGGATTGTCACCAAACATTGTCTCGCAATGAAGATATACGCCAGAAAACTAGCTTAAACCGTTCTATTACATCAATACCTTTCACTAACACAGTTCCGCGTTAAAATTAATTTTCAATCTATGACAACGATCAATGCAGCCATATGCAGGATGTAATAAATTGCAATTACAGCTATTATAGTTAATTACAGCAAAGCACGATGTTTAGAGGCGTGCGTTATTTATCACTTAATTAGTGCACTGGCGAATAGGGTAATTGATACAGAAGGTTGTTTTAAGCTACTGTGTTACCTAACTAGATAACTAATTAATACAGACAAGCCCGAAGATAAGATAAGATAAGATAGTTATTCTTCCCAAAGAAGAATCGATTTATATTTTTTTACATTACTTGTATTCTCATTGTCAGAGACAGGACAATACCTATGTCACCTTCCTGTAGGTTACCAATTGACTGAAATAATGTCAAATACTCAATTGATATAGCGCACCAACGAGATTTGCTTAGGCAGGACAACTAAATTGGTTATCTACACTGCTATCCAAGACCGCAGCCGGTGCAGTTATTAGGCAAAAAAAAAAGATCTTGGAGCGTTCACACACGATGACGCATGGACGCAGCGGCAGACGTCAGACCGTCATTTGTGAAGAAAACCGCACGTAGAAGCACACACGGTGACGCATTGACGCACCGGGTGTGGTTCTATGTACTGACATCTGCCGCTCCGTCAGTGCGTCATCGTGTGTGAAAGCACTTGCCCTATACCCGAATAGCGGAAGATAAAATAAGAAGATACTTAATGCCTACCAAAAGTGCATTTTCTCGTCCAGCATTTGCATTATTTCAAGGGTATATTACGTTACACCCTTGAAATAAGCTTAAAAATCACACAACAATTAGGTAGGTAATAAAGCTTATTTGCGTAACAACCAACTTAAATTTAAAAAGAGTAATCTTATTTAGTTATGAAATTCTAGTCTTATAAATCCTAATAATAAAGTACGGAATTAAAACCTCTTTTACAAATTCGTTGACTTGAAATAACTATCGTTTATTTAATGCTATGTTATAATAAAATGGCGGATAATAACACTTATAAACCTCCTCCTAAATATAACGAAACAAGTGTCAGTGGCGACGAGAATTTGCATAAATCTGCTACTGTTTAGTGACCATGCGCCCGCGCAGTCGACACCATTACCATATTAGTAGTAACGTTAAGGAATGACCCATCTGGAAATGTTACTAAATAGATGTCGTGTTTGTAAATGGTACTTTTATCGGAGAAATAGAATTTGATGTCTTATTTCTGAACCAGAATATTTACGTTTTGTGAACCATTGCTGTAAGGTTAGGTTATCGTGCTGACAAACAAACCATCATTAAATACAACCAAGCTTCGTACTGAACAAATATAAATATTTGTTGTTCCATAGAAAACGTCGGCAAAAGATTAAATTTTTTCGCGATTTCTACACCACTAGATTTTAATTAGTAACGAAACTTTAAGGGTGTGTTCAGACCGTGAATCTGAACTGCGGAACTGCTGAAGAGCGGATCGGCCTATCGATTTACTATGAGAGGTCCAAAAAAATTTTTCTTAGGGAAAGTTGTTCACGGTCTGAATACACCCTTAAAGTTTCGTTACTCATTAAAAACTAGTGGTGTATACAAGGTGTTACAAAAATACAAATAAACCTTTAAGGGGGTGGTATAGACCATCAAACTGAACAACTTTCACTATGGGACCAACATCGAAATCACGAAAAATAAAATTGATGTTCCATAGGTACTCTACAAATCGACTAGAGCTAAAATATGTATGGGATATGAATATTTTTTTTGCGTTTTCGATGTTGGTCCCATAGAGAAAGTTGTTCAGTTTGACGGTCTAAACAACCCCCTTAAGAGTTTAAAAAAAATATTCTTACTTATGTTACACCCTGTATTAGCTTAATAATTAAAGTTGTTCAGTTTGATCACATAGTACGACCGTAAATTTGATGGTCTGATGAAATCCACTTAATATGTAACGCATTTAAAATTATACTCTAACTTTCACACTCGTACTTTTAATTTTAACCCTTTCTCTGGCAATTAGAAACTTAACTGAAATTAAAAATAGAATTTAATCAGGTCGGCCATCACTTTCTCACATTTTACCCTTTCTGGGACAATTTTATTTTAATCGCATGCACCTTACCACACACTTCGCAATATTTGAGGCTTGAATTACACCTACCGAAGAATGCCTGTGAATCAATGTATTTTTATCCTTATTCGGTAGCTTTAAGAGTACATACAGGAGTCTTATTTGGTATGAACTGTAGTAAAAAAGTGAGTGGGTCAGCGAACAGGTCCACAGTTGGCATTTAGTTGGTGACACCAAATTAAATCAAAAGATACTTGTCTTGTCTCTGATATATTGCGGAATTATACTTCTCTGTGCTTTTTTACTTCGAGTTAAGTGTGTGGCAGTTACTTGTGTTTAATTTTATTTGGCGCCGTTGAGGATCTTAAGGAGACAGCGTAAGGCAGGGAAGACGAACCTTTTTTCCATCGCGTACGCATTTTCATTCGCCATCCATCATGAGATAAAGGCTAAAGTTAGGCTAAAGAATTGCTAAAGTAAAGTGGCAATGGGCGGGGCACATCGCAGCGTATCGGCCGTTGTTTCTTTGCGGAAGGCCTATATCCAGCAGTGGATGTGTAGTGGCTGATATGTTGATGATGATCATGACATCCGGTACAAAAGTTCTACACAAGTAAATCTAAATCTGATTTAATTTGGTTTTAATCACTACAAGGAGTGAAACCTCTTCTTTGTGAAGATTAGTAGAAACTTTTTCCTAAAATATCACGTTTCTAGGAACTCTGTCGTCTTTTGATTTCAGACCCAGAATATGTATTATCCTCTTATTAAAATCATTGCCTACGCTCTATAACAAGGAGTTGAGAAAGTGAGCGCAAAAAGGTTCCCCTTCTGTTTAAAGCCAGCCTCGATTATAAATGACAAGCTGTCACAACAGTAAGATATTAAGGTCCGTTTTGGCCTGATTAACCAAACATGGTGAGATTTGGCGGCGTTTGTTTTATTGAATGAGGCAAGAGCTAATAAATACAGTTAAAGCTTTATTTATTTGAAGTCTAGATAATGATCCGTGTATGGTTTGATCTAAGGCCCAATTTGAGCACGTTATGTACGTTGAAGAATATTTGAGACGTTTTTGTTTGGACTGATGAGAAATTATTCAGTGGTGCTCAAGCAGAGTTCGCTGCTATAACGAATTGTGAATTTCTTGTGGTAAGCATAGGAAACAGGCATGCCTGTGAGTAAATTAATTGTTCTGATTGTCAAGCGACGATCTTCGAGGCTTAGGCGATCTTCTGCTCCCGTGTCCAGCATTAGACTTGCTGATTGTCCAGGGTGCGTCTGATTATCCTGGGCTCAGTATGTTACTCGGGGAGTATCTATTCATTCTTTATGCGATGTAGCGCTCAATGTAATGTTTTTTGTTAGTTACAGCGCATTGACGATGATTTACGAATAATTGATCAAGCTACCTATGTTTTTGAATCAAAAATTTGAGATCGCTCTTCTCGGAAAGGTGGTAAAAAGTCATGACCTGTTTTCCGGAAAAAGGTTTTCGATGTCTGGTTAGTCCAGGATGTTATAGCGAAAACTTGGATAGTTGTAAAGAAAAAAAGGTCGGTTTTAGCTATGGAATGATATAAAAATTAAGACGAGGCATTTGGCCTACAGTCTACACTACAGCCTTCTCCATTCTAATCTTGGATATTGTTACACCGATTATCTAGACCCGATCGAAGAACAGCGTTTAATCTCGACTTATTTATGATTTTGGATAATTATTCCATGTTGTTTTCCTTCTCATTCTATTTCTTTAATTAAATTCGTTGCGAGTTCCAAGATTAGAGTCCTGGCTTGCTGGACTTCATTGTCTAGCGTTGTAAGTCGCCGCTGTTGATCCTGGTTTACAGGATGCCTTTGCCAAAATACGGTGCCGTCCGTTCTGAAGATTGTTTTAAAATGTATTGGCATCTTTCTACCTTTTTAAAGTCATCGGGCTCATTTCACAAAAGTATCTCGGTTCTATTTAAAACAACTACGTAGGCGGGTTTCATAACTCATCATAAGTCTTCTACTCTTCTGACAAGACAAATAATCTAAGCTACCATCTTAATTATTCTTTACGACTGTGTACATTAATATTGAGATAGGTACCAACAAACATGTCCATTCCACTTGTCAAATAGAAGATTAAAAATTTGCATAGTGTCGCTTACGCATATAAGGTTGAACCACTTCTAATACCATTATCTTTTATACAAATGTCAGTTCTATTGCAATTGCGTAAGGTCATTATTGTAATTTTATCAACTGTCAGGGATTAACTAAAGACAACCGACTACCTCCAGGAACACTTTTTCAATTCGCTTAGTTAATTTCTATCTCATGATCACAAATATTTTTTTCCAATCAGAGGTATATCAGCAAGACAAATGAATATCAACCCACGGTCTTCAAGCCACTGAGGTGGTTATTCTTTGATTATTGATTTAGAGATTTGTGCTTCAAGATATCAACGATTTTTAGAAACTTGAAATAAAATTCGATAAGTATAAAAGTATTAATTTCCTTTTTTGGCAGGTCATGCACTAACTTTTCTAATACTGGCTAGTCACGACATTTACAAAAAATGTATCGCTTTGTGCTATGGTCTAGGGCAGTTCGCGATTTCGCAATACGACCTACAATCGGAAGTGAGCTTTCTGAAATACAACAAAAACCACTGCAATACGGCTAATAAGTTCAGGAAGAAACCCAGGAGCGAACGAAGCATGCTCGAGATTTTTACCACAATATTATTAGGTCGTTATAATTAAATCCTGGAGCGAGCGGAGCCAGCTCGAGATTTTACTGCAATAATATGGCTAATACGTTTAAGACGAAAACCAGGAGCGAGCTCGAGATTTTTCGAAGCTCGAGATTTTTCTGCAATATATCTACGTACGCTAGGTAGGTCATTGGAAATAGTCAAAAATCAGTAGGGATGGACGCCGCGTGGGCCGTGGTGGTCCTTGCTAAAAAGATCGTCTTTGTACCATTCTTATTACCCCCCAGAACAGCTGTTTTACCCCCGCGGGGGTAATTACCCCCAGGTTAGGAACCCAGGGTCTAGCGGGTCTAGGTATGTCAAGGGGGTTATGGTGCTAGGTATGATATTTTGAAACCTTATAGTGTGTTAAACCTTTCCAACCGGCTTTCCTCATCAGACTGATGATCATGCCAGTTCATCACATGATCGCTCAAGCAGAATCAATGTGCCATTTACAGGTTTCAATATCAAAACGTCAAGTTACCTTCCTTGTGGCATGACAAAAAGATGTTCTTACCAATACAGTGGTCGGTCGACTGGACTTTTGTCGTATCAATCAATCTCGAGATCACTTATCTTCGAATTTGCGACCGGTTTGTTTCGACTGTAACGTGAGACGTCAATATTTTGCAATAAAAATTATTGTGTAATATTAAGCAATGCGGTATCGATTACACGTACCTGTTTTCGGACGATGCTACTCAAGTTCGCAACGTACATACTATACTGGGTGTAAGTGGGATCACACTCGATGACGCATTGACGGAGCGGCAGACGGATTGACGCACCTGTGTGCTTCTACGGACGAACGTCTGCCGTTCCGTCAATGCGTCATCGTGTGTGAACGCAGTTAACTTCAATGCTTTGTTCAGGGTTTTAGGATAAATAGTTGCATTACTTGAATTGCAACCCATGATATTGAACACCTTTACCAAAGAAACCTATAGGAAATTCGAAAAAAAAATTGACTTTTCATTGCTTTTCATAGTTAAAAAATAGTGCTATAGGTTTCTTTGGGTAAGTTGTTCTGACCTACCGTGCTTCAGATCATCAAATTGAACAACTGTCACTAAGGGACCAACATTGAAATAGCGAATACACAAAATCTGCTATTCCTTACATTTGAGTCAAGTTGCCACTGAAATGTTCTCTGGAACAGCAGATTTTATTTTTGCGATTGCAATAATGGTCTAAGCATCTTATAAAACTAAATATAGGTATTAAAGTCTTTACTTTAGATACCATTCAACTTTAGTGCCGATAAAACAAAGTGATAACAAAATATTTCTTTCCTTTCAGGTAAGGTTCCCAATCGAGGCACACCCACGACCGGCAGACGCATCTTCTCACACAATTTAAACGTTTAAATCCTCAACGACCCACTTCACAGGTGAAATGGACCCAAAAACGCCATATTTGTTTTAAAGGAACATAAATTCTGTTGATCGTGTGAAAACTTGCTAAAACAACGGTCATTTTGTGTCTTCATAAATTCGTTTTTGTGGCACACTTTTGTTGCAAATCTCTGGTATTTTTTGTAAGTTTTTCTGTTTGAGGAAAAAATATTAACATTTATACAAAGCGGGAATGGGGCTAATGGGGTATAAATTTGAGAAAAAAAGAGACTTGACTGACAAATTTATCTACAGTTTAAAAAGTACACGCTCTTAAGAATATTTAAAAAAAGAACTGTGTTCACAAATCACCCTTTACTCTGTTATTTTTGTCTCGACACCCATCCATGTATAAGAGCGAGGAAAAATACTGACCCAAGACCGCACGGTCTCGCTTCATAATGCAGGATCGTGGTTTCTGAAAAAAAGGTAACAAAAAATGTTTTTTTTTTCTTTATGTCAGTAAGGTCATGTCTACAATCATCTTTTTCGGCTTCTGTTTATCCAGTATTACACAATCATTCTGAACTGCTGATGGTCTTACATCTTGTTTCCCAGGTACTTTGTATAATATGTCCCATCCATTGGGTTGGTCTTTAGGCTTTTATTTCTTGGTATCCATTCAGTTATATCCTAACTTATGTACGTAACACGAACTGCTCTCTAATGTTGAAGGAAAACGTTGTGAGGAAATCGTCAAACGCTGAGGAAGAAATTCTGATGCGTAAAGTTATTGTCAAGTTATCTTGTCTATAAGCGTATGTTCATTATTTCGACTGTAACGAACACCTTTACCTTAATAGACCCTTGAAGATGCAATTCGAACAATAAATCGCTTTGTCTCGATGGTCACACGTTAAGAAGACTTTAATACGTTGTTGATTTCAAAAAGAGGAAATTCTGTTTTATCCAATAGAAAAAGTTCAAGGCAAAGCCGCTGATAAAAGCTAGCATAAAGTCTAAGAGGCAGCCGCTGTGTAACTAACAAAGAGCTTTTATCCAAGTAAGGACTTAACACTGGCTTTCAAAAGGTTTATGAGGGTTTACGGCACTTACTCTAAAGTTCCTGAGAAATAAAGGAAAATCAAAAAGGCACAACAGACAGAGTAGTAGAGAGATAGCTTGAAGTAAATTGTGATTGGACACATCGGTTAAAGAAATAAATGAATCGAATGAAACTCACAATGCTAGTGTAGTATAGTCACAGTAGGACGATGAAATGAGCAAATTCTAACCGATAATTGCAATCTGTAGGTAGTTATATTCTGTGTATTCATATCATCGACGAATCTACTATCGATATGTATTTGTAATTACCTGTTCTGTGCTAAAGATTTCTGTCCATTCCCGTATGTTTCTTAGCCATGACTTCTTCATTCTCCCACTGCGCATACATTTTCACACGATTATTAACTGAAGAAGCATCTTTACCTTACGCATCGTTATTATACATCTCAAAACAATACCATACGCAGTTGCAGCTTCTTCAAAAACAAAACCTTAAAGTTCAAAAGCGTAAGTTCCATCTTGATTGATGTTCCCTTGCGCATTATCGTTCGTGACGTCGCACGCGCAGCGGCCAGCTACGGGCGCAGGCGCAGCGTAGGCAAATCGGAGGCTAATTGCGGCCCGCGGGCATGGACCGATGGAAAAAATAAAATCTTTACCCTTCCCATAGTTGAAGACGGCACGAGATTTTACGTTGATCTTTTGGGCCCTTTGTTTTTGCAAGTAAATGTCAACTCTATTATGGGAATACCCAATCTTCTTTCAGATTAGATTTTTCCTGAACTCATTCAACTGGCTTTTGATCATCATAAGCCGTGTACATCATAAATAAAAACGCATGGAAATAGAATGGAATGGGAATCGGGCATCACTCAGAACTTGGCAAATTATAAGTAGGTACACCACTATTTTTAATTACTAGAAAAATTTTAAGGTTGCATTCACATAATGAAAGAAACTAAACCACTTTTCCTAAGGAACATGGTTTGAAAACGAGATATATTGCTGGGCGTTCCATAAATAAATGGGCGATTTGATTTTCCATGGATGGAATATGCCCTTCCCTTATTTTCTAGGAATAAAAAAATAAGGATGTCGATTCTTTCAACATTGATTCAACATTACCTGAAAGAAAATCCTGTTTTATAGGTTTATTGAAAGCATTATTGTCTAATGCTATTTCCATCATAAAACTGTTCGAATTGTCGCATGCGAACTTTTTCGGCACGGCAATTTCCTGCATCAAATACAGCAACGACCTCGTTGGGGTAGTGGAGCAACGCGCCACCCAGCGTGTCTCATTTCGGTTCGAGATTACAATGAAACCAGCCAATTCCCTTAATTCCACACTCGTTCCTGCTACGGAGTGGGTTAATCATTTTCGGGTTGCGTGATAATATGCGGCTGGGAAGCTGATTCGGAACAGCGTCGAAAAAGATTGGATCCATTTGTAACCAACTTCTCTTCTGCAGACAAAGTATTTATGTACAAAGTCGTAATTTCAAGATTTTGAATAAAATAGCACGAAATCTGTTTAAAGAAAGACGCAAAATTAGTTTGACTGAGGTTGGTTATCTAAAAGGTAACTACCATTTTTAAGTTGTAGCCTTAGAATTCCAATGCAGAGCCTTTGCTCTGTGTCATCTCACGATGCATAAAAAGGAGTAGCTGTATCGACCTACGCAGTCCCAGAGCAGATTGGTGGAGGCATAAGTTAATGGTCAAGATAAAAGGGGCATTCACCAAAGACCAGCGATGGTCGAAGTGCACAGGTACAAGCCTGTCAAGGCCCAACCCCAAATAATGTCAAACTTATAGTGATCAACTTGCTGAGCAATGCTAGCATGTCAAACCTCAACTCAACATAAAAAAACTCCCCTTAATCTCCAACTAAAACGACAGCAATTCTAACGAACCACATAATCTTTGATTAAACAAAAATGAAGTTACAGCACATAACTTTTTACTAGCATCTCGCAAATGCTGGCCGGTAATGAGAACACACGAGTTCGCTGTCTCTCTAGCAAGCTGTTCGCAGAATCGCGTAGGACACTCCGTAAACGCTCATTGCATCCATAAGTGCTGTCACAGATTACAAAAAATACATAGAAATGGCTTACACTGCAAGATCGACTTCCAATCTATTTTGCCTATCTTCGCTTTAAACATTTTTACACAATATTTTTAGAATCAGCGCCTGTTTAAGTTCTTAACAACTTATCTGACGGAACGTTTGAAATATTTTGAATGAAAAATATGTCAAACGATCAGTCGGATAAGCTATTAGGAACTTATTCGAAAGTGCTGAAATAGGGCCTTAGTATATCAAAATACAGTCTTTGTTCCTGGCAGGTAATGTGAAAATAATTATTTAACATGCAGGCAAAAGTCACTAAAATTTTCACTGTTAAACCATTCTACGCAAAATTATCATGCTATTTGTTAATAATTGTAGTTGTGCAAAATTTAGAGGACACTAACCGTATGTATTCAGATCTTTCCAATTGCACTTGAAAATGTGCCTAGGTGTGTAAAGGTGCCTAGGTTCAAATTCAAACTGCAATTTATTTACTGTCAGCCACGAAAATTAACACGATGTACATTCACTATGATTTTCATTTATAACAGCATTTTCGAAATAATTTTAACAAGAATTTACAATTTGTAATGAACCCAGAATTTACGATTAATTGCAATTGCCTGGTGACCTTAAAATGTAATACATTAATGGTGACCTGCTGAACTTATGAATGGTAACATAAACAAACACATACACGCACGGTATCGCAATAGTGGCGTATGATCTTTGACAAATCCATTCTGCACATTTGTCTATTCTATGGGCAGTAATCTTTTTATGGGGCTACATTCTTTTAAGACTAACGTTTACGAAGGATGCTTTGTGGTGAGAAATGGGTCGGAGATGGTTTTTAATTATGATTTTCTTCATTATCTATGTTTTTGTTGCATAAGAACGTTCATTGTGGATCTTTATGGATGCTGGTTGTTTAATTACTGGGCTTTTAAGGGTTGCCGCTGTATATCCTTACATACTTGTTTGTTAATAGTTCTTTAATTGGTTTCTATTTGTATTTGCTTAACTAACACACACGTGTGAAGTAATATAGATATGTATAAAGATGGATTTATCGTTTCCCCTTGTTTCTTCTAGTAGTGTTAGCCCTACAACAATAAAAAGCCGCAAATCGATGTACGGGCAATTAATCTGTGGTAGTCGTAGGTACAGGATAGCCGTTCGGCACATAATATGTACTTTAGGTCAGGACAATATAACTCTTAGTACTTTTGGCTGGATTTGGGTTATTCAGCACCGTAGAAAGAGAAGGCACTAGAAGGAAGCACGTGTCTTGTCATATCACTCAGTAAGAGATGCACATAGCAAATTCGCTCTAGTTAAAAAAGGAGACCGCTACTTATTGCTGTCCTTATCGACGTATCCACTTTTTTGTACTTCGGCCATCTGACTCCAAAATGTCACTTCATATAAATTGTATGGGACAACCACCTGACTCCGAGATGTCACTTCATATTATTCGCTATCTCATACCCGGTTACACTGATATTTGGTCTACTAGCGTAAGCGAGAAATTTTTCGTCTATGTTCAGCACCCATATTTTTTTGAATACTCTAGAATCTATTAACTAGGTATCTATTTACGCCATTATTTTGCTTATCTTATTTATCAAACTTCTTTTTTCTGTCTCTAGCTGTCCATTACAGTAAGTATGTTTCAAGTAGACTTTATGTAGGTATAGTTTTTGTTTTAGTTATACCAATCATGTCCTCCATATCCGTTAACCAATGTATGGAAGAGTATTTAGTACCACATTTAGTGTACGGACGGACCCTCCCTGCCCCACATCAATTTATACCTCACCCATCCCCGTTTGGTATGAAGCTTGGCAGAAAATGAAGGCAATTTTGTATTCCTGTCTCACAGTGTCACACATGCCTAGCTCTTCTTGTCAGTTTTTCCCATTTATATGAAATGACAGACAGTAGGATGATTGACCAGAGGATATTCTAAACTTACCAGACAAAAAGTTTAAGTCCCATGTTAAGGCAAGTCCTCTGTAAAAAAGGCTACTATAAAATCAAATTAAAGATTGAAAAATTTGTCTCGGGCGGGACTTGAACCCGCACTTTTCCAACTCCTCCTACTATAAACTCGATGATTTTATGAATGACCAAAATCAGTCTGGTCTTGACAATGTTACACTATGGTATTCAATATTATGGTATAGGTATAATAGGTATAATAAAAAAAAAAGAAACAATAGGTATTAGTATATTGTATTTTTTAAAAGATGTGTGATGTAGAGTTTCTGGCCGCATCTTCTCAACGGAACACCTTCCGACGCGGTGGTAGAGTAAAAAATGACGTACGTCCTGTGAATTAATAGTTAATAAGTACATGATTCTTTCAGAAGCCCGCGATCGTAATACCTTAAGGGTGGTCCAAATCATTATTTTGTTACGAGCCCATGCCAACTTTATGTTTGTATGTTTGTCATATTTCATAGTAATTGGACAATTAATGTCTAACATTAGTTATATAAAGCTACGCTTGTTATTTATGTGGCTTTTGTAAAATCACTGGTGCGTTTTATCCATTTCTGAAGTACCAACATGGTTTTCAACCATTGTATGTACCAGTAGGCCTACCAAGAGTTTTCACCGTACTTTACTACTGAAGTTACGTCACTACTTTTGTATTTAATTTCGTACAGCGCCCCTAGTGGTTACGTTGAGAACTAATTTCTGTCATACGAATTGACGACGTAACTACAGTACTAAAATAGAAAACTCATGGTAGGCCCTCTGTATGGTTCCTGGGTTAAAATAGACCACAGAATTTCTTCCCGTAGTAAGAAAATAAGGGATACGTTTTCTTTCTAATCTTTTCTTCGCAGAAAGCAAAATTTGTTCTTATCAAAGATGAATCACATTTTAACCCACCTTTTTATTATTCCATATTTTATGATTAAAAGTATGTGACAGATCTAGATGCCGAATCTAACCTTAAGAGAATATTATTCCGAGAGCGAAAATGCGCACTGCATACAAACGTACTATGGTGATATTTTCAATACTAACCAATTAAAGTCAATGAAATTTTGCAGAAACAATCTAGAAACAAATCTCTATGCTTCTATAGAGTGCGATTTTCGTCAAAATATACGCTATATTTCAATGCTAGGATTAATTTAAGATTTGTATGGAAATCTTTGAGGCACTGTAACTTGAAAACTATACATTTTAACGAAAATCTGACTCCATACAAGCATAGAAATTTGTTTCTAGATTGTTTCTGCAAAATGTCATTGACTTTAATTGGTTAGTATTGAAAATATCACCATAGTACGTTTGTATGGAGCGCGCTCCGAATAATATACCCTTAACTCAAACAACGATCTATCCTTAGAAAAAGAATATGTCTAGAATGCCGTATAAAACAAAGGGGGCCAAGTTTCATAGGTTGATGTGCGTGAGGCGCCATACAAATTATGTATGTGTGCGTGTATTTGTATAGGGTTTAAGAGCCAATTTTTTCGACGCTTTCGTATCTTCGACTGTCAATCAACTTTATCTAAGGATCTATCTAAGCTTAACTCAAATCCCAACTGGACCCTTTTTGCGTGGACGCCCATTGTCATTAATATTCTAAAAGTGGAAAAGGCAATGCAAAGGGGTTGTTGTGACTAAGCCTATAGGTACTATACCTTATTATTACTGTATACACCCTGAAAGGCGGTCTTGAGCTCAACTACGTATCTATAAAACAATTTAAACAATTATTTTCCTGTAGAATTAAAGGTATTTCTTACTACATAAGTACATATTTACGTCTTCGTTCGGAGAACCGAATCAGTTTTATTAATAATCGGTGAACGTTGAGTATAGGAATAATAATGTTACAGAATTCTGAATCACTACATTATTCTTAGTAATAATAAAATAATAGTTCTTTATTATAACGGAACAAGTGAAGTGTGGCGAGAAGAATATTATAGTAAAAGAAAACAATCGAAATCGCAATTTACATTAGGTAATACATTTAAAAAAGTAGTAGTCCTTTTTTATTTTTTTATTCTGGGCTCTAAAAATTTAAAATGACATGCCATCGACTCGATAGAAGAATAAATAAAAAAAAAAGATATAAGGTCATCAACCGGGGCTAATGCGTCACAATACTTTGAGTATCATATTTATCTGATTATAACAAACATATTACACGCCCTCATAAGCTATAACTTATGATACCATGTTAGGAAATTTAATCAAATTTTATATTTTAATACAATTTCATTGCATTTTAAATAACTTCTAAGTGTAAATGACGTTTCTACAAAAGCTGGTATTTTTAGACGCAATAACCCCAAGTGGGGCGAATGCGTCTTTCACTAGTATTACGTGCTTGGAAGAGCTATTAACAATTTAAATAGAGATAATTTATGGGAGCAGTAGTAACGTAGCTTATTATTACCTTGTAACCTGAATACTGCTTTAAGTTAAGGATAATTTAGTTGAGCAAAAATATTCGGGGCTATGGCGTCTAATTGTCCTTGTTTCTTGTAGACGCATTCACCCCATCCAAGATTTCAGGGGTGCCCAATATTTTTTCTAATATGGTTCGGGTATTTATTTATTTAATTTTGGAATCATACCACAATTTAAAATTATGTAAAATTTATTAGAATAAGAGTCTGACGGTATTTTGCCCTTACAATTACAAGTCTTATGATGATTAAAAAACTATACAGGGTCCTTCTTATTATGCTGACACTTTTTAAAGGGATGATCAGACCATCAAACTGAACAACTTTCTCTATGGGACCAACATCAAAATCGCGAAATCGCGAAATCTGATGTTCCATACTAAACTGCAAATTGCAATACCTAAGACTCAAATGCATGAGACAGCGGATTTTTTTTACGAATTCAAGTTTGCTTACGTCCGTGGTAAAAGTTGGTCAGTTTGATGGTCTGAACCACACCTGAAAGTTTCGGGACGGTAAAAAAACAACTCGTAGTACCATAAAATAAAAAGTTAAGAACCTCTGACAATGGGGCTATTGCGTTACAATAGACGCAATCACCCCGTCAGGACGGACGCAATAACCCCAAAAGAAAAACATAACTATCAAATTTTTTATTGCATAATGTCTCCGAATCTTAAGCTATTTACGTAAAATAATCAAAACAATATGTAAAGCAATATAACAATTACAGTACTAACAGTAAAGAAACATAGAAACTTTTATAGAAACTGAGATTTAAAACGATTCACAACCACGTGTTGACAACCAGGAAGTGTCCGAACGAAATGACAGATTAAAAATGGCGGATCAGTTAAAAAAATGTGCTCGGTCACGACATCTATTGGTGACTTTTTGAAGTTTTCATGCCAACGATAGAACACAGATGGCACTAGTAGTTCTAAAATACGCGATTTGTACGATAAATGGATTAGACGCCTTAGCCCCGTAGACGACATAGCCCCGGTTGACCTTATTTGAAATTTCGAACGCGTAACGGCCATACCGCAATATTTAAAAAGTCGATTTCAAATTTTCGAACGCGCAATAGGTACTAATGGCGCCTAAAACGTGACGCATGCGTACCGCAGTAGGCTAAACACATTCCGTTGTGTCACTTTTTATTGTCGTATTTAGACATACCGCGAAAATCTAAGTATTTCAAGTTCTCAATATTCATAACGGTCGTCCTTATTGTTTACTACTCATAGGACGTCACGTATGAAACGGCGCCATCTTGAAAGGGACGTGCTTTAACACGACCAATTTTGATAGAGCCTTCAACTATCGCTTTTTACTTTAGCTTCCACGAACGCTGTTCTATGATCGGAGGTCTATTTAAATCGGCGGTTTTCTTGACCTAAAGAAAATTATGAATGTGTGTTACGTAGTTACATAGAAAGGTAGGTTGGTAGCATGGTCGTACATTTTAATATTTTTGAAGCTATCGTTTTTGTAGGTCATACTAGGTGGTGTGTTAAATGTGAAAGAATTCGGATGACTAAGCTGTAAATAATTTATTGTTTGTACTAACCAAGAAATAGGAACCTATTGAAATAATATGTAACGTTATTTCTTAAATGGTGTAGGCACCTTACTAGGTTACTCATTGGAAATCGATTGAAATAAAAATCTTTGATCATTAAACCAAGCCTGAGAGTTTGTTCGTGCATCACGAAATACCTACACTGGACTGATTTGGATAAAACTTTAACCGTCAAATTATAAATTTGATCTCGCTAGTTACGATGCCTGCCGGGAGTCTGAGCGAACAAAGTTGCGGGCAAAATCTAGTATAAGTACATCACTTCTGGATAAGTCACTGTTAGCTTACATGACAGATAATTTGACATATCTTTCATACGAAATATCTACCTAACTATCTGAAAACTAAAGCTAACAATTACATTTCCAAAAGTGGTGAAGTGAAACAGGCTTACAGGCTTACATTTATAATAACCTCAACAATGATAGAAAAACTTGGCCTCGAACGTAAAACTTGTTATAAGTAAGTACTGATTTATTTTCATACTTACTGGTACATTTACCTTTACTGTGGTCACCCTATTATATGAACGATTTAAGTAATATCCTGTTTAAAAGAAAACTGATTACTTTAAGAGTTATCCTTAAACGTACGTCATTTTGTTAAGGCGTTGGTGTGTTTATGAAAAATGTGTTCATAAAGTAGTAATTAAGATACATTTACGATAAGTTATTTTAAGATCGCGTTTCGTCATTATTAGTAGGTATCATTTTAGGTACCTTAAGCCAAGTATGTACTAGCATAAGCATAGCATATGCTCAAGACTACGACGGGGGTAGTCAGAGATAATCAAGTATGTACTATTTTCTTAATAAAGTGCAAATATGAGAGAATAATTGAGGTGGGACATGAAGACTGGCATACAGACAGAATGATCCAAGCATGCATGAATGCATATGCTCACGACTATATTCCACGAGGGTAGTCAGAGATATTCTGAAAACTCAGAACATCCACGTTTCACTATTAGTACCTACCGAAACTCTGTGGGTATAGTGAGCCCGTAGCCACTTCTAATGGACAAGGGATGCCTCGAATTTGGAGCATGCATATTTTCCTTCATCTAAAAGCCAGTTTATTATATTAAAAGCGACTTACGATCGAGTTATAAGTGAAAAAACCGTAGTACCTACCACCATGGCGCGATCGAGAATTTAATTATAGTTGACTCATGTGACACAAATCCAATTTGGTGATGATGAACGCGCCGTAAGACAGTAAATTATATTTATATGAACGCACTGAACGGACGCCATCTTCTTTACGAGCTAATAAAAATAATCTCAATTATTTGCCGCTCGTAAATCATGTAACAAGAACCTAGTTTGTGACTGAATAATGACTATTCTCTCGGTCTCAGAACGTTGGCAACACTCGCAATTATTTTTCAATCTGTGGTCTACAAAATAGAATACACACAGTCCGATCGATTGTTTGACTAATAAGTAATAACTGACCAGACTTGATCAGATTTTCTATGAAACAGAATTTTTTTCGCAATTTCGATGTTGGCTCCATATGTAATGTTGTTCGGTTTGATGGTCTGAAGCTCCCTCTAGCATAGCATAGCATGCTCACGACTATATTCCCCGAGGGGGTAGTCAGAGATATTCTTTAACCTCAGAACATCCACATATATAAGTCACATGACATACATCCATACGTACATCCATATTTAAGTTGTAATCTTGTATAATATGCATAGTCCTGTATATACAGTGTATATTGTAAAGCTTCGAAATAGTAATATTGACAGAAAATGGTGGAAGCTAGGTCTGACTGAACCCGACTAATAAACATTTCATCTAATGTATTTTCCGACCGGACTTGTCGGTCGAACGCCATATCGTATCGTGTATAAACTTGACTGACATCGGCGCCACAGGGAGGTACGTAAAAATGCATTATGCCAGTAATAGCCTATTACTGTCCCACTCGCTAAGTCATTTTTTAATATTTATTTAAAGTTTTTGCTTGTTTACATATTTAAAATGGATGTTTTATGGGTCATAGATATTCTATTAAGCTTTAAAATTTGTAATTTTGCTGATATAACCAAATCAATTTCAATATTAAAGTTTCTAGATAAGATCATCGCGATTGTGGGGTGTGGTCAGAATGATTTTACTAACCGAAAAATTAGCTTATTGCTCGCAATCTTATCAAAAAGGAATTTGCAAGAAAAATGCCCTTTCTACTCTTACTGCCTGGTACATAATTCCCGAGAATGTTGTCATTTCTCAGACATTTTCTAACTCTGTTCAGTCAAGTCCAGTGTACAAGTGTAAAATCCAAATTATTTATTAGAACTTAAATTATTCGCAAATTAGACTAGATTCCGGTCGACATAGAAAACTGTTATAACTTGAGTTACACAACCTCTCACCACGGTACGCGTCACAATTTTCTAACAGACCAAAAACGTTACATAAAAGTGTGTCGGAAATGTTGAAAAATTTCTCGCAAATCGATCACGTTATAATTTGATCGGATTAAGATCCGCATGACGCGACGGGTTGGTGGATATCACGCATGAACGCTTCTGGTACGAGTTTCACTGGTTTTTGTTTCATAATGGGCAATCTATAAGCTACGTATTATTTATTTGTACAAGCGCGAACAGTGGTTGACATAGCTCGGACAATTTTCAAGCTATTGTGGCATTGAGCTGGTCACATCTTCCGAAGAACTTCCAACCGATTGGGAGTCAGTAGGGCTATTGTGTAAGCTTCCGATTATATCGTTTACAAAATCGATAACGTTTTATGACTGTCCTAGCCAATTTTTAAATAATATTTTGTTTCTGTGATCATCGTGTTCATTATCTGAGATAAATTAACTAAAAATTTAGAAGCAAAATCGCCAAGAACTGCCAAAACACCGTGTCGATTTGATACCGATTGAATCGGGTATAGTTACACAATAACCCCCCAGGTTCTAGAGTGGAGACCACGAACTGGCAGGCGTAGTGTGAGGATAGAGGCCTATGTTCAGCAGTGGACAATGATAGGCTGATGATCAATACGATTCTCACTAGATATCCATACATGCCTGTACTTATACTTACAGCTGCAACCAACCGCACCTCCTGGAGAAGACGTTAAACTATGCGTCCAGCCATCAAAGTATTTTAAAATGTACTTACTATGAAGAAATAATTGTTCATCTGGCATGTCAACGGTGTTTAAAATAATATGAAAAAAAAAACTCATATTGCATGGACGTCTCCTAAAATAGTAAGCAATTAAAAAAGAAACCGGAATGCGTCCAAACGTCGACGATTTGTTGGGTAGTTTGGACGGAAAAAGGCGCGCGCGCATAGCGCACGAGATGCGCGCGCAATGTGCGCACTAATTAAAATTCCCGCTTGCGCGCCGCTGTCTATTTAGAGCAATAATAGTTCTCATAACTATTCCGCACGCTTTTTAGTTTTAATGCGAAAAAACATTAAGAGTTACAATTGCAAAATGACATTAAAGATCATGCTAAAGATGTGTGGTTTGACCAGATCTGACGACATCGTGAAGAGTCAGTCAATCAAATGTATAAGATACAACGGCCAGTAATCAGCAACATCCTTCGTCAACTTACTAAACTAAAATCCACCACAAGCTTCTTCAATAATGAAACAGAAACCAACTTAAAAGCCCTCCGCGTCACGGAACGCACCTGGCTCAAAGGAACCCATCACACTAGCAGCATTCCCGAGCTGAATGGCTAGAAAAATCCTTTGAACCAGATACGATCCCGAGATAGGATCGTTTTCGCTCCCAAGCCTCATAGCCAGCTCTCTCACATAAGCCTTGGCCACACATCCCCGACTCTAAGTCTGAGTACCTGACATGCTTAAACGATGCTACCGTTTCAGCCGCTAACCCGCGCATTGTACCCGCTAAGAGTGATGCTGCATTAGGTAATAGAATAACCGAAATAGACACTCCTAATCTGATAGAATAAATAAATAAATAAAAATGATGATGATGATGGCCTAGCACGCTACGACTAAGCGACAAATCGAGAAAACTACCATGTGCGTTCGCTTTCGCATATGCAAATAGCAAAGTCACTTCTCGATTTTGGTCATTTTCTCGGTGGTGGCTTGCCACAGATCAGCAGTAATTGGTAGCCAGTTACAGCCATTATGGCGAACTAGGTCTTTTTCACAGCGATGTCAAATGTAATTAGTTGCTTTTTAAGACTCGTCTGAGTTGGTACTATTTTGTGCAGGAATATTTCTGTAAAAAAGTCATATATGATGCATGCATATGCTCACGACTATATTCCCCGAGGGGGTAGTCAGAGATATTTTGAAACCTCAGAACATCAACGTTTCACCAGTACCTAGTACCTACCTACCGAAACTGACCAGTGTGACGGGGGTGAGCCCGTCGTCACTTATAATGGACAGTGGGTACAATACATGCCTCGAAATTGAAGCATGCAGGTTTCCTCACGATGTTTTCCTTCACCGAAAAGCACTGGTGATACAAATTACAAATCGTACATAAATTCCGAAAAACTCATTGGTACGAGTCGGCCTGGTCCATATATGATACGTTTTAATAAATGATTTCCTCTAACACAAATCAAATGCCAGACTCACAGCGTTAACTACACATTCTAAGATACAATCTTAACAAGATTTAGTGGGTGATAGAACCATACCCTATGATTATAGAGTATTAGTTTAATACCATCAAAAGTTATATTCATAGGTTCAAAATTACCGGTAATCAAAGGGCTCGGTAACCAACACTCACAAATAAAAAAGGTAAATTTAGATTATGGGCGTTTTATAGGGTTTTTTTGGTTAAAAGTGTGAGAAATGTTTCTCTGGGGATTATTTTTTTGATGTATGATGTGAAGATCTTCGATTATTCCCAACTAGTGACACTTCTTTCCCAGAAGATCCGCAGAACGAAAATCAAATAGGTACTAATGTTTCATACATTTGAATCGAGTTTTGAAATTTTCTATGGAATAACCTATTTTTCGTGATTTTAATCTTGGCCCCAAAGTAAAATTTCTTCATTTTGATGGTCTGAAACACCCTCTTAAGTATGTAACGCTTTTATTCTACAATCTGTTATCTGCTCTGAATTAACATTTTCCTTTATGTATGAAATTTGTCTATGAATCACAATTACATATTTATACGAGTTTCAATCAATTTAATTACAAAATTATTTAGTAAGAAAAAAAACGTCGTTGTTGGCGCAAAATTAATGCCAAAACTAAAAAAGGGTGAGCAGAATTTTGCTGAGCATTTTAGTTTTCACTTTTTGAAATAAGCTGTGGTAATAAGCATTCATTGTATTCCAAGACCCTGCTTCATTTTTGCTCAAAGGGTTGCGACAGACCTAAAGTTGGCAACCCTATTTTTAGGATCCTTAAACTGTGACATTTTCACTGGAATATGCATCAGTGCTCATTGCCTAAGTGTGTGGATGTAGAAATTTTATAACGGGATCTTAGTTTAGATAACAAAGAAGTAAACCGACGTAAAGACCAATTTGTACAAAGGCAAAGGATGAGGATTTTTTACAATCAACTGTAAGGTACATACTCTTACCAGAATTCTAGCTAATCAAAATAGCACTGAAGCTATGTTGACAGCATATCAAATTAACCCCTTTGAAACGAGCAAAAACTGACAGGTCATAAAAACCCCGATCGTCAATTCAACAGGTCCAAATTAAGCAATTGGCAGTGACATCCGACGTCGAGGAATGTGCAGGAGAATGCGCCGGCGCACGCGAGCGATAAATGCTCACCGAATTATTTCATACGATGACATTTGAAAAGTATGCAGTTTTTTGCCGATGTGCGAGGTTCCAATAGTTTGATTTCTATAAGTTAAGTTCGTTTTTTGGATGGAGTGACGTTTCAAGTGGTGTGATGGCTGAGTAACCACTGCAAAGATGCCTCGCTCCTATTAGCAGGTTAGCAAGACATAAGACGCGCGCTATTGTGTCATCGGAACCCGAGAATTAATCCCAACACCTATAGGGGTAGGAATCCTTGGGAGCACCTAAAGCCAAGAAAAATATCCATATGCATGCCTTCGTGCGTTCACACACGATGACGCACTGACGGAGCAATACACGTCAGTCCGTCATTTGTGAAGCAAGGAGTTTTATGACACCTCACGTAGAAGCACACATGGTGACGCATTGACGCACTGGGTGTGGTTCTATGGACTGACATCTGCCGCTCCGTCAGTGCGTCATCGTGTGTCAACGCACTTAAAGTGACTATAGACTTAATTGTTTGGCATGGATGCTTTGCTTTATAGTTTTGGAGATTTTGTGTTGCGTGTGTATTTCCACAGATTCAATCAAATTCGACACAGCATGTCCCACACACTAAGTTTACATTTCTGCCACAGCAGCGTGCGTAGCGATAGAATTGAATGTCCCAGCCATGCACCTCGCACATACCCAATACCAAGGTATTTCATAACAACAATCTATTGCAAAAAGGAGCCAAGTTGTGACAGTTTCAGTAGACATTTACTTGTTGATGTCCATTAGTCAGACAGGACCATTTCTCAACTATTTCACACACGTAAGGAATCTCCGATAGAACTGACGAAGTTAACACCGACCAAACGCATTACCCTCTTTTTAAAACAATGGGCAATTACATCGCCAACTTAACGCTTCGGCCACAAAAGAAACCGATTGTCAATACTAAACTACCATTTTACTTTTTGCAGTTTGAATTACCTTATTAGTTAGTTGTTAAAGGTGTTATTTCTTTGTCGTGGTTCGTAATAAGTATGTGTTTGTCCCATAATTTCTATTGACGTAGAAAGTGCGAGAAATAACTAGTTCCCAACAATTGTGTATGGAAAGTCTCGTTGTATGGAAAATGTATCGCTAAGTGAAAACTTGGGGTTGATTGTTAGTTTTTCTTTGGCTGACATTAATAGCTTAGCTTTTGCTTTTCACTTTGGATTGCTATTTGGTATTGTACGGTTGGTTGCACTGTACAATAGGTAGCACCGATACATACGAGTATTATTAAGAATCGAATGCATCATCTTCATCAGTGTGGTGGAGTATACTTCATACTCGCCATCCTTCTAACTCTCATTAGTTAAATGAGGTCTACGTTCTGCTCCAAGATTATAATAACTGTCATCATTTTCTTGTCCTTATTCCATTATTTGGGATCGACACGCAGTATGTCATCTTCTTCCATTTATCTTTCTTAGCCGTCATTACAGCACTTAAGTACTCTTTTCTTACACATAACATCCATCACACAATTATATTCATCCATCTTTTCTTCTTCGGCCTTCCTCTTCTGCCGTATTCATCCACATTCATACGCTTTATTATTTTCCACAGAGATAATATTGGTTGAATCTTTTTTCTATTGTGCGAGGTCACTGCATAGGTAGGTATCTACTTAAAATGACGGTTTTTAGCTTAGTTTTGTTCGTTTACCTCTTCTGTGAAATTTAAATGCTCCTGGCGCATTGTTTCTGTGTTTGGACCCAGTTTTCAAAAGTCTGTAACCTAATACACAATTCGAATGAACAAAATGGCAATAAAGGTCAATTTAATGTGATTACTGTGACACAACTCATTGGCTCCAGTTTAGAGCTCATTAAGAGTGAAGTCACCGTCTCTGAATGAATCGACCTTGAATCGTAGTTGCAGTTATTAAAGGATGCAGCGCGTGAGTCATCGTGAACGATTGCACTTGCAACGACTTAATTCGTTTGACCCTTGAACTAAATGTGTGGCTTAAAATAACTGGTCTCGAAATTTTAAGTAGGTACGACGATAAAAGAGTCATGGTCTAACTATAAGCTTGATTGCATGCATCGCAACATTTTGAGCTCGCGAGCATCTCTAGCGAGGAGCTGTAGCCTTTAGTTAGACTTTGCAGCAGAACTGCTGGCTGGTGAGGAACGGACGGTAAGAGAGTCGTGGAGCTAAAATGGAAATGGCTTGCCATCCATTTGAGCTCGATTCTCAATCGCCCATGGCAAGGCGAGGTGATGTCAGACTTCAGAGGGAGCAAAGCTTTATCCGAGTGCTGGCCTGGGGAAGGGAAGCAAAGTGTGGGTCGTCAGGCGGGTTGGCGATATAAAGAGAGGAGCAGGAGCTACGGATGAAAGCCAACCTCCGATAGGAGATGTCACCAATGACACCACAAGAAGAAGAAGAAGGAGCTACGTGGACGCGACATTTTTTTTTTGTGGCTTTCAGAACGTCATTATAGTCATAGAGCCCACGACGGATTTGGGCCCAAACGTATAGGATAGCTGGATTCATTCTAGGTCGAAAGAACACTCCAAAGTACATCATTTGGCCTCGGTCTTACGACTCAAACCGGTCACTGAAATTTTTTACAGCGGTCAGACAATCGCGAAAAAATGGGGTCTGGGCCTAAACATATAGGAATCAAACTGAATGCATTTTAAGAAAGAGACTACTTAGGACAACACATCTGCATATTTACTTTTTCTCAAATCGGTCACCGTTCAAAATCAGACCGGGGTTGAAAATCGAAAAAATTGGGTCCTGGGCCTAAACATATAGGAATTGTAAAATCAACTTGGATCGATAGAACACACTTTCCCCGTCAAGGAAAACCCGGTCTTACAAGGCGGATAGGTCACCTTTCCAGAATCAGACCACTTTTATATGATACCAAAAATGTATTGTAACATTTTTCATGAACAATTTGGCGAACTGTTGGTTAAGCAATAGTTGTAAAGTTTACGAAATCTGGTTTAAAGACAAATTTATGATAAATTACGAACTATTAAGATCATTAAAATTATAATTATTATTACAATTAAAAATATAAACCAACAGATATCTCGACAACCGTTAGTGATAGAAAAAATTTGTAAACAATAAAATTGTAGAAAATTTTATATCCTACAAGTTTGTGATAGATTTCATCATGATTTGATGCATTGGAAACGTGATATTAGCAAAAACTTAATAATTAAAATAATCACAGACAAATATCTCAACAACGGTTGACGGTAGAAAAAAATTGTTCGTATTAAAATTGTAGATAATGTTATGTTCTACGAGTTTTGTCATATCTATGTTCACGATTTGATGTATAGCAAACTAGATATTTGCAAAAACGAATTAATTAAATAAAAACAAACAGATATCTCGACAACGGCTGATGATAGAGCAAATTGGTGTAGAATAAAATTGTAGCAAATAAAATTATCTATAAATTGTGTAATGACTTTGTTCGCCATTTGATACGTAGGCAGCGAAATATTAACAAAAACTATTTAATTAAAATAATAATAAAATCATATCTCGACAACGGTCAGTAATAGAAAAAAATTATAAAAACAATATTGTTGCAAATTTAATGTTCTACATATTTATAATAGACTTTAAAACGATTTGATGCATTGGTAAGGAGATATTCGCAAAAACTAAATAACTAAAATAACAACAGACAAATATCTTGACAACGGATGACGATAGAAAAAAAAATTCAAACTATAATTGTAGATAACATATTATGTTCTACGAGTTTTGTATTACTATGTTCACGATTAGATGTATGGGAAACGAGATATTTGCAAAAACACATACACATTTTGCAAATATCTCGTTTCCTATACATCTAATCATGAATATAGTTTAGCAAAACTCGTAGAACATAACGTCATCTACAATTTTGATATGAAAAATGTTTTCCTATCGTCAGCCGTTGTCAAGATATTTGTCTGTTATTATTTTAATTATTTAGTTTTTGCGAACATCTCCTTACTAATGCATCAAATCGTTTCAAAATCTATTACAAATATGTGGAACATAAAATTTTCTACAATTTTGTTTATACAAATTTTTTCTATCACTAACCGTTGTCGAGATATCAATTTATTATAATTTTAATTAAATAGTTTTTGCAAATATTTCGCTTCCTACGTATCAAATGGCGAACAAAGTCATTACACAATTTATAGATAATTTTATTTGCTACAATTTTATTCTACACCCATTTGCTCTATCATCAGCCGTTGTGTTTGTTTTTATTTAATTAATTAGTTTTTGCAAATATCTCGTTTCCCATACATCTAATCGTGAACATAGTTTAACAAAACTCGTAGAACATAACGTTATCTACAATTATAGTTTGAATTGTTTTTTTATATCGTCATCCGTTGTCAAGATATTTGTCTGTTGTTATTTTAATTATTTAGTTTTTGCGAATATTTCCTTACCAATGCATCAAATCGTTTTAAAGTCTATTACAAATATGTAGAACATTAAATTTGCAACAATATTGTTTTTATAATTTTTTTCTATCACTTACCGTTGTCGAGATATGAATTTATTATTATTTTAATTAAATAGTTTTTGTTAATATTTCGCTGCCTACGTATCAAATGGCGAACAAAGTCATTACACAATTTATAGATAATTTTATTTGCTACAATTTTATTCTACACCAATTTGCTCTATCATCAGCCGTTGTCGAGATATCTGTTTGTTTTTATTTAATTAATTCGTTTTTGCAAATATCTCGTTTGCTATACATCAAATCGTGAACATAGATATGACAAAACTCGTAGAACATAACATTATCTACAATTTTAATACGAACAATTTTTTTCTACCGTCAACTGTTGTTGAGATATTTGTCTGTGATTATTTTAATTATTAAGTTTTTGCTAATATCACGTTTCCAATGCATCAAATCATGATGAAATCTATCACAAACTTGTAGGACATAAAATTTTCTACAATTTTATTGTTTACAAATTTTTTCTATCACAAACGGTTGTCGAGATATCTGTTGGTTTCTATTTTTAATTGCAATAATAATTGTAATTTTAATGATCTTAACAGTTCGTAGTTTATCATAAATTTGTCTTTATACCAGATTTCGTAAACTTTACAACTATTGCTTAACCAACAGTTCGCCAAATTGTTCATGAAAAATGTTACAATACATTTTTGGTATCTTATAAAAGTGGTCTGATTCTGGAAAGGTGACCTATCCGCCTTGTAAGACCGGGTTTTCCATGACGGGGATAGTGTGTTCTATCGATCCAAGTTGATTTCACAATTCCTATATGTTTAGGCCCAGGACCCAATTTTTTCGTTTTTCAACCCCGGTCTGATTTTGAACGGTGACCGATTTGAGAAAAAGTAAATATGCAGATGTGTTGTCCTAAGTAGTCCCTTTCTTAAAATGCATTCAGTTTGATTCCTGTATGTTTAGGCCCAGACCCCAATTTTTCGCGATTGTCTGACCGCTGTAAAAAAATTCAGTGACCGGTTTGAGTCGTAAGACCGAGGCTAAATGATGTACTTTGGAGTGTTCTTTCGAGCTAGAATGAATCCAGCTATCCTATACGTTTAGGCCCAAATACGTTGTGGGCTCTAGGACTATTATTACTCATTATAATATCAAGTCAGAGCTTCTCAACCATTCGGAAACCTCCTTCGTCCGTGTTCGAGTTTGTATGAAAGGTAAAGTCTACAAATGGTTCTCAGGTTTTCTATTCCTTTGTTGTGTGTTGTTATTAGAGTTAATGATAATAAGTATTCAATTCATATTTTAAATAATTTCTACCCAACTAAACACCAACACGACCATAATTCAATCTAATTCATTCATAATTCTAATTCAAACAAAAGACATTCTCTGAGCACGCAGAGCCCCCGCCAAGCTGCGCGGGCGCACCGGACCTGTCACCGGTGGGCGTGACAACTTATCGAGTGTAATGGCGAAAGTGTAGCGCGGTTGCTTTGATCCTTTTAATGCTGATTAATTACGGAATCTGAGAAAATCTTATTTTATTGTTATCTATGTTTGGAGTGCAAGCTTTGTATCGTTTTAATTCAGGTTCGTTTGCGAGACCTACTAGCCCAATAGACTAATATTTAGACTATTATTTATGAATCCTTCTTCATCTTTAGTAATTTGGTTGCCCGATAACTCTGTCTGTAGTATTAACCAATCAGATAACAAAGCTTTACACTATCGTTTGTAAAAGAAAAATGCAATACAATACAATCAATTGTTAATAGGTTTTTTTAGTTAAGTAGTTATATTTTATTGTTGTTAATCGTTATAAAATATGTATGAAAGAAATCACCACAGACATTACTCAAAATCTGCCAACGGCTGCGTGGGAAAAAAGCTTTTTTCAAAAACAAATAATCTCTTAATGCAACTTTAGATGAAGCCATTAAAGATCATGAAAATAAATAAGCCGATAATATTTCGCAACACAAACTATTTCAAGCCAATAATTCCATTAAGCTTTATCTCTCCTTTCAATAAAACTCGATACTCGACTCGACACCTAAAATAATACAAAACAAGAATCATTGACAAGTAATAAAACAGTCAAGGGTAGATGTCAAAACGTATCAAATATCGATACACAAATAAAAATCGATCATGCGAAATAAATTGAGACATAGTTTGACATGAACATATTGATTCGCTATGGACTAGGCTATGGAACTGGTAGATGAGGTTTCGTCAAGTAACCTTGGTAAGTAATTTCGGTAATTAACGGTGTTAAAGTGCTTTCAAGTCATACGTGTACAGTATTAAATAACGATATAATAAAACAGGGACGACGTCAATGCGAAATGCTCATGACAGAAAAGGGTTCCATAAACAAATATACCTATAGTGGCTGGATTCACGCCTTGAGTGATGATGATGATGATGATATCCTGCCCAAGATAGACAAACGTTGAAAATATTTTACACATAAATCACAAAACACTCTGAAATGGTCTAAGATGAAGATGGAACTACTGATAATGCTGTCCGGAAATCAATGAATTTTCATAGCAATATTTTTCATATTGGAGTAGTGCAGCATTCTACTACTTTTCATCTTCTTTTCATATTACAATTTAGTTATAGTTATCGCATCTTAGACATTCCATTTGATAAAGTAAACAGCGTCTTTGCTCTCATTCTGTTTAAATCCCATCTATGTTTGTACTTTGTTGTTGTTATGATGTATTTTCGGACCACCCCGTATGGCATTAAGTTTACCTGTAATGTATGTAATTTACACTTTTTCTTTAGCGACTAGTATAAACCAATCAAAATCGTGACGACAATATAGCCCAAGAATACCAAGACGGCTAGACATTGACAAATTGCATTTAATCAGCCTGCATACATATAACGTACTTATGGAGTCAAGGTTATGTATATCAGTAGTTCAATGTCTTTCTGATTGCCATATATGTGGTATTATGTACAAATGAATGTAAATTGTTGATTCCTGTATCGTGTTGCTATTGACCTAAATTTGTAGTCATTTGTTTTCTAGACTTCACTGTTAGCTGTTTGTTCTTGTTTGAATGAGAGTTATGGTTATCGAATATTAGATGGATTTAAGATCAACATTATCATATCTACCTTATGATTCTTATTTATCGCAGTCATTTCATCCATAACATTAATTGTTATTTATAATAAATATTACTATAAGTTTAACGAAGACAAGTTCAAATTAGGGTACTTTTGTACGTATAACTTCATACGCTACCTGATTATATCGTTTTCATATAATTATACTTCTTTATCTTTCATTTGATTGATAAACTGTTCCTCTTTTTTGCCTATGTTTTATACACTATATCTGATTTAATCCCATTTCATTAGTATAATCAACATCTTCATACCCAACGCAAGGTAAAGGCACCTATACAAATAACTTCATTCGCAATATCATCAGTCCATCAGGCTTCTGGACGAACCTAACCTCTTGCCAGATCTAGACCACCTTTCGGTCTAAGTTTTGCTTTACCTACCGCCAGAAGATTTGTTTTCAAGGTGGTTCATCCGGTTCAATTCTAAGACAAGGCTATTGACCCATCAGTTTCGTACTTAGCGTTATCTCTTGTCTTTCAAACTACAAAAAAAGAGAATGCGTCAGAATGTGGTCGACGGCTCAATCGGATCGCGCCGATACTTGCGCTAAATGGTCTGTCATTAGTTGCGTGCGCGCAGCTCTGCGTTCCACAATGGAGATTAGCTGTTGATAGACTTTGATGTTTTATGTCGGGTTTAAAAAAATAATTGTTGTTTTTTTTTATTATTCTGTAATACTATTTACTTATAGTTTAAAAAAGAAAGAAGTTCAAAGTTTGATAACCTGATCATTCCCTTGTTAAAGCGTCAGCATACTACTGGATCCAGTATACACCTACCCTGTATGTAATTTCTATCCTGTATGATGCTTTGCCAATCTGCTTGGTGGACATGGACATCATGGTTGCTCCATATTTATGTCAAGTAAGTACATATATTATTAAAAGATCATTGATGAATTCCGAAGATCCAAAAATGTATCATTAGAAAGCAAACACCAACAATTAACAGCTTTTAAAGGGTTTCATCGTAAATCTCGATAATGGAATACGCTAACTGACTCACTGAATTCGACCACCTTTCAAAAACCAACATTATTCCTTTCCAACAAAGTTCAATATTGCTTTAAGATCGCTGTAGATGTAGAAAGTGAAATGGGGGCGCACCTGATGCTTTCTTTGCGTCTCGTTCTTTTTGCTTAAGTGAGAGTGGTCTAGATTGGATAATTGTGTTGGAAGCCGGCCGTGACGGGTTCGGGTCGACCTCCCATCGGCTGGTGACTACCACGGGTTCTCGAGCTATCCTTTTGTGTGAAAACCGTGACTGCAATAGTCCAGTTCGATCGATGTGTATTTAGCATTTTCCTTTCTACGTCTACAGGTTGGTTAACTAAAGCTGGCGCGTTCACAGACACACACAAATGCGTTTTCCTGTCACTCCGTGCTTGATAGAGATAGAGAAACTTTTCATTATGCGTGCAGTGAGATAAAGGCATTGCGTAAATGTGTGGCACGCGCCCGCTTTAGTTACGGCATTGGAACGGTTACCACGTCGTACTGTCAAACAAGAGTCTTGGGTTTGAATCCTGGTTTGGTCTTGGATCTTGTGTTGCCGATCGCTAATCGAATATCTTTAGTTTTAGCGACATTATCGCTAGCTCTAATCCTGACAACACTATTGACGGAGTGCAATACCTATGCAATATCTATACCTACTATTGCTGCTGTATTGCTGTATTGCTGCTTACAAATTACAATCTATCGATACAATGACAGTTCTGAAAAAGAATACAATAAGTATAGATTACATTACAAAGTGGATATTGTATTTTTGTACTTGAATATTGTATTGCTATAATTACGAGTATAAAAGCCATTAAACTCCACCTTATTCGGTATGACATAAAGGTGTCATTTGTCAAATGAAATTAAAGGTGTGACCGGCTTAAAAGGTATTTCTTGCACCTGGTTTAAAAATTGGTCGACACCATGTTTTGCGTATTTAATTTACTGAATCTTTATTCTTAAACTTATATATGAGAGCGGTGTTCTTTAACAATTAACCTAGGTACATAAATACACGATCCCACAATCCTACGATTGTAGCCTTCCAGAGTCAGAAATATTTCTTCTTTAAATTTATTTCGTCCCATTGATGGGTAAAGGTCTCCCCCAAGCCTCCTCCCTTTTATTTCCCGTGCCATCATTTTCCATTTTACTTTGTGAAAGCAATGATTAAGAAACATTGCTACAACATAATTTTAAGAGTGCAGAAGAGTACATTCAGGTACATACACACGGCGACATATCATGCTATACGAATCCAACGTAAGTTAGCCGCGCGACGTTATACCTACGTTATTCATCCTACGCTCGGCTAAGATAAGCATCTTGGTTTTGTGTAGCTTGATGTGTCGCCGTGTGTACATACACTATGGACATTCGGTGCCATTCATAAATTTTAATCTCATCCCCTATATTTAACGTGACATTTTAAAACGAAATTTTAAACATCACACTCAATGTTTCACCTTTAATAAGTTTTAATAGTAGGTCGAGTCTACCGTGTGTAATTTTAAGTTTTTTTTTATTCTTGTATGTAACATTATAACTTGAAATAACTTAATTTTTCATTCCATTAGTAGACAATTATGACTAATGATAGTGGTTTCGATAAGCAATATTTTAAAGTCCATTATAATCGTAATTCTGGAAAGTCGTGAATCTATCGACCAAGTCAATTGAGTCATTGTCGTTTTTATCGATAGCCAGTCATTCTATATCTTAGATAATTGTTTTTTGTTCGCCTAGAAAGTGAAGAAGCTACTTTCGTTTGTTTTTGAGCAAAAGTAGCTAAAACGGTCACCTAGATCCAGGTCCATGTCGAATTGGACACAATTCCGCTTTGATCTGGGTAATAATGAGCAAAATCATAAATCAAATATACCTTCCTTATTTACACCAATATCATAAGCGGCAAGAAATACATAGAGACTAATGGAGAGAAAATACAAGAGGCATGAAATATGACGGTCTTATGGAGATTTTTTCCAGACAGGGTCTTTCATTTCGGGTAGAGACGGTGCTCAAAATGTAGAGCATAGGCGCCTAGACGGTGTTGATTAATCTTAACTATTATAAAACCGTAAAATCATGAGGAATAAAAAAGTAGCGGTTCACTTCTTATAAAACTCAAATAACACTCGATAGCGCGATTTAAATGACGTGCAGCGCCATCTATTGACAAAATTGTTAGTTTGTTTGTTTGTTCGCGCATCACGCAAAAACTACTGAACCGATTTTGATGAAACTTTTGCTGTTTGATAGCTTATGATCTGACTTAAAATCTGGTATATAATTTGTGCGGACGAAGTCGCGGGAAAACACTAGTAATGCAATAAAAATGCTTTTGTAAAAGTGTGAACTGTCGAATATCGCATGGAATAGTCTGGTGAGTCAGAGATATTCATGAACGTTTAGCCAGAATAAATCCGTTGCCCATCAGGATAGTCGCGTGGCACAAACATAATAGTACAATAAACAACGGACACTCCCTGCCACAAATGTTTACCTCACCCCCTCTTGGCAGACGGGTTGTAGAAAACAGTAGGCAGTAGTTTATTCCTCTTACCTGCACTCACTCACCGCAAATGCTTAACTCTTCTTGTCAGTTTTTCTCATTGTGTCCAAGGCATGCTATAACGTTAGACCAAGCTTCAAATCATCATGTATTCTTCTCAGTTAATGTCGAAAGGTCTAACCTGTAAAACAGTTTAACTAACTATAGGTGCTCGTAGTTTAACCTAACCTTTAAGTTTCTTCATATTTACGTTACTTTCACCATGAATCTTTCTCCATGTAAGGTATTCTCCCGATCGGTGGATGATTAATCTGTGAGCTAGACGTTCGTGCGCAGACTCCGCGGCGCCGGCGCAGCTCGGCTATCGCGCATCGCCGCGCGCGCAGACGAAAGTGCAAGTCGGCATTCGCCCAGTTCCCACGACCCCTCCCCTCTTCCCCTTCAGCGGCCGTTAGTATGCAGACAAGCGAGCGATTAGCGATTATAACCTTAGACCATTTATAACACATCCTTTTTCATAATATTTTTAAAATTATGGCGTCCATCTTGGTTTTAATGATTTTGCCAATGTCTAATCATGCTTTGTAGCAAAAGTGCATGACGTACGGTTATACAGGGTGTAAAGGTAAAGTTGTTAGGTAGTAAGTAGGTGTGTAGGTAAAGTGTACCTAATTAGCATTTAAACCATATACTCAACCCATCAAACTGAACAACTAAGGGAGCAAACCTAATCAGTGCAAATAAAAATTGCTGTTCCATACTAAACTGCAATGCACGATTCAAACGTATGAATTAGCATAGCATAGCATAGCATATCATAGCATGCATAGCATAGCATATGCTTACTATTATATTCCCCGAGGGGGTAGTCAGAGATATTCTGAAACCTCAAAACATCCACGTTTCACCAGTAGTACCGAAACTCTGTCCAGTGTGACGGGGAGTGAGCACGTCGCCACTTATAATCGACAGTGGGAACAATTACATGCCTCGAAATTGAAGCATGCAGGTTTCCTCACGATGTTTTCCTTCACCGAAAAGCCAGTGGGGTTACAAATCGTACATAAATCCGATAACTCATTGGTACGAGTCGGCCTGGACGGGGATCGAACCATCGCCTCCTGCACGGCAAGCAAGGTTACTCGCCTCTGGACCATCACGGCTAGCACGTATTTTTTTGTTCTGATTGTTTCGCGCGTATCGCTACCGCGGGTCCGCATGCTACGTCCGCTAGTTTCTCAACTATCGATTACCTACTCGAATTTACACTTTCGGAGTATAATCGTGTCGTTGCTCTTGCGCATGCGATCTGAGTTGATAATGAGCTCCTTATTTGGAGTAGTGCATTGTTTATAGGAGATTGTTTATTATTGTTTTATGATATTTTGCGTTGTGTAAGCTTTGTTATGGACGGTGAAATAATTTTCTCCGCTATACAGTTAATATCTCAAGTGACTGTAATGCCTAACGGTATTATTTTATAGGTCGTAAACGCAAAATGACATTGATATTTTATGGAAGTTTAGTTACATTCTATAGTTATAGTGACAAGATTATATTTTACTAAGATTTTAAGGGCCTGTTTCACCACTTCTGGGTAAGGTCTTGTTAGCTTATCCGACAGATAGTTTAACATATTTTGTATGAAATTATGTCAAAATATCTGTCGGATAGGCTAACAAGAACTTATTCAGAAGTGGCGAAACAGGCCCTAAGGGTCCTAAACGTGTTTATAGCATACATTTGCCCAGAAGTAAAGACAAACAATTTTTTTTTAATGATAAACCACTTCTGGCAAACTATCAAACACATTTGAAAAAAAAAGTAGAGCAACTTAAAATATCGATAACCATAACCTCTATGTACTCTTAGATATTCCCTGCCTCTATCGATACAATACCATCGATACTGCATTCAATACAAACACAATAACTTAAGAAGCGGTCACTACCGAGAAGTTGGAACTAATTAGAAATCCCATAAATATATAGAGGAGAATTGATGAAGTGATAGTTCACTGTAGGTAATGTTGGTTTATATAGGTGTTGGCTGTTCAAATAAATTATATTATTGGTTCTTGAACACAATGTCTAATGCGGCGGTCTATTTCAAAAGCTGACGCGTTTATAAAACTCAACTACTAGCGTCCCGACCTACGACGAGTCAGAAAGTCCCGAGAGAAAACTATAAAAAAGGAGGAAAGTCGCCTACCTTGGTCATATCTTAAGGATCTATATGATGAGCGATACCAGCTGCTTCAGACTATAATAATGGACACGAAAGAGACCAGAAGAAGCGTCGGTAGGCCACGAATGTCGTGGCTCGCTAACCGAAAAGAGTGCATAAGCAACGCCAGCGTCGAAGAGCTGTTTCGTTTGGGAAAAGATATGATGTGCTATGCAGAGCTGACTGCCATCCTCCAGTAATGGACAGGAACCCAAAGAAGAAGACCCATTCGAGCCTAGGTCTGGTCTGGTGAGACTATAAAAAAAGTCCCAAATCAAGCGCAGACCGAGTTTCTGTGACTCTAAAATATATTGTAGAGAGCGTCGAAAACCGAGCTGGATTTGGCGCGTCATCGTCACCTTTGCATAAGCATAAATATCGAAGTAATTGAATGTTCCGGTTTTAACTTGAGCTTCTGCTAAATTTCTAAGGCCAGAGCAAAGAGGTTATTATAAAAAAAAAAAAAAAGTTCTTATGCCTTCCTGAAGACGAATATGCTCTAGGATAGATTATTCATATCAATCTGATCAGTGGGAAATTTTTAATCGAAATTAAATTTTTCTCCCCTCCGGACGGAAGGCGTAAATTTTCGTCCCGCTGCGCTAAACGAAGTTGTAGCTTTCCACCTCCGTCGAGGAGAAAAATAGTATACTAACCTAGGGCAGGAAAGTAAGAAAGCCTCAGATCACATTCGGCTTCGCCTCGGTCAACAATTACATGAGATCTGAAACCTTTCTTACTTTCCTGTCCTCGGTGTGTAATCTACTATATATCTCATGACATAAACGCATCCGCTTCCTCTTATCGCATGAACCGCACCATGAAAGGGATAATCGTAAATTATACCATAGTGATCCCTTTACTCTAGTGGTTTTACGCCTGTCATGTTACTAATTTATAGCCTTATGAAAATAAGTCTAGTGGGTAGTAAAGGTATGCGGACACTGAAAGTGGTTGTTTATTAGTTAGATAAGAATATTGTTACAGTGTAAGGTGAACTAACGTTAAACATTGTTTAAGAGATATGCAGTATAAAGTATAAAAAATTTGTCGCATTATGGTTTTTATTGATTCGTGGAAGAAAAACATTTGTTGAATTAGAATAAAGATTGCTTATAAATAAACACGTTGTTTATGTAGGGTCCTTCTTAATATGCTGACACTTTTTTAAGGGGATGTTCAGACCATCAAACTGAACAACTTTCTCTATGGGACCAACAACGAAATCGCGAAAAAAAAATCAGCTGCCCCATACATTTGGCTCGAGTAGGTTTGCAGTTTTGTATGGAAGAGCAGATTTTTTTTCGCGATTTCGATTTTGGTCCCATAGAGAATGTTGTTCAGTTTGACGGTCTGATCATTCTCTTAAAAAAGTGTCAGCATATTAAGAAGGACCCTATATACAAACATCATCAGCCTGCATACATCCCACTGCAGGACACAGGTTCAAGGAGGCGTATAGGCGTTAGTCCACCCACCGACCACGCATATCCAATGCGGATTGGTGGACTTCACATTCGGATCAGAATTTCTTCTCAACGTATGCTGGTTTGTAAACACACACACCTACACAACAACAAGCATGCCTTACATATTTCTGTTTTTTTATCTTTTTAATTTTTGATTTTTTCTGGTATTTTATGCAAAAATAAAAACGTCGTTGAAGAAAATTAATTATGTGTATAAATATGATTTCATTCGAATTCTTTAATCTAGTGTACGATCATCCTAACTATAAGAACCCATAAAAAACAGATTAGGCCACCGTTTTCGACTCAAAGCTACCACATCTTTTTCTTTTCTTTGCGACGTGTTATGGTTTATGGTCAAATGTTTGTAACACATTTGTTACGGTGACCCTCTTAACACACGGTCGGCAAAGAAAGTCGTTGACATTTTTTTTTATTTTCTTACAATTTCACTTTGTCACAAAATTCACAATTTATACATGGTCCAACTTAATATGCTGACACTTTTTTAAGGGGATGATCAGACCATCAAACTGAACAACTTTCTCTATGGAACCAACATCGAATTCGCGAAAAAAAAAATCTACTGTCCCATACATTTTGCTCGAGTAGGATTGCAGTTTTGTATGGAGGAGCTGATTTTTTTTTTTCGCGATTTCGATGTTGGTGCCATAGAGAAAGTTGTTCAGTTTGACGGTCTGATCATCTCCTTAAAAAAGTGTCAGCATATTATGAAGGAAATTATATTATTATTTCTGGTGAAACGTGGATGTTCTGAGGTTTCAGGATATCTCTGACTACCCCCTCGGGGAATATAGTCGTGAGCATATGCTTTATAAAATAGACGGACAGACTCGTGTCCACCTCGATGGAAGCTAAAGTGACTTTTGTATTTATTTGGTAAGATACTATTGACTACCTATCCACTGAACCCATAAAGGATTCAAAATTGTGTGAACTATTAAAATTATCTATTTTTGTCACTAACAACTTTTAAATGCGGCTAAAACGCGATGCTTTTCCAAAAATAGATCTTAATTATACTGAAATAAAAACAACAGTAAACATAGCAGAGAGAAAACATAAATAGTTTTTGGGAGGCCTTTCTCACTCCTCCCGTGTAGATATGTTTGTGTTCATTGAAATCAAACGGCAATTGATAGTCGTAGCACTGTATTGTTCACAATCTACAATAATATTCGCTAGAGATACAAACGCCGGGTGCAAAGGATATTCTGCCGGAAACGGAAGTGTTTAATCTGTCAAAATGACAGCTAAAGAATTAGTGATGTCCTACGACAGTAACAAAATAGTGATGTACGTACGACTAAGATTATGTTAATACAAAAGGCGATAATTCGCCACACCACCCCCCCACGGAGTGAGGGAAACCAAGAAACAAACGAAAAAATAAACTGAGAGGCTAAATATAGACATAGTCATTAAACTTTTTGAATCTCACTCGTCTACCCGATCGAGTTGTGTGTGTTTTTGACGGCGATTGTTGCTGGGTAGGAGGCTGGGTTTGCTGAGCTGATGGCTGCAATTGCTGAGCAGACGGTGGAGGTTGGTTACCAGGTGCTTGCGTTTGCTGAGGGGGCGGCTGCGATTGCCGAGCAGGTGGTGTCACCTGATTGGGCAGAGGCAGCTCGGGCTCAATGTAAGCTGGCTTTACTCGGTCTACACTCACAACGACCGTTCTACCCTTGACGCTGATAGTAATAGTTTTCCCATCTCTGGAACGTTCTAACACCTGATGCGGACCAGTATAAGGCGCCTGTAATGGACGGCGGACTGTATCATCTCGTAGGAACACGTGCGAGGCTGTGGAAAGGGTCTTAAAAACAAAAACATTTGGTTCAGAATGATGAGATGCAGGGACCGGTCGTACGGATGACATCATTCGTCGTAATTGCACAACAAAATCTGCAGGATCTTGCATTGCAATATCTGAGCCAGCGATAGGGACTAACAACTCTCCTGGCAATCGTAAAGGTTCTCCGTATAGCATTTCAGCTGTAGATGCATTAAGATCCTCCTTGTATGCGGAGCGCATGCCAAGGAGCACCATCGGAAGTGCCCGAGTCCACGCATCGTTGTGGCACATTAGGGCAGCTTTAAGTTGCCTATGGACCCGCTCGATCATCCCGTTAGCGGCAGGGTGGTAGGAAGTAGTCCTAATGCGTTTAGTGCCACAATGCTGCGTGAGTCGGCGAAATAGGTCCGATTCAAATTGGGTACCCTGGTCAGTAGTAATGACCAAAGGTACACCAAAGCGCGAAAACCATTCGCGAACCAAAGTCTCCGCCACCTCTTCAGCAGTTATGCCGTGCATTGGCCAGACCTCTGGCCATCTGCTAACCCTGTCGATCGCTGTAAGGCAATAACGATAATCTTGGCAAAGGGGCAAGGGCCCAATGATGTCAATATGCACATGTGTAAATCGGCCGGATGGAAGGGAAAAATTACCCAATGGTGCCGAGTTATGCCGTGTAACCTTAGCGCGTTGACAAGACTGGCAAGTGCGAGCCCACTCCTTGCAATCTTTATTGACTGACGGCCAAACATAACGGTCTGTCACAAGCCGAGTAGTGGCACGTGCACCGGGATGGCTCAAGTTGTGAAACTTGTCGAATACCGCGCGACGGAAAGGAGGGGTCAAATAAGGTCTAGGCTTGCCTGTAGAAACGTCGCAGATAACCGAAATATCAGTTCCTGGGATAATAACGGAATTAAGCTGAAGGCTTGAACCCTTTTGGCGTAACTCTGCAAGTTCCTGGTCCGATTTTTGCGAGTCGGCAAGAGCCTCGATATCCACGCGCATAGATATCGCGTCGACGCGTGACATGGTGTCCGCGACTACGTTATGCTCCCCCTGGATATATTTGACATCTGTCGTAAATTGACTGATGAATGAGAGCTGGTTCAGCTGAGGCGGTGGTAATTTTTCCCGGCGCTGTACGAAAGCGTACACCAGTGGCTTGTGATCGGTGAATATTGTCACATGCTCAACCTCTAAAATATGGCGGAAATGCTGAACGCTTTCGTACACCGCCAGTAATTCCCTGTAGTAGGCAGGCCACTGAGCTTGTCGGGGAGTTAGCTTTTTACTGAAAAACGCGAGAGGGTGCCAAATACCATCTACATGTTGTTGCAGACAGGAACCAATATGAACGCTAGATGCGTCAGTAAATAGCCCAAAGGGCGCGTCGTAAACCGGGTGCAGTAATAAGGTGGCATTAGATAGGCTAGATTTACAGGCTTCAAATTTTTCCAGTAGTTCTGGTGTCCATATAAATGGTTTAGCCCCTTTACCATTGGTGGCGACAACAGCTTCAATCAGGGGAGCCTGAAATTTTGCTGCCTGAGGAATAAATCGCCGATAATAATTGAGCATTCCCAGGAAACGACGCACACCTTGGACAGTTTTTGGAGGAGGAAAATCGAGAAGTGCCTGAATGCGGTCCTGCGGGGGTCGCGTACCCTCTGGGCTGATTTGGTACCCTAAAAAGACCACCTCTCTTACGCCAAAAACGCACTTAGATGGGTTTATCACCACGCCATAGGCTTGAAGGCGCTCAAAAAGGAGCCGCAGGTGTTCTTTGTGGAGAGCCTCATCTTTAGAAAAAACGAGGATGTCGTCCACATAAGGAAAACAAAAATCAAGTCCCCGTGTGACCTCGTCGATAAACCTCTGAAAGGTTTGACCCGCATTTGTGAGTCCAAAGGTCATAAATGGAAATTCGAAGAGGCCAAACGGGGTAATGATAGCAGTCTTGCCTATGTCCTCTTCTGCCACGGGTATTTGGTGATATGCCTTTACCAGGTCGAGGGTACTAAATATCGTCGCTCCATCAAGGCTATTAGCGAAGTCGTTTATATGCCTTACTGGATACCGATCAGGTATAGTCCTGGCGTTCAGGGCGCGGTAATCGCCGCAAGGACGCCAAGTTTCATCTTT